>CM045497.1:16986712-18186712 GCA_024704745.1 Rosa lucieae | reverse complement strand
CGGCTTTTAATGCAAGTAATTCATAGCTGCGCATATATTTTATTTTATTTATTTTTATTGGAGATTTTTACTTCGGCAAAAATTTATCTATTTTTGTAAATAAATTTTGACTGATGCCCATTGGATTAGGTGCATGCCGTCCTGCCATAACTCATTAGTCTAGTCAATGCTTTTACAACACAACTTAATTAAAAAAGGATGAGTACTAATCATTTGAATCATTTCCATGATTGACCAGTATCTTAAGCATGATCATGGAGGATGCCAGTTTTTATGATACCATCCAAATCCACCAATAGAATAAACAAAATACTTCTTTTTCTCAAAGGTAATGCTGTCAAGACACTTCTGTTTCCTATATGACCAACAAAAATGTTCAGAACTCAATTTATGAGAATGTTGTTTTGAGCTTTCAATGGTGGTATGCAATGTATGAGAATTGTGTACAATATTATATGTGCAGATTATTAACATAATAAGAATATTAGCATCAGCTACGCATCTAACAGGTAATTTGAACTGGTACATTAGTACAGGATACATTGTAGGACTCATATGTACTTGTAGACATCAAGATACAGCTCATTATGATGAAATAGTCGCTCAATGTTGGTCATAGTAATTGCATTTTGTTTTTGTTATATTGAAATAGATCGGCATTGATTTATCATATTTTTAATATAGTTCTTTTCATTATTCTCTGGATCAATATATTTGAATAAGAGTAGATATTTTAAAGTCGAGTGCAACTTTTAATTTGCAGGGTCAAATTAGGGATTTTGGGATCTGGGTGGGCACTGTTTTCAGATTTTGTGGGGCATTTCAGATCTAGCAATGACACTTTGAATGAGGGGCATTCCTACCCAGAACTTGATAATGGGAGCAAGGCCGAGTTTGGATGACCCTTGTCTTAGAGAGGATGTGATCAGAGAAGATTTGAAGAAGCTATCGATAATAATAAAATAATGGGTGGCGCTCTGATGAAGACTATTATAATGATGACTTTCTAATTAACAGCTGTAAGATCTACTTTTCGATCACATTTCGGCAAATCAGCAGTTAGATTCATTAGCAGATAATCTTTGCAAATTTTCAACCAAACTGGAAATAGCTAAAACATTCATAATATAAACATAAAAGGTTCATGTTTGACAGATTTTATTCGTCTATAGATTTGTTTTAGTTCGGTACCCCAATTTGGTTGAAAATTTGTAGAACTGATATAATCATGAATATCTAAATATCTAACGATTGATTTGTTGATATGTAATCGAAAAATGAGCCTCACAACCGTTAATTAGAATGTCCTCATGAAGTCTTCATTTGAATGGTTCTCAGCCTCTTCTATAAAATAATATATCAATTGGACCCATATGTTGAATTTAAAGTATAGTAAAATGTCATTAGCCTTCAACTTCAAATTTAACACAAATTTTTTTATATAATCAGAGATGCTTTGATATGTAACAAATGAAAGACTCAAATCAATTTTTAATGTGGTTGGATTATTTTGTTTCAAGTTTCAATTTAAGCATTGGAAATTATTATATGCACCGACAGTGTAACAAGATTTAAAAAAAAAAAAATGAAGCTGTGCTTTTCAATTTGGTCAAATTTCTTCTTAGAAGGGACCCAATAGTGCTTGCCAAAATAGAAGAGGCACAGAGAAACGTAAAGCGAGCCGGTCAAAATAATAGAGACAAGATTTGTTTCACGGTTTCACCTTTAACGCACAATACCAAATTTTGAGCATTATCCTTTTTTCCTCACTCACTTTCATTCTTCTCTCTCTTTCCATCTCTTTTCCTTATTGGGTTCCACAAAGGACACTAGTTTCTCACTTTCTGTACTCTGTCCAGCTTTCATTTCTGCCACAAACAACAAAAACAAACAATGTGCCCACATTCAGGCACACACAGTCCTCCTCCACTCTCTTTTTGAATTTTGAAAATGGCCGCTTTGTGTTTTGGTGGCTGCATTTGCTTCACTCTCTGATGACCCTCATTCTTCAAACAGGTTAGTGGGTCTTTCTGGGTTTTCATTTCTGTCTGATGGGTGTGGATTGTTTTGTCAAGTTTGGTGGTTCTTGATTCGGTTTTGGCGTTTCTCTTTAGCTTGCACATTCTTGATTTTCTTCTTTGATTGTTTACTTCATGTGTTTCCTTGTGAATCTGATATGGTTCTTCAAAAGATTTATCTGTTTATGCTTTTCTGGGCTGCTCTTAATGAGTAACCGAGTAAATGTGTCACTTCTGGGCATCATTTGTTGATGGGTTAATTTTTAAGTATGAAACTTTTAAGTTGCATGTAATCTGGACTAGTAGTTTGAAGATACCGAGCAATCAAAGATGTGCATTTACAGTTGAGTGTATGTTTTAGCAATTTGGTTGTCTTAAATGATATAGGAAGCTTGAAGTTATTGGTCCTACTCTAAACGAATAAATGACTAAGAAATTGGGGATTTTGAAGGCAGGAAATTTCTTGGGAAATTTCAGCAATTTGACTCTCTTTTATTATTTTTTACCATTGGTATTTGGACTCCGTTGTGTAGATAACTATAGGCATTGGTGTATGGTAATATATCAGAATGATTCAAGTTGATGCTCTCATAGAGAGTCAGTGATGGTTATGAATGGGAGCTAAACTGGGTTTACTATATTGAGGCCAAGTAGTATATGATTGTCTCGTGGGTGATGTGGTCCTCTAGATGAATGGCGATCAAAATGGGGTTAGACAGCAGATTCCAAGGGAGGAGTGATGGACCACGCATTTATTCATTCAAGATATAGGTCTTGAGGACTAATTAAATGAAGAATGAATTTTAAAATTATAGTTGTTACTCTCTTGATCCCAGCAATAATAGAGAAGCTGAAAATGTGAAGTTCTAACTGTTCTATACACAACTTGTGACGGATGAATTGCAATTTTTCACAAGCAATTGTATGGTCCTAATTAGTCAGATCCTCATTTACTCCCTTCAGGTCCAATGGGGATCTCCCATCTACATGAAATTTCATGATACTTATCAGGTGCATATTATAAAGTAAACAAGTTTCCGACTGCTGAAAACCTCCTATTTAGGACTTGTTAAACTCATTAACACTGAGAGATAGAAACCTCTGAGGTTTGTTCGTGTGGTGTCCAATATATGACCAGTTAGCTATATAGTAATAGACTGTAGTCTTGCAGGATTTGTATTACTGATAACATAAAATGGTAAGTTCTATGCATTTTGTGTTATGGCAAATTGACATAAATAAAACAATATATTAGAGTAGTGTTGGTGCAAACAGTGGTTTAAAGCTGAGCTGGTGAGGTAGTGGTTATTTATCTCAAGGCATATACTGTCAACTCTGTCAAAGTTATGGAATTTATACGTCCATGCAACAGAACTAAATTTTGGATTTATGAACTTGTTATCGACTAAAATAAAAACTTTAAATGACCAAGGATCGCAGAAGATTTCTTCTCCTATATCATGAGGTGTTTTTCTGAAACAAGGCTCCAATTGTTTAAGAAGATGATAGAATAACGTATTTGTGTTCTCTCACAAAAATAAAAACAAAATACTTTACAATATCAAACAGTGGAATCCAATGACACCAACTCTGATCTTTGATGTATTATGATTACAAGCGGTATTTCAAGCTCTTACTTTTGTACGTTTGTCCATATCTGCAGGTCCAAATTAATTATTTATTGATCCTGGTTTCACTTTCAGCATGAAATCAGGACCAAAGGATGGCTGGCACTCTATCATGCCTCTATGTTTGAGAGGGAAATCAGCTTCACGTTTTTGCATGTTTCCAAATTTGAAGGCAGCAGACTGCAGTCCAGGAAACGTACCTGTCTATCTAAATGTTTATGACTTGACACCTGCAAATGGCTATGTTTATTGGGCAGGTGTTGGTATCTTTCACTCTGGGGTGGAAGGTTAGCATACCCTTATCATTATTCATATCTCTAATAGTAATATCAGTGTTGTTTTGAAAAATGACTTCCTCTGCCCATGCAAAGTTATCTGATGATGTATAACTGTTGATCAATGAATTTAAACAGGCATACTTTTACCTTGGTATTGCTTATTTTTTTTTTCTCTTTATACATAATTCCATATGGTGTAAGCCTTGATAGAAGAATTAATTAGCAGAGCTGGTGATGCTCAATTCCTAGTTGAAAACAGTAAGAACCTGCTATTCAACAGTAGATGTACACGAGCAATAATCACTTTTTCTTGAGTGTTTGCAAAAGAAGCTAAGATTGGAGTTTTAGGTTATCATAATTTTGTATGGCTTGTCTTGAATTTTAAATGCATTATGTTCTTGGTCTTTAAAGTTGAGTACTGAATGCATTGATCATAAAAAATATATATAAATTGCCTTGTTTTTACCATGAGATCTCGACAATGTTTGCTGGTTTATCACTGTTTTCAAAAGCTGGTGAACAGATTATATTCTAAACATTCTGTCTGACATCATAGTGACCACCTAGAACCCACTATCTTGAATATCATACGTGGTTACCTTTGTAGGAATTTAAATTCTGGATCTCCTTCTATGATATGATACCAAGATAGAATTTATTTGTTTACCACAATCCTCAAAAGCTGAGTTGTAGGACAACTATTTTCACATTTCAACACAACTCATATCCAATTTGGTTACAGCTGCTTCAGCCTATAACGATATGTCAGTGTTTGATGTTTGAAAATCATTATTGAAATATTTTTCTGAATTGATTTTGCTTCATTTCCAAAGGTGTTTAAATATCATATTGTTCCATGGGGTTAGTCCTACTGAAAATATGCCTTGCTTCTGCTCTTACTTAAGCATGAATACCTGTGCTCCCTGCTTGGATATAACTTAAGGATAGAAATTTACTTGTGTATCAAGTTGCACGCATATCCATTGAAAATCCAGGTCATTGAAATAGTTTATGTTGCAAACTGAATCTCTTTTTTCTCAATATGATAAAGTTGCTCATCAATCATTTTTGCATACTTTCAGTCTATGGTGTAGAATATGCCTTTGGAGCCCATGAGTACTCATCAAGTGGTGTCTTTGAGGTTGAACCTCGACAATGCCCTGGCTTCAAGTTTAGAAGGTCAATTTTCATTGGCACAACATGCTTGGATCCTTTCCAGGTTAGAGAGTTCATGGAGCGTCAATCTGCAAACTACAATGGTGACACATACCACTTGATTGTTAAGAACTGCAACCATTTCTGTCAAGATATATGCTATAAGCTGACTGGAAAATCGACACCAAAATGGGTCAATCGCCTCGCAAAAATAGGTATATGATGTTAAATGTCTCACCATGCTGTTTCTTTGAGGTTTGAGTTTCATTAATCACACTTTTTCACACAACCTTGGACACTTGAAAATCAAATGGTTCTATCAACTGACCCAAAAGGATGTTTGAACGAAAAGTATTTTGGGTTAGTTTTGTCACTGCCAATGCTACTTTTAAGTGATTAAAGCTTTCATGACTTGCTCAAAAATGCCATGAGGGTCACCTTTTTACATGAATATTATCTGTCAAGCTTGAACAATATATAATTAGGATATATAAATTTGGTTTTCATCCAATTTTATCTCGAGGAATGTTTATGTTGGTACGATCAAATTTATGTTTTTTTTTTTTTTTTAATTCTTTTCTACTTCCTTGTAGGTTCATTTTGCAACTGTATACTCCCAGATGCCCTTAAGTCGACCACTGTTCCACATGACCCCAATTTCCCAGGATATGAAAGTGAAAAAAAGAGACTAAGAAGTGCCTTCACTTGCTTGTCATCAATCTCAATGCCTCAGAGGGAAGTATCGATGTCGTCATTATTTCTACATTCGCATTATAAAGGCTGCCTACCACCATGGGAGTTTAAAAGGTCTAGAAGTGGCTCATTGAAAAAAGGGTGAGAAAAACTTTTTTTGGTCTGAAGGGTGAGAAAAACTTATACATCCTTCATTAGTCTCTTCAGTTTAAAGAATACAGACCAGCTGCTGGGATTCTTGCTGAATCGCTTTCATCATTCATGAGTCCCTCGGAGGGAAAATATGTTGTTTTGAGATTGCTGCATGCCTGTGTAAAGCCACCAAGTTAGTGGTCTGTCGTGGTAGCCAGTTTGCGGAGTGTGCTTGTTGTATTTGTACGATAGTAATTTAAATCTGATGTTAGAGTTACTGATGTGCAGTAATGTAATTATAAGAGAACACCCCAAGATTATTTGTGTGGTTCGTCTCAACATGTATCAATGGGGGAAATCAGAGAGCTTCAACTAGCATGTGTTCGACTGCTGTTTTTCTTCCCTGATGGAAGAGGTCTTAAATTCCTTCTCCTTGACAAAACGAGTTAAATAAATAAAGGAAATTCATCTTTTAGCTCATCATTCAAGAAGCAAAATTAGTTATGGTTGGTATTAGATGGTGCCTAGACTCGTCATTCTGTGATGGACAAAGTGCTGCAAGTTCTCGTAAGTTTGACCAAATGTCGAAATGCCCATGTAGATAATGGTCATCTCATTTGACTTATTTTGACACTACAAGATTACAGTGATCCAATCAGACTCTTTCATAAGTTTTTAGGTAACAAATTCATACTCAGTTGTGCTCTATTGTCATTGAATCTAAATCAAAGGACATAGAATAATGACACAAATAAACTCATCGCAACTACTTCATTGTTCTCCATTCTTGGATCTAAATTCAATGATAGTTGAGCATAATTGAGTAGGAAATCAATTGACTACCCGAATGTCTCTAGGCGTATATAGGTAGCTCGAACGCAAACATCAACCAAGCGCTACCAGGTCAACAGCAACCTCATTGAGAGTCATAAAGAGGAGGAGGACAAGGTTTGTCGGTGGTGGAGAAGGTGAAAGAACTGCTGCTTTAATTATTCCCCTTTTGCCTATCGCCTTCCTTGGCAAGTTCATAATTCTTTTCCACCTGCTTTCGAAGAAACTGCTGCTTTAATTGTTCCTTTTAAAACCTTTTGCTTTCTCTAATACCTTCCTAGGCACGTTCCTTATCATGCAGGAAAAATTCTTGCGTATGTCAGGCGTACCAGACACGTGGTACGCCTTACCAATCACACATCAAAATTTTTTAGCTTCATTCTGAAATTACCCCTATTTTTTAAAAATAAAATACCTAAAATATCTCATGTTGGACACTGATTGGACCGCCACACCGCCACGTGGTGCGGCCGCCCCACACAAGATTTTCTCTGTCATGCATTCCTTTACCACACAAGACTTTCTCTATCATGCATTCCAATAACCTATTACTCAGAACCTCGGACAACTACCATATAAGCAGCCCAGGAGTTGTGCTTCACACTCATATATGCACTAGCTAACTTTCTTCTCTTTTATCACTTGCTCTTCAGCTCGATCCAAAGCTCCAAAGGTCTTCTTCTTGGTTAGAGGTCAGATTTCACAATATCTCTAAATCATTGTATTTACTATTTTAATTTGTCAATAATGAAAATTTCATCAAATTTTACTAAAGGCTTTGGCTTATGTATAGTTATCTATAGTACGTTACTAGCACCTCCCCGCGCGATGCTGTAGGATTGCTTGGTTTTTTTTTTTTTCTCTCTCGAATTTGTACTAATCGTATTTAACTGGTAACTTATAACTAATCGTGTTCTATTGTGAGTCTGTGACGATTCATCCATTGAAATGAAAGAGCTAAATCATACAAAGTTCTCTATATGTACAAATATGAGGACTGAGCCAATAGCTTCCTTCAATGTTTCAGCCAAAGTTGCTATACTGCAAAAAAAAACAACAATATCAAGACATGAAACCCGTAGTTTTTAATTTAAACAAAACAAACAAATGAGAGCGTCTCTCACTAAAACCTAGAGACACAAAACAGATCTGAAAAAAAAAGTTCAAAAAAAAAAAAAAAACAATCTCCCTCTCCCTTCTCTCTTGCTCAGATCTTGAACCCTCCGATCTAAATCGAAGGCTTGAGAGTTGGGGGCAGCCTCTCACGTTTGGCCTCTCTTTTTCTCAGTTCCCCTACTCTTAATCTCTTTCTCTTGCTTCCTCTCATACCCCCTGTAGTGATTTACACCCATTTTGTGGTGATTTTGCTGGCATATGTTTAGTTTTAGAGGACTTCATTCCGGCCTCCTTTCTTTGTCGATCATCCCAAAAAAATTTCAGATCCAAAAAACACCATGATTCCCCTCACCCATTACGTCACACCAACTCCCCTCCACCTACCAAAGACTCCATGAAGGATTCTGTGGCTACCTCTTAAAAGTGAGAAACACTTACCTAGAGGAGTATGCATGAGTGCTCACGCATGGGTGTTTCACCCCCCATTCACTATTAAATTTTTTCTTTGCTATTGTCTTCTGTCCCATTTCGGTGGCTTTGATTCATTCCCGATTTGAGTCTCTCTCTGGTGGAGAAGAGAAATGCATTGTGTGGTATTGGTTCATTTCTCTCATCCCTTTTAAATTCATATACCTCGAGCGCTCGAGGTATTGGCAAACTTGCAGGTGTGGGTATGAGCCAATCAAAACCAAACTCATATTAACGAGCGCTCGAGGTATTGGCAATGTGTCCCCCTCGATGAGACATATTCATATTAATAATAATTCAGGTGTGGGGATGAGCCTCCCAGCTAGACTGGATTCCAAACCACTTTTTTTTTTTTTTTAAATGCTGCAAAAACTATTCTTTAAAATTTGAAATTTGTTCTTTCTACCATGAATTGTGCTTCAATAGCAATTACGGTTCCAATTGTCAGAAAGAAAATAACTTTATGATTCATAACTCGAAGTACATCAATTCCATATTCCAACCCTCTCAATTCACAAACACAATGCTTGAATTGAAATTGGGTCGCAACAAAGATTAAAAATCTTAACTAAGCTTTTACAGAACCATGTACAAATTGGCGATTCTAGGATCTGCGGAAGGCAGTAACAGACCCAATTTCTATTGATTCTATCCCATAATCACCATAGCTGGAACAAACAGAGAAAGAAACAGGAACTGAAACAACCAACCAAAACAAAAAAGGGTTATGTATAATTGGCATACATTGATATAATTAGTAGAGGAATCAATTCAACCAGTTTATTGGATATTGCTGATCTTACAATATGAAAGCAGAATGAAACTTCTTCCTCTACTCCCTTCGCTATGTCTCTCTCTCTCTCTCTTCTGTGGAGCAAAGACGCAGTGCCACGCCGAAATCAGTCGGTGTCACAGGAATTGAACAACTAGAGGGACAATTCCGTAAAAGCAAGCAGAAGAGGGGTAGAAGGATCAGTGCTCTATTCATTTCGTTTGTTCTTGTGCGGAATGAACAATGATTTCCCTTTTAGGTTTTAGTATAGACTATAGAGTATAATTTTCTAGGTAATAAGTTCATATTGCAGGCACTCAGTGACCACTTGAAATGACAATAAATTAACTTTATAGTTGCTCTTGCTATTTCAGGAAAACAGATCCAACTTGAGTTTCTCTGGCAATGAAGGAAACGAAATCGAAAATTATTCCAATGCAACTAACTAATGCTTTGTGGGCATGCAAGAGCGTTTTAATGCAACATCTAGGGTTGACGGCAGCAAATCAGGAGGACTGCAAGAGTGATGCAGAGTTCCGGTCCTTCAATGATGCCAGCCTCAAAACCGGTACCAATGAGATCATTACCAAATTTAAGGAGGATGGAGGTCTTTCCTTGGATGTTTTGGACAATGTGCTGACAAGTATGTCTGATTTGGGGCAAAAAACAGCTGACGCGATCTTGGATTTCAAAAGTAGTAAGATGATTCCCATGAAGGACGATAGCTATAAGCTTGTGGTGAAGGAGTACTTGAGCAGCAGCTTGGAGCTGCTGGAGTTCTTTACTGAACTGGAAAAGTTTCTAGACTCAGCTAGTCGGAGCCATTCACATATCGAACATGCGATTGAAGAGTGTAGCAGCTTGGGGAGTAAACATGGAGTAGGAAGGGAGGAGGCCAAGATGATTTTGAATATATTGAGTAACATTATGAAGTCTAATGTCAATGACTACTCTGGTGAAAAGTTGGTCGAAAAGGCTCGTTGTTTGCTTGAGAAGCAGGAAGAAATGATTGACAAATGTCGCATTGAACAAGAGAAGCTTGGGAAGGATCAGAAGACTATTAATGGTTGGAAGAAGCTCTTGAATTATATATTCATGGGTGCTAAGTGCCTCATTATCGTTGTTCTAGTTGTGACATTGGCCAATTCTATCAAATCTGTTAGAGATGGTTCGTCTGATATAGTTGGGGATTTGAAAATCAAAGCAGCATGTTACTTTGAGGTCTCTAGTATAGTAGAAATAGCAGATCACTGGAGTAGCTCCCGCCTTGAAGTATGTCAAAATGATTTTATGCTGAAGAATGATGCAATGAACACAATACAGGAAGGAGCTTTTCATTCCATAAAAGAAATGGGGGAAATTGAAGTTCTCATCTTTAAGGTAGTAAATTCCATTGACTCTCTCCTTGCTGTAAGTACAAACTTTGCAAATGGTGGAAATGTAGAAGTGGCAATCAAGAATATTAAGCTTGACCTGAAGAAGTTTTTGGATAAAATTAACGCTTTGGAGGAGAAAACAGAGGAATGCAGCTCTAGAATTTTGAAAGCAAGGCAAGCTGTTCTCGCGTGGTAACTCCAGACCTTATCATCTTTACGCTTCATGTTGTAATAAACCCCAGTTTGTGTGTTGGTTGTTTCTTTACTTCTGCTTTTAGCTAGTTTTTGGTGTTTCCTAATTAATAAACCCAAGTTGGGTCGTTTTCTTTTTCTTCTCTTTTCTTCCCCGACCTAGTTTGTCGGGTCTGGTAATTTGTAATCCTTTCTGTGTGTGGCCTTTTTTTTTCTCAATGAAATGTTTGGTAGCTATCTTTTATTTCCTCCTATATATAAATTCTCATACCTCAAATAAAAGTCAGTAAAGATCAATTTTGATTGTTCTCTTAAGCACCATCAACAGCGTATAGCAGGTTTTGTTATCGAAAATGATCAGCGTATCCCTATTCTGGCTTCTTGCTCTGATGTTATAACCATAGAAGCTTTAGGCTTAAGAGAAGGACTTCTTACTATTAAATTACATGGCTACACAACGTATTGGGTTTTCTGAAGGTGACAAAGCTTTTGATTGACAACATCAATAAAAAAAATTTACTCCTTAGTGCATTAAAGTCTTACTCCATGACAATTTCTAAATATTTTGGTCCAGAGGAGCCAACGCTGAATAGTTGAGTGCACCACACGTTGCTTGCATCTATTTCGGCCCTAGAGTTGTCTTCGTATGGGAACCATTGATGTGAAACAATATTCAGGCCAACTGGTACGGTGCTCTTAGGGACGCAGAAGTGGCACCAGTTGAGTTTTCATTAGAATTGAACTTATAACTTCTACGGTGTTGATTATGTAAGATCACATGCATAATAAATATGAACATGTCATAATCTGCATAGAGATAGAGTTTTCATATAATAAAGGTACCTTGGTGCCCCTATCAGACCGTTACAAAGGAGCTAATATCGTCTAATCCTCATTAGTTTACTAAAAAAAAAACAAAGATTACAAATATTCATAGATAGAATGAATATCTATAGAGTCCATCTTCTTCAAGCAAAGATTTGGTAAGATAAAGTCTTCTACTATCTCCAACAATGGTCTATTTGTTTAAATATCTCTATTTGTGTTTGATCCAAACTCTAGGTTACTTGACCTAGTGGTAATAGGGTTCAATTAGAAGAATCTAGAGATTATCTTTCCTTGTATGATTCTAACTCTATGCATTGTAATCCTCTATATAAAGAGGCCCCTATTATCAATGAGAATACACAGCAAATTCCTATCAATTTCTGATTCCCTAAAACACGTTATCAGCACGAATCCCTAACCCTGAAATCTTAAAAATCCAAAACCCTTGAAAAAATGTGTGCCTGCACCCAGCGTCTGCAACCTCACTACTACCCAGCAACTGCCTATCGCCTCTACTACATCAAAAGGAAAAAAAAATACCAGAAGATGAAGGAAGTAGACACTCTCGGTCAAAGGCAGAAGAGAAAAGAAAGAAAAAAGAAAGAGAATGGGAGACGCGGCCCACTGCCAAAAGAGAAAGACAAAAAGAAAAAAAAAAAAAGGCACCAAAAGAAGAAGATGAAGTAAGCCACGTGCTGCCACAAGAAAAAAAAAACAAAGAGCTCAGAGAGAGAGCGAGGAAGGAAGCGCGACACCCACCAGAAGAAGAAGAAAAGAATGAAAAAAAAAAGAGGGGAACGGCCCCATTGTCAAAAGAAGAAAAGGAAGAAGAAGAAAAGAAAGGAAGAAGAGAAATAAAGGGTGGCAGGCCCGCGGCCTAGAAGAGAAAGAAGAAAATATAAAAAAAGGAAGCCGAGCCCACAGACAAGCCACGTCAGCACCCTGGCCCACTGCCACGTTGTTACACTGACCCACTGCCACATCAGCAAACAGGGACACACGCCACGTCAGCAACCAGGGACCCACTGACACGTCAGCATAGGTCAACGGTCAACAGTCAACGATCAACAACTTTCCGGTGACTTTTCCATCAAATTTTCTGGCGACCTATTTCGAGGTATTTTTTATTAAACATTCCCGTTTTTAGAGTTTTTAAATTCAATTTCTCTTTTTTTTCGGGGACTTGCAACCTCCCTTCTTCTACCCCCCTTTCTTCATTATAGGGGAGACCAAATTAAGCCGAACTGTGAGGGTTCGTGCTCACTCCAAGCTTAGAGCTTGTTGAGATCTCCAAACTTAGAGTTTGTAGAGAATTTATGATCGACCATTTACATCATTGTTTCGATCTAATCCAATATCTCTTGGAATCGAATTTCTTGGAAGCGACTACGCTCAGAAATTTCATATGTTTTCGTGGTAGCCTATTTCGCTCTGAAACTAACCCTAATTTCTTGTTCTCTTTCAGGATGAGTAACCTGAACAAATTGGATTTTGCTCTATTGGGAACGACAGGCTCTGGATATCACAGGTGGGTTCGTGATATCCGCCAGCATCTCAAGGCTGATGGAATCTTGGATATGATTCTCGAGCCTAACCAGGACGTGCTAACTGTTGAGCAAGCTCAAGCTTTGGAAGCAAATAGAGCAGCCTTAGAGGCAAATAAGGTGAAAGCCATCATCCTAATGACTCGTCATAAGGATGATTCGCTCCAATACGAGTATATGAACGAAGAAGACCCCAGAAGGCTACGGGTCTCACTCGAAGAAAGATTTGGCAACGTCCGTGACTCCTTACTTCCTGACCTAGAAGTGAGATGGCATAGCCTCCGCTTCTGTGATTTCAAGTCAGTTCTTGACTATAACTCGGAAGCACTTCGCATTAAATCCTTAATGAAATTCTGTGGTAAACAGATCACAGATGCGATGTTGATTGAGAAGACTCTCTCTACCTTCCACGTCTCTGCATTGATGGTTGCTAAGAACCATCGAATCGATGTTAATACAAGACAGATCACAAGGTTTCATGAGCTCATTGGAGCTATGAATGTCGCTGAAAAGCATGACAATATCCTTGTGAAGAACTATAATTCAAGATCCGTGGAAACAGAGCATATTCGGGAATCCAATTATAGTCGCACCTCTAAAAGAGGGCCCCAAGAGCGAAACCATAATCTTAGGGATAGTTCTGGACATTCTGGTCCATATAATGGCTCTACTTGGGAAGGTAACCACCAAAATAGGCGAACACAGAACCGAAGAGGTAAACGTGGAAAGAGAGAGGGAGGCAAAGCCTTGGCCATGCATGTTGGTGGCGCCACCAACACTAAGAGCCATCTAAATGACGCTTTCAAAGCGCCTCAATCAATGGAGTTCGAGCAAAGAGATGTATGTTCTCGATGTGGAGTGTCTGACCATTGGGCACACATTTGTAGAGCTCGTGAAGAACTTGTCACCGCCTACAAAGCATATTGTGAAGCAAGAGAAGCTCACTATGTGGAACAAGAAGATCAAGAAGATGATCTAAAGTGAAGGGTTGAAGACTACAAATCTGGCTGGGATAAATAGATCACCAATTCTGTTTAACTCTTTATTTTTCCAAGAGGTGTAATAGGCAATTGCCATATACTTTCTAGCAAATGCCAATGGTTTAGTCTTTCTTCAAAGAAAGTAAGTGTGATGTCTAGGAAGGTTCTGAGATTAGTGGTACTTAAGCGAGCCTTGCTCCACCGACATCTCTCTACTCACCTGGTCACATTTATTTTGGAATTACCGAAAGAAGTTAGACGACTACCATTGTTTTGCATTAGCTAGCATTTGGATTAGATTCTCCTAATGGTTAAGAGACAATGATGTACTATGTTGGCTTATGAATAAAATTTCGAGTTCTTTTCATTATGACTCAATTTTGATTCTGAGCATATGACTTTGTGACTACGATGGCTGGGCCATCAATATTAATTCAAAGACATGGAATAGCCCAAGTTCCACTTACCAAATGGCACCTTGATTACTGCTGTCACAGAAACTCTCTACGATCTTAGGGCAAATCGTACCCTATGAATAGCCAACGAATTCCATGCAAAAATGCATGTAAAGAACGGAGATGAGTTCCTTTGCAATACCTCTAATGATTGCGAACAAAGACGCATCTTAGAGAAGTTTATGTGTCTCTCTAGTGGACTCTATGTCACTATTCGAGCTATTAATCCAATAAAAGTGATGAGAGAAGATCTCTTGGATTTAGACACATATTGGCTTTGTCACGACAGGATAGGTCATCCTGGTCATGATATGATGATCCGTCTACTAAAGACTTCACAAGGACATTTTTTTTCTCTCGAGCCAAATGAAGCATGAATCAAAAGTTGATTCCTGGACTAAGTGTGACCGACGCTACTGCCTAAGGCACCGCCTCCGTCCACCACCAGCCTAGGGCTGGCGTAGTCCCTATCCATGATGCCATGGATGGCGTTCCCTGGCGTCCATCATGGTGATGGCGCCCCAGGTGATGCTGCAATCACCAACTTGCTTCAAATAGCGTTTTAGACGCTCATGCCCAACCAAAATCCTCATTGGTTGCTTCTAAAACCTCTCGCTCGTTTTTACAAAGCCCGTTCCTTAGGGAACTTAGGACTGACACTGTCCTCTGCAAAGGTTATAAAAATACTCATTATGTTCTTACATAGAATCCTTAGGGATTCTGTGGACTAGTTCAACCAACTTGCGGACATTTAAATATCTCATAATGTTGGTTGACACGCACACACGCTGGTCACGTGTTGTGCCATTGTCCACTTGAAATGCTGCTTATGCTACACTCCTAGCACATATCATATGACAACGGGCTCACTCCCCAGATCATCATATTCAGTCAATTGGATTTGACTATGCTAGAGTGTTTACATCGAAGACTTTCGATGGTTATTGCATTAGGACTAATGTTGGACATCATATTCCCATAAACACACCCAATTGGTCTCGTGGAAACTTCTACGATGGTAGTCCGAACATTGGTAATGCGCACCAATCTTCTTACATCCGCTTGAGGTGATGCAATATCGCATGCAGCTATGCTAATTCGTCTACGACCTACCACCACTCAATGTACCTCTGCGTTACAGCTAGTGACTGGGTACACGTATTTTGTACTTATGCACATTTGAGTGAGCCATTTATGTGCCCATTGCGCCGCCACAGCGCACTATGATAGGTCCTTATAGACAAATTGGCCACTCGGTTGGATTTGAGACTCCAACTATTGTCCGCCACTTAATGCACTTGCAAGGCGATCTCATTACCGCTAGATTTGAGGGTTGTCAATTTGATGAGACAGTCTTCCTGTCGTTAGGGGGAGATAAGAACACGGATGTTCAGCAGGAACGACAGAAATTGTCGTGGCCTGTCTCCACTATGTCTCATCTCGATCCCTATTACAGTGACGAGATCACACAAATATGCTGCAAACATGCCTGCAAGGAAGGACGTTCCTATGAGAGGACGTAGTGCCACCCTACACCGAGGTAGGCATGGCGCCAACGCCAAAGAGAGTGGCACTTTGGCGTTACAGGCCATAGCCCCAGCTAGGATGCGTGGGAGGCCCGTGGGTTCAAAGGATACTTTGGCACATTTCAATCCTTTGATCATCAAGACTCAAAATCCGTCTCATGAGTATCTTTCGGGTTATGGTTATCTTTGGGGGACGCCTCAACGTCAGAACCTATTCATGAGAATATAGAGCTCTATGAAACTTACACTAGTGTACATGAGACGTGGGATAGAAACTCCATCATAATTGATGATGTAGTCACGCACTTCGTTGCACATGAGTTTGTTGAGTCCGATGATATCGAACCACACTCCGTTGATGAATGAATGCCAACGTAGAGAGATTTGGCCTAAATGGAAAGATGCGATCCAGGTTAAGATGGATTCTCTAACGAAGAGGAAGGTTTTCGAGCTAGAGATGCCAACACCTCCTAACATAAAACCTGTTGACTAATGGGTCTTCGTTAGAAAGCGTAGTGAGAAAAAGAGATGGTAATCTCGCCTTATGGCGCAAGGCTTCTCATAAAACGCTCTGAAATCGACTACGATGAGACAGATTCTCTCGTATTGGATGTCATTGCACTCCACTACCTTATCAGTTTGGTAGTTTCTGAATAACTGAACATGCAGCTTACAAATGTGGTCACTACGTATCTCTATAGGGATCTAGATACAGAATATACATGAAGGTTCATGGTGAACTTCATTTACCCAAGTCAAGTGGCTCTAGACCATGGAGCGCGTTTACAAAGAGGTTGAAACGCTCACTAAAGTGACTACTTGATATGCCCACGCGTTTCCATAACAAGTTTCGAATTCTATCGCGGTTCATGTTGGACATGATCTTCATTAGAAGCCCTTAAAAGTTAAAGGAAACCGCTGAACATTTGAAATCCGAGTTTGAGATGAAGGATTTTGGGAGAACACGATTATGTCTCGGTTTGGAACTTGAGCATCGTGTCGATAGATGCTTAGGCATTTTGACAAGGTCAAGCCTTCAAGTACCCCCATGATCGTCCATAGTCTTGATCCTGAAAAGGATCCTCTTCGTCGAAAGGATGATGACGAAGATGTGCTAGAGGCAGAAGTGTCTTACTTAGTACAATAGGCGCATTATTGTACTTATCCCAATGCACAAGACCGGACATCTCATATGTTGTGAACTTGTTAGCTAGATATAACTCTGCGCCAACGCGACGCCATTGGATTGGTGTAAAAGATATCTTTCGATATTTGAGATGTATGATTGATATGAGCTTGTTTTATCCCTACAAAGAGATGATGGATTCGGACCCATCACACACCAGATACGCCGCCAACATTGGCCTGCGTCCACTATCCCCATCCCAAAACGACATGTGTTTTGGAAGGTTTTGCTGATGTTGGGTATCTCTTTGACCCACACAAAGGTCATTCCCAATCCGGTCAAGTGTTCACCATGGGAAAAGACCGCGACATCTTGGAGGTCTACAGAATAGACTCTAATCGCTATATCTTCGAACAATGCAGAGATCATTGCTCTTCATGAAGTGGTTCGTGAATGAATATGGATTGGATTAATAATTACGCATGTTCGAACAATTGTGGTTTGAAGTTTACCACATATGAGCCTACAAGCATTTAGGATAGTGCTGCTTGTTTTGAAAAAATGAGGCAAGGCTACATCAAAAGCAATAACACCAAGCATAATCAGCAACAACAGACTCTCCTCGAGATCAAAGTGAACTAGATTTGATCTGTGGACAGTGAGGCAGACTTGTTTACTAAGTCATTGCCCAAATCCACGTTCGAGAAACATGTGGCAAGAATTGACTTGCAGAAATTATCTGAATTCCTATGACCATGGTCATCAGGGGGAGGCGCAGACATCAGGGGGAGATGTCTACATGTTCGTCTCGAATCATGAAGGGTGTGTTGTGCTCTTTTCCCCCTTCGACCGAGGTTATTTTTGTCCCACTGGGTTTTTGTTACTCGGCAAGGTTTTTAACTAGGCAACGAGAGAAGCACCGCGTTTGGACAACACAAGGGGGAGTGTTTAAGGATATCTCTATTTGTGTTTGATCCAAACTCTAGGTTACTTGACCTAGTGGTAATAGGGTTCAATTAGAAAAATCTAGAGATTATCTTTCCTTGTATGATTCTAACTCTATGCATTGTAATCCTCTATATAAAGAGGCCCCTATTATCAATGAGAATACACAGCAAATTCCTATCAATTTCTAATTCCCTAAAACACTATTCTATTTCTCAACGGGGCGAGAGTAGTATTGGGAGAACAGGGACCTTGACTTTTGTAGATGCCATATGATAAAATCCATACATCAAAGAGAATCTATCACTTACCATATGCACCTCATTAGTGATTAAGTCACTTCACTTCATATCCTTTTATAGCTACCAATTTAAAGCATATATAATCCTTTGATTTATTTGTAAGACATCACATATAATTATCGTGTAAATTTTATTATTAGATGATATGTCTAATTTAAATATTATTCCATATAACTAAGTAGATTATAACTCAAGCTAGAATGGCAGCCCTAAACCCTAATCGCCCCGGTTTCGGGGTTTTCCAATGGCGGCCATCTCAGGCCTCGCCCCTAAGTGGAACCTTCCTCTCCACACTTTGTGGCTTCTCTTCAGCCCTGCAACGCTGGTTGTCTTCGGCGAACACCCCTCCAAAGAAACCTTTTTATCAGAAAGGATCTCTCGACCATGAACCTGAACCTTCTAATGGGGATTCTCGAAAGAGAACTGGCCCCCAGTGTTGGGGCGTTGAGGCCGTCCAGCGCCGGTTTGCAAGGCGGGTTACTTCAGGTCGGATCCGACCAAGTCGAGTGAGGCTAAAGGATGTAGGGGATATCTAGATCCGGTGGGTTGTTCCAGCCATGGCAGGGACAATTCCTCTGTACTCAGAGCAAGGCGACGAGGTGGGATTGGCTCCGAGTTGCTGAGATGGCAGTTTGGAGAAGATTTCCAATTTGGCAGAGAAGGCGGACTGGAATTGGGGTGGCTACCTTGGTGGGAATGGCGCGATCACAAAGAATAACATCTACTGATGTGGGTTGGATCCGATCTGCATGAGCGGTGGTGGTCCGGTCTGCAGGAGTAGAGGCAGGCAGTATGGCCGCGGGACAGCTTTGCTCCAGGCCTAGATGTACTTCCCATGCTCATTGCAGGAAGGTGAAGGTCCAGCTGGTTGTATGTGCTGGGGTGCAGGCCATCGCCTGCATAATTGATGACAGTGTACAAGCGGCGACGGAGGCAGTAGCCATGACGAGATTTGGTGCAGAAGAGGGGTGCCCAGATCAATTGGGAGACCCACCAATTGGAGGCCCAAATCATTTCTGTGGCCCAGGTCAAGTGGGTGGCCCAAATCAGATTGGGAGTATTGGGTGTCCTAAATATTTGGAACTGTTTCTTGGATTATGACCCATTTGTGGACCGAAATGAGGGATCCTAATTCTCTAGGGTTTCGTATTTGGGATCCTGGTGGTTTGATCCATAGCAGTGTTTTTGCCTGCAGCATGCAGTAATGGAGTTTTCCAGACCTCCCAGCCCTAATTGTTATGGGAAAGGAGGAATCTAATTTTGTTTTTCTTTCTAAACTTTGCCTAATTACTATGTTTAGTTTTCATAGTTGTTACGCTCACTTTTGAATAAGTGAGCACTGGTTGTCTAATGGGTGGTGCTAGCATACCACGTCCTAAACTTGTCTAGAGATGGTAAGGAAACTTATGTATCCGTGCCATTCTGGCTTGAGTTGAATGAAATGATTAATTTGGTTAAAAAAAAAAAGTAGATTATAACTCACCGGCAACAAGACTGTAATAACCTGAAAATTAGTGCCAACTATAGAACACTATATTATTAACTATATTCAAAAAATCTTTGTTATTGAGCTCAAGACTCTCATCTATGTTATTTTTATGATGCATGTCATTTTAGTACTAATTATTGCCATTTTTTTTACCTTAAGAAAGCACTAAAGTTCTTTGCTTATTAATTGGGTAAATGTGCATATGGATGTGTGTGTGTACATACATACACACACACACACACACACACACACACACACACACATATATATATATATATATATATTTAGCAAGTGGATTTATGATCTGATTTATGCTTTCTTTCTTTTATTATTTTTTTTAATTTTATCTTATCCTTTTAATCATTTAACATAAATAGTAATTAGTCACTCACCTTATAATAATTAGTCACTTACTTATTTTATGCTTAATTCTAGCCTATTTAAGCATATGATCTGATCATACTTCCTACAAGCTTGAAGATCAAATGCAAAATTGATCAAAAACTCCCTTAGTTGAAGAGAAAACTCAACTAGAAGTTCTTCACACAAATCCTTCATCCTATTTCTCTTAAGAAGTTTCCTTTTTGTGAAAGAAGTCCAAAGTTTGATCACAAGACCTTCTGATTTCCTTAAGTAAGTATATGAAAACTCTCTTATAGTCTTTTGCCTTAAATTTTGATCAATTTGAAGAACCAAGAATAAAATGGTGTAAAAACGTCACTGCTGCATAATCCAATTTTTCGTGCATAAAACTTATGTATTTGCTGATGAAAGTTATGCTACCTTAATCTACATGAAAAATGGCTCATTTTGGGATTCTGAATCACTGAAAAAGGTTAAGAAACGAAGAAGTTATGGTTAAAAGAAAATTGTTACTTTCCATATTTTTTTTCCAGAATCCGGCAACTTTTTCCAGAAACCGGTGAGTTCATGCATTTTCCGGCTGCCGGAAATACTAAAATTCTGGTCTTACTCTTGCTTTATCTAATCAAGTTCATATAGATGATTTCTAATTGATTTTTTATCTTAATTTTACATTTTAAATGATTTTTAAAGCATTAAACAATGAATCTTTCAAAACTTTTCCGGTCGGTTTCACCGGAAAACTCATATGATGTTCATAACTTCAAACGATCATATCTCACTCATTTCTTATCCATTTTCTACAAAATTTATATCAATTTGAAGCTTAGGACCTCTACTTATGATCTGGAGAGTTTGAGAAGTAATGGTAAAATACACAGTACGTAATTACTTAGACATCAAAGGACAGTATCAAAAATATCGGTTTCTGCACTGTTATGGTTCTTCACCATTTCTGGACTATATCACTCTGATTTGGACTACATGAATTATTCCATTGGATTCCTTGTGAAAAACCCTTTGAAACGGTGTACTCATTTGACTAATTCGGACTTGTGATGGACAACATAACACATCTTGAAATTTGATGACTCTAATCGGAGAACCATGAACATGGTTGATGAACTTCAATGGATTTGGACCTAAGGACTGAAATACTAACTATAATATAATTTTGTTAAATTGTTTATAGTTACTTATTTAATGCTTGTGCTTTATTATTACCTATTTTACTTGATTTCAATTATGTATAAACTTCTTTTTAATTATGTTGTTTGCTAGTGAATTTACTTATTTGTGATATACAATTATGTTACACATGTTTTCATATAAGATTATTCCTAAGTATATGTATCTATATGTGTGTGTACATATACATATATTATGATCTATAATTCATAAAGATTGTATGTTGTGAATTTGATTATGTCTGAAAAGTACAGTTGTGAAGCCGGGTGATTACTACAACCCCGTGCTTAAGTGAATTACTGGTAAAACTGTTTTGGTGTTATGAGGAGTTAAGCTGTGGGCCCTAGTCCCTTCAGATAGTGCACTATTATACTCTTAGGAAGGTGCTTACTTTGAGTATACATACTTTGGTAGTGTCCTCGGTATACTGCGGCTTACCCATGCTTTGGTATTATGGACCCTAGCATGTGGATTCATGTGCTTTGGTATTATGGACCCTAGCACGTGGATTTATGAATTGTTACCAGTCAACCTGGCTTTCCCGTGTTTTGGTATTATGGACCCTAACACGTGGATTTATGATTTGTTACCAGTTAATCCGAAAGTTCACTAAGAAGAGAAGTGTACTTATATTATTTTGATCAAATATCTGTCTGCGATATATATATTATCAATATGTTATGGTGCTAAGTGAAAAGAGAATCAAGCATGTATTGCTTAAAGTTTATTTCACATATTAATGCTGCAATATTTGTTGGTTCAATAAGGAGATGTGATTAAGTGATTTATTACCAGTCTCATAAACCATTCATACGAATGAATATATTTGTATATATGTGTGTATGTATTGTGTGTATATATATACATATTTAAGAATTCGTATGAACATATAAATGGTTCTTGGTACATTTTAATTGGTTGTTCAGTTTTGATTTCTTATGACACATTAATATAAGAATGTAAGTTGTGTACTTACTAGGCTTGTGTTGCTCATGATGCTACACCTTCTTGTTTTCAGGTATTGAGTAGATGCTTGGGGAAACGGGATGAACCTACTAGATAAAATAATATTTTTCTACTACTATTTCTAGTGAATACCTGTACTGATTTGAATTTTGCTTAACTTTGGTTATGTAAATATATTACCGATATTTGTTTTCTAATAAAAGTACTATTCAAACATGTATATAATTTCTTTTACTTCCTGTTGATTTATTCAAGAAGAAAATTTTATTTGTTTTGACTCACGTCACAAATTCACGAGCCATATTTCAGTACAATATTGGCCTTGGATTTGGGGGCGTGACAAAGACCTTCCTAAGTTTTTGTGTTTATTTTCTAAATAGATGATAGGTGTAATTTTGCTCCATTAATAACACCAATTCTTTCTAGGGGAAATATCACCAATGGTCATTGAGTTATGACTTATTCAACACTTAACTCAATGTATTTTCAACAATATCACTTAACTCACTCAGTTTTACACCCGTGTTTCATTTAACTCACTGCCGTTAATTCTATTGTTAGAAGCAGTTAAAATTGAGGGTATATTTGTCAAAACATTTTAAAATCATTTTTAACTTTAAAAAAAAAAAAAAAAACTATATTTATTAGACTTTTTTTCAATTTTTTTTAAATTTCTGAAATTTTTAATAAAAAATGATGTTTTTAACTTAAATATAATTTAGGAAATGATAACTTTTCATCCCATACAAAACCCTAGAGAGAGAAAAAGTGGGCATTATCGTCCCTGTCCGACGGCGAGCCTTGCCCCGTCGTCGGACGGGCTTTGTCGACTATGTGTGAGTCTGGTGTGTTCGAGGTGGCTATTTGGAAGAGGAAGGCTGAGTTGGGTGTCGGATTTTGGTTCTGGACTTGCGGTACTTGTCGACAGCGTGGATCGGCGGGGGGTTGTTGGCTTAGATCAATGGGGATTGGATTGATGCAGAGTGGATTGGACCGAGTTGGATAGGCGCGATATCAGAGATTGACTGGCGGCCTCGAGTCCGTGCAGCGCGGGGTAGTTCGGATCGGATCTAGTTCTTCATGGATCAGAGGCAGTTTCATCCTCCTTCAGTGGTGCCCAATCTGGGGTGCTCAGTGGCGCGATCCGGGTTTGGTCTCTAGATCCAATCTAGGGAGGGATCTGATCTGAGCAGTTTTGGGCGCGTTCTGGATTGGATTTGCTGTGGTTGTGGTGGCATGAATTGGTATGGTAGTCATGGGTGGCGGATCTGGCAGGGCAAGGTAGTCGGTGGTCCGTCGACAGTGGGGGGTTTGAGCCAAGTTCGGCCTGCTAGTGGAGCTTCTCCTGATTGGGCCTCGACCTGCGGTGTTTGGGCAAGGGCTTGTTGCTGGGCTAGATGGAGTTTGGGCCTGGGTCTGTGCTTGGGCTCAGGTCCCAAACTGTGTTAATTTTATGTTATTTGCATGTTCAAATTAGGATTTGGTTTCTTTTGTTTTGTTTTTCAGCCATAAGTTACTATTAAGGTTTTGTTTTAAGGTTAGATGTTGGGTCGGGTGTACTGCAATTTTGGCATAGACAATCTTCTATTCGGCGGTCTAGCGGTCGTTCCTGTTTTGGAGTTAGGTCAGCAGTGGTGGCGAAAATGTCTGGCGGTGGCATACTGGCATAGACAGTCATTCTTGGCCTTCTAGTGGATTGTTCCTGTCTGCTCTTGAGTCGGAGGTGATGGTGATTTAGAGCATTTGTGGATTGACGGTGTTGACATTAAGGTGGCCATGGTCTTGGGTTTAATTTAGTCTCAGGTCTGATAGTCCAGCATTTATTTTGGTCAGATTCGAAGTCACGCCTAGTGTAGACTTGGTCGATCAAAGGCAGGTCAGGAGGACTCTGGGTGGCGAGTTAGTGTTGACAAAGTTGTGTATCAAGAATTCACTGGGCCTGCGCATCTTGTCTTTGTCTTTTGTTGTAGTGCAAGTTAAGTCTGTAGTTGAGTTGGGGCCTTGTTGGTTCCGTTAGTCAGTCATTTTGGAGTTCCAGTGTGAAGTCCAGTGGCCATTTCTGTGTATGAGATGATGCCAAAACTCATTATATCCCGTTCATTATTAATGAAGTTTATTCTTGATAAAAAAAATAAAAACTTAAATATAATTTGAAAAAAAAAATGCATTTTTTTGTGTTTAGACAAATATACCCTCAATTTACATTTATGAGATTTCAATTTTTTAAATTTTTTCAATTAAAAAAATTTCTGAGATTTCTAATAAAAAATGATTTTTTTTAACTTAAATATAATTTGAAAAAAAAATTGTCTTTAAAAAAAAAATTAGAAATGCATTTTTTTAGTGTTTAGACAAATATACGCTCAATTTTAATAGCTTTTAACGGCAGAATTAACGATGGTGAGTTAAGTGAAAGACGGATGTAAAACTGAGTGAATTAAGTGATATTGTTGAAAATACAGTGAGTTAAGTGTCGAATAAGTCATAACTCAGTGACCATTGGTGATGTTTTCCCTTCTTTCTAAAGTTTCTAATGTATCAAAAAAATAAAAAATAAAAAATAAACATCGATTGTTTCCAAACAAAAAAAAAATTATACTCTAAAGATTTTTAATTAGTCATCACATAAGTAATAATTAATTATAATTTATTTCTTGACCAAAATGCGGATGTTCTTACCTTGTTGACACATCTCGGAGCCTATTGTCCACTGAAGTCCAGTCTGTCCAGACAGCTCGGGATTGAAGTCAAAACCAAATTCCAAGCTCATTTCCCACTACTCCAAACCTTCTCCACCAATTCTCCTTTTGCTTCACATCTGAGCCTTCTGTTTGTTTACATCTCTACTTACTAGGGAAGCCCACAACTCATGGGTAAAGGAGGTGGCTGTGTGCCCAGCAAGAATAGGCCACCGGCAGGCGTTGCCGGCGCTGATCTTCCGAACCCAAAAAGCGATGATCTTGTTTCAGACCAAAACCAAACCCAAACCACAGAAACAACAAACCCAATTAAGGATGAAGGGGTTGCAGAGAAAAAGCAACAGAGGAAGAAGCTGAGGGTTTTCATAGTGTTTTACTCAATGTATGGGCATGTGGAGCTGTTGGCCAGAGAGATTAAGAAAGGGGTTGATTCCACTGATGGGGTTGAAGGGGTTCTGTACCGGGTTCCGGAAACGCTGTCGTCTGAGGTGTTGGAGCAGATGAAAGTGCCCAAGAAGGATGATCATGGGGTGCCTGTGATAGTGCCTGAGAGACTGGTGGAGGCTGATGGGGTGTTGTTCGGGTTTCCTACCCGGTATGGGTCAATGGCTGCTCAGATGAAGGCGTTTTTCGACTCCACGGGGGAGCTGTGGAGGGAGCAGAAGCTTGCAGGGGTGCCTGCTGGGTTCTTTGTGAGTACTGGCACACAGGGTGGTGGACAGGAGACTAATGCGTAAGTAAGACTCCCTTGGTTTTTTATTTCGAATTCGTTGGTTGAAGAATTGTGTTTTTACTTAATGCTTTTGCTGGTAGTTGAATGTTGGCGCATTTGGTATGTTTGAGTGGTATGACGTGAATTAGAAGTTGGTGTCTAAGGGAAAAGGTTTGTAAATTGCATATTCAAGTAAAAGTGTTAAATGCAAGAGCATTGGAGTTTGGATTCTATGTTCGATCACATTGCTTGTATACATTGTCAATTGTGTTCTGTAGTTTTGAACAATGTGGCTCCAACTACATGAAATGTACATTCTTTATTCTTTGGTAGAGCAATTGGTCTTTTGAATTGTCCATGATGACTTCCAAATTAGTAGACGGGGGTTGGGTGTCAACTTTCAAGATCTTTATCCAATGGGATAAAGGATATGGAACTGAAGTTAGGTTCAAGTTTCAACCCCTTCTGAAACACTCCTTTAGGGTGCTGAAGTAACAGCCTGTCTTGTACTGTTGTAAGATGCTTAAATAAGCTCATTTTTATATAATGAACTAATACTGCACCAGGTAAGCTGAAAGTGGTTGGAGATAGTATCAGAAGTAAACAAAGATATATATTCAAAACGATGAAGTCTAGGCATTGCTTTGTCATTATTCAACTAAAGTAAATCAGCCAATAATATTTTTCTCTATTTATTGAATCTGAGAATAATCAGTACTTCCATTTCCTATTTGATTAAGATTATGATAAATGCGTTAGATCCTAGAACCTATTAGAAGCACCAGTGACAGCTTAGTTGGTTTCCATCTGGTATCATATACAAGATAAAATGTATATGATACAAGATGGTCAGTGTTTGAACCTCATCTACTTAAATGAGCTTATGTAACCCGTAGGTGAATGTAGTTTATAGTTCGTGTTGCTTGTATGAACTGTTGCCTTGCCAATGCTACTAGTTTGTTGATTACTATGCAATTTCACCAATATAAATGCTCATCCATTCTACTATAGACTAAAATTTCCTGTGCTTCCTACTTAGTTTCTGAATGCTTGTGTTGCTGTGTCCACATTTATTTATGTTCTGTAGCTGTTGTAATATAGAATAATATCTTATGTTATCGATCCCATCCTCATCAAAACTATGTCAATGCATATTTGCTCAGTTGGACAGCCATTACTCAGTTAGCACACCATGGAATGATATATGTTCCAATTGGCTACACCTTTGGTGCTGGAATGTTCCAAATGGACTCCCTTAGAGGAGGGTCTCCATATGGTTCTGGGGTTCTTTCTGGAGATGGCACAAGGGCACCAACTGAGACAGAGCTCGCTCTTGCAGAGCATCACGGAAAGTACATGGCTACTATTGTCAAGAAGCTTGTACATTGACTGGAGGAGTCTGGACAAATCTACATTCTTTTGCACTTCCATACAATTTTCTTGGTGTTTCTACTCTGTTTTGTGATGTTCTTCAGATGTCATATGTTAATAGATTTTTCCAGCAAAATCACAAAATGTCAATAGATTTTAGATAGTTTAGTCATTCCATTTTTTTTTTTCAGAAATTGTAAACAAGTGTCTCATGATCATCAGTTTTGAACTTTTGACGATTGCTCAGTCAAACTGTTCATATATGGTCTTTTCTGTCTGATTGAAACATTATTGTCATCAATAAAGTTGTGGATCATGTTCATTTCTGCATATCTGCCACTACATATAACTACTTGGATAATATAATCAGATGTTATAATTATGATTATTTTCCGTCATTCAACTGTGATTGATATCAAATTAAAATGGAGTATTATTGGCTTATGCTTACCTTTGTTACTAAGATGTAATTGTTTCTCCACTTTATATGGAATGCTATCCCTGATAGATTAGATGAGTGATGAAACTGATGAAAAGAAAACTGTCACTGTTCACGGTATTTGTTTCCAGGTATCTGTCTATCTGATATCATCCAAAAAAAAGTTTGTTGTGGTTTCCTAAAATTACTAGAGAGGAAATTAGTGAGCCTAGAGGTAATGCCTCTAGCGATTAGTGAGAACTAGAGATATGTCTCGACTCTCGAGTCTATGTAAATCTTATCAGTCTCTTTCCCCTTAAAAAAAAAAAAAAAAAAAAAAAAAAAAAAAAAAAAAAAAAAAATTTAATCCCTTTTCCATTTCTCTTGTAACTGCAGATTTATCCAATCCTTAACTTACTAGAATAAATTACTGAAAATTTTTGCTATAGTATTTTCTTATTTTTGTTTTCTAAGTCTGATAGTTGGATAGGCTTGTTAGTTCGACGAAATGTTGAAAGGAACAGATAATGCAGTTTCTTGTCAGAATACTAGTCTTCCAAAATGGGATGAATGCCAAAGAAGGTTCCCTTTCTTGATCCTATATCTGCAAAATGTGAATGCTTTGGAATAGCTACTGGCACAGTCGTATGAAAAGTATGTTCCGAGATCCCCATGTCAAAAGGAAGAAGCCTGCTGAGGAATAACCTTTTGGAGACCTCAATCTATGTTGCTAATGAAGTCAAGCATTTGCCACGCAGAAAGATCACAAGGGCCTCCCAGAAGGTACATTGAAGAATCAATGTACATCAAGGTTTTCTCCAATCAATGTACATCAAGGTTTTCTCCTGTCATCTGGAAGGAGGACACTGGATCAATATAGTCCCAATCCATTTCCATTTGAATACGAAGCTAGACAAGTGGTTGTCCACACTGGAATAGGGTCCCGTTAGAAATTTGAAATACAGTCTTCTCCAGCTGATCCACAATAATACATTTCTGAAGATGAGCGTGTCAGGAGCAGAAATGCGAGAAAACGATATCTTGAAGTAAAGGTGTTTCTGGGTGTGGAGTTGGAGTGTTGGACGATGGACTGAATTAAACACATAACTGTTTACTTCATACTTACATAGCACCTTTGTTGATCTTAAGGTAATTCATGGACATTTGTAATCAAAAGTTATCTATTCATTTCGTGTTGGAGAATCTCTCTTCTATCAACCACCCTGGTGTTCTTATAGGTTATATCTAAAAACAAGCTAGGGACCATAGACAAAGAGATGGACTATCATCCTACATTCCTACCTTGTGTGTGTGTGTGTGTGTGTGTTTTTCTTTTCTTTTTGTTGTTGATAATTTACCTTATCTGGGTGTAAAAGTTCACCAACAAGAGAACATTTGTAAAGTCCATGAGGATTGAGGATGTGGTCTTCCAACAGACGAAACACCCTATGAAAGGAAATGCTAGGATTTTCTATATCATGCAATACTAGCAACGAGAGCTGATAGAGATTAGATAAATAGATGACTTTATAAAGAGCAGCTAAACCTCTAACCAATTTTAGAGCAATGCTTCACTGTGCTAGGGCCATTACACTATTCCTAGTTTCAGTGTGCCAAGGTATAGGACTGAACATTACATCAATCCCAACAAGCTTTGTTAAGGAGATGCTTCCTAAACCACACCAAGCTGACATCCAAGCTATGCTGAGATTGAGAGTCATGATCATTTATTATTCTTCCATGTTCTTATAGTGCTGGTATTTGGTCTCACCTGATCTCCAAACGAGGTGACATTAATCCTAATGTGAATTGGTCTGATCTCATCCCATGGACTTCTTCTAGATGGAAGGGTAAATTTCTGAAGGATATTACTTGTAACTCGGTGCTTCAAGCTTTTGTTTTTGCTATTTGGAGGGAAAGAAACAACACAATATTTAAAAATGTTTCACTTCATCCTGCTGCTGTCTTCTATCGTAAAGTCTATTCAGTTGAAATTATGTTCTCTGGAAATCCCTCCCACAGTTGCATACACGAGCTTTTGGTCCGAAGGGAGACTTTCTGATTAATTTTGGTTGGTTCTTTACTGCTCTTTTTTTTAGCAGGGAGGGTTAGGCATTATGAGAGATTGAGAGATGATAACTCCCTCATTATTGTATGCTCCTCTCTTTGCTAGGTGTCTCTAATCAATGATACGTTGATTAGCAATACTTTGCTTTTGTTTTCTCATATATATTTATCTGAAATAGTTTGTTTTATGGTGGTTTGACATAGAAATGATGTTGCTACAACGCTTGGAACTTTATGTAAGTGACGTTTACTATCATGTATGTGTTGGTAATTGACATCAGATTAAGTATTTTTGAAGGCTTTGAAGGAACCAACTGAACCAAGTCACTATCATCTTGAGTCTTTCACCTTCCCAGCATCTTTATTCTTTGGTCATTCTGCTTCTGTTTCATCCACTACGTGTCTTAGTGAAATCAAGCTCAAGGTCCGTTTCAATATATAGTGCTTGAACTTCCATGTTTCAAGACTCATGCCATACTCAATGTCTCACTTATGGGTCAAATATTATGGAACTTTATACTGACATTTTCCTAGTGAGGGTGTTGGACTCGATCAAGATTGATGAGCATCTCTTCAACTTGATCAATCTTAAAGATGATGTTGATGCACTGCAATAGTCTTTCGCAAGAGAAGAGCCACTTCTGCACATCCGCAAGGAAATTTTTTATTGAAGAGCTGCTAACTTTGGCTACACTTTTTGTAACAGTAGTCAAATTCTGTAGACAGGAAGAACTGTACTAGTTTCCTTTGCTGGATGTCATATAGGATTTTTATGTTGTAAAGTCAAGTTCTCGTGGCCAAAATGTGAGTTTAGCCAATAGTTCTCTGGTAGGCTAGTTGCGTTGAACAGTTCTTTTGGGTCTAGGAATAGATTAGCTTGCTTTATTATCTGGCAGTAAAGCAGGATGTCTGGAAAAGCTTGAAAAGTACCAGACAACTCGGTACTCCACAACGTACCATGATGGCTATAATACTACTTCTGGTGCTTTACTTCATTATCTTCTTCACAAAAAGGGACGGACAAGCATTCTAATTGGACAATGTAGGTACTCAAACCAAAATATCACCTAGATTAAAACGAACAAGATTAATTGACAATGTAGTACTCAAACCTTCACTATCTTCAAAATAGGTTATCCAATGCAGAACTCAACTTATCTCAAAGAGGTCCTTAACAGTAATGACATATAAGGGGGAGGCACTAGGTGGGTGCATCAGCTACAAAGCTTTCATCTTGGAACAGATGCTTGAGATCCTTGACAATGGATCTGCAAAGGGATAGAGCAGCTCCTACTAACATAATCAGTGATAGTCTTGGAGTCAACTTCTATCATAATCTCCGAGCAATTGTTGTCCATGGCTGTAACCTTCACAGGGAGCATGAAGCTCACAAAATACACCCCAGTTCTGCCAATATTCCTTGAGCTTGCAAACAGAGGCAGCCTTCAGAATCTCGAATAATAAAGGCATCAGAAGCTCTATAAGCATGAACAAAACAACTATCAAATTTCAGCTCGGCTTAAGTGATGGCGGAAAAGACATCAACTAATAGCTTTGAGCACTAAGATAGAAGGTGAATTAGTAGCAGCATTGAGGATCTTGACAGGACGCTGTTTGATGTTCCTGAAGATCCAGATATCTCTTGATTCCCATATTTGCCAGGGTTCCATGTTCCAAAGTTGGTCGTTTGGGTCTGCAATGTTGCATTTCCATGTACTGCTAATAACTATGGTCCTGCTGATATAAATACTAGTCATAGACTCATAATTGGAACTCTAGATGAGTTAAAGGAAACTGCTAAATATTTGAAATCCGAATTTGAGATGAAAGATCTTGGGAAAACACGGTTTTGTCTCGATTTAGAACTCGAGCACCGTAGTGATGGAATTTTGATCCATCAGTCTGCATACACTCAGAAAATCCTAAGGCGCTTTAATGAAGATAAAGCAAAGCTTGTGAGTACTCCCATGATTGGTCGTAGTCTTGAGCCCGGAAAAGATCCGTTTCGTCCAAAGGATGAGGACGAAGAACCATTAGAGGCCGAAGTGCCCTATTTAAGTGCAATAGGCGCATTATTGTACTTAGCTCAATGCACAAGACCGGATATCTCATTCGCAGTGAACTTGTTAGCTAGACATAGCTCTGCGCCAACACGCCGCCATTGGATTGGTGTAAAGACAATCTTTCGATACCTAAGAGGTACGATTGATATGGGCCTATTTTATCCCTACAGAGAGAAGAGGAATGACGGGAGAATGGGATCGGACCCCATTGGGCATGGAGCCGCCGCCGTCCACAACATGACCGTCGGCCATGTTGCCACCGTCAGCGCCGTCACCGCCCAGGGTGGCCGGCCTCACCCTATCCCCCTCCATCAAAACGACAATGATGTTTTGATGGGTTTTGCTGGTGCAGGGTACCTCTCTGACCCTCACAAAGGTCGCTCCCAAACAGGTTATGTCTTTACCATGGGAAGCACTGCGATATCTTGGAGGTCTACAAAACAGACCCTTGTTGCTACTTCCTCAAATCATGCAGAGATTATTGCTCTACATGAAGCTGTGCGTGAATGCATATGGCTAAGGTCTGTAATTAGACATATTCAAGGAAGTTGTGGTTTGAAGTCTACCACGAATGAACCTACATGCATTTATGAGGATAATGCAGATTATATTGAACAAATGAAGTTAGGTTTCATCAAGGCCGACAACACCAAACATATATCGCCTAAGTTCTTCTATAATCAGCAACAACAATCACTTCTAAAGATTGAAGTGAATCAAATCCGATCAGAGGATAATGTAGAGGACTTATTCACTAAGTCGTTACCTAAATCCACCTTTGAGAAACATGTAAAGAGCATCGGACTGAGAAAGTTATCCGAACTCCCATGATTGTAGCAATCAGGGGGAGATATCGACATCAGGGGGAGTTATGATGTCTACATGTTTAATCTCGAAGAGTAGAGGACGTGTTGTACTCTTTTTCTCCTCCTCGAGCGTGTTTTTGTCCCATAGGGTTTTTCACTCGAGCAAGGTTTTTAACGAGGCAACGGATGAAGCGTCACCACCAAGTTTGAGTGGCACAAGGGGGAGTGTTGAAGGAAATCAGCTATTAGTGTGCCTAATCAAACAAGGAGTAGTAATAGGAGAGAAGGTTCTAGTATTCCTAATCCTATTCGGATTAGTATTCCTTGTAACATTAGAACATGTACTTTGTAATCCCTATATATAGGGCTCCTATTCTCAATAATATGAATCACAATTCTCTCATCAATCTCTCTCAAATTCCCTTTTACCACTACTAGAATAATGCTAATAGACATCATGTCATAGACATCGGTTAGGATTTGAGGCGATGTAAAAAAAATTTCTAACATCGGTTCTTAAAAATCCGATTTCTATCTGTACATTAACATCGTTTCTAATAGTTAACCAATGTCTTCATTTTTTTTTCAAAATTTTGAAAAACGCGGAAAATGACTAAGTTTCAAAATTTTCAATGCGGGGGAACAAAATTTCAATTCCCCAACACTTAGTCATATTGACTGCCTCGACATTTTTTCATTCTCAAACCCTACCCATCACGACGCAGCACCCGACCTCCTCTTCCTCATCCTCCGCCTCCAACCAGCACCCAACTACTCTCCGCCTCGGCCTCCGTCTCCACTCTCCTCCTTCTCTGCCTCCGTCTCCGTTCTCCTCCTTCTCCTCCTCCGACACACCTCTTCTCTCATCTCTCTTCTCAAATCCACCAATGATGCAGTCCATGCCGGAGCTCCGCCTTGTTCCCTCGTCGAGCCCACCATGAAAGATAAGACCTAACATTCAAGACAAGGCTCGCCGTCGATTCATGTATTGGATTATTGGGTCTCACTCGATTTTGCGTTAAATTGTTTTCAATTACTTATGGGTATCTTTTGGTTAATTTCTCGGTTAATTTTTGTCCAATCCTATGTATCAATCTATATCTATGTGTGTACCTATTTTGGGGGTTACTTCAGGTTTGTTGAGTGGATGGATTGTTGCTGTTCTGGGACTGAAATTACTCTCAAGATGTTGGATATGAAGACCATCTTCTTTTTCCTTGTAGGAATACCTTGTTACAGCATCCAGGAACCAGATCTTGTATGTCTTCTTCAGTTCCCCTAGACTCCGGGTATGTTTACTTATTTTTGTTATGAGCTACTTGAAACGTTGTCGCTTTCTGGAATTTCAAATTGTTTTAAAGAGAGTTGAGTGTGCTGTGTGATTTAGAATAGAGAAAGAAGGGAGGGAAAAGCGAAACCAGAACACTTATCAGTAGGCAATTAAGTAAAGTTGTGGGAGGGCTATTGCGTGGGAAATACAGATGTTTGTAACTGTTTTCATCATTTATGCAGAGTGTCCAATCTTCATAAGGCTCCCATTGTTAGGAGTATGCAGGTCCCCTGCTATCCATTCCATTGATTTAGGAGGCGTAGATTAAAAGAGTATGATATTTAGGGACCTAGAGGTGAGGAGATAGCTTCTTGGATATGTTTGGGAATCACTTTGGGCATCATTTTCTTCAGAGTTGGGATAGCTCTACTCATGCCTTTTCTTCTAATTTCTTAATAAGTCTTTTAGTATAAAAGAACCAAGAACAAAATATCGTAAATATACTTGACACAACTAAAATAAGGCTTATAATGTATGACTTATGATTAGATCCTCGACCCTAACAAAGTAAAGAGGCCACTAATTCGTAGACAGAATTACTTGTAGTTTGTCGCACTTATTAGGCACTGGTCTTCCAAAATTGTTGTTGCGTTCATCCAAAATTGTTGACTGGCATCAGACACTTGTGTGTATACTCTACTCCAGTTGAGGATCTGCTCTCATATAGCAATCTTACCATATATATAAAATGGTATGCATCATTTACCTCCATTGTTGTTACCAGTCATTCATGGACCAAAACTTGTTGTTCTGTGTTTCACTTATTAGGCATTGGTTATCCAACATGTCTCCTTCCAATCATCCAAATTTGACTGTGTCAGATAGTTGGCTATCTACTTTCGTTCAGTTCAGGACTCTGCTTTGATTAAGCAATTCTTGCCATATCTAAACTGGCATTTGATTGACTTCCCTTTTTTGTGTATAGTTTTTGTTTGTTTGTTTGTTTTCAGTTATTTTGTTTTATGAGGATGCTAATGTTTGATTTTGCAGCTGCAAAGTGCAAACTGGGGGAGGTGGTGGAGATATTGGAAAGAAGATAAATCATGGAGGTGGTGATGGAGGTGACGATGATGGCGATGATGATGATTATTTTGATGACTTTGATGATGGTGATGAGGGGGATGAGGGTGGCCTTTTTAGAAAACGCATGTTTCTTGAAGAGGTTGGGAATCTAATTTAAACAATATTTTCTCCCCTGCTGGTGTCAATTGAATTTTTTAGATGTACTGATGTCAATCTTTTCGCTAGCTGTTTGATCGCAAATTTGTAGATGCAGTTTTGAACGAGTGGCAAAAGACAATGATGGATTTACCTGCCGGCTTTCGGCAAGCTTATGAAATGGTGCAATATTTCTTATATCACTTATGGTTGAAAAGATTTAAGCTAGACTATGTGCTACTAATACTTAATAGAAAAAGAATCACTTTCAGCTAAGATACTAACTCAAACATTGCCTCCAGGGATTGGTCAGCTCCGCTCAAATGGTAAGATTCTTAGCAACCAATGCCAGACCAACCACTACTAGGTTCATTTCTCGTTCACTTCCTGATGGGGTATCAAGGGCATTCATTGGCAGGTGATTTTTGTTATGGCCTACATTCACTGAAATTGTATCGTTTCAATGTTTTTGCTGCCTAATTTTTATTTAGAATTTGGTAATCACCTTAGATTTATCTTCTTGGGCCAAATTCACTGATTGGAGGACCAGTTTCTATTTATAATGTTTTGATTTACAATTTAGGTCCTACTTGCTGGACTAATTTATGTTGCTTATCTACTATAGTTTCAAAGGGTGTACTGTTTCAGGTGACAACTTGTCCATTAGAAAGTGTACTTATCGACCCAACATCTTTTATGTTGTTTTACTTTGAACACATGCTTTAATTTTGGACATATAAAAGGATTCGGTTTTGAAATGCCTACTGGAACGCAACACTGAGGATTCGGTTACTCTTTATGGTGATGAGGGAGCTGTTGATAGGATTTTCTATGAGATTGGGGATGGTGAGTAAGTAGAGTAACAGTTTTCATAAATTGATTCGGGGTTTCTTGGAAGATGATAGGCTGGGTTTCAAGATTGGTTTGAATCAAAGTCTTTTAAGTTACAAAATTGATTCTCTAGTTTCTTTAAGTATTGTTTGTTTGGTGAAAGATGAAGAAGTTGTTGTTGTTTCTAGGTTTATGATCTCTTTCTGTGAATTTGTTTTCGTAAAACTTGCTTCATTTTAATGATTATCGGCATTGTATTGACAATTATATTCCTCATATATGTCTCTGTTCATATTTCCGCATTATTTACGATTCGACACTATCACTTATTCATGGAATTGGGATCAGATGGACTTAGAGTTCTTGACAGACTATGTTTGTTTGTTTAGAGGTTATTAAATCAAAGTCTCGAATTACTTTACAGATAGAAACTACAGGCGTTACGTATTCTCTAGCTCCAAAGTTATTGTTGTGTATTTATCTCTTCCTTGATAAATTTTTTTTTATGAATTTGATTTTGTAAGACCTGCATTTTTATTCAATTCTTCATCATATGTCTCTGTTCAGATGAGGGCATCAAATACTCCTCCACACTGCCAGTGGTTTCATTGCGGGATCAGATTCAGATGGACCTAGGGTTCGTAGGATCTGAATATCCAATGAGGCTTGGCTTGTCTTCAGAAATTTTTCGTGCCTTTATCACTCAATCGGATTCTCATGGGTTTAAAGGTACTTAGTGGAATCATGATTGCTTATTTAAAATTTAATGAATTATACTGCTAAAATCTCCATATTTATGCCATTTGGAATTTTGTTGATTATGTCAAATTAGTATAGTTAGTTAACCATGGGTGTAGATGCCTGTATAGCAGATCAGTTTAGATGCTTTATGGTCATCATGAACTGCAATGCAGTTACTTTTGCTTAGATAACCTTATGTTCATCATGAGATAACACTTCATAATGAAGATAAATACTGAAAAGCTCAAGAATCCTTTGAATTCTTTTCAGACTATTTGATCATATATTGGCAAGAAAACTATGCATGACTGAACAATGTGATCCATAAGAAAATTTATATGAGTCTAAGAGTCAAGCAAATTTTGTATGAGTCTTAAGACTGAAACTAGCGATTTAAATCATCATTATTTTACTGCCACTGATTGTGCAACTAAAAGACTCAAGCATATCATGTGAGTGACTTAGGTAATGGCCAGACATGTGTTTGAGGATAATTCCTGTTTGGTGATTCCTCGCAGATCTATTTCCATGAAATACCAGATGAAGCCATTGAGAAGCTGGTAAGAGTTGTTTTTATGCATTGTGGTTGTTTCACTTCTTTCTTTGGCGACAAGACAACAATTGAACCTCTTTGAACTAAAACATGGATGAATATTTTCTGGGATGACGGGGTTGGATGCCAAACTGAAAATTCTTACTGCAGGTATGCTTTTAATGATAAGTTTAAACCCAGTTTGTCTTTCTGCCTAAGTTTATGTAGAGTATGGTTTCCTGTTTCTTTTAAGTTTTGTTTTGGATTCTGATTTTGGGTCTTTTTGATGCAGCAAATCTGATATAAAGAGCATAAATGTGAAGCTAGGGGCGATTAAGAAGAAGAGGAACGCTGTGCTGAAGTATCTGAAGAATAATGTTGCTGTTCTTCTCAAGATTGGCCTTGATATTAATGTATATGGAGGGTTAAGTTTCATGGCTCATTAGTTTTAATGTATATGATGTGTCAATTTCATTACTGTTTTGCTTGGCCTTAATAGAAATTAATACAATTCCCTAATATTTAAAGTACATTTGAATTTCATGTTATTTGTGGATCAGCTTTCTAGTACCAAATACAGCAGGAAAGGGATATGAAAAAAACATCAGTTACTGATGAAGAACTGATGTCAGAAAACACAAATTACATCAGTTTGAAAACAAAAACTGATGTCAGAAAAGAGAAAATACATCAGTTTGGAAACCAAAACCGATGTCAAGAATGAGAAAATACATCAGCTACCAAACAAAAACCGATGTCTAGCATTACTATGAACATCGATATATAGACAAAAATGATGTCTACTATAAATATAGACATCAAGATATAAACAAAAACCGATGTCTAGCATTACTATGTACATCGATATATAAACAAAACCGATGTCTAGATTACTATGGACATTGATATATTAACAAAAACCGATGTCTGGTATAACTATGGACATCGATATATAAACAAAACCGATGTGTAGATTACTATGGACATCGATATATAAAGAAAAACTGATGTCTAGAATAACTATGGACATCGATTTATAAACAAAACCGATGTCTAGCATAAATATGGACATCAGTTCAAACTATACTACAGAATGTAGATTGAATGTTTAGTGAAATATTATGTACCAAACACACGAAAAGCTTATGAACCACAAGCAAAAATTTATGAGAACCGATGTGTAAAATATTATCAGACATCGTTTCTAAATCAGAAACGATGTTAAAATGGATAATTGTGTTGTTAGACCTATATTTTATTAAGCATCTAATGCCAAAATATGAAGGTTTGACAATAGCTAAACACACCAAAATGGTGATCACATTAATGTTTTTACATCGGTTCTGGACGTTAAACCGATGTCTCGTTGTAAAATAGACATCAGTTGTGAACCGATGTCTTAGTTTTGGCGACCTTTAACATCGCCCACTAAGACATCGGATTTTTTTTTTTTTAACATCAGTTGTGAACTGATGTCTATGAACTTTATCCTAGTAGTGTACTTAAACAAAAATGAGTTAAATCAATAAAAGAAATTCATATATTAGCTCATCATTCAAGAAGTAAAAGTAGCTATGGTTGGTATTAGATGGTGCTTGGACTCGTCATTCTGTGATGGACGAAGTGCAGCAAGTAAAGGCATCTAATATAAGTTGACCAAATGTCGAAATGCCCAGATAGATAATGGTCATCTCAATTGACTTATTTTGAGTCCTTGACAATACAAGATTATAGTGCTCCAAACAGTGAGTTTTCACAAGTTTTTAGGTAGCAATTTCATACTCATCTGTGCTCTATTGTCATTTTTTTTTTTAATAGGATTTGATATTATTAGAAATCAAAGCCATAAACACATGCCAGAGTCTAACAGAACTTACATAAGCAAATCCAGAAATAAGACCGGATAACCTATCTAAGTCACACCTAAACTCATTGGAATCTAAATGGTCGCTCGCTGAACAACAAACCAACAAAACTAAGTAAGAATAATCTCACTTTCTAAGGTAAAATCAATCATATAGTCTAATCTGCCAGCACTCAATTGTGGTACACATATCAACTAGAAACATCTTAGATAAGCATATAGAAATCACTCCCACTTGAGAAGGCTTGAAGTTCAGAATGTCTTGAATTTGAATTTCTTAAGCATGCACCTGCTCTTTCCCCTTAGGGTTAGAGCTAGTGCTTGTCCCAGACTCATCAGCAGCTAACAACCTCGACATCAGGTTGGTCTTCTTGCTCTTTGCTTTTTCTGATTCTCCTTCTTTCTTTGCATTTTTTCCTTTTCCAGCTGTTCCATATGGTAGCTTATTCACACTGCCAATGGGGCGTCCTCTCTTCCTTTTAGTTTGTTCCTTATTGCTTGAAGTTCCCTCTAACAACCCCATATTCACTGCATCCAAATTTTTCTTCCCAATAGCAAGACTCAAACGTAATTTTTTTGGAGAGATTGTTACCTCATCAGTTTCCCTAGCTCGACGTTGTCCTGTAATTGGGTTTTCATCCAGCCTTGGTTCATTGAGTTCCCTAATTTGCACCTGTCTTCGGTTACGACGCATGGCTACCACCGATGCAGGGAGGAGAGTTTCCGGTATGCTCTTTGGTATCTGGGCCTTAAAAATCAAGGTTTGATTGTTAATCACAATCCTGTCAGCATTAGGGTTTGGTGCTGCATGACCTCGTAGCACCGTCAAGCCGTGGGTTGTGCCACCACCCCCACCGGTGCGTCACTTCAACCAGTTCCGGCCCTGAGCAAGGAAGGTCGACATGAGTGACTAATCCACAAGTTCCGCAGTGACCAAAGAGTTTGTCATACCAAAATTGCACCAGAATCTAGACTTCGTCTTCGACCAAGAATCGCCGACGAAAGAGTAGAGGCTTCTCATAATCAATCTCGACTCTGATACATAGGACTAAAATCTGGAATGCAAGTCAGTTGTATTCCTTGAACTCGCCCAGTGTACTTCTGATCAAACGCATGATGCGCTCAGACCGGAACGCCGGCGGTACTCCTTGCAGCGTCATCCAGTAGGATGATTTCTTCAGGGGCACGTCTGCTGCCGGAGTGACGCCATCATATGGCGCTAGGGCTATCCGAGCTCTATTGTATCCCCAGGGTCCTCCTTTCCACACTCTGTCCACATCAGATGGGTCAGTGAAGGTGAACAAGACCCTGTCATCTTCTCTGATCTCATCGACACTCAGTCTTCCATTGATCCGCCATGCCGACCGGAACATTCCCAGAAAAGATCGACGCGAGTATTCCGACGCAGTGAGCAGTTTTCCAATGAAGGCTTCGGGTTGTCTCAACCCTTTGGAAGGACGCAAATCCACAGGTTTCTTCCCATCAGCCAAAGCTAAGGAGGAGGCCAGGCAGGCTGTCATTGCATCAATTGTTGCCATTGACGTAGGAGAGAAAGCAACGCAGTCAAAACCCTAACTCTAGTTTGTAGAGAGAGAGCGGCGGCGACTAGGGGTTTTTTTTTCTCTAGCGTTCCTGAATCACATGAGTTTCTGTGCTCTATTGTCATTGCATCTAAACCAAAGGTTATACATAGAATAATAACACAAATAAACTCATTGCAACTACTTCATTATTCTCCATCCTTAGATCTAAAATTCATTATTCTTCATCCTTGGATCTAAATTAATTCAATAATAGTTTAGCATAATTGAGTAGGAAATCAATTGACTGCTACCGGAATAAGATTATAATTTTCCTAGGTGTATGTAGCTAGCTTGGAAGCAACCATCAACCAAGCGCTACGGGCCAACAACAACCTCATTGAGAGCCATAAAGAGTGACGCAGTGTTGGAGACATCATTGAGTATGAAACTGTGTGAAAATTTGTGTATGATGTTCCCTACTCCCAAGTGTAGGAGGTCAAGTTTTAATATAGAGAAGTGAAGAGTGTCGTACCCAAAGGATTGGGGGAAACTCAAACCTAGCTAGATTCCCGCAAAAGCCTAGAAAAACATGCAATCTAACTTTTTACAAGTTCACAACCTTAGCCCTTTGGAAGCTAAAGATTGCAAGGATGGTATTAACAATTATGGTAGTAAAAGGCTTGGTTGATTTTAGCTTTAAGATAAACTAAGTTGCATAAAATAAATAAAATAAACTAAGCTAATAAAAGTATGGAGACTAAATCAATGAGAGGAGTAGAGACTTAGGCATCACATGTGAGCCCCCGAAAATTTTATTTAATTTTTAGAAGGTAATTTCTCACCAATAAGATTTTTTCCGCAAGGTGATTTAAGTGAAGGAAGTGACTTTGGAGATTAATTTGGTGTCAAGACTACCAATTGGGCTATTCGAAATAAGTTTGGGCCAAGATTCCTTCATTTGGGCCTAGAAAGTTATAGAAGTTTAGTGAGGCGACCGTTTGTTGAAGTTTCGAAGACGATAACTTGAGTTGCAACAAAGTTTTGGATTTTGAGTTTTTACAAAATCAAGTTTGGGCCTAGTACGAAGTCGAGAATTAACTTAGGAAGTTTCCGACGAAAAACAAATAAAAGAAAAGTTACGAGCCTCAAACCCAAAGCAATTAGCTAGGAGGGTTTCGTAATTCATCGCAAGGGCAAAATGGGTATTTCGCTCACATTAGTATAAATAGGAAATTGTGAAAAACCTAACCTCATTTTCCTTCCTTTCTCCCTCACGTCCGCGTCTCCCTCTCTCTTTCTCCCCCGACATCTCGCACTCTCTCTCCTTCTCTCTGCCATCACCGGAGACCACCATTTCTGGCCACCACCTCTAGTCACCACCACCACCAATCGAACCAGGAACAAATTCCGACCTAAACGCAACAAGAATCACCGGCAAGCACCACCTCCAGCTACCGCATGCAACCACCACTGTTCACGCCACCATGCCTAGCCGGAAAGGGCTACTCCTGACCACTTTCTCCACTCACCGCCACCACCAACCGATTCAACAACCAAAACCGACCAAAACCCGAGCCCAGCATCATCATGCATCAACTCTAGCCTCCGCACGCGACCACCCCAGTCGCGACACCATTAATCCTCTACTTTCTTCGATCTCCGGCCACCCCACGACGACACAGGGTACCATTCTCTTCGTCTCATGGTCGCCTACCTCCTTGTGGCCTCTGATCGTCCATGCATCGATCATCGACGGAGAATCGATGACTGGAAGCTTGGTGTCTCCTCCGGCGAGTTCTGCAATTTCCGGCGACTCCGGCCATCGTCTGAGCTTTAAGTGGTAGGGAAATCACTCATCTCGTTATGCTCTTCAAGTCTGTGTAATTAGTTCTTCCATTCGATCGATTTTGACGGATTTGAGTTTTGGGTAGCCACGGCTCCGCCGTGTTCTTCAAGTCCGGAACTTCTCCGGTGCTTCTAGCTTGAGTGGCATGTGAAAGGTAGTCCATTATTCATACTGCACATGCTGGTGTACATAATCTGCGAGTTCGATCAAGTTTCTGGAGAAGCTGTGTTTGGGTGCACTCGGCCTTCACCGAGGTTCTCTACGACGACTTTTCTGGTTTGTCTTTTGATTTTTTTTGGTATTAGACTATGGACTGAGGCTTAGTTGTGTTGAATACAGAATTGGGGAATTAGTTAGCTACACCGGCTTGGGCTTGCTGTGTTCTCCGTAAGAGTGCAGACTTTCATCTAATTTGATCACAAGGTGAGTTGGAATTGTTGGAGAAATTTTGGGAAACTTCCTTGTAGTTGATTGCTGGTGTTTGTAGGACAATCACATCTTGTAGTGAAGGATGGTAATTTGAGTTGTTTCCGGTCTGCAAGCTTGATGTTTAGTCGATTGTTAAAGCCTTAAGTCTTGAATGGGTTTTTGTATTACATGCTTGACAGAAGTGATGTTAAAAGAATGGTTGTGTAGGGATGATTTAAAATGCGTATCGGTTGTCCATAGTAAATTCAATAGAATTACTATGTATTCAATAGAATTACTATGTGATGCGACATAGAAAGAAATTGATAAATGAGAATGGACCGTTAATGAAAAATGAGTTATGTTGTGAACAAGGTTAAGGAACAATCGATAATGAAAATAATGGATTTTGTATATTCAATTGAGGTTCATGAAACAAGGTTAGAAACTCGAAGTATTCTAATGTTACCATATCCCGAAATGATTTTGGGAGGTGAAATCGTACGGATATGGTAATTGTCATTTGTTTTCTTAAAGTAGAAATGCTAAACGAATTTTGGTCAAAGTGCTAAGTATAATCACCATGTCCTAAGTAATTCAAATGTTACATCCCTTGGATTATTTGGGAATGGTAAGTGTATTTGTTGCTTAAGAAAGGAATGCTAGACAATGACATCAAATATTTAACCCGAACTATCTCATCGAAAGAAGTATGATCACCATATCCCGAATGAGCTTACTATTCTAAGTGAATTGTTCGGGAATGGTTTCTAATAATTATCGATCATGGGTTATTTGGTGAATTTTAAAGTGAGTTATGAATTAGTTACTTATCGGTATGATTTTTGTTAAAGGACTCGAGTGTGTGCACATGAAATTGGATGAAGTATCGAAAGTCGGAAACGAAGCTAAGATTGGGCGAGCACTCCAATTCCAGGTAGGGTGAGCTGTCCCTTCCTTGTTAGAGGATTTTCTATATGTGGAATGCTATAGTATAATATAGTATGTTGCCTGCAAGTACGTTTTTGGTTGTTTATTAGTCGATGCCTCGTGATATCCGTGTTTCCATAACTGATAATTGCTTATTGCGAAAACCGAGGCTAGACTTGTATGTTGAGATACTGTACCCATTGTATGTTTGTACTTGTGACCTGAAAGTGAATGGGACCTAGACGCGTAGATTCCTAGGGATCCCACGGTGTCGATAACCATGAACCTCCGGAGGGGGCCGTGCTCCTATGTTTGTCGAGGAAGAGTGAGTACAGACAGTGAACCAGTCATAGGAGACTCAGGGCCAGGAAATGGACACTTTCGCTACTTGTAGTTACAAGGACTACAGAGTAGTTGGCTGGTTCTCGAATGATGACGAACCAGGTCGGTCACCAATTTATTTTAGTTTAGTCGGCAGTAAGTATCTCGGAGCTCCAAGTTGTGTGAAGCATGCTGCATATATTTTATAAAAGTGAATAAATGTTTGTGGTTGCCTCTTTTTAAAGTATTTTCGATAAACGTGCACAATATTATGTAGTAAATATTTTCAAGTATATTATCTTTCAAACCTAGCATGGTTGGGTCGGCCCCTATTGGGCATGCGAGGACGAAAGCTCACCCCTACAACAGTGTGCAGGTTTCGAGTATGTGGTCGGGGAGCGTATGGAGGAGGCACATGGCCAGGCTTGGCGCATTTCTCTTTGACTTTGTTAAAAGAGGGTTTTGGTCCCTTATCGGATTTTGAAGTAACTTATTTATTTACTTCTTATTTAACTATTTGTTTTCTACTCACTTATTTACAAAATTTCGGGAGACCCGTTACCCTGGGGCGCGTCTCTCATACTTGTATTTACTTAGTGATTTGTTATTTTCCAACTTGGGCTCCTATAGTAAGCCCAAATCCTTTAGCTCACTTTAAACTCTGCTTTCGAAAATATATTGTTCGGTTGCTAGAGTGATTTGTCCAAGAAAGTGTTTTGTGAACCAACAGTCTAAACCCAAAAGGCCTTGCGATTTCGGGTTGATGAGTTATCGGGATGTCATTCGCGACATGACGGTTTCTCATTGGCTCGGGGTCGCGGCGCTGTGGGACCCCTCTCTCGGGTCACCACATCACACCTAACCTTACTTATGCACAAAATGTAACCAATACTTGATGTAATAACATGCTTTGACAAATTTCCCCTTAGTGCTTTGGTGAAGCTACCAAGAAACCAACTAATCATGCAACTTGACAAACTTTGGTAAAGCTAAGTTAAATTACACAACCTTAGTCCCATTTATACTTCATTAAAACACAAGTGGACTATAAACCGCAAGCCTAACACCCCCTTAGAGCAATTAAACTCACGGTTTATGCATTAAGTTTAAAGTAAGAAATTCAAGCAACTTAACAATTCCCATAGGAATCATTAAGCCACCACCTAAAGGCTACTCATGCTCACGGATTCAAGAAGTGGTCAAGTTCAAGTTTCCGATTCATTAGTTTCCTAAACATGCTTTTTAGGTGCCTAAGCTAGCAAACACATTTAGTAAGCATTAAAGTTTAGAAGCCCATAGATTCAAAATATGCATAAACGTACATCAAAACACATGGAAATTTACATTATTTGCACATAAGTTTGGCTAGGGCTAGCCCTAGCCTCAAATCCAACTACTCGCAACACATATTATTACAAATACAAGCCATAAACATCAAATTAAAGAGAGAAGGAAGGGAAAAAGAAGAACTACCCACGGGTTTGACTCTTGGTGGAGTCAAACCATGATGTCAAAGATCCCACCTAGCTCTCTAGATGTAAAATGATGAGAGAATTGCTTCAAGGTATGGGATTTTCGGTTTTTACAACCCAAAACACCATACACATCCACAAAACTCAAGAACAAGCAAGAACAGAGGCTTGGATATGTGGAAGCAAGTGTTGTGATTGATTTAAAGTGTGTAGTAACTTCGGTTTTGGTGAAACCCAAGTGCCTACACACCTATTTCTCACACAAACTTAAGCAACTATGAACTAGAACTCAAAATTAAGTAGAGAGAAACTATGCTAGAACTAAAGAAAAGAGAGATTTTGGTGTTGCAAAATGAAAGAGTAGAAGGGTGAACACGGTTTTGGGGAGAGAGGAAGGGCTATTTAAAGGCCAAGGCAATTCAAATCAAGGGTGGAGATCAAAATTAAGGAATGAATGGCTAGATGTGATTGACAAATGTGTAAGCACAAAATGTGGATCTAGTTTTTAACTCCACATATAAATGACCTAGAAAGCCCATAGATATTTTGGTGGAGAAGAAAAATTAAGGGTAGAAGGTCATTGTGTAGGGGAACAAGGTAATAAATGGGAGACAAAGGTGTAAGGTGTAAGAATTGGACCACTTGTCATCTTTCAACTTTTGAATTTCAAAATAACCTAGACCTAAAGTCTCTAACCCTAATCAGCTCTTTCCTGTCCTCCACACATGTTCTCGGCTGGCCAACTAGGCCGGAAATGTCCGGAATCTGGCGTTGACCACCGTTGACCCATTTTTGTCCGTTTGCGCACTTTCTTCTCCTTTCTTCCTTCAATTGAATCTCCACAAAAAGTTCAGAATTGTCCTTTGACTTCTGCATAACAAATGTTCCTCCATGAGTGTAGATCATCCAGGTAAAATTTCAGAGCTTAGTTCGCTGTGGTTTGGCCGGAAATTCTGCCGGAATCAGTACAGGTCCGGTTTTGCAGTTTTCGTCTTTTAGTCAGAAATTTGTGCCGATCGTATGAAGGCCTTCCACTTTGAACTAGCTCTTTCACTCTTCATAAGAAATGATCCTTAGGATGTCTAGAATAGATCTGGAAAGTTTCAACTCATTTGAAGTTCTTTTGGTCAGTCTGCCGCTCCTCCTTCCTTGCCTAGCTCGGTTTCTCCTAGCCGGAGTAGGAAAATATGCTAAAGTTGAGTTTTTAGTGCATTTCCATGCTTCTCCATCATTTCCTAGCATGATAAGGAAAACATAATAAATATATATAAATAAACACAAAGGTTAAGCAAAAGTGCAAGATTAATTACTAGGTAATTATGGACCTAACACGCAGTCGGAAGTAACAGGGTTTTCAAGCGATAAACGCTAAAAGACATAGTTCTGGAGTCCACCAGAGAAATAGAGAAAAATCTCTAGATTTTAATAAATTTGATATGATAAACTGATTTTAATACAAAACATGATGGTGCTTATATAGGCATCCAAGACCTAAAATTATAATCTAACAAGAAATCCCAAAGAATCCAAATTTAAAAGGAAACTAAAAACCTAAAATAAAAGAATTCTAAAACAAATGTAAAACTAGCCTAAAAATATTAAATCCCGAATCGGATAATTAAGACGATATATTTTGGCCTAAATCTAATAGGGCTCACTAAAGTGAGTCTTGAACATCTCGTCGTTCTCATTCTGGAAATGTATCGTGCGTCTCAAATTGACATTCTGGCCAAAAGTTGACCAAATCTGATTCACAATCAAAACCTGACTTTTTGTAAGAGTAACCCGAAAGGTCCAAAACCAAATCTTCTTGAATATTCCAGCGGCTAATAATCTCATTACGCGTGAGTTACCTATTTTCCAATCACTCTTCTTGATTCTACGCCGCTTTTTGCTTTTATGGTTTTCCGACTAAACCGGACCCATTCTCGTCCTACATCAAAGAGGAGGAGGACATGACTTTGTAGGTGCCTAGGTGGAGAAAGTATCAATACCCTAGGTGAAAGAACTGCTGCTTTAATTGTTCCTTTTTTGCCTTGTGCTTTCTCTATTACCTTCCTCGGCAAGTTCATTATTTTCAAGTTCTGTACTTTTTATATTGTGAAACCTTAATTAACAGCTCATTCATTCCTTTAGCATTGGAGGCTGGTGAGTATTTCCAATAAACTATTAATCAGAACCTCGGACCACAGTCTTTTAATTGACGCGATGCTCTCTCTCTCTCTCTATTGGCTGGGGTCGAGGATATCTGGGTTCAGATCCGATCGGGGACAGTTTGGAAGTGATGGAGGGCTGTGATCGAGCACTCTCTGAGGGTGTGGTGAGTGATCCCGGGGGCTATGCTAGATCGGGATCGGATTCAGGCCAAGGAACTGTTGCGGCTGCTGGAACGGCGGCTCGGACGGCGAGTGTCTGCGGCGGCGGCGGCGGCGTGGCTGATGGATCGTGGCTGGAAAGATATGTGTGGGCTCATTGGGTTAGGGCTTTGGTTTACCCTACTCTTTGGGCCTGCATTTGGAGTGGATGGGTTACATGGGCCTTGATCAGGTCTGTGGGCTGGATTACCCTTATGCTATGGGGCTGGATGAATTGGGTCTCTATGGCCCATAGTACTGTTTAATTTCTGTTTTGGTCGCAAAAACCAGTGCCTTAGTTGAAACCAATTTTATGTCTGCTTCGAGGTTTCTTGGTTTTTGTTAGAATAAAGGTGCGTGGACTTCCTAAAAGGTGGGTGTACTCGGGATTTTTTGGGGTTTTATTCTTCTAGGATAGGATTTCAGGAGGTTCTAAGGAACGATTCTTTCTGTCGACCCCATAGGGGTGTTTCGTTTTTGTACTGCTTGCTGAATATTAATGAATGGGCTGACCTATTTTCCATCAAAAAAGAACCTCGGACCACTACTATATAAGAAGCCCAGGAGTTGTGCTTCATACTCATACATGAACGAAGAAAGCTATCTCTTTGATCACTTGCTCTTCAGCTCGATCCAAAGCTCCAAAGGTCTTCTTCTTGGTTAGAGGTCAGATTTCACAATATCTCTAAATCATTGTATTTACTATTTTAATTTGTCAGTTGACGAGTTGTGTATAGTTATTTATTTTTTGAATTGTCCGTCAACAATGAAAATTTCATTAAATTTTACTATAAGGCTTTGGCTTATGTATTGTTTATCTATAGTACGTTATAAGTACCTCCCCGCGGATGCTATGGGGATTGCTTGGTTTTTTCCCTCAAATTTGTACTAATCGTGTTCAACTAGTAAATTATAACTAATCATATTCTATTGCGACGATTCATCCATTGAAATGAAAGAGCTAATCATACCAGGTTCTTTATGTACAAATATGAAAACTCAGACAATAAGCTAAGAAGCACCGATACGGGTACGAGTACCCGGATACGTGGAAACGGCAAATCTTAAATATAATAGGATATGGGTACGTAAAGGAAACGCCAATTAAATATATATATATATATATATAATTAGAAGAAAAATAATATGAAACATAAACAAAAGAAAGATGGGAGAGGGGGAGGAGAGGTTTCTGATGTTGTTGGGGAGACAAAGATCCAGTCTTTTCTCTTCTCTGAGGAGGAGGTGGGAAAGAATGAGCAGAAGACCAGAAATCCAGAATAGATTGGGTCCTCCTCGATCTGGGTCAGCTTCTCCTCGTCTCTCTCTCTTTCTTCGATCTGGGTCAGCTCGTCTCTCGATCTCTCTTTCTCAGCTTCGTTTCCTTCTCTCTCTCTTTCTTCGATCTGAGCTTCGTTTCCTTCTCTCTCACTTTCTTCGATCTGGGTCAGCTCGTCTCTCTCTCTCTCTCTCTTTCTCAGCTTCGTTTCCTTCTCTCTCTCTTTCTTCGATCTGGGTCAGTTTGTATTACGCTTTTCTTTTTCTTTTTTTTTCAGAGTAAAAAGTCAGTATTACCCCACGTTTCCTATTTATTTGCGTATCCAAATCAGGATACGCGTTTCCAAACCGTATCCAAATCCGAATACGCGTTTCGTACCCGTTTCCCGGATCGATACGGGAAACGAAGGGAATTTAGCGTTTCCGTGCATCATAGACAATAAGTGTTCAGCCAAAGTTGCTATACTGCAAAAAAAAACAACAATTAATATCAAGACATGAGACGAAACTCATTAGCCCAATGAAATCCCTATACTACTAAATCCTGCAAAAACTATTCTTTAAAATTTGAAATTTGTTCTTTCTACTATGAATCGTGTTTCAATAGTAAGTGCGGTACCAATTGTCAGAAAGAAAATAAGTTTATGATTCCCAACTCGAAGTAGATCAATTGCATATTCTACAACTCACAATTTACAAACGCAATGCTTGAATTGAAATTGAGTCGCAACAAAGTTTAAGAACATTAACTAAGTTTTTACATAACTATGTACATATTGGTGATTCTAGATCTGAGGAAAGCAGTGACAAACCCAATTTCAAGTGGCTCTATCCCATAATCAACATAGCTGGAAAAAACTGAGAAAGAAAACAGGAACTGAAACATCCAACCAAAACAAAAAACGGTTATATATAATTAGCATACCTTACTATAATTAGTAGAGGAATCAATTCAACCAATTTATTGGATCGTGCTGATCTTGCAACATGAAAGAAGATTGAAACTTCTTCCGCTACTCCCTTCGTGTGTATCTCTCACTCTGCCCCTCTCACTCTGCCACGCCGAAACCTGTCGGTGTCACAAAAATTGAATAGCTGGAGGGATAATTCCGTAAAAGCAGCAGGAGAGGGGTAGAAGGATCAGTGCACTATTTATTTCGTTTGTCCTTTTGCGGAATGAACAATGATTTCCCCCTTGGGTTTTAGTATAGAATCTAATTTTCTAGGTATTAGGTTCCTATTACATGCACTTAGTGAGTTAGTGACCATTTGAAATGACAATAAATTAACTTCAGATTTGCTCTTCCTATTTCAGAAAAACAGATTCAACTTAAGAGTTTCTCTGGCAATGAAGGAAACGAAAGCAAAAAGTATCCCAATGCAACTAACTAGTGCTTTGTGGGCATGCAAGAACGTTTTACTGCAACGTGTAGGGTATCAGACAGCAAATCAGGAGGACTGCATGAATGATGCAAAGTTGCTGTCCTTCGATGATGCCAGCCTCGAAACCAGTACCAATAAGCTCATTACCAAACTTAAGGAGGATGGAGGTCTTTCCCTGGATGTTTTGGAGAATGTGCTGACAAGTATGTCTGATTTAGGGCAAAAAACTGCTGACGCGATCTTGGATTTCAAGAGTAAGATGATTGATATGAAGGACGACAGCTATAAGCTTGTGGTGATGGAATACTTGAGCAGCAGCCTGGAGCTGCTGGACTTCTTTACTGAATTGGAAAAGTTTCTAGACTCGGCTCGTCGGAGCCATTCACATATCGAACATGCGATTGAACAGTGTAGCAGCTTGGGGAGTAAACATAGACCAGGAAGCGAGGAGGCCAAGATGATTTCCAATATATTGAGTAACATTATGGCGTCTAATGTCAATGACCACTCTGGTGAAAAGTTGGTCGAAAAAGCTCATTGTTTGCTTGAGAAGCAGAAAGAAATGTTTTCCAAATGTCGCATTGAACAAGAGAAGCTTGGGAAGGATAAGAAGAGTAATGTTTGGAGGAAGCTCTTGAGTCGTATATTCATGGTTGTCAAGTGGCTCGTTCTCGTTGTTCTAGGGGTGATATTGGCCTATACGCCCTATAATATAACATCTGATGGAGATGGTTTGTCTAATGTGGTTGGAGATTTGAAAATCAAAGCAGCATGTTTCCTTGATGTCTCTGTTATAACAGAAATAGTAGATTACTGGAATAGCTCCCACCTTGAAGTATGTCAAGATGATTTTGGGCTGAAGAATGAAGCAATGAACATAATACAGGAAGGAGCTTTGAAAGAAAGAAGATTTGGCTAAATTGAAATTCATTGATATGCGGCTGTGTACATATACAGGAAGTAATTCCTATCCTCACGTTATCTACTCCTACAATTAAGCTATATTCTAGGGAAGCAATCTACAATTAAGGGATACAGATATTTACAGATTATCATAACTTAATATAGAAGATATGCTCAATCAACTTCCTAACACTCCCCCTCAAGTTGGAGGAGAGTGAATGTCCTGTACTCCCAACTTGCGAATCATAGGAGTAAAAACTTCTTTTCCCAAGGCTTTAGTCAAGACATCCGCTAATTGATGTGCTGAGCTCACAAATCTTGTAGCAACGGATCCATCCTGAATTTTATCTCTGATATAATGGCAGTCCATTTCAATATGCCTCGTTCGCTCATGAAAAACAGGGTTGGCTGCAATATGCAGCGCAGCTTTATTGTCGCAGTACAACAAGGCAGGTTCTTGATGCAACAATCCCAAATCTTTGAGCAGATATTGTAGCCAAGTTAACTCACAGCATGCTCCAGTCATAGCACGATACTCAGCTTCGGCTGAAGAGAGAGACACGGTTTTCTGGCGTTTCGACCTCCAAGAAATTAGTGAAGGTCCAAGGAAAACACAATGCGTGACTTGAGAGCAGATATAATCTTGGAACCTCACCGGCGGTCCGGTGGAGCGGCTGGAGCGACAAAGAGGGGCAGGTGGATCAGAGGAAGGAGCTGGTGGATCGGGTGAAGGGGCGGGCGGGTCAGGCGAATGAGCTGTTGGATCGGATGGGGGCGCCGGCAAGGCCTGGGTAGGTTGGGTGATAGAAGGAGAGGGCGCGATGCTTTCTGGGAAATTAGATGATGTGGTGGTGGGATCTGGAGAAGAAGATGAGGGAATAGGGACAGAGTCAGAATGAGGTGGAATAAAGGGAGTGGGGTCGTGGATTGGTGTGGGTATGGGTCCTGAAGAGTGGGCCAACGAAGGGACAAGGGGAATGGGCTTAACAGAAGCATAAGGGTAGACTTGCTCATGAAAAACTATGTCTCTGCTAGTGAAAATTTTTTTGGTGGATAGATTCAACAATTTGTAAGCCTTTTGACCAACAGGGTAACCGATGAAAACACATGCCATAGCACGATGATCAAATTTATGAGAAGGATGGACATTTGTAGCAAAAGCCAAGCAACCGAACACACGAAGGTGGGAAAAAGTGGGTGGTTTCAAGTAAAGGCGTTCGTATGGAGTTTGGAAAGAGAGAACGGGTGTAGGTAAGCGATTGATAATGTGTACGCGGTAAGTGCACATTCTCCCCAAAATTGAGTAGGGAGTTGAGCTTGAAATTTCAAAGCTCGTGCTACTTGTAGAATGTGGCGGTGTTTGCGTTCCACCACCCCATTCTGTTGGGGGGTGTAAACGCAAGAATGTTGGAAAAGAACACCATTATCTTTGAAAAACGAGTGGAGTGAAAGAAATTCGCCACCATTGTCACTGCGAAAGACTTTGATGTGAGATGCAAATTGAGTGGATACGTAACTAAAAAAACTTTAAAAGAGATTGTGTTTCATCTTTGTGCCTCATCAAAAATATCCAAGTAAAGCGTGTGTAATCATCGACAATAGTAAGGAAATAGTGTGCACCAGAAAGTGAAGGATTTTTATAACGACCCCAGATGTCACAATGAATAAGGTCAAATGGTTTTTCAGAGGAAATTGCACTAGTACCAAAAGGTAAACGATGTTGCTTTGCCAGAGGACAGATAGGGCAAGCATTATTAGACTGAACTGTAACATTCAAAAAGTTCTTAGCAATAAAACTTAAACGAGAATGGGAAACATGGCCTAAACGGTTGTGCCAGAGGTCGGTAGATGAGGTGGTGAGGTTGCACGCTGGTTGAGTGTGTGAGGATGAATGAGGGTTGTTTGTGGTTTTCTTCGTCGCTAATGCCACTAAGTAGTATAGCCCATCACGCTGCTTACCCAAACCAATCATCTTCCTCGTATCCAGATCCTGCAAAATACACCATAAGGAAAAAAAGTCACTGAGCAATTGAGACCTCTGGTCAGACGACTAACTGACATTAAATCCACTTTGAATGTGGGCACACATAATACATCATGCAAATAATATATAGAGTTCAGCGGTAATGATCCCTTTGCAACAATGTTTGCCTTTTCTCCACTTGGTAACAATATTGGAGGTAATGAGCTATTTTTATCCTTACGCAAGAATAACTGTGGAGATGAAGAGATATGATCTGTCGCGCCGCTGTCGATGATCCAGCGGCGAGAAGAGATTTTAGACAAACCTGGTTTGGTTACTGCCGCATTTGCGTGAGAAATTGTATTTCCGTCTTTGTCCTTGAGAAGAGACAAAAGATGCTGTATTTGAGCTTCAGAAATTTCAGTTGTCACCACCGACTTTCCTTCATCTCGGCTTGAACCCTCAGAAACTTGATTGGCTGCAGGAGCATTCTTGAAACGGTTCGATTTAGAGTTAGAACCCGATCTTGCTTTTGGGTGACCCGGAGGATATCCGTTCAGTTGATAACATCTCTCAATAAAATGACCCATCTCTCCACAATAGGTGCAGTGAGGCCGCCCTTTGAAAGAACCTGAGCGACGCTTATCTTGGTCAAAACGTCGCATGTCCTGTGGATTGTTGTAGGTATGATCTGTTCTTCCAATTTCGGTTGAAGCAGTGGAATTGTTGGGCCTGTTGCTTCGTACAGCCATGGCAGCACTTGAGTTGGTCTCTGTAATCGCATTGGTGGCACTAAGAAGTCTTTGTTTTTCTTCTTGACAAACAGAGGAATAGGCTTGGCGGACTGAAGGGAGAGGATTCATCAATAGTATTTGTCCCCGAGTAGCAGTGTAAGATTCATTTAGACCCATTAGAAACTGCATCAACTTTTGTCGATCTTGTTGTGCTCCACATGAACAAGATGACGCATCAGTATAGGAAGCCAACTCATCCCATAGACTCTTCATCTTGGTGTAATAGGACGAAACAGACAATTGTTCTTGCCGATGATAAGCAATCTCTCGCTGTATTTCAAAGATGCGAGGAGCATTACTTTGAGAGAAGCGCTCACGAAGATCCTCCCAAACCTCACGAGCGGTGGTGTAGTAGATGACACTGTCAGAAATTTCCGGAGTAATGGAGTTGATGATCCAAGAATGAATCATATCATTGCATCGAGACCAAGTCGCATAATCATTAGGATACTTGTCTGCTGAGGGAGGTTTGATGACACCATTGACAAAGCCAAGCTTGTTCTTGGCGTTTAGGGCTATTGTCATGGCTCTCAGCCATGAGGAGTAATTATCTCCATTGAGTGGTTTGGAGACCAATACCAAACCGGGATGATCTGAATGATGAAGGTACAAGGGATTTGAGATATCAGCTTTGGGTGAATCTGATCCTTCTCCCATGATTTAGGAGATTGAAGAATGAAGTTTTGCTGCACGAGAAGGAAAAGCACAGCGGCAAGAGAGAGTCAGGATTTTACTCCTGCTCTGATACCATGAAAGAAAGAAGATTTGGCTAAATTGAAATTCATTGATATGCGACTGTGTACATATACAGGAAGTAATTCCTATCCTCACGTTATCTACTCCTACAATTAAGCTATATTCTAGGGAAGCAATCTACAATTAAGGGATACAATCAAGGGATACAGATATTTACAGATTATCATAACTTAATATAGAAGATATGCTCAATCAACTTCCTAACAAGCTTTACATTCCATAAGAGAATTGGGGGAAATAAAAGATCTCATCTGTAAGGTAGTAAATTCCATTGAATCTCTCCTTGCTCTAAGTACAAACTTTGCAAATGGAGGAAATGTAGAAGTGGCAATCAAGGATATTAAGCTTCACCTGAAGAAGTTTTTGGATAAATTGAGGTTTTGGAAGAGAAAACAGGGGAATGCAGCTCTAGAATTTCGAAAGCAAGGCAAGCTGTTCTCGCGTGGTAACTCCAGACCTTATCATTTTTACGCTTCATGTTGTAATAAACCCCAGTTTGTGTGTTAGTTGTTTCTTTACTTCTGCTTTTAGCTAGTTTTTGGTGTTTCCTAATTAATAAACCCAAGTTGGGTGGTTTTCTTTTCCTTCTTTTCTTCCCCGACCTAGTTTGTCGGGTGTGGTAATTTGTAATCCTTTCTGTGTGTGGCCATTTTGTTTTCTCAATGAAATGTTTGGTAGCTATCTTTTTTGTCCCCCTATATATAAATTCTCATAGGTACCTCAAATAAAAGTCAGTAAAGATCAATTCTGATTGTTCTCTTAAGCATCGTCAATAGCGTATAGCAGGTTTTGTCATCGAAAATGATCAGGGTATCCCTATTCTGGCTTCTTCAAAATGTATTGGCTTTTCTGATGTTATAACTATAGAAGCTTTTGGCTTAAGAGCTGGACTTCTAGTAGAAAATAAGAATTCAATGTGTTTAGAATGCTTCAATATATTATTCACCTCCGAATAAGAGGTATATATAAAAATACAAGTGAAATCCTAATAGGAAAAGAATCTCATACAACTATACAGAGTACATAATCTACACATACAAGGAAAGTAAATATTTACAGAATATTCTACACTCCCCCTCAAGTTGGCGCATAGATGTCGATCATGCCCAACTTGTCAATTGAGTTGTCAAACATTTTCCTTGACACTCCTTTCGTAAGAACATCTGCTAATTGATCTTCTGTATACACAAAAGGGAAACGAATGATCTTCATGTCCAGGTTTTCCTTAATGAAGTGCCGATTTACCTCTACATGCTTAGTCCGGTCATGCTGAACGGATTATGGGCAATTTCAATAGCAGACGTGCTATCACAGTGCAAGTCCATAGGATTCTTGAGTTTAAAACCCAAATCTTTCAATATGTTACGAATCCATAACATCTCACAAACTCCATGTGCCATACCTCGAAACTCAGCTTCTGCACTCGACCTAGCAACAACCTTCTGTTTCTTACTGCCCAAGTCACAAGGTTTCCTCCAACAAATGTAAAATACCCCGATGCGGACCGTCTGTCAGTCTTATCACCAGCCCAGTCTGCATCCGTGTATCCCACAACTTCCAATTCCCCATTTTTTTCAAACAACAAACCTTTTCCAGGTGTCATCTTAAGATATTTCAGAATACGATACACTGCATCCATATGCTCTTCATTGGGACAGTACATAAATTGACTAACCACACTCACAGCATAAGCAATATCAGGCCTAGTATGAGAAAGATAAATAAGCCTCCCTACTAGACGTTGGTACCTTCCTTTATCTGTTGGAACCTGATCCGGATAGATGGCAAGGTTGTGGTTCATCTCAATTGGTGTCTCAATAGGCCTGCAGTCAAGCATCCCAGTCTCAGCTAACAAATCAAGTACATACTTACGTTGGGATAAAGAAATTCCCTTCTTTGATCTTGCAACTTCAATTCCAAGAAAGTACTTCAATTGCCCAAGGTCCTTCATCTCAAATTCCTTAGAAAGATACTTCTGTAGAGCTTCCATCTCTTCTAGATCATCCCCTGTGATAATCATATCATCAACATACACTATCAGAGCGGTAATCTTCCCCTGACTACGCTTGATGAACAGGGTGTGATCCGAGTTGCTCTGTCTATACCCGAACATCCTCATAGACTTGGAGAATCTTCCAAACCAAGCTCTAGGAGACTGCTTCAAACCATACAGGGACTTCTTCAACTTACAAACCTTGCCAGTATTGCAAGGCATATCTTTAACTCCTGGCGGCATGTCCATATACACTTCTTCCTCCAAGTGTCCATTGAGAAAAGCATTCTTCACATCAAACTGATGTAGAGACCAATCTTTAGTTGCTGCAAGTGAAATCAGAATTCGAACAGTGTTGATCTTTGCTACAGGGGCAAACGTCTCCTCATAATCAATTCCATAGCGCTGGGTGTATCCTTTGGCAACTAATCTGGCTTTGTATCTGTCAATGCTCCCATCTGCTTTAAGTTTTACTGTAAACACCCATCGACATCCAATAGTCTTCTTTCCAGCAGGCATAGTCACAATATCCCAAGTCGAGTTTTTTTGCAAGGCCTCTAGTTCTTCATTCATCGCTTGAGTCCACTTAAGATCCGCCAAAGCATCCTGTACACTACTAGGAATAGATACAGTGGATAATTGATCAACAACAAGTGCATGTGACCCAGACAACCTATGGTTAGACATATAATTAGCTTATAGGATACTTAGCTTTGGCTTTGATGTCTGGCTCATATTGTTTCTTAGGAATACCCTTAGTAATCCTCTGTGATTTCCTAGAATCAATATTATCTACCCCAGATGATTTATTCGTAATTAAAGGTACCTGGGGAGGAACACTCTCTGCAGGTTCTTCAGTTGATGATGTAGAGAAGAGAAAAAACTCTGACAAATGGGAACTCTGAATTATATTTTCTTCACTGGGCATATCACGGCTGGGCTGGTCAATGGGTACTTAGTCGGCTTCCTCGAGACGCGTGCTAATTTCCTGGTGTGTAGTGACATCTGTTGGCTGGTCATGATGTCGGCTGGAAGGAAGAATTGGGCCAACCCCACATCTATCCTCATAGCAGGTTGAGGACCCCACTAGGCAGTCCTTGCCGCAGACCCTACCTCTATCCTCATAGCCGGTCGAGGACCCCACTGGGCAGTCCTTACAGCAGGCCACGAGGTCGACACATCCATCCTTGCAGCAGGTTGGGGACCCTACGGTTCCACCACCAACTACTCCATCTTTTCCGTTTCCTATTGCCCCAACGTCAACATCAGTCCCTACGGGTCCACCACCAACTACGTACTCCATCTTTTCTGTTTCCTACTACTTCATCAATTTCGTTCCCAATGTCAGTAATGCCAGTTTCGTTCTCAACCGGTGTTGGAGGATTCCCAACTCCAAATTTAGAATATTCCAGAGCTTCTAATTCTTTAAATTCTTCAAATGCAAATAAATCCCGAGGATTTCCTTCACAACCTCTCTCCCCATGAAGGAAGACTAATGCCAGTTCGTTCTCAACCGGTTGGAGGAGGATTCCCAACTCCAAATTTAGAATATTCCAGAGCTTCTAATTCTTTAAATTCTTCAAATGCAAATAAATCCCGAGGATTTCCTTCACAACCTCTCTCCCCATGAAGGGAAGACTTCAAATCTCCCCCTGAATAATAATGACAGGACCCGACCCAGGAATCGCCCCACTTACCTGGATACGAGCCTGCGGGGCCCACTTTAAGCGAAATCCTACCGAAAATTCTGCAGAACCTCCCCTAAAATGGGCTACCCAAAATTTCACAAACCTGGACAAGATTTCAACTATATCTTCTACTCAACCTACAATATCAAATTTACAATCCATGCACATATATTACATCCGAAAAGCTCAAACCCCAACATAATCCTCCGTAAGCAACAACAACCCATACAACAACATCCATCAAACTTCAAAGGAAAGATTTATCAAAGCAACACTAAACTAAGCCGATATCATACAAGGTAGGTTAAGTAATAACCTACGGACAAAAACGGAAGCGCTGATTCCCAAGTTCTTGAGCCTGGACGCAATCTCTGCTAATCTGAAATCTGGGCATTTGAAAACGAAGGGCCCAGGGGAAAACATATAAAATCCATTAGAGTGAGTGGACAAAACCGAAACGAGAATCAAAATAATTTATGGTATGCTTCCCCATTTCTCTTTTTAACAAAACCATCATGCAGCCAAATCCTATAAAGTTCCAACTCAAATCCTTTTCCATGAAACTCATTTGATGACTAGGAAGGACTGCTTCCTAGGCATCTCATGCCATCGGGGAGGGACTGCCACCCGATGACGCATCGGAAGGGACTGCCAACCGGATAGGAGGCGGTGATTAGTTGAGACTGCCAACTAGCCACAGGTAGTAGACGGGACTACCGACTAACTACTTCAAGTCATCTGGAAGGGACTGCCAACCAGGTGCGTCGGATGGGACTGCCAACCGAGCTGTAGTCTGGACGGGACTGCCGACCAGACTATTACCTAGAAGGGACTGCCAACTAGATAAGATACGCATGCGCCGAAACTGGCCTCCTTGTCAACTGTTTCCTTTTTTATCCTTTTCTTTCCATAGAGTCACAATTTCTCACATAACAATCCATTTCAAAACGTAATACCATGCTGCATGAATTATTTAAATAAAAATAAAGGTCCACTCACAAGTGAATCCCGCAGCTAACCCTGCTGCCTGCCTGTGTCCTCCTCGCTCGAGGGCTCAGTACGTCCTGTCACAATAGAATAGGATATAATACCCATATAAAGAAATACTCTCAAAACAACCCATTCCCCTCGGAATAAGCGTCTATTAATCACAAATTATTATAAAATTCCACACTTCAATTCGAAATTAAATTCTATAATTCCTTACAACTCAAAGCCCTCTAACTCAAAACCACTCAATCGATTCTTAAATCGATTCCTTAACCATTCCAAGACCTCGCTTAATCTAAGCCTTCACAAAGACCATTCGATACTTAACAAAATTTTCCACCAATTTATAATATAAATCCTTTCCAAAAATTTCCAAATTCATTCTTAACCTTCCTTATTTCCACTCACAATTCCATCTCTAAATTTCAACTCCTCTCTAAATTCTCTTTTCCAAACACAATCTCCACTCCAAACTCCTCCACAAAATAGAACAATTCCACATTCTTTCTTAATTTTTCTCTCCTTTGCAAAATCACAATTTCAACTCTAACAATCTCAAATTCTCTCTACTTCCTAACAAATAATTCATAATAGTCCTTTAATAAGAGAATTCACCCAACATTACCAACATGACAAATCCAACAACCATGTTCAACAATCCAAATCCAACAAAACCTCAATATCCAACAATTTCAAATTTAACACAAACTCAAAGATTAAATTCAATTCCAATCAACCTATTTATTCCAAAATCAACTTCATAACCCGCACAACTATCTCTAAACCTGCAACAACAACCAAATTCAAGTAGGAATATCCAGAAAAATCAAACCAGAACCCAAGAATTCGAGAGTTACTGTTCACAGTACTGTTCACAGTCTCAAACACCTTCAAATCTTCCTCCACCGATCAAAACGAGCTGCAATAAGGTTAGGAATACGTTCAGTACTTCCCCAACAACCAAAACCCAAAGAAATTCGACCAGTAATCGCCGGAAAACTGAGATCAAAGCAAAAATCCATTTTTTTTCCATTTCTGCAATTCTCCTCATATCTCCAAAACCAAAACTACCCAAGGTGAAATACTTACATAGCTAGAAGGAGAAGGAAGAGAGGATCACGCCGTGCCCAAGCTTTCGTCCTGGGGTGGCCGGACGGCGACGGAATCGCCGGAGAGAGGGAGAGCAGCGACGGAGAAAAAAAAGAAAAAAGGGGGGGGGGGGGCTCGGGTTCGTCCCGTTCTCTCCTTCTATTATTTATTTTTTTGATTCCTTTTCCTTCTCTCTCTTCCCATCTGTTTTTTAAGCCCTCCTTACCACATATAGTAGCTCACAAAAAGAAAATCATGCCAAAAATAGAAATTTCTATTTTTGGTCATAGCTTTTCCGATATAAATCCAATTTAAACAAACTACGTGTCCACGAACTCGATTTTGCGTATTCTACGACAATCTCAAATAAATTTCCTAATTTACCGGACTAAAGAAAAAGTCACTCCTCAGTCAACCACGGTAAAAAGTAATTAATAGGTACGGGGCATTACAAATAAGGCTCGGATTCACGAAACGCAACATCAAGAGAGACATGCATAGTTCTAGTAAGAGGATCATAACATCGATAACCCTTCTGAAATTCAGCATAGCCAACAAACATACACTTACGGGCATGGGGATCAAGCTTGCTGTGTTGAGGCTTAGGAATATGAACATAGGCTACGCATCCAAACACACGAGGTTCCAGGTTAGGTAACGACGGAAGTGAAAGAAGCTTCTGAAGTTGCTGCTGAGGGTTTTGAAATTCAATCACCTGAGAAGGAGTACGATTAATGAGGTAGGCAGCAGACTTCACAGCCTCTCCCCAATATTCATGAGGTACATGCATGCCAAACAAAGACGCACGGACAACTTCAAGTAACTGTCGATTCTTCCTTTCTGCCAATCCATTTTGTTAAGGGGTATACCAATTCGAGGTTTGATGTCGAATTCCATGAGATTGCATAAACTCCTGCATAGGACCATTAACATATTCTCCACCATTATCCGATTGGAAAACTCGAATAGCCTGTTTGTACTGTGTAGACACCATCTTGTGAAAATCCTTGAACATGGAACATACATCACTCTTGTTCTTCAATAGAGACACCCAAGTCATACGAGTACAATCATCAATAAAAGTCACATAATATCGAGCTCCAGAAAGAGAAGGGATCTTAGCAGGACCCCAGACATCAGAATGAATTTTCATAAACAGAATGGGACTTTTATTAAAACTAGGTGAATATGAAATTCGATGACTCTTGGCCAGTTCACATATATCACAACGAAAATCTGAATCACTAATAACTGAAAACAAATGAGGTTGTAGTTTCTTAAGATAGCTAAAAGATAGATGACCCAAACGACGATGCCACAGCCACACTGTTGCCTTAGCATTCTCTACTCCATTGACCTGATTTACTTGTCCTAACAACTGTTGCTCTCCACTTTCTGTCAGATCCAAGTAGTAGAGTTTCCCCCTTCTAACACCATAACCAAGAATCGGCCGAGTCAGAATGTCCTGAAATATACAGAAAGAGGGATAAAAGGTCACAAAAATGTATAAAAGCGTAATTGAGTTTTTCAGCTATAGAAAAAAATGAGGTTTAAAGTAAAATCTTTACTTGTCAGTGATCCTACATATAATATTTCACCTTAGATTATTGTAGCTCACTATATAATAACACTTATTCAAGATTTTTTGTTTTTTTTTTTAAATATAGTAGATAATTGATTAAATAAACATATCTAAAAGTTTCATTTAAAATTTCCATGTTTTTCTTTAAATTTCCATCATTTTTCTTGATTATTTACCGAAATCGATATATCCTCGAAATTTCCGTTTCCGGGACCATCGATATTTCCTCGAAACTCGATATTTTGGTCCTTGGATACAAATACAAAACATTTTAAATGACTACAAATATTCATAGATAGAATGAATATCTATAGAGTCTATCTTCTTCAAGCAAAGATTCGGTAAGATAAAGTCTTCTACTATCTCCAACAGTGGTCTGTTCTATTTCTCAACGGGGCGAGAGTAGTATTGGGAGAACAGGGACCTTGACTTTTGTAGATGCCATATGATAAAATCCATACATCAAAGAGAATCTATCACTTACCATATGCACCTCATTAGTGATCAAGTCACTTCACTTCATATCCTTTTATAGCTACCAATTTAAATCATATATAATCCTTTGATTTATTTGTAAGACATCACATATAATTATCGTGTAAACTTTATTATTAGATGATATATCTAAGAGTGTTTCTATTGGGACCTCCAAATCTACTCAGTTGACCTCACTCTATTATGAATTATTAAATGACATATATAACCTCTTATAAAATGACTATTAAGGACAATAATTATACCAAAAAAATATTATATTTAATTTCTCTAGACTTTCCAATTATTCTTTACTATTTTCCTTATCTATTTTCATTTTCCAATTTCACTACATACTCATTAAAGCATTTATATATATTTAATAAGAATTAAAACTACAATCAAGATCATGTGACATAAAAATTCCTATCATCATATATGTTGAACGCATTTGGTGAGGGATAACAAAAGAAATCATTTTATGACCTGAATCCCAGTCTATTCATTATATTTACAAAAAAAAAAAAAAGAGCTAGCAGTAAAAAAAAATCTAAAAAACTATTAAATAATTAATCATGAGGTACAGAAAATAGAGAAAAAAATTAAACATTAAGAAAAATTACTCTTCATTTTTTTTTTGCACATCTACAAGAGAAAAAAAATAACAAGTAAAAAAAAAACAATTCTTTTTTATTAGAAATTAAGTTTTAAAGCCCAATACCTTGTGTTTGAGTTTCTTTTTTATTAGATAAGAGATTTATGTAATCTGATTAAGGAATGAATATGTAATTAATAGTTTGTTTGCAAATTATATGAGTGAGGTTATTTCAGGAACTTGAGTGAGGTTTAGTGAGTAAATTTAGTATTTGAAAATTTGATAGGAGGTGTAAAAAGCAAGGAGGTCAAGTGAGTAAATTTGGAGGTTCCAATAGAAAAACTCTTCATCCAAGCCCTCAATCTTCAAACTGTGCTTTATCATTGCCTTTGCTAATCCCACAATTTGTTCAATCATAAAAAGTGATAAACAAATTATAGACAAAACAAATATAAATGAACATTTTAATCAGAAAAATAGAGTAGCAGCCATAGACAACAGTACAGAGACAAACAAGAAAATAAACTAGTCAAACAAGAGGAAAAACAACAGAATCTAGAAGCACTCTTTAACTCAACCACCAGACACACAGAACAACAGAACAGGAAACTAATAACATGGGACAATTAGCTCACCAAATAATATTACATGTCCATGTGCCATTATCATGCACCCTCAAAACAGACCAAAAGAATACCAGTTGTTACCTGTTTGTACCTGAAAGTCTATTTCGCGCAGAAAACTGCCATACATAACAAGTAATAACACTATGATCACTCTACACCAGCATGAACACATGACCAGTGATGTAGATGCACACAAAGAATGCAATCCCCAACATACAGCCAAGAACACTGATAAAAAAGCATAAGCGTGCCTATCCTTCACATATACTGCCAAGACTCATACTGCACAGTACTATGCATTCACAAGTGAAAGTATCTCAAAGTGTCTACACCAATCTAGAATTCTCTATAGCTTGTATAAATATATGTAACTATTCATGTAATTTGAGTCAATTCAATACAATACAATTTCTCTATCAATTTACCTTTCCAGCTCTAGCTCTGTTTCTTTAACAAGCTATTACAAACTTTAATGGCTACTTTGGAGCAGGTATTCTCTGTCCCCAGTTTATTCTGGGGACCTCTACAAAATCGGTTATATAAGGATTTTTTTTTTTTAATTTTTTTTTTTTTTAGAGTCTGTTAAGGTTACATAAGGATACAATTATTTTTGATTTGGTTGGATTTGCTCTAATCATGTAAAACGTGGGTGCTGGATGGGCAAAGAAGGAAACGAGAAATTTCTGGACTGTGAAATTATTTTGGTTTGTCAAGTCGGAAAGATTTTGCATTCTACTATGCGTCAAGTAAATACTATACCATGTTTGTGAAAGCCTCTCTTTTATGCTGTGGTGGAAGCTTCTTCATAAATATAGTAATACACTTCACGTTAATCCCTAATTCTAATCTTAATCTCTATCATAATTCTAGTCTAAGCCAAAGATCATTCAATTTCATGTTGTTTCCGATGTTTGATAATATTTTATAAATTAGTGAGTATAGAGTATTGACTAACATTTGTAACGTAACAGTTACATTGAGAGAAAATCAAATAAATTTGCATATCTTGTGTTGTATTTTGTGTGTAGTAATATTTTATAAACCAATGAGTATAGTGTATTAACTAACATTTATAACGTAACAGTTACATTGAGAAAATCAAATAAATTTACATATATTTGACTAATATTGGTAATGTAACCAGTTACTTTATTAAGATAACTAGTCTTTCTCCACACATGCTCTGCATGTGCATTCAAATTATTTTTATTTTTTTCAGAAAATAAAAAAGAAAAAATCGGAGTTAGTTAAGATAATGGGAGAGAAAAGTGGGTTGTGGATACTTTTTTTTTTAAATAAAAATATATTTTGTAAATGTCTTAATTATCCTTCTGATTTAATTAATTTTGTTAGTATTAGAATATGCCTTTGTTGGTTATAATGGAGATAACTCGCCATAAATTCTTACTAGGCTGGGATGCAAGAGTTTCTCAATCTATCGAATCTTGGTATTTAACTTATCAGGCGGAGATTGTTGTACTCGTTCTTTAATTGTGATACAAATAATTTTGTGATTTGTCACTAGTTTGACAATTTAGTTGGGAACAACTCGAATGTGAATTATTCTCTTATATTTAATTTATCGGTTATCATTGAGGTAGCGTATTTTGATTATAAAATTTTGTTGTTTGCCAAATTCAAATCTATCTACATGTGAATCATCCTCTTCTAATATTTTGTATATCAGTTATCATTTAGGTAGCGTATTTTATTATGAAATTTTGTCATTTGCCAAATTCAAATCTATCTACACGTGAATCGTCCTCTTCTAAGATTTTGTATATCAGTTATCATTGAGGTAGTGTATTTTATTATGAAATTTTATCGTTTCTGAAATTAAATCAAAGTTCGACAAATTCTATCCAAATCAATTGATCGAATGTGATTCATCCTCTAGTAATTGATTTACGTACCATTTATCCGGTTGAGATAAAAGTATTTTTAATTATGAAATTTTGTTGTTTCTCACACCCAATCAAAATTTGACATTTTAGTTAGGAAATAGTTGCATCCCAGCCTATCAAAACGCTTCATGTTCAAGTAGAATAGGAGATATGGCATACTTTCAATTATGAAATTTTGTCGTTTGTAAAATTCAACTACGATTTGACTTATCACGGAGATTATTTTAAGTTTGTGGCGTTGACAATTCAATCGAGGATAACTCAAATTTAAATCTATCGAATATGAATCTTCTCTGATATTTCATTTATCCGTCATTTATATTTATTTTGAAATAGGAATTTAGAACCTAATTAAGTTGGGAGGTTCATCTCCACACTTATTATTTAAATTTATACATATCGGGGGGGGAGACATAATACCTGTATCGTTTTACAAGAGTCATTGTAGAGCACATCCTGAAGGCAAGTAAGAGGCCCATTTAAAGTAAGATCAATACTATGGGGTAAAGTTATGGTATGTTAACATTTCTCATACATCAACTATTTTTACCACTTTAAGGACTCATGTTACCACTTTGAGGACTAATATTACTATTTTGAGGACTCATATGGTAAACTAAGAAAATTTACCACTTTAAGGACTCAAATTACCACTTTGAGGACTAATATTACTATTTTGAGGACTCATGTGGTAACTAGAAAATTTACCACTTTAAGGACTCATGTTACCACTTGGAGGACTAATATTACTATTTTGAGGATTCATTTTACCACTTTTAAGGCAATTGTATGCATGTCATACGTTAACACATTGTAGAATTTTCCCAATACTATGACCCAAACTAGCAAAGTGGGTTAATTTATCTGCCACACTATTTGCTTTTCTAAAAATGTGTCAAATTATAACAAACTTAAAAACATGAAAATATTCCTTCCAATCATCAATAATTCGACTCACCTCGAAATAATCATCGCCAGTATGATGCCAAACATTCGCCAACATAGAAGAATCACTTTCCAACTCAATGAACTTCCATTATTGATGGATGGCAATGAGCAAACCTGCCCTCATAGCCTCGGCCTCACAGTGCAGCGTACTACCAGCATGAGGTAGTGTTTCTCGACCATGCAACAAGAAACTGACCTATTCTTCCCCTTGGTGGGAGGACCCATTTAGTGGCCTCCCTTTTCTTTGTTCCCTTCCAGTCACCGCATTCTTAACCATAGAGTCATAGACCCAGCCTCAATTCTCATTTTCATTTTCATAAACAAAATGATTAATTCTACGTACACCACAGCCTTAAGTAAGAATCAGTCACAATCCTTGAATCCTACTACAAACCAATCCATCACTGCACCGACTATTAATTCTTACATTCAGATACCCAAACTGAACACATGAATATGCACATGAAACATGGTCGTTTTGACGATGTGGTGTTAGCTCATTGGTTAGAGCACCCATTACCTATGTACGAAGTCATGAGTTCGAGTCACCATGGGGGTAGGAGTGAAATTCTTTGATCATCTTTTAAAGAAAAAAAAAATGGTTGTTTAGATGTGTCAGTTAAGCAATGAATATAAATTAGCTAACCCCAGAAGTACGTAATCATCAATGCTTGATACATAGGTTAAGCAATTTCATAGATCCCTAAGCTCCCATATGCACAAGGGCGGATCTAGGTATAAGGGTGGGAGGACTCAAGCCCTCCGAAGACTTTTGGGTTAAAAAATTTATGATATATACTTTTTGTTTGTATGTATGTTTGTTTGACGAAGCCCACCCGAACTCCTGAATTATCAAAGTCAAACTCGTCTCTAGCTCTCTCATTCTCTCCATCCATCACAAACTCTCATTCTTCGTCTTCCCAAAAATGCCTAAATTTCAAACTAAATTCAATCGATGAACATTTGAACTCTCCGCTCTTGTATTCCCACACTTGTGCATAATTGTACTAAGAAATTTTTTTTATACTTCGCCCAAAAAGACGCATGAATACGTAGCCCATCCCATTTTCAAATCCTAGATCCACCACTGCTTATACATGTACAAGATAGATCCCTCCGCATGATTGCATCAATGATATTGAATTAATTCCGTAAAAGGTATAATGTATGAAAGAGAGATGATATTTTTTGATAGGATATATGATTCTTCTTTTCATCAACGTACGTAATAATTATGTTGAATAATTTTTCCTTGTTCCAGAAGAGTGAGAAGACATCCTAAACCCTACTTCTGGAGTTCTGGTTCTGAATCAGTCATTCAGTCCGATGTCAAGTAGTGGAGTATCCCGTCTAACGAAAAATCGTGTTCAACAACTACAAATTGTTCTGGGCTTTGATTTCCATAACTACTTCTGGTAACCTTTTTTTTTTTTAGAAGGAACTACTTCTAGTAAATTGAAAGCCCATTCGGGAACTAAACATAAAGAAAAACAAAATGCCATTTTGCCAAAATTGACAATTCCCTTTTGGGTCACTTTCACCATTTGGGGCCTAAGCCGGCCCTGTGTGGGAAAGTGGGGAACAACCAAAATTGCAAACAATGCCATTTTTAGAAAGCAGGCCATTACTGTTTTTACCTGGTCCTCACCAAATTTTCTATAGACATCGTTGACTCTTCAGAAATACCCCCAGATTCACATTTCCAAAACTGGAAGGCCAACCAAGAACCAGGAGAATATTTACCATATATTCCACTTATCAATTCTCAGAAAGGACCAGGCACTAGTTCACTTAATCGATCTGCTGGTATAAATTCATGTGATCTGTTTTCCGCTTGATAACAATATTCGTTTTCGATTTTTATTTCTGAACAAGCATCAGAAAACGAAAACGAAAACGCAATCACAATTCCCTTTTGGGTCACTTTCACCATTTGGGGCCAAGCCGGCCCTGTGTGGGAAAGTGGGGAACAACCAAAATTGCAAACAATGCCATTTTTAGAAAGCAGGCCATTACTGTTTTTACCTGGTCCTCACCAAATTTTCTATAGACATCGTTGACTCTTCAGAAATACCCCAGATTCACATTTCCAAAACTGGAAGGCCAACCAAGAACCAGGAGAATATTTACCATATATTCCACTTATCAATTCTCAGAAAGGACCAGGCACTAGTTCACTTAATCGATCTGCTGGTATAAATTCATGTGATCTGTTTCCGCTTGATAACATATTCGTTTTCGATTTTTATTTCTGAACAAGCATAGAAAACGAAAACGAAAACGCAATCAAGAGAGATGATAGATAAGGTGGAGAAATGTATGCTGGCACATCCAAAGAGGTTTTGCAGAAATCACATATCAACCTCTTAAAGAATAGCAGCTAATTAAAGCACTCATATAAAAAGGCACTCAATTTTTCAGTCAATCTGTGCAAACCATGGCCGCTCTGCCCATCAAATTAGTGCTTGCGGATGGAAGATATTTGCACGTAGAAAAAAACAATATCAGAAAGAACAGAAAGAAAAAACAGAACCATAAACAATGTTCTGATAAGAAAGAAAAGCTGGAAATGGAAACATGGAGGAGGAAGAAGAATGAGAGAGGCTGTGAAATGAAGGCATCGATCGCTTTGGTATTTATAATGGAGGATCTGAGATCTTCTTCTTCTTCTTCTTCTTCTTCTTCTTCTTCTTCTAGGGTTTTGGGCAGCGGGCAGGTTGGTGCATACAAGGAAGGGTGGTTTCGGGCAGCGTAGTCGGAGCTGCCCTGAGATTAAAGAACGTTTAATGTGCAAGTTGCATGTCGGGGCTGGCCGGTCTAGCTTATCTCTTCGTATGACGTGTATCCACGTTCATGATATGAGTGTGTGACTCATCCACACAGTAACATTTGTCAAAACTAGGCCTCATCAACGGGCCGGGCCGGGCCTTACTATATTTTTAAATAGTAGCTTTATTGTAAATCAATGATCCAAGCCCGTCCATATAAAGCGGGCCTTGCGGCCTTTTTCGGGCTGGGCCATGCGGGCTTTATTTACAAATAAATCATTAAAGATACTAATTTTTTTTTATAAACTTATATTTATATATCACACTCCAAAAAGCAACGTCTATTCATTCAAAGAAAATAAGAAAACTAACCGTTGGATGTGATCATTACAATAAATTATGAGTGTGGTAAAATATTTAGCAAATTTCACCATATTTTCGAATCCGATCGAATTGGTCAACTGTCGTCACTTCTATGTCTTCTTGGTTGACCGATGGCGTAACAACCACGAAACGTGCTTATTTTTCTACATCACGTTTATAAATATTCCATCGATGGATATGCATGGATATAAGATACAAATTTCAATTTTAATTATAAAGACGTTGACGTATACCAATTTGCCTCCTAAAGTTGTATGACTTATATATTGCATTTAAATTGTTTAGGTTCACTCTAAAGCAACCATGAAGTGGGAAATGAATTTAGAGAAACCAATCGCTCGATAGAGAGATTGTAATGTTTTATGGTGGTTGTAAAAAATCCAGCCAATTTGGTTCTCGTTTCGAATTCGATCAACTAGGTCAAACTTAGTTACTCTTATAAACCTATATTTATATATCATGCACTCCAAAGAGCAATCCCTATCAATTCAAATAAAATGGAAAAACCGACCGTTGGATGAGATTATTACAATAAATTATAAGTGTGGTAAAAAATATAGCCAATTTCACCATATTTTCGAATTCGATCGAATTGGTCAACCGTCGTCACTTATATGTCTTCTTGGTTGACCGATGGCTTGACGACCGCGAAACGTGCTTATTTTTTCACATCACGTCTGTAAATATCCCATCGATGGATGTGCATGTACATAAGATAAAATTTTCAATTTTAATTACAAAGACGTTGGCCTATATCAATTTGTCTCCTAAAGTTGTATAACTTTTATCTTATGAAGAGTAATTTTTCTTAATGTTCAATTTTTTTCTCTATTTTCTGTACCTCATGATTAATTATTTAATAGTTTTTTAGATTTTTTTTTACTGCTAGCTCTTTTTTTTTTTTTTTGTAAAAATTCTCAGAAAGGACCAGGCACTAGTTCACTTAATCGATCTGCTGGTATAAATTCATGTGATCTGTTTCCGCTTGATAACATATTCGTTTTCGATTTTTATTTCTGAACAAGCATAGAAAACGAAAACGAAAACGCAATCAAGAGAGATGATAGATAAGGTGGAGAAATGTATGCTGGCACATCCAAAGAGGTTTTGCAGAAATCACATATCAACCTCTTAAAGAATAGCAGCTAATTAAAGCACTCATATAAAAAGGCACTCAATTTTTCAGTCAATCTGTGCAAACCATGGCCGCTCTGCCCATCAAATTGGTGCTTGCGGATGGAAGATATTTGCACGTAGAAAAAAACAATATCAGAAAGAACAGAAAGAAAAAACAGAACCATAAACAATGTTCTGATAAGAAAGAAAAGCTAGAAATGGAAACATGGAGGAGGAAGAAGAATGAGAGAGGCTGTGAAATGAAGGCATCGATCGCTTTGGTATTTATAATGGAGGATCTGAGATCTTTCTTCTTCTTCTTCTTCTTCTTCTTCTTCTTCTAGGGTTTTGGGCAGCGGGCAGGTTGGTGCATACAAGGAAGGGTGGTTTCGGGCAGCGTAGTCGGAGCTGCCCTGAGATTAAAGAACGTTTAATGTGCAAGTTGCATGTCGGGGCTGGCCGGTCTAGCTTATCTCTTCGTATGACGTGTATCCACGTTCATGATATGAGTGTGTGACTCATCCACACAGTAACATTTGTCAAAACTAGGCCTCATCAACGGGCCGGGCCGGGCCTTACTATATTTTTAAATAGTAGCTTTATTGTAAATCAAATGATCCAAGCCCGTCCATATAAAGCGGGCCTTGCGGCCTTTTTCGGGCTGGGCCATGCGGGCTTTATTTACAAATAAATCATTAAAGATACTAATTTTTTTTTATAAACTTATATTTATATATCACACTCCAAAAAGCAACGTCTATTCATTCAAAGAAAATAAGAAAACTAACCGTTGGATGTGATCATTACAATAAATTATGAGTGTGGTAAAATATTTAGCAAATTTCACCATATTTTCGAATCCGATCGAATTGGTCAACTGTCGTCACTTCTATGTCTTCTTGGTTGACCGATGGCGTAACAACCACGAAACGTGCTTATTTTTCTACATCGTTTATAAATATTCCATCGATGGATATGCATGGATATAAGATACAAATTTCAATTTTAATTATAAAGACGTTGACGTATACCAATTTGCCTCCTAAAGTTGTATGACTTATATATTGCATTTAAATTGTTTAGGTTCACTCTAAAGCAACCATGAAGTGGGAAATGAATTTAGAGAAACCAATCGCTCGATAGAGAGATTGTAATGTTTTATGGTGGTTGTAAAAAATCCAGCCAATTTGGTTCTCGTTTCGAATTCGATCAACTAGGTCAAACTTAGTTACTCTTATAAACCTATTTATATATCATGCACTCCAAAGAGCAATCCCTATCAATTCAAATAAAATGGAAAAACCGACCGTTGGATGAGATTATTACAATAAATTATAAGTGTGGTAAAAAATATAGCCAATTTCACCATATTTTCGAATTCGATCGAATTGGTCAACCGTCGTCACTTATATGTCTTCTTGGTTGACCGATGGCTTGACGACCGCGAAACGTGCTTATTTTTTCACATCACGTCTGTAAATATCCCATCGATGGATGTGCATGTACATAAGATAAAATTTTCAATTTTAATTACAAAGACGTTGGCCTATATCAATTTGTCTCCTAAAGTTGTATAACTTTTTATCTTATGAAGAGTAATTTTTCTTAATGTTCAATTTTTTTCTCTATTTTCTGTACCTCATGATTAATTATTTAATAGTTTTTTAGATTTTTTTTTACTGCTAGCTCTTTTTTTTTTTTTGTAAATATAATGAATAGACTGGGATTCAGGTCATAAAATGATTTCTTTTGTTATCCCTCACCAATATGCGTTCAACATATATGATGATAGGAATTTTTATGTCACATGATCTTGATTGTAGTTTTAATTCTTATTAAATATATATAAATGCTTTAATGAGTATGTAGTGAAATTGGAAAATGAAAATAGATAAGGAAAATAGTAAAGAATAATTGGAAAGTCTAGAGAAATTAAATATAATATTTTTTTGGTATAATTATTGTCCTTAATAGTCATTTTATAAGAGGTTATATATGTCATTTAATAATTCATAATAGAGTGAGGTCAACTGAGTAGATTTGGAGGTCCCAATAGAAACACTCAACCAAAAATAATTGTATCCTTAACAGACTCTAAAAAAAAAAAAATTAAAAAAAAAAATCCTTATTATTATACTATAATCTAAAGCCGAATAATCTTGACTGTTTATCCCTGTTCATTCAACTGTTCATACGTGAAGTGGCGGTTTTACCCTTCTGTTTCATACTATAATCTAAAGCCGAATAATCTTGACTGTTTATCCCTGTTCATTCAACTGTTCATAAGTGAAGTGGCGGTTTTACCCTTCTGTTTCTCTCATTTACGGGATGCCATCGTTCTATGGTCAAGTCGAGTTTGTTCGTGGTTTCTGGAGAAAGCAGTCGAAACAGAGAGAGAGAGAGATAGCGAAAGAGAGCTAGAGAGAGTGGAGATTCCGTTTTTCTGTGAGGAGGAAGAAGATCTGCGTCTTGGATAGTTCTGCCGTCTACTTTTTGGGTTGGTTTTTTATTCGTGTCTTTGGTTTATAGTTTTGATTGAGGTTTTTTGCCGTGGTTGGTTTTGAATTGAATTGGGTTTCGATTTTGTAAGGGTATTGTTCGGTTTTGCTGTGAGGAGGAAGAGGACCTGCGTTTTGGATAACTCTGCGTTTTGAGCCAAGGAGAAGATGAGGGATTTGGGTATATGGTTGTGATCGATACTTAGTTTTTGGGGTAAGTTCAGGTAATTTCGATTTTGATTGAAATTCTGGTTTCGATTTCAATATGGGATCTGTTTGATTGCTAGGTAAGTGAACAATTTTGAGAGTTGTTATACAATTTCTGTATTGTGTTCAACCATAAGCATAGAATTGATTAAAAGATTTGAGCTTCACTCTGAGAATGATTGAATAGGAATTGGGCTTAAGACGAGTATTTGATTTTCTAATTCTGGGTATTGATTGCAGAGATTAGTTTCAGCACCAACCCAGTATCTGACATCTGAGAAGTTAAGCATTGGAAAAACCAAGTTCAAGGCTTTTGATTTGGGTGGCATCAGATTGCTTGCAGATTTTGGACAGATTTTGTAAGATTTTGATCAAAGGTCTTTTGCTGTTATTGGCTGAGTTGATTGAATGAGTTGCCAGAAAAAGATTGGTAGAATAAGATTAGTGTTTCTGTCTTATTTTGATGAGGTCAAGTTAGATATTCTCTGCTAAAAGAAATGCAGAGTTTACACACAAAAACTCTACTGATGAGACCCATTCTCTTCAATTTATTTGTCTTTTGGGCAATCGCCAACTAAATTTAAGTGCCAGAGAGGAGATAGTGAAAAATGGTGAAGGCTGTGCACTATTGTAATTGTTGTGACCGATTAGATTTAGTCCTTTCCGTTTTCTGTTTGTGGATTGATTACTTTAGGCACTATCCTTATAAACACTAAAGTTTTAGATCAGTTACTGGTTCTGTTTGCATTCATTATTATTTTTTCTATATTGTTTCAAGTTGGTTCGGTTGTTTGGCTTCTTTTTGTTAAACAGTTGACAACTTGATTTTAATTCTTTTCTGATAAAACCAATAATTTATATTCATGAAAAAGATCTTCATTTCTTGCTCAACTACATCATGTTTTCGAACCCACTGTTTCCTGCTTTCATACTTTGAACTTCCTTCTTGCTCAAGTACATCATTATCATATTCATGCGTTCTGCTATTCGCCTATCAATTTAATCATCAAAGAATTCTGATATTTACATTTGTTGACACTGTATAGCAAATTAATGCTATTATCAAGAATTTCTACTCACATAATGCAACTAATTTCATTTTCAAAATTACTTTGTGCAGCATCAGCTCTGTTTCACAACTGGAAATCACTGAGCAAGAGGAAAAAAATCAAACAATAGCTTCATCTGTTCACTGTCAAAGATAAATGAAGCTACAGGTAAAGGCTTTTATTCATGAATTTATAACATTTCTATTTGTTTGTACTCTACAACATATTAATCGTATCAATAGTGTTAATCAATGATAGTTTGAGGTTTAGGCAATAGATATCATCCTCAGCAATGAATGTTGACATGAATTAGTCACTTGATTTTCTGACCTTCTGTGACATTTGAATCGTAAAAGACTCATGAGTTGCCTTAACAAGAAATTCAAACCAAGCTCAGAATGTTTTAGCTTTCATTTCAGCAATGTTTTTTTGTTTAAATGTTTGAGTTCAATGAATATCGACTCAGATACGAAATTCATTTTTTTCATTCACTTTTGCCTATAGCACTATCTCAATATAACTGTTTGTCATACTCAGTTATTGCTTAAGATGATGTATCATGTATACCAGTGACCTAGCTTAAACTAATTATTTAGGATTGAGTTAAATACATTTTGCATTTTGTATAGGTTTCCAAATATATCTTGCATTGGCATTGTAAGCTCATCCCATTCATTCATCTGATTTCAATTTTTGTTTTGTTTTGTTTTTTTTTTTTTTTTTTTTTTTTTGGTATTGCAATAAATTCGTAACTGGTTTTCTGAGATAGTAAATTAAGAGACACTGATCTTTTCTATTTTGAAGTTATAAGAAAATGAGTGACATTTCTTATTCCAATGGCAATGCCAATGTGAATGGAAATGGAAATGTTGTGAATGGTTACTAGAAGAGCTGCTGGTACGAGAAGGAAATCGAAGAAACCTTAGGCAGGAGCTTTGCTTTTAATATGTATAGTTACTTATGTATACATTTTCAGTACAATCAGTTACATTAATTTAGTAATCTTGGCTTCTACATCATTTTTTTTTCTTTTTCTTTTTCTTTTTGTGGTTCCTATTTCATTTTATACTTGAATGCGGAAACACACACACACACACAAAACAAGAACTAGCTGACTTATGGCCCTATATTAAAATTTGAGAGTGAAAGTTCTTTACTTTACAAATTGAATGAAAAGTTTCATAATTTTACCATAGTAACATTTTTTTTTTGACAACAGATATTGGTTGGATTAGAGGTACCGCAGCATATAAATAAACCCGCGGCATCGCGCGGGATACTCTGCTAGTATAACCTATATATAATATCTCCCCAGACTTGGGTCTTTGAGAAAGGAAGCCAAAGACTCTGGCTTTAGAGCAGATTTCTCTGAAACTTGTCTTGGCCTATAATGGGGAGTTCTCATTAGCAACTGGGTGTTATACAGTTCTGGGTTTGCGGCTAGAAATTGCAGCAAAATTGAGATAACTCACCATGGCAGTGTCAACGCAGCTTCACTCACTTACCACTCTTGCTTCATTGATTCACCGCACTAAGGTCAAGTTTAACAGCGCCTGCTGCGCAGCTCTGTTTCCCAATGCAAAGCAAACAAGCCCATCCACGCTTTGCAGTGCTGTGCAGAGTGCAGAGTCCACTGTTTCTGAGAGATCAAACCCACCATTTACTTCCTTCAATGAGGTACCAATTGGATTTTTTTTTTTTTTTTTTTTTGGCGGTGAATGAAACACAATTGGGTTTGTGAGAGATTTGTTGTTGTTGTTGTGTTTTGCAGTTGATTGAGTCCTTGATTGATAAGGTGGATTTGTCGGAGTCCGAAGCCAAAGCTTCATTGGAGTTCTTGCTGAGTGATGCTGATGAGGCTTTGATTAGCGCCTTTCTTGTGTTGTTGAGAGCCAAAGGAGAGACTTATGAAGAAGTAAGTAATCTCTTAAAGATAAGAACTTTAGAAAGAAGTAGCATTGTGAGTTGGATCATGTTCTGTAAATTGTATTTTTATGTGGTCAGCATTCTCTATTACTCTTGTTTGTGACTTCTGAAAGCAGTCATGGAAGGCTATTTGTTCCTCTCGATATGTGAAATCGGTTAGCTTTGACATTTGAATTTGGAAGGCAACTTAGATGCTGGATTAGTTTTAATACTAGAGCTAGTCATTTTATTCATGAAATTGAGTGAGTGTCAATTCACTTTAGATTACATTAAGTTTCTGTTCTTAATAAAGATGATGTTGTGGTTTATAATGTTGCTTAAAATCAGGAAAACTGAAGTGTGCTGTGGCATTAATATTTTGTAGAGGTCCCCTGAATAAACTGGGGACTGAGAATACCTGCTCCAAAGTAGCCATTAAAGTTTGTAATAGCTTGTTAAAGAAACAGAGCTAGAGCTGGAAAGGTAAATTGATAGAGAAATTGTATTGTATTGAATTGACTCAAATTACAATGAATAGTTACATATATTTATACAAGCTATAGAGAATTCTAGATTGGTGTAGACACTTTGAGATACTTTCACTTGTGAATGCATAGTACTGTGCAGTATGAGTCTTGGCAGTATATGTGAAGGATAGGCACGCTTATGCTTTTTTATCAGTGTTCTTGGCTGTATGTTGGGGATTGTATTCCTTGTGTGCATCTACATCACTGGTCATGTGTTCATGCTGGGATAGAGTGATCATAGTGTTATTACTTGTTATGTATGGCAGTTTTCTGCGCGAAATAGACTTTCAGGTACAAACAGGTTCCTTCAATTGGCCTATATATGCCACTCATCTCTATCCTGTCTCTCTACTATAGAAAGAACCATATATTTACTTAATGATGTATGGGCGATCCACTTCATAGACCTGATTCTTAAGTGAACGGTGGGAGCTGATCAAAGGGGTTACCTTGTTAAATTTGAAGGAAGATATGATATAAAGGATTACATGCTACACATTCAGCAAAATGGTGATTAAATATGTTGAATATTAAGCCTCCTCAAATATAAATGATTCTTCACTGTGTGACAACTTGTATTCTTTTGGTCTGTTTTGAGGGTGCATGATAATGGCACATGGACATGTAATATTATTTGGTGAGCGAATTGTCCCATGTTATTAGTTTCCTGTTCTGTTGCTCTGTGTGTGTGGTGGTTGAGTTAAAGCGTGCTTCTAGATTCTGTTGTTTTTCCTCTTGTTTGACTAGTTTATTTTCTTGTTTGTCTCTGTACTGTTGTCTGTGGCTGCTACTCTATTTTTCTGATTAAAATGTTCCTTTATATTTGTTTTGTCTATAATTTGTTTATCACTTTTTATGATTGAATAGATTGTGGGATTAGCAAAGGCAATGATAAAGCACAGTTTGAAGATTGAGGGCTTGGATGACGCAGTTGACATTGTTGGAACTGGTGGTGACGGAGCAAACACAGTAAACATTTCAACCGGGGCTTCAATACTTGCTGCAGCTTGTGGTGCAAAAGTTGCAAAGGTAATATCCATCTTCATTGACACTAGCGTTGCTATTTTTGCTGAACTTCTTTTCTTGAACTATGGATAATGGATAGATAATTGTCTGTATTTCGGCAAGGTAATCGTTCAAGTTCCTCTGCATGTGGAAGTGCAGATGTATTGGAAGCTTTGGGAATAATAATTGACTTGGACCCTGAGGTTGGTTCTTCTAACATTTGTTTTAAAAAGATGGATTGATGGTACAGTAGAGTCTAGTTAGTTTGCATCTTCTTCTCCAGGGAGATCCGGTTGAATGCCATAAACAAGGCCTATTCAAATCCTATTGGTTGCAATAGTTGTTTAGTTTAATAGCTGCAAGATATTGACATGAATAGATCGGAATTTAACTTATCTAATTCCATCAAGAATATCCAAAATATAAAGTTTAAAATGTGCAACTTTAGTGTTTTTCTTTGTGAGAATAAACGCAAAAGAGTTCAGATGCTAACAGTTTATGCATATGCTCGTGCGGTTTCTTATGTTGTTTTTTGTTGAAATAGGGGGTCGCGAGATGTGTTAATGAAGTAGGGTTTGGTTTTATGATGGCACCAAAGTATCATCCAGCAATGAATGTCGTTCGTCCTGTAAGGAAAAAGCTAAAAGTAAAGACTGTATTCAACATTTTGGGACCTATGTTGAATCCAGCTAGAGTTCCTTTTGCTGTTGTTGGTGTATACAAGGAAGAATTAGTAAGTGTTCCATAGAACTAGAATGCATTAAACCTTATAAAAACAATGTACATATTGTTAAAATTCGGACTTTCCTATATAATTAACTATTTTCATATCCATTTGATTCATTTCTTAATTGGATAGGTCCTAAAGATGGCTAAAGCATTACAAAGCTTTGGCATGAAGAGAGCATTGGTTGTTCACTCGAAGGGCTTGGACGAAATGAGTCCCCTTGGTAAACTCTATCTTTTACATGAGATTATGATTATTTGGCAATTCCAAGACAATTGTTTGCGTTCTACTGTCGTATAACTCATAGTTCTTTCTTAGCATCTCTGTTTGCACCAAAATGTAAATCCTAACTTTTGTGTAATTGATTTGAATATAGGACCTGGACATATCCTTAATGTGACTCCTAATAAGATTGAGAAGTTCTCCTTTGATCCATGTGAGAATTGCCTCTAGTTCTCAACCATTAAATTCTTTATGCTTTGGGAAATTTGAATAGTTTCATTATCCTTAAAGTTTATGTTATCATCTTCATTCTAATAAAATCAAAATTTTTATATTACAGTGGACTTTGGAATTCCTCGATGCACTATAGATGATTTGCGAGGTGGAGATCCAGAGTATAACGCTGAGGCATTAAAGCGCGTATTATCAGGAGAGAAAGGTTCCATGGCAGATGCGTTTGTAAGTTTCCTTGAGCAATATATCAATGTCATTGCTTCTTATGTTTGAGACATCTATTCATTGTCAACTTTGGCTAGATCCTAAATGCAGCAGCAGCTCTTTTAGTCAGCGGCCGTGTAAACACTTTGGCTGAAGGAGTTTCTTTGGCTCGTGAGACACAACTTTCAGGAAAAGCTATCAAGACGCTTGATCAATGCGTATCTCTCTCGAATGTAAGTGAAGTGATCTAGCTACATGCCTACACCTTAAGTACATGATTGAAAATGTTATTTCATTTAATCCGTTTTATTTAATGATTGCAGACAATGAGGAAAGATACAGTTATTTATTAAGGATGCTTCAGGAACTTTTGGATATCAAGTTTCAAGTTTTCAAGATGAAAGCCATGGTAGAGCCAATGAACTTTGAGACAAAATTGAGAGAACAAAATAAGGCGACTAAATCTTATAATTTTGTTGTACTGTGTTTTAGATTTTCACTTGATAGGGCAGATAAGGCAGTTCTGTATCTTAGAACTCATGTATGTTTCAATGAAAATAAAATAGTTGTGGACTTAGAGATCTCCCTCTGTCAACTCCAATATCAAGTGGCTTTCTCTTTCAATTATGAGGAACAATTATATATTTATATATGAAAGCATAAGTCTCAAAAATATGTTTACAACTCTCTCAGTCCAACATATGAGTAACCCTGGCATTTACATCATGATATAAAGCCTCACCGATGCTGATACTGCAATCCATATCTAGAATAGTGAAAGAACTAAATTGCAATCCAAGCTAGCAAACACATCAGTAATCCTACAAACAAGTTGCCAAATCAGAAATCAAAATGTTAGATCTCCTGATGAAACACATTTTTGAAACCACAAGAGCTAAAATTAAGAAGGTACCTGTGACTGTGTTTCCGTTTGAGTATGTTCTTCCTGATGATGATTTCACTGCACATCACCCGAAAGATCGTTTATCGTGAGACAGTTTGCATATCACTAGATTATGTTTACTAATTTGTAATCTAACAACAAAACATGTCATATTTTTGACACGAGCTAGCATTACTCTATGGACAAAATAAAATGTAATGAACGTGGACAATGAAGTAAATGATGTCTAACCAGAGTCGCAGTTTGATGTCGAATTTGTGCTCCCACACATGCATAATTGCCTAATGCCATCGGTACCATACTCGCAAGTGCCGCCGGTAGCCTCACACGCCCTACAGAACTCATCATTTTCTTGAACAGAATACTTCACATGGATCCCATAAGACCATCCATTAGCCCCATCAAGCCTCAATGGTGCAAGATTGTAAGCGCTGCTGTATCTAGGCCTGGCAATTGGGCGGTCACGGGCGGGTTACGGGCGGACTTAACGGGTTGGCGGTCTTAACGGGCTTAACCCGTTATAACCCGTTAAGATAACGGGTTATAACGGGTTGAGCCCAACGGGTTCGCGGGTTACCTGTTGGAACCCGTTAAGACCGCTAAGGTTTTTTTTTTTTTTTTTTTTCATTTTTAAATTCTTTTCTAATCAATTACTCATTTTTTTTTAATTTTTTTTTTTAAAATCCTTTTCCAACCCATTACCCATTAATTTTTTTTTTAAATCCTCATCATTTTGAAGCAGTTCTATAATTTCCTTCGAGGCTGTAATGGCAAAAAATAAGGGAGATATTTTCTCAATAGCAACTCAATACAAACCATCCATAAGAAAGATAAAGGATGATCAAATTTTTTACTATACAAAATTGAATGAGAAAAAGGGCACTGGATCAACGAGATAATCAAACTCCATCAACGAGATCTTAACCAATTCATCTATTGCAGGCAGCCAGGTAAGCTTCAATTTGGTGGTTTTCACAGATCCTTCAAGATGCAAAACCCCTGTAAGCTCAAGATGCCAATATTGAACCAAACCACCTAGTTAGATTCTGAAACTTGTTTGACTACCTCAAACTCTCCCATCTAAGCCCAGCTCCTGCAAAGCATGCACAAATTTAGCACTCGTATCAATCATCCAATCATGAATGCACATTGAGACTACAACAACAATAATAGCACAAGAGAATGTCAGAGATCAAAAACCACCCTTTCGTCTTTCGATAATCAAGAAACCCCATCGAAGAAATCTGCTCAAATCCTCAAACCCATCTACTATCAGATCAATTCGACTACCATGAATCAAAATATAAACTTTATCATCAAAACCCCAAATTTTACATCAAAATCCCTAAACTGATTAAGAATAGCTGAAAAAGAAATCGAAGTCATGCACTAGAAGAAGAAAGGTACCTGAGAGATATGACGAGGATCTAATCAGATTCCAAATGAAAATTATTGTTGGAAACAATCGATTTTGATTGTTGATTTCAGTAAACAAAAGAACTACAAAAGTCAGATCGGCACATCACAAGCAAAAGTATACAACATTGATTATAGTAACTCACTTCCTTTGATTTATATGACCTCAAGACAACAGACTATCTACCAAAAATTTTATATCCGAGAAGTTGTAAAAATAAATCAAATAAAAATTAGGGTCAACTAAAATTTCCTTGAATCATTTTCACACATTTTCATATTCCTTGACTCGGAAGGGTGAGCAAGGACTGAGCAAGTGTGATCTTCAAGATGAACTCTCTTCCAACCAACATCAGTGCTCTTCCTTGCAGTCATTGTATTGCGGCCAAGATTAAATCAAATTATCTTGCAAAACTGCCATCATTTTCTGATTGCACCTCACTGTCATATGGCTTCGATGCTGTCCTTGTTGCTGTCTCGTGGCTTCTTTGCCATCCTTTTTGCTGTCACAGCTGTAATGATGTCCAGAATCAGTACTTGATGCAGATATTGGTATCTTAATCATATGAACACAAAGGCGGGATGTAAAAGAAAATAGGCATGACATGAGTAAAACAACCAAAAGTAGAAACAGAATCAAATAATATTCCAGATCTACATCTGGCCAAAAAAACGGTTGAACACTTGTTAACAATAGCCAATGTATGGCAACTTAAGGCAGCAAGAATACCTCTAATGGTTCTGGCCCCAAGAAGGATACTTAACTCCTTCTTACCACCTTTCTAAATGATAAGAGAGATAAAAGAAGTGGACAATACAACTTTTCTTGTTCAAACTTACCTTTAAATTTCCTTTTCTTGTTAGCTCTCCTCCTTTTTCTCTCCGCCTGTGTAAGTTCTGCTTCTTCTTTAATATCACCTTTGCCCGAAAATACTTCCTCAGGAGCTAGCATTGCTGCATCAGAGACCGCCACAGGTGCAATCTGTCCAACGAAGACACGTCACACACTTGAGCATGATTGTCTATTTCAGACTTCAGGGTAGTAAAAATGATACTCCCAAAGGAAAAAAGAAAAACAAAATAACAGTTAAAAAGGAGGAGAAGGTAAGGATCACATTACCTCTTCCATAACTAGAGCAGGGACATTATCTTGTATAGACATATCCTCAATAACCTATCCCACAGATAGCAGATAACAAGTAAATACCAAAGAGAGAAATTAACTTTCGCAATCATAGATAACACTTATGTTGAGAAGCATACGGGTTTTGGAGTGAAGTGGAAATGAGAAAGAGCATCCAACTTCAAGCAAAGTTTCCTGAACAGCATTTCTGCCTGATCAATGATATACACCACAAGGCTAATGAATCAGCACTTTTATGAAGCAGAAGGACGAACACATAAGACAAAACCTCAGGAAAAAAAAACTCATGAAGGTATGCATATATTTGTGTATACAAGGAGATTAAAGTTCTATGTATTACAAAGAAACATAAAATCATAGCAGAATAGAAACAACAAAAATTAAAACATGAACCTCATTCTTCTGCTTGTCTTTGGATGACAACGGGCCAGAATCTGCATTCATCTTTTGAAGATACTCTTGCTGCAGAAGGTAGATAAAATAGCTACTCAATACTTTATCCTCGCAACTGAACATACTAACATAGGAAAACAACTTCTGAATATAACACATAGATCCTAAGAAAGAAAGAAAGAAATCCAACTCAAGGGGACAAAAGCATGTTGGTGAAGTGAACCAAGTGATGCATTGAAGATACATACCACATAATCTTCAGCCAGTCCTTTCTTGCTCTTATTCTCATCCTATATATCAAACAAAGAAAGATTAGACATTGAGGAAGTTAATGTTTCTACAACATACCATAATTAGACTCCAAAGGTATTATAGAATAAAGCTTACCATCTCCTTTCTTTCTCTTGGCGCCTTAGTAGGTAAAGCAGGAGCCCTTTGAACATCATCAAAAAGTTCCTATATAACACAAGATCCATTTTATGACCCGTCATGATCCACTTAAAAAAGAAAAAAGAGGAAGTTGAAAAAACAAACAACAATACAACTATACAAGTCAAACAATCACAGAATGAGGATTTTTCTTCTCTAATTTATAGTGGTCCATACAACATACCAAAAAGTTCCCTGTATATAAGTGATTGATCAAAAGACCGAAAACAATAAATAACTGAACTTTGAACTGATCACATGAAAGCACATTTCTGGAATGTATCTATCAAAAATGTTGTTTACCTGCTCAATCCTTTTCCGGATCATATCCTCAACTGCTACTGTAACCTCCTCTGTGATCGGAGGGGCGGGTCTAACATTGTGTTCAAAATCTAGATCAACTTCTAACGCACTGTTCGGTGGCCTTTTTGTTGCAGTTACCTGTCCAAAGCCAAAACTAATGTGTAATCCATTTAAAGACTCATGTATTTCACTAGATAATTGAAGTTACAATAGTGTCAATTAGTGTCAAAAGTAAAATAAAAGAAATGAGAAACAACGTACCTCTCCCCGCATGGTCCAAGTTTTGGGGTCCATATTTGCTTTTTCCCTCTGCTCTATTTCGGACTTAAGTTTCAGTTGCTGCTTTTCATGGGTAGAAAGTTCCTTTTTCCCAAAGAAGTCTTCATATCTGTAGCACAAATGCAGAGTCAAGCATATACCAATGCAGATACACACAGACACACGTTGTAACGCTGATTAATCAAAAGCAAAACAAACGAAATGAAAAGAAACAACCCGAAACACCTTATAATCAAACAAACAAATATACATGAACAATGTTTTTGTAATCAATCACTAATTGCAGAACCCAAGTAACTGAATGAATGCAGTACCTTGCATCCTTGCCATCCCCGTCGTCCTCAGCTTCCCCTAGATTCATGAGCTAAACAGGCAAAAGGAATTTGAATTAACAACCCAAAAATTAAAGCTTCAAATTTCAAAATCAGCAAAATTCTTAAACCAAAACCATTTAAATAAAAAACCAGCCTCGCCTCCTGAGCATCATCCTCTTCCTCCTTACCTTCACCATCTTCTTCTTCATCCTCCTTGTCGTTCTCATATTCCTCTGCTTCTGTAGCCTTCAAATACTTCCCTAAAGCCTTTATATTAAAGAAACCGTCCTCAATTTCATTGTTGCCTCCACCTTGTTCTTCTTCATCTTCTTCTTCTACCTTTTCTTCTTCCTCCTCCTCCTCCTCCTCATCTTCGTCTTCTTCTTCTTCTTCTTCTTCTTCCGCCACGTCATCATCAGATTCCTCCAAATCCTCATCGAATTCCTCGCCGTCCTCCTCCTTCTCAGCTTCCAGAACCTTCTCCTCTCCGTCCACAACCACCTTCAGCTTCTTGATCTCCGCCGGATTCTTCTCGTACCGCTTCAATTCGCGGCGGAGGCTCGAGATGAGCGGCTGGGATTGGATATCGATTTGCTGCCATATCTGCTCGGCGTCGAAGCCGTCCACCAGGAGCTGATCGAAAGGCGATTTCGGCGTGAACGGCCTGATGGAGGAGAAGAGGTTCTTCAATGCGGCTCGAGCCTTTTCAGAGAGGTCGGGGCTAGGCGCCAGCCACTGCGTTGGCTCCGTCGCTTTAACGGAGTTCAGAGCTTCGCTACCGGCCGCCATGATTGAGCGGCGTTCGAGCTGGGGGTTGTGTTCTGGTTTCTCTCAGATTTTGTTCCTGTGTTTGGGGGGTTTAGGGTTTTAGATTGGGCGGGTTGAACTCTACTATGTAACTATTAACTGAAGTATAATAGGCTTCTGGTTTTTTTACTTTTATTTATTTTTTGTTTAAGGATAACCCTAATTTGTGTTTGGCCCAAACTCTAGATTACTTGACCTAGTGGTAATATGGTTAAATTAGAAGGATCTAGATTCCTATTCAATGTACGATTACTTTCCTTGTATGATTGAGATTCTATGCATTGTAATCCTCTATATAAAGAGGCCCCTATTATCAATGAGAATATACAGCAAATTTCTCTCAAATTCAGTTTCTCTACAACACATTATCAGCACGAGCCCTAACCCTAGCTTTAGAAACCAAAACCCCAGAAATTGATCAAGCTCCACCAGATTTGCCTTGCCTGCGCTACTACTGCCCCCGCAGCGCAACTCAGCGCTAACCCTACCAGGTTAGCCTCGCTGCCCCTGTAGCGCCCGCAAGCCCTGCTTGCGTTCTACCTTCGCGTGCGCTCGCCTGCCCTCGCGACCGCGACTCACCAGCGGCCCCGCGGCATCTCCACAGCATCCCCCCAACTGTCCTCGCGGCATCCCCGCAACTATCCTCACAGCGGCCCCGCAACAGTCCTCGTGGCATCCTCGCAGCGGCCCCGCAACAGTCCTCGCGGCATCCCGCAGCATCCTCGCGGCCTCGCGACATCCCCGCAGCGGCCCCGCAACAGTCCTCGCAGCATCTCCGCAGCGTCCTCGCGACATCCTCGCAGCGACCCTGCAGTATCACTGCACAGCCCAGCCAACAACTTCTCCGGAAAAAAAAATTCCGGCATCTTTTCAAGGTAAACTTTTCTAAAAGTTCCCGTTTTTGAAGTTTTTCAATTTCTTCTTCTTTTTCTCGGGGACTTCCAACATCCCTTCTTCTACCCCCCTTTCTTCTTCATAGGGGAGACCAAAAGCCGAACTGTTGGGGGTTCGTGCTCACTCCAAGCTTGGAGCTTGTAGAGTCCTCCAAACTTAGAGTTTGTTGAGAAGAAAACGATCGACCACATACATCGTTGTTTCGATCTAATCCAAAACCCCTCTTGGAATCGGATTTTCTTGGTAGCGACTACGCTCAGAAAATCCCTAATTTCTTGGAAGCGACTACGCTCAGAAATTTAATAGTTTTTCGTGGTAGCCTTTTTCGCTCCGAAACTAACCCTAATCTTGTGTTGTTTTTCAGGATGAGTAACCTGAACAAGTTGAACTTTGTTCCACTGGAGACGACTGGCACTGGATACCATAGGTGGGTCCGAGATGTGCGCCAACATCTTAAGGCTGATGGACTTCTGGAAGCCATCCAAGAGCCTAGTCAGAACGTGCTCTCCATTGAGCAAGCTAATGCTGTTGAAGCAAAACAAGCTAAAGCCATCATTCTCATGACAAGGCACATGAATGACGCGCTCCAAAGTGAATACCTCAATGAGGAAGACCCAAGAAAGCTATGGGTAGAACTTGAGCAGCGATTTGGCAACGTTCGTGACTCCCTGCTTCCTGATTTAGAAGTGCGATGGCATAGCCTCCGCTTTTGTGATTTCAAGTCTGTGCTTGATTATAACTCGGAAGCTCTTCGTATCAAGTCTCTGATGGAGTTTTGTGGCCAAGCCATAACTGATACGATGTTGATCGAGAAGACTCTCTCTACCTTCCCCGTCTCTGCCCTGATGATTTCAAAGAATTATCGGATTGATGTGAAAGCAGGACGTATCACAAGATTTCATGAGCTCATTGGCGCCATGAACGTAGCTGAAAAGCACGACAATATTCTTGTGAAGAACTATAATGCTAGACCCGTGGGAACTAAGTCTATTCCGGAGTCTAACTATAGTCGCGCCCCCAAGGGAGGACGCAAGGAGCGAAACCCTAAGAGTAGGGACAATTCTGGACGTTCTGGTCCATATTCTCGCCCTAAAGAGGAAGGAAATCGCCAAGAGAGGCGTGCACGGAACCGTGGAGGTCAGCGTGTGAAGAGAGAGAGAGGCGGAGCCTCCGGCTATGGTGGTGACGCCACCAAGAGTAATAGGCGTCCAAATCATGCACTAAAAGCACCTCGATCAAGGGAGCCTGACCATAAAGATGTTTGTCTTCGATGTGGATCAAGTGGACATTGGGCAAAGAAGTGTACTGCATCCCAGAATGTTGCAAACGCATACAAGACGTATCGTGAAGCAAGGGAGGCAAATTACATGCAACAAGAAGATCAAGATGGCGATCTCGATCTAAGGGTGGAAGACTACAAGGATCAAGACCCAGAAACTGGCGATTTTGATTAAGTCTTTTTATTTTCCAAGACATGTAGGCAATTGCCATATTTATTGGATTAGATTTTCTTTGGTTAAAGAAACGATGATGTAATTCCGTTTGGCTTATTAATAAAAGTTGAGTTCTTTTCTTTATGACTCCTTTTTAATTATGAGCTTTTCTTTTCAAGAAATGGATGAACTTCAATGTCTTGCGGATAGTGCGACTACGCACACCATTCTTCGACATAGGCAATTATTCTTATTGATGTTGCCTACATATTCCTTTGTGACTACGATGGCTGGGCCATCAGGTTTAGTTCAAGGACATGGAATTGCCCAATTCCTATTGCCGAATGGCACCTTGATTAAAGTCACTGAAGCTCTCTACGCTCCTAAGGCAAATCGAACCTTATTGAGCTTCAAAGATATAAGAGCCAACAGATTCCATGCGGAAACGCATAATATATGAGAACGGAAAAGCGTTCCTTTGCATTACCTCTAATGATTGCGGACGAAAGCGCATCTTAGAGAAGCTTATGTGTCAAACTAGTGGACTTTATGTCACTACCATTTGACCAATTGAATCCAATAATGTCATAAGAGAAGATCTCTTGGATTCAGACACATATTGGCTTTGGCATGACCGACTAGGACATCTTGGTCGTGATATGATGCTCCGTATACTTAAGACTTCACACGGGCATCCTTTCTTCAGAGTGAGAAGAAGCAAGAATAAAAAATTGATTCAAGGACTTAGCAAGACCGCAAAAATTGCAGCTTCTGGCGCTGCTGCTGTCTTGGGCCGCCGAAAGGCCGCCCCTGTCCCTAGTGATGACGCCATCAATGGCGCCAACCATGAGCATGATGCCATGGTTGCTCCTCCTAGTGGCCATGACGCCGCACAAACCATATTGGGAGATGTAGTCACACACTTTGCTTCTAATAGCGCCACAGACGCTCAGACCCAACCAAAATCCTCATTGGTTACTTTTAAGGCCCCTCGCTCATTTTGCAAAGCCTGTTCCTTCGGGAAATTAGGACCGAGACCGTCCTACGCAAAGGATCCTAAAATACTCATTCCGTTCTTACAGAGAATCCAAGGGGATATCTGTGGACCAATCCAACCATCATGCGGACCTTTTAAATACTTTATGGTATTGGTTGATGCGTCGACACGCTGGTCACATGTCGCGCTGTTGTCCACTCGAAATGATGCTTATGCTAAACTCCTTACCCAGATCATCCGTCTACGGGCTCACTACCCTGACCATCCAATTAAGTCAATTCGACTTGATAATGCTGGGGAGTTTACATCGAAAACGTTCGATGACTATTGCATGTCACTGGGGATTGATGTAGAACATCCAGTTCCCCATGTTCATACCCAAAATGGTCTCGCAGAAGCCGCTATCAAACGACTACATATGATAGCACGGACATTGGTTATGCGCACCAATCTCCCTGTTTCTGCTTGGGGATATGCAATATTGCATGCAGCGACGCTAATTCGTCTACGACCCACTGCAACCCAATCTTACTCTGCGTTACAGCTAGTGACTGGGTACGAGCCTGATATCTCGCATTTACGCATTTTTGGGTGTGCCATCTATGTGCCTATTACGCCGCCACAGCGTACTAAGATGGGTCCACAACGACGAATGGGCATCTATGTTGGCTATGAATCTCCAACTATTGTCCGCTATCTTGAACCCTTGACAAGCGATCTCTTTACCGCTAGATTTTCGGATTGTCACTTTGATGAGACGGTCTTCCCATCGTTAGTGTTTGGACCCAAAATAAACATTTTGGCCTGACAAGGCACGTCTTGGAGAAATTGAGCCAATATCAGTGGCTCAAGCTATATATTGTCGACAAGCTCGAAATATATATTTAGGGGCTAAATAAAGCCTACTATGGAAGTATGAAAAGTCAACTTTAGCATATTTTCCTACTTCGGCTAGGAGAAACCGAGCTAGACAAGGAAGGAGGGACGGCCGCCTGACCAAATGAACTTGAAATGAGCTGAAACTCTGCAGATCCATTCTAGACAGCCCAAGGATCATTTCTTATGAAGAGTGCCAGAGATATTTTTGAGTGGAAAGCCTTCAAACAATCAGTCCAATTTTCTACAGAAGCAAAACTGGAAAACTGGACTTGTAAGAGGTCCAGCAGCGTTTCCGGCCCAACCACTATATGAAAAGCTCTGAAATTTGACCAGTGTGATCTACACTCATAGTGGAACATTTGTTATGAAGAGGTCATAGTCAAAATCAGAATGCTTGTTGGAGAAATAATTGAAGAAATAAAGGGGTAGAAAGTGACCTAAAAACAGCTCAATATTCACATGTTCATGTTTCCTACCCACATGAAGAAAGCTAGATGCTTCTCTCTTTTTCCTTGGATATATTTTTCTTCTACAATCTCTTTAATAGATCATCATCACTTCCATGTTGTTGCACCTTCATGCTTTGCTTTCATTTCATCATTTCTCTATCTTTTCCATATTTTACAAATCACTTTCATACTCCACTTTCATTATTTTTCTTCCACTCATCATTTCACTCTTCTTTTTCTTCCCTATATAAACACCTTCTCTTCTCATTCTAAAACACCCATTCACATTCAACAACAACATCTCTAAGATGATCTAAGTTCTCTCTAGAGCAAACCTCTCTAAGAGCAACTCCTCTCCCTCTCTTTCTCTTTCTCTTACCGATGATCACACTCCTAGTCCTAGTCTCCTCAGGAGCCGACTATTAGTGCCACCAAACCCTCTGTCAACGTGCTTCGGTCCTAGTCTCCTTGGGAGCCGACGGTAGTGCCGCGACCACAACGGTTATGGAACCAGCCAAGCAAGGGTAACGCCCTAGCAATCCAGCCAAGCTAAAGTCACGCTTTAGCAAGTTCTCCTCATTTCCCAGTGGTTCTCGCTCTGCTCGATCTACAACATCGAGTATCGATTGGTGATTTTCAAGAAGCTCAGTAAAAGTCCTCGCCACGAGGCACAAAGAATCCCACGACGAGGTTGGTGCTCTCCTCGTCCACAATTGCTTGAAAGAAGTCAGGTCAAGGGACACCCCCGACGACCGCACCCGAACGGTGCTGGCACGCCTGCGCAGAAAAGAGACTGTTGACCAGCTGCAGCAAAATTGGAGCCAAACATTTTGGCACGCCCAGTGGGACTGCACCAGAGTCTTTTTATGTTCACCATCATTGGGATGCCAAAGGAAATTCTTTACCAAAAGAAATTCCAGAAGTCATGGCGACGATAGAAGGCTATGTGCCCATTCCCATTCCAGAGAATGCGAGCATAGAAGAGCGGCTTGATATCCTTCAAAAGAATTCTACCGCATACCATGAGAATCTGAGTAAAGCCCTCGCGGAGGACCGTCGACGGCTCGATGAGTTCACGATTCCAGAACCTGCTCACGAAGAGGTCATTTCTGAGACTAACTTGCCTATAGGTGGCAATCAACGTAAGGGTCTCACTGTTGAGTCACAGCCTTACACAGAGGTTGTGCATGGAGAAGACGGTCCACAAGAATGTTTTTCTGACAATGAAATTGTCTCTGAACATATAGCTGATTTCTCCACTGATCAAGCCAAATACGTGGCTACTGATCAGATGCATGGGGGGCAAGATGGAGCCCATGTTCATTCTGTTGATCACCAAAAGGAATTTCTTAAAAATTCTAATAGCCAAGCGGTGATTAAATATGATCTAGGCGACCAAATTGTTGTTTTTGAGGCTCTTGATCATGAGAATTCAAACCAACAAGTGGTCGTCTATAATGGCCAATCTGTGGCTAATGCTATGCCAACAAAGATACTTGGGGGGCAAGATTACTCCTCCTATGAGCCAAATTGCTTCCAATTCTTCGACGCGAAGTATCTTTGTTCTTTTCCTACAAGCTCTCACAGGAGGAATTTTTACCCTACAAATTTTGATACATCGGAGCTTGGAATGAAGCATAGATGGCCTCCCCCGTGGTCTTCTAGAGGTTAGCCAAACATGGTGTTGCTAGCTTCTTTCTTTCTTTGCTTTTAATTTTCTGTTAATTTTTCGTTTCTATTTTTCTTTTCATTAAAAAAATAAAAAAATAAAAAATAAAAAGTTGAATTTGGTAAGGGGTTGTGAATCATAACGGAATAGGTGAAGTCTCTTTTGTTAATATTGGCCTAAACTCCCTATTGGTGCCTAGTTCAGGTCCCTTAAGGTTAAGGGCGGCTTTTATTAACACTTGTTGAACTGTCTTCACACTTATGACCTTTCTCATCTTAGTAAGTATAGCCTATGTGAAATGGTGTCTAGAAAGGGGACAACGTTCATGACAGTTTCTTGAATCCAGAAGTGCGTGCAAATGGGCCTAAACCACTATGTGGGAGTAGCTCATGCCAAAATGGATTCTGCCTCTCTTGTTCGCCCTCCCCCACCTGGCCATTTCAGTAAGGTTGCCCAACGGATTTGAAAGAAAATTTGTGTCTAGGCGACTATACTTGGGCCGCATGTCTAAACCTTGATTCACATTGTCTTATTGAATTCAGCTACTTATCAAAAAAAAATTAGTGCGATCCAAAAATTACTGAGGAGTCAAAACACTGAGGGATTAATTTATTAGCCAGTCTCTTCGCATAAGCCTTCGGGGACAATTCTAGTGTTCCTACACTTGCGAAGCCCATTCATGAAGGCCTGTTTTTGAGGCCCATAATCATTTCTTCACTATGCCTAGCAACACTAGGGGGGGCAACACTATACAATACTAAGCCCATTCAGCTATTAAAAAAAAAAAAAAAAATATTGTGTTCTTGCCTAATAGTGGCTGGAATTTGCTAATATACTTAAGAGGCCATTGGTATTGGTCTGGGCACATATACAAGAGGCATTTAATATGCCTAGTATGGTATTAGCAGTGGAGGAGGTCAACTCAATATTTTTGCCAATAATTGTGCGAAAGCTGGGTTGCGAATTGTTGGCAGCGAAGTGGTTTTAATTACATGGCCTCGCAAAGGATGGTTCGCAAAGGAAGACTGGCGATTAATATATGTATGTTCACTATGTATAATTAAGAGGGAGAGAGGCTACTGTTCAAGTAATTTTAGTCAAGCCAATACAAGTGGCTTTGGAGCAACGACATTATAAGAGCAGTGCTGATTCAAGACCTCTTCAGTCAAGACGAAGACCTTTTGACTTCAAGGTCTGGGGGGCAATGTTTGGACCCAAAATAAACATTTTGGCCTGACAAGGCACGTCTTGGAGAAATTGAGCCAATATCAGTGGCTCAAGCTATATATTGTCGACAAGCTCGAAATATATATTTAGGGGCTAAATAAAGCCTACTATGGAAGTATGAATAGTCAACTTTAGCATATTTTCCTACTTCGGCTAGGAGAAACCGAGCTAGACAAGGAAGGAGGGACGGCCGCCTGACCAAATGAACTTGAAATGAGCTGAAACTCTGCAGATCCATTCTAGACAGCCCAAGGATCATTTCTTATGAAGAGTGCCAGAGATATTTTTGAGTGGAAGGCCTTCAAACAATCAGTCCAATTTTCTACAGAAGCAAAACTGGAAAACTAGACCTGTAAGAGGTCCAGCAGCGTTTCCGGCCCAACCACTATATGAAAAGCTCTGAAATTTGACCAGTGTGATCTACACTCATAGTGGAACATTTGTTATGAAGAGGTCATAGTCAAAATCAGAATTCTTGTTAGAGAAATAATTGAAGGAATAAAGGGGCAGAAAGTGACCTAAAAACAGCTCAATATTCACATGTTCATGTTTCCTACCCACATGAAGAAAGCTAGATGCTTCTCTCTTTTTCCTTGGATATATTTTTCTTCTACAATCTCTTTAATAGATCATCATCACTTCCATGTTGTTGCACCTTCATGCTTTGCTTTCATTTCATCATTTCTCTATCTTTTCCATATTTTACAAATCACTTTCATACTCCACTTTCATTATTTTTCTTCCACTCATCATTTCACTCTTCTTTTTCTTCCCTATATAAACACTTTCTCTTCTCATTCTAAAACACACATTCACATTCAACAACAACATCTCTAAGATGATCTAAGTTCTCTCTAGAGCAAACCTCTCTAAGAGCAACTCCTCTCCTTCTCTTTCTCTTAGCGGTGATCACACTCCTAGTCCTAGTCTTCTCAGAAGCCGACTTTCAGTGCCACCAAACCCTCTGTCAACATACTTCAGTCCTAGTCTCCTCGAGAGCCGATTGTAGTACCACGACCAAACACCAACACCAAGACACATTCACATTCAACAACAACATCTCTAAGATGATCTAAGTTCTCTCTAGAGCAAACCTCTCTAAGAGCAACTCCTCTCCCTCTCCTTCTCTTTCTCTTAGCGGTGATCACACTCTAAGTCCTAGTCTCCTCAGGAGCCGACTATTAGTGCCACCAAACCCTCTGTCAACGTGCTTCGGTCCTAGTCTCCTTGGGAACCGACGGTAGTGCCGCGACCACAACGGTTACGGAACCAGCCAAGCAAGGGTAACGCCCTAGCAACCCAGCCAAGCTAAAGTCACGCTTTAGCAAGTTCTCCTCGTTTCCCAGTGGTTCTCGCTCTGCTCGATCTACAACATCGAGTATCGATTGGTGATTTTCAAGAAGCTCAGTAAAAGTCCTCGCCACGAGGCACAAAGAATCTCACGACGAGGTTGGTGCTCTCCTCGTCCACAATTGCTTGAAAGAAGTCAGGTCAAGGGACACCCCTGACGACCGCACCCGAACGGTGCTGGCATGCCTGCGCAGAAAAGAGACTGTTGACCAGCTGCAGCAAAATTGGAGCCAAACAGTTAGGGGGAGATAAGAACACAGATGTTCAACAGGAACGACAGGAATTGTCGTGGTCTGTCCCCACTATGTCTCATCTCGATCCCCGTACCGCACAGTCCGAACTTGAAGTGTGAAGAATAATCGAGCTCCAGAAAGTAGCAGACACTCTGCCTGATGCGTTTTCTGATGTTGCCAAAGTGACGAGATCACACATACCTGCTGCAAACGTGCCTGCAAGGATCGATGTCCCTAATACTGGACATCACGCCACTCCTGTGACACCAGGAAATGGCGCCATTGCCCAACATGGCAATGATGTGGCATCTATGGCCGCAGGTCCCGCAAGAAAGCGCGGTAGACCAATTGGTTCGAAGGATACTCGCCCTAGAAAGAGAGCGAATGAGGCACAAACAAATCCTTTGATCATCGATACTCAAAACCCGTCTCATGAGAATGTTCCGGATTATGGTTCTGTCCAAGAGACATCATTGGGGGACGCCTCAATGTCAGAACCTATCCATGAGAACGTAGAGATCTCTGTAAATTACACTAGTGTACATGGGACGTGGGAAAGAAACTCCATCATCATCGATGATGTATTCGCGTATTCAGTGGCGCGTGAGATTATTGAGACCGATGACATCGAACCACGCTCCGTTGATGAATGCCAACGTAGAGCTGATTGGCCAAAATGGAAAGATGCGATCCAGGCAGAACTTGATTCTCTAGCGAAAAGAAAGGTATTTGGCAAAGTTGTACCAATACCGCCCTACACCAAACCAGTTGGTCACAAATGGGTATTCGTTAGAAAGCGTAATGAGAGAGACGAGATTGTAAGATACAAAGCTCGCCTTGTGGCGCAAGGCTTCTCACAACGCCCTGGAATCGACTACGAGGAGACCTATTCTCCCGTAATGGACGTCATTACGTTCCGCTACCTTGTCAGTTTGGTAGTTTCCGAAAAACTGAACATGCAGCTTATGGATGTGGTTACTGCGTATCTATATGGGGATCTAGATACGGAGATATACATGAAGATTCCAGATGGAATTCAGTTACCCAAATCAAGTGGCTCTAAACCACGGAGCGCGTTTGCTATAAGGTTGAAACGCTCACTATATGGATTGAAACAATCCAGACGGATGTGGTATAACCGTCTAAGTGACTACTTGATTGGGAAGGGATATGTCAACAATGAACTATGCCCGTGTGTGTTCATAAAAAGGACAAGTTTCGGATTTGCAATAGTAGCGGTTTATGTCGATGACATGAACATAATTGACACCCTTAAAGAATTAAGGGAAACCGCTGAACACTTGAAATCCGAGTTTGAGATGAAAGATCTTGGGAAAACACGGTTTTGCCTCGGTTTAGAACTTGAGCACCGTAAAGATGGTATCCTGATTCATCAATCAGCTTATACCCAAAAGATGCTTAGGCGCTTCAACACTGACAAAATTAAGCCTTCAAGCACCCCAATGGCCGTCCGTAGTCTTGATCCAAAGAAGGATCCATTTAGTCCAAAAGATGACGACGAAGAAGTGCTAGAGGCAGAAGTGCCCTATCTAAGTGCAATAGGCGCATTGTTGTACTTAGCACAATGCACAAGACCGGATATCTCATTCGCTGTGAACTTGCTAGCTAGATATAGCTCAGTGCCAACACGACGCCATTGGACTGGTGTTAAAGATATCTTTCGATACCTAAGTGGTACGATCGATATGGGCTTGTTCTATCCCTACAGAGAAAAGATGGATTCGGACCCATCAAGTGCCAGGGACTCCACACATGGTGAACTGCGTTCCCTCTCCCCATCCCAAAACGATATAAGTGTTTTGTAAGGTTTTGCTGATGCTGGGTACCTCTCTGACCCACACAAAGGTCGCTCCCAAACTGGCTATGTTTTCACCATGGGAAAGACCGCGATATCTTGGAGGTCTACAAAACAGACCTTAGTCGCTACCTCTTCGAATCATGCAGAGATTATTGCTCTTCACGAAGCAGTTCGTGAATGTATATGGCTTCGATCCATAATTACGCATGTTCGAAGCAATTGTGGTTTGAAGTCTACCACAGATGAGCCAACGAACATTTATGAGGATAATGCTGCTTGCATTGAACAAATGAAGCAAGGCTACATCAAAGGCGACAACACCAAGCACATATCGCCCAAATTCTTCTATAATCAGCAACAACAGAAGCTCCTCAAGATCAAAGTGAACCAGGTTCGATCTGAGGACAATAAGGCAGACTTGTTTACTAAGTCATTGCCTAAATCCACGTTCGAGAAACATGTGGCAAGAATTGGCTTGCGGAAATTATCTGAACTCCCATGACTGTAGTCATCAAGGGGAGGCATAGACATCAGGGGGAGATGTCTACATGTTCACCTCGAAACGTGAAGGGTGTGTTGTGCTCTTTTTCCCCTTCGACCGAGGTTATTTTTGTCCCACTGGGTTTTTGTTACTCGACAAGGTTTTAAACGAGGCAACGAGAGAAGCACCGCGTTTGGACAACACAAAGGGGAGTGTTTAAGGATAACCCTAATTTGTGTTTGGCCCAAACTCTAGGTTACTTGACCTAGTGGTAATAGGGTTAAATTAGAAGGATCTAGATTCCTATTCAATGTACGATTACTTTCCTTGTATGATTGAGATTCTATGCATTGTAATCCTCTATATAAAGAGGCCCCTATTATCAATGAGAATATACAGCAAATTTCTCTCAAATTCAGTTTATCTACAACATTTTTCTTTTTTTTGACAATTCTGGATTTTACTTTAGGATGCCAAAATGAAAAATTGTAACCCAGGCTAAAATTACCGCACAGTTTTTTTTTTTTTAATCAAAACAGAACTTTTATTTATAATGAACTCAATTACAATGAGATTGGGTACAAGATTCTACACAGATGATCAAACACTTAGAATTCAGACTGAATGTCTATTCTGACACACTAAAGAAGTCATAGAGTGCTCGACTCTAAACCAGGCCCGGCCCTGGCCCAGGGCAGGCAGGGCGATAGCCCAGGGCCCAAGTTTTGAAGGGTGACGGCCTAGGGCCCAAATTGAAGCAGTAGATGGGTAAAAAAAAAATGTATTTATGTTAGAAATATGAGAAAAGGAACAACAAGAGTGCGATCTTTGGGCCCCAAAGTATGCATTGATGGGCAATTGTTTACAATATATAAAAGTTGAAGCAGCTAGTGCTAGACAAAAGGGAATGCAAGAGTGCGATTAAATCATATTTTGCATTGATGGGCAATTGTTTACAATATATAGAAGAAATCATTTTAGATGAGATTTGATTGATATAAAGTGATGTAATGTTTATTTTTCGGGGTATTGGTTTTTTGTCCCCCCCCCCCCCCCCCCGTTGTATCATATATTTTTTATCAATATAAAATATTTTTGATTTTTTTTTATATAAAGGGCCCAATTTTATTTTTCGCCCCGGGCCTTGAATTTCCCAGGGCCGGGCCTGCTCTAAACAAAGAAAAAGTTGACTAACTTTCAATGCCTCTTTTGATGAACGGTGAGCAACATCTTCCCGCTTTACAAAATGACTATTACAAAATCAAAAGACTTAATTTAATGTTTAACTTTTTCTAAGAGGTGTCCCTCAAAACTTAAACCATCACTCTCAACATGTAATTAAGGAATTAATGATAGATAGAGCATCACCTTCGACTTCCAACCTTCTAAACCCCACATGAGAGCAAAACGAAGTCCATGAAGTAAGGCAAGAGCTTCGACTGACTTTGCATTGATAATTTGCGTAACTTTTTTTTTTATGGAGATCACACAGTATCCTTAAAGGTTTCCTAGGCCCATAGACTAATATGTGCGCGGGGGATCATGTCAAAACGCTTTATCCCCTCTGGCCCCCAAGAATAGATAAGATTTAAACTTCAGTCCGCGTTGGCGAGATTCGAATCCGAGTGTGGGGGTCCCACAGCTGAAAGCTCTTACCAACTCGACCACTTGTAGTAGTTATAATTTACGTAACTTACATTGGCAAGGGCTACATGCAGTTTGGTTTATACTTTTCAAAGTATATTTCAACCTAATCTGATAAAATTCAAGCTCTTTGATAATTGTCTATATTAAGATAAAAGTTTTTTAAATATTAAAAATGTAAGTTCAATTTAATTACGAGTCTAAACTATATGCGTTTCCAACATTCTGGGATGCAGTACACTTCTTTGCCCAATGTCCACTTGATCCACATCGAAGACAAACATCTTTATGGTCAGGCTCCCTTGATCGAGGTGCTTTTAGTGCATGATTTGGACGCCTATTACTCTTGGTGGCGTCACCACCATAGCCGGAGGCTCCGCCTCTCTCTCTCTTCACACGCTGACCTCCACGGTTCCATGCACGCCTCTCTTGGCGATTTCCTTCCTCTTTAGGGCGAGAATATGGACCAGAACGTCCAGAATTGTCCCTACTCTTAGGGTTTCGCTCCTTGCGTCCTCCCTTGGGGGCGCGACTATAGTTAGACTCCGGAATAGACTTAGTTCCCACGGGTCTAGCATTATAGTTCTTCACAAGAATATTGTCGTGCTTTTCAGCTACGTTCATGGCGCCAATGAGCTCATGAAATCTTGTGATACATCCTGCTTTCACATCAATCCGATAATTCTTTGAAATCATCAGGGCAGAGACGGGGAAGGTAGAGAGAGTCTTCTCGATCAACATCGTATCAGTTATGGCTTGGCCACAAAACTCCATCAGAGACTTGATACGAAGAGCTTCCGAGTTATAATCAAGCACAGACTTGAAATCACAAAAGCGGAGGCTATGTCATCGCACTTCTAAATCAGGAAGCAGGGAGTCACGAACGTTGCCAAATCGCTGCTCAAGTTCTACCCATAGCTTTCTGGGTCTTCCTCATTGAGGTATTCACTTTGGAGCGCGTCATTCATGTGCCTTGTCATGAGAATGATGGCTTTAGCTTGTTTTGCTTCAACAGCATTAGCTTGCTCAATGGAGAGCACGTTCTGACTAGGCTCTTGGATGGCTTCCAGAAGTCCATCAGCCTTAAGATGTTGGCGCACATCTCGGACCCACCTATGGTATCCAGTGCCAGTCGTCTCCAGTGGAACAAAGTTCAACTTGTTCAGGTTACTCATCCTGAAAAACAACACAAGATTAGGGTTAGTTTCGGAGCGAAAAAGGCTACCACGAAAAACTATTAAATTTCTGAGCGTAGTCGCTTCCAAGAAATTAGGGATTTTCTGAGCGTAGTCGCTACCAAGAAAATCCGATTCCAAGAGGGGTTTTGGATTAGATCGAAACAACGATGTATGTGGTCGATCGTTTTCTTCTCAACAAACTCTAAGTTTGGAGGACTCTACAAGCTCCAAGCTTGGAGTGAGCACGAACCCCCAACAGTTCGGCTTTTGGTCTCCCCTATGAAGAAGAAAGGGGGGTAGAAGAAGGGATGTTGGAAGTCCCCGAGAAAAAGAAGAAGAAATTGAAAAACTTCAAAAACGGGAACTTTTAGAAAAGTTTACCTTGAAAAGATGCCGGAATTTTTTTTTCCGGAGAAGTTGTTGGCTGGGCTGTGCAGTGATACTGCAGGGTCGCTGCGAGGATGTCGCGAGGACGCTGCGGAGATGCTGCGAGGACTGTTGCGGGGCCGCTGCGGGGATGTCGCGAGGCCGCGAGGATGCTGCGGGATGCCGCGAGGACTGTTGCGGGGCCGCTGCGAGGATGCCACGAGGACTGTTGCGGGGCCGCTGTGAGGATAGTTGCGGGGATGCCGCGAGGACAGTTGGGGGGATGCTGTGGAGATGCCGCGGGGCCGCTGGTGAGTCGCGGTCGCGAGGGCAGGCGAGCGCACGCGAAGGTAGAACGCAAGCAGGGCTTGCGGGCGCTACAGGGGCAGCGAGGCTAACCTGGTAGGGTTAGCGCTGAGTTGCGCTGCGGGGGCAGTAGTAGCGCAGGCAAGGCAAATCTGGTGGAGCTTGATCAATTTCTGGGGTTTTGGTTTCTAAAGCTAGGGTTAGGGCTCGTGCTGATAATGTGTTGTAGAGAAACTGAATTTGAGAGAAATTTGCTGTATATTCTCATTGATAATAGGGGCCTCTTTATATAGAGGATTACAATGCATAGAATCTCAATCATACAAGGAAAGTAATCGTACATTGAATAGGAATCTAGATCCTTCTAATTTAACCATATTACCACTAGGTCAAGTAATCTAGAGTTTGGGCCAAACACAAATTAGGGTTATCCTTAAACAAAAAATAAATAAAAGTAAAAAAACCAGAAGCCTATTATACTTCAGTTAATAGTTACATAGTAGAGTTCAACCCGCCCAATCTAAAACCCTAAACCCCCCAAACACAGGAACAAAATCTGAGAGAAACCAGAACACAACCCCCAGCTCGAACGCCGCTCAATCATGGCGGCCGGTAGCGAAGCTCTGAACTCCGTTAAAGCGACGGAGCCAACGCAGTGGCTGGCGCCTAGCCCCGACCTCTCTGAAAAGGCTCGAGCCGCATTGAAGAACCTCTTCTCCTCCATCAGGCCGTTCACGCCGAAATCGCCTTTCGATCAGCTCCTGGTGGACGGCTTCGACGCCGAGCAGATATGGCAGCAAATCGATATCCAATCCCAGCCGCTCATCTCGAGCCTCCGCCGCGAATTGAAGCGGTACGAGAAGAATCCGGCGGAGATCAAGAAGCTGAAGGTGGTTGTGGACGGAGAGGAGAAGGTTCTGGAAGCTGAGAAGGAGGAGGACGGCGAGGAATTCGATGAGGATTTGGAGGAATCTGATGATGACGTGGCGGAAGAAGAAGAAGAAGAAGAAGAAGACGAAGATGAGGAGGAGGAGGAGGAGGAAGAAGAAAAGGTAGAAGAAGAAGATGAAGAAGAACAAGGTGGAGGCAACAATGAAATTGAGGACGGTTTCTTTAATATAAAGGCTTTAGGGAAGTATTTGAAGGCTACAGAAGCAGAGGAATATGAGAACGACAAGGAGGATGAAGAAGAAGATGGTGAAGGTAAGGAGGAAGAGGATGATGCTCAGGAGGCGAGGCTGGTTTTTTATTTAAATGGTTTTGGTTTAAGAATTTTGCTGATTTTGAAATTTGAAGCTTTAATTTTTGGGTTGTTAATTCAAATTCCTTTTGCCTGTTTAGCTCATGAATCTAGGGGAAGCTGAGGACGACGGGGATGGCAAGGATGCAAGGTACTGCATTCATTCAGTTACTTGGGTTCTGCAATTAGTGATTGATTACAAAAACATTGTTCATGTATATTTGTTTGTTTGATTATAAGGTGTTTCGGGTTGTTTCTTTTCATTTCGTTTGTTTTGCTTTTGATTAATCAGCGTTACAACGTGTGTCTGTGTGTATCTGCATTGGTATATGCTTGACTCTGCATTTGTGCTACAGATATGAAGACTTCTTTGGGAAAAAGGAACTTTCTACCCATGAAAAGCAGCAACTGAAACTTAAGTCCGAAATAGAGCAGAGGGAAAAAGCAAATATGGACCCCAAAACTTGGACCATGCGGGGAGAGGTACGTTGTTTCTCATTTCTTTTATTTTACTTTTGACACTAATTGACACTATTGTAACTTCAATTATCTAGTGAAATACATGAGTCTTTAAATGGATTACACATTAGTTTTGGCTTTGGACAGGTAACTGCAACAAAAAGGCCACCGAACAGTGCGTTAGAAGTTGATCTAGATTTTGAACACAATGTTAGACCCGCCCCTCCGATCACAGAGGAGGTTACAGTAGCAGTTGAGGATATGATCCGGAAAAGGATTGAGCAGGTAAACAACATTTTTGATAGATACATTCCAGAAATGTGCTTTCATGTGATCAGTTCAAAGTTCAGTTATTTATTGTTTTCGGTCTTTTGATCAATCACTTATATACAGGGAACTTTTTGGTATGTTGTATGGACCACTATAAATTAGAGAAGAAAAATCCTCATTCTGTGATTGTTTGACTTGTATAGTTGTATTGTTGTTTGTTTTTTCAACTTCCTCTTTTTTCTTTTTTAAGTGGATCATGACGGGTCATAAAATGGATCTTGTGTTATATAGGAACTTTTTGATGATGTTCAAAGGGCTCCTGCTTTACCTACTAAGGCGCCAAGAGAAAGAAAGGAGATGGTAAGCTTTATTCTATAATACCTTTGGAGTCTAATTATGGTATGTTGTAGAAACATTAACTTCCTCAATGTCTAATCTTTCTTTGTTTGATATATAGGATGAGAATAAGAGCAAGAAAGGACTGGCTGAAGATTATGTGGTATGTATCTTCAATGCATCACTTGGTTCACTTCACCAACATGCTTTTGTCCCCTTGAGTTGGATTTCTTTCTTTCTTTCTTAGGATCTATGTGTTATATTCAGAAGTTGTTTTCCTATGTTAGTATGTTCAGTTGCGAGGATAAAGTATTGAGTAGCTATTTTATCTACCTTCTGCAGCAAGAGTATCTTCAAAAGATGAATGCAGATTCTGGCCCGTTGTCATCCAAAGACAAGCAGAAGAATGAGGTTCATGTTTTAATTTTTGTTGTTTCTATTCTGCTATGATTTTATGTTTCTTTGTAATACATAGAACTTTAATCTCCTTGTATACACAAATATATGCATACCTTCATGAGTTTTTTTTTCCTGAGGTTTTGTCTTATGTGTTCGTCCTTCTGCTTCATAAAAGTGCTGATTCATTAGCCTTGTGGTGTATATCATTGATCAGGCAGAAATGCTGTTCAGGAAACTTTGCTTGAAGTTGGATGCTCTTTCTCATTTCCACTTCACTCCAAAACCCGTATGCTTCTCAACATAAGTGTTATCTATGATTGCGAAAGTTAATTTCTCTCTTTGGTATTTACTTGTTATCTGCTATCTGTGGGATAGGTTATTGAGGATATGTCTATACAAGATAATGTCCCTGCTCTAGTTATGGAAGAGGTAATGTGATCCTTACCTTCTCCTCCTTTTTAACTGTTATTTTGTTTTTCTTTTTTCCTTTGGGAGTATCATTTTTACTACCCTGAAGTCTGAAATAGACAATCATGCTCAAGTGTGTGACGTGTCTTCGTTGGACAGATTGCACCTGTGGCGGTCTCTGATGCAGCAATGCTAGCTCCTGAGGAAGTATTTTCGGGCAAAGGTGATATTAAAGAAGAAGCAGAACTTACACAGGCGGAGAGAAAAAGGAGGAGAGCTAACAAGAAAAGGAAATTTAAAGGTAAGTTTGAACAAGAAAAGTTGTATTGTCCACTTCTTTTATCTCTCTTATCATTTAGAAAGGTGGTAAGAAGGAGTTAAGTATCCTTCTTGGGGCCAGAACCATTAGAGGTATTCTTGCTGCCTTAAGTTGCCATACATTGGCTATTGTTAACAAGTGTTCAACCGTTTTTTTGGCCAGATGTAGATCTGGAATATTATTTGATTCTGTTTCTACTTTTGGTTGTTTTACTCATGTCATGCCTATTTTCTTTTACATCCCGCCTTTGTGTTCATATGATTAAGATACCAATATCTGCATCAAGTACTGATTCTGGACATCATTACAGCTGTGACAGCAAAAAGGATGGCAAAGAAGCCACGAGACAGCAACAAGGACAGCATCGAAGCCATATGACAGTGAGGTGCAATCAGAAAATGATGGCAGTTTTGCAAGATAATTTGATTTAATCTTGGCCGCAATACAATGACTGCAAGGAAGAGCACTGATGTTGGTTGGAAGAGAGTTCATCTTGAAGATCACACTTGCTCAGTCCTTGCTCACCCTTCCGAGTCAAGGAATATGAAAATGTGTGAAAATGATTCAAGGAAATTTTAGTTGACCCTAATTTTTATTTGATTTATTTTTACAACTTCTCGGATATAAAATTTTTGGTAGATAGTCTGTTGTCTTGAGGTCATATAAATCAAAGGAAGTGAGTTACTATAATCAATGTTGTATACTTTTGCTTGTGATGTGCCGATCTGACTTTTGTAGTTCTTTTGTTTACTGAAATCAACAATCAAAATCGATTGTTTCCAACAATAATTTTCATTTGGAATCTGATTAGATCCTCGTCATATCTCTCAGGTACCTTTCTTCTTCTAGTGCATGACTTCGATTTCTTTTTCAGCTATTCTTAATCAGTTTAGGGATTTTGATGTAAAATTTGGGGTTTTGATGATAAAGTTTATATTTTGATTCATGGTAGTCGAATTGATCTGATAGTAGATGGGTTTGAGGATTTGAGCAGATTTCTTCGATGGGGTTTCTTGATTATCGAAAGACGAAAGGGTGGTTTTTGATCTCTGACATTCTCTTGTGCTATTATTGTTGTTGTAGTCTCAATGTGCATTCATGATTGGATGATTGATACGAGTGCTAAATTTGTGCATGCTTTGCAGGAGCTGGGCTTAGATGGGAGAGTTTGAGGTAGTCAAACAAGTTTCAGAATCTAACTAGGTGGTTTGGTTCAATATTGGCATCTTGAGCTTACAGGGGTTTTGCATCTTGAAGGATCTGTGAAAACCACCAAATTGAAGCTTACCTGGCTGCCTGCAATAGATGAATGGTTAAGATCTCGTTGATGGAGTTTGATTATCTCGTTGATCCAGTGCCCTTTTTCTCATTCAATTTTGTATAGTAAAAAATTTGATCATCCTTTATCTTTCTTATGGATGGTTTGTATTGAGTTGCTATTGAGAAAATATCTCCCTTATTTTTTGCCATTACAGCCTCGAAGGAAATTATAGAACTGCTTCAAAATGATGAGGATTTAAAAAAAAAAATTAATGGGTAATGGGTTGGAAAAGGATTTTAAAAAAAATTAAAAAAAATGAGTAATTGATTAGAAAAGAATTTAAAAATGAAAAAAAAAAAAAAAAAAAAACCTTAGCGGTCTTAACGGGTTCCAACAGGTAACCCGCGAATCCGTTGGGCTCAACCCGTTATAACCCGTTATCTTAACGGGTTATAACGGGTTAAGCCCGTTAAGACCGCCAACCCGTTAAGTCCGCCCGTGACCGCCCAATTGCCAGGCCTAGATACAGCAGCGCTTACAATCTTGCACCATTGAGGCTTGATGGGGCTAATGGATGGTCTTATGGGATCCATGTGAAGTATTCTGTTCAAGAAAATGATGAGTTCTGTAGGGCGTGTGAGGCTACCGGCGGCACTTGCGAGTATGGTACCGATGGCATTAGGCAATTATGCATGTGTGGGAGCACAAATTCGACATCAAACTGCGACTCTGGTTAGACATCATTTACTTCATTGTCCACGTTCATTACATTTTATTTTGTCCATAGAGTAATGCTAGCTCGTGTCAAAAATATGACATGTTTTGTTGTTAGATTACAAATTAGTAAACATAATCTAGTGATATGCAAACTGTCTCACGATAAACGATCTTTCGGGTGATGTGCAGTGAAATCATCATCAGGAAGAACATACTCAAACGGAAACACAGTCACAGGTACCTTCTTAATTTTAGCTCTTGTGGTTTCAAAAATGTGTTTCATCAGGAGATCTAACATTTTGATTTCTGATTTGGCAACTTGTTTGTAGGATTACTGATGTGTTTGCTAGCTTGGATTGCAATTTAGTTCTTTCACTATTCTAGATATGGATTGCAGTATCAGCATCGGTGAGGCTTTATATCATGATGTAAATGCCAGGGTTACTCATATGTTGGACTGAGAGAGTTGTAAACATATTTTTGAGACTTATGCTTTCATATATAAATATATAATTGTTCCTCATAATTGAAAGAGAAAGCCACTTGATATTGGAGTTGACAGAGGGAGATCTCTAAGTCCACAACTATTTTATTTTCATTGAAACATACATGAGTTCTAAGATACAGAACTGCCTTATCTGCCCTATCAAGTGAAAATCTAAAACACAGTACAACAAAATTATAAGATTTAGTCGCCTTATTTTGTTCTCTCAATTTTGTCTCAAAGTTCATTGGCTCTACCATGGCTTTCATCTTGAAAACTTGAAACTTGATATCCAAAAGTTCCTGAAGCATCCTTAATAAATAACTGTATCTTTCCTCATTGTCTGCAATCATTAAATAAAACGGATTAAATGAAATAACATTTTCAATCATGTACTTAAGGTGTAGGCATGTAGCTAGATCACTTCACTTACATTCGAGAGAGATACGCATTGATCAAGCGTCTTGATAGCTTTTCCTGAAAGTTGTGTCTCACGAGCCAAAGAAACTCCTTCAGCCAAAGTGTTTACACGGCCGCTGACTAAAAGAGCTGCTGCTGCATTTAGGATCTAGCCAAAGTTGACAATGAATAGATGTCTCAAACATAAGAAGCAATGACATTGATATATTGCTCAAGGAAACTTACAAACGCATCTGCCATGGAACCTTTCTCTCCTGATAATACGCGCTTTAATGCCTCAGCGTTATACTCTGGATCTCCACCTCGCAAATCATCTATAGTGCATCGAGGAATTCCAAAGTCCACTGTAATATAAAAATTTTGATTTTATTAGAATGAAGATGATAACATAAACTTTAAGGATAATGAAACTATTCAAATTTCCCAAAGCATAAAGAATTTAATGGTTGAGAACTAGAGGCAATTCTCACATGGATCAAAGGAGAACTTCTCAATCTTATTAGGAGTCACATTAAGGATATGTCCAGGTCCTATATTCAAATCAATTACACAAAAGTTAGGATTTACATTTTGGTGCAAACAGAGATGCTAAGAAAGAACTATGAGTTATACGACAGTAGAACGCAAACAATTGTCTTGGAATTGCCAAATAATCATAATCTCATGTAAAAGATAGAGTTTACCAAGGGGACTCATTTCGTCCAAGCCCTTCGAGTGAACAACCAATGCTCTCTTCATGCCAAAGCTTTGTAATGCTTTAGCCATCTTTAGGACCTATCCAATTAAGAAATGAATCAAATGGATATGAAAATAGTTAATTATATAGGAAAGTCCGAATTTTAACAATATGTACATTGTTTTTATAAGGTTTAATGCATTCTAGTTCTATGGAACACTTACTAATTCTTCCTTGTATACACCAACAACAGCAAAAGGAACTCTAGCTGGATTCAACATAGGTCCCAAAATGTTGAATACAGTCTTTACTTTTAGCTTTTTCCTTACAGGACGAACGACATTCATTGCTGGATGATACTTTGGTGCCATCATAAAACCAAACCCTACTTCATTAACACATCTCGCGACCCCCTATTTCAACAAAAAACAACATAAGAAACCGCACGAGCATATGCATAAACTGTTAGCATCTGAACTCTTTTGCGTTTATTCTCACAAAGAAAAACACTAAAGTTGCACATTTTAAACTTTATATTTTGGATATTCTTGATGGAATTAGATAAGTTAAATTCCGATCTATTCATGTCAATATCTTGCAGCTATTAAACTAAACAACTATTGCAACCAATAGGATTTGAATAGGCCTTGTTTATGGCATTCAACCGGATCTCCCTGGAGAAGAAGATGCAAACTAACTAGACTCTACTGTACCATCAATCCATCTTTTTAAAACAAATGTTAGAAGAACCAACCTCAGGGTCCAAGTCAATTATTATTCCCAAAGCTTCCAATACATCTGCACTTCCACATGCAGAGGAACTTGAACGATTACCTTGCTGAAATACAGACAATTATCTATCCATTATCCATAGTTCAAGAAAAGAAGTTCAGCAAAAATAGCAACGCTAGTGTCAATGAAGATGGATATTACCTTTGCAACTTTTGCACCACAAGCTGCAGCAAGTATTGAAGCCCCGGTTGAAATGTTTACTGTGTTTGCTCCGTCACCACCAGTTCCAACAATGTCAACTGCGTCATCCAAGCCCTCAATCTTCAAACTGTGCTTCATCATTGCCTTTGCTAATCCCACAATCTATTCAATCATAAAAAGTGATAAACAAATTATAGACAAAACAAATATAAAGGAACATTTTAATCAGAAAAATAGAGTAGCAGCCACAGACAACAGTACAGAGACAAACAAGAAAATAAACTAGTCAAACAAGAGGAAAAACAACAGAATCTAGAAGCACGCTTTAACTCAACCACCACACACACAGAGCAACAGAACAGGAAACTAATAACATGGGACAATTCGCTCACCAAATAATATTACATGTCCATGTGCCATTATCATGCACCCTCAAAACAGACCAAAAGAATACAAGTTGTCACACAGTGAAGAATCATTTATATTTGAGGAGGCTTAATATTCAACATATTTAATCACCATTTTGCTGAATGTGTAGCATGTAATCCTTTATATCATATCTTCCTTCAAATTTAACAAGGTAACCCCTTTGATCAGCTCCCACCGTTCACTTAAGAATCAGGTCTATGAAGTGGATCGCCCATACATCATTAAGTAAATATATGGTTCTTTCTATAGTAGAGAGACAGGATAGAGATGAGTGGCATATATAGGCCAATTGAAGGAACCTGTTTGTACCTGAAAGTCTATTTCGCGCAGAAAACTGCCATACATAACAAGTAATAACACTATGATCACTCTATCCCAGCATGAACACATGACCAGTGATGTAGATGCACACAAGGAATACAATCCCCAACATACAGCCAAGAACACTGATAAAAAAGCATAAGCGTGCCTATCCTTCACATATACTGCCAAGACTCATACTGCACAGTACTATGCATTCACAAGTGAAAGTATCTCAAAGTGTCTACACCAATCTAGAATTCTCTATAGCTTGTATAAATATATGTAACTATTCATTGTAATTTGAGTCAATTCAATACAATACAATTTCTCTATCAATTTACCTTTCCAGCTCTAGCTCTGTTTCTTTAACAAGCTATTACAAACTTTAATGGCTACTTTGGAGCAGGTATTCTCAGTCCCCAGTTTATTCAGGGGACCTCTACAAAATATTAATGCCACAGCACACTTCAGTTTTCCTGATTTTAAGCAACATTATAAACCACAACATCATCTTTATTAAGAACAGAAACTTAATGTAATCTAAAGTGAATTGACACTCACTCAATTTCATGAATAAAATGACTAGCTCTAGTATTAAAACTAATCCAGCATCTAAGTTGCCTTCCAAATTCAAATGTCAAAGCTAACCGATTTCACATATCGAGAGGAACAAATAGCCTTCCATGACTGCTTTCAGAAGTCACAAACAAGAGTAATAGAGAATGCTGACCACATAAAAATACAATTTACAGAACATGATCCAACTCACAATGCTACTTCTTTCTAAAGTTCTTATCTTTAAGAGATTACTTACTTCTTCATAAGTCTCTCCTTTGGCTCTCAACAACACAAGAAAGGCGCTAATCAAAGCCTCATTAGCATCACTCAGCAAGAACTCCAATGAAGCTTTGGCTTCGGACTCCGACAAATCCACCTTATCAATCAAGGACTCAATCAACTGCAAAACACAACAACAACAACAAATCTCTCACAAACCCAATTGTGTTTCATTCACCACCCAAAAAAAAAAAAATCCAATTGGTACCTCATTGAAGGAAGTAAATGGTGGGTTTGATCTCTCAGAAACAGTGGACTGTGCACTCTGCACAGCACTGCAAAGCGTGGATGGGCTTGTTTGCTTTGCATTGGGAAACAGAGCTGCACAGCAGGCGCTGTTAAACTTGACCTTAGTGCGGTGAGTCAATGAAGCAAGAGTGGTAAGTGAGTGAAGCTGCGTTGACACTGCCATGGTGAGTTATCTCAATTTTGCTGCAATTTCTAGCCGCAAACCCAGAACTGTATAACACCCAGTTGCTGATGAGAACTCCCCATTATAGGCCAAGACAAGTTTCAGAGAAATCTGCTCTAAAGCCAGAGTCTTTGGCTTCCTTTCTCAAAGACCCAAGTCTGGGGAGATATTATATATAGGTTATATAAGGATTTTTTTTTTAATTTTTTTTTTTTTTAGAGTCTGTTAAGATACAATTATTTTTGGTTGAGTGTTTCTATTGGGACCTCCAAATCTACTCAGTTGACCTCACTCTATTATGAATTATAAATGACATATATAACCTCTTATAAAATGACTATTAAGGACAAATTATACCAAAAAAATATTATATTTAATTTCTCTAGACTTCCAATTATTCTTTACTATTTTCCTTATCTATTTTCATTTTCCAATTTCACTACATACTCATTAAAGCATTTATATATATTTAATAAGAATTAAAACTACAATCAAGATCATGTGACATAAAAATTCCTATCATCATATATGTTGAACGCATATTGGTGATTGATTGGCTAATACGTTTGCCCTATCTAAATATTTCTCACACTACTCTTGAATATTGTTTGTCAGCAGTCAGAAGATGTGTGTTGTGCATATCTAGAAGTTTACATTGAAAAATCATTTGACGTCAAAAATATGAGGTGATTTTTTTTTTTTTTTGATCAACAATATGATCGAGGTGATTGAGAGGGGGAAAATGAAAGGAAGCGGGTGAAATTACCAGAAAAGGCCTCCCCCGACTTCTGATCGAAAACGATAACCGATGAGGTCACTGTCAAAATCGTTCTCTAATATAATGGTCATTAGAACCTTATTGGAAAAAAAAAAAAAAAAAAGGGTAATGATGACTGTCTCAGCATCTTGATCGTCTCCAATCGGACAAGAAAACCATTCCTGGGGTGCCTGTGATAGTGCCTGAGAGACTGGTGGAGGCTGATGGGGTTTTGTTTGGGTTTCCTACCCGGTATGGGTCAATGGCTGCTCAGATGAAGGCGTTTTTCGACTCCACGGGGGAGCTTTGGAGGGAGCAGAAGCTTGCAGGGGTGCCTGCTGGGTTCTTTGTGAGTACTGGCACACAGGGTGGTGGACAGGAGACTAATGCGTAAGTAAGACTCCCTTGGTTTTTTATTTCGAATTCGTTGGTTGAAGAATTGTGTTTTTACTTAATGCTTTTGCTGGTAGTTGAATGTTGGCGCATTTGGTATGTTTGAGTGGTATGACGTGAATTAGAAGTTGGTGTCTAAGGGAAAAGGTTTGTAAATTGCATATTCAAGTAAAAGTGTTAAATGCAAGAGCATTGGAGTTTGGATTCTATGTTCGATCACATTGCTTGTATACATTGTCAATTGTGTTCTGTAGTTTTGAACAATGTGGCTCCAACTACATGAAATGTACATTCTTTATTCTTTGGTAGAGCAATTGGTCTTTTGAATTGTCCATGATGACTTCCAAATTAGTAGACGGGGGTTGGGTGTCAACTTTCAAGATCTTTATCCAATGGGATAAAGGATATGGAACTGAAGTTAGGTTCAAGTTTCAACCCCTTCTGAAACACTCCTTTAGGGTGCTGAAGTAACAGCCTGTCTTGTACTGTTGTAAGATGCTTAAATAAGCTCATTTTTATATAATGAACTAATACTGCACCAGGTAAGCTGAAAGTGGTTGGAGATAGTATCAGAAGTAAACAAAGATATATATTCAAAACGATGAAGTCTAGGCATTGCTTTGTCATTATTCAACTAAAGTAAATCAGCCAATAATATTTTTCTCTATTTATTGAATCTGAGAATAATCAGTACTTCCATTTCCTATTTGATTAAGATTATGATAAATGCGTTAGATCCTAGAACCTATTAGAAGCACCAGTGACAGCTTAGTTGGTTTCCATCTGGTATCATATACAAGATAAAATGTATATGATACAAGATGGTCAGTGTTTGAACCTCATCTACTTAAATGAGCTTATGTAACCCGTAGGTGAATGTAGTTTATAGTTCGTGTTGCTTGTATGAACTGTTGCCTTGCCAATGCTACTAGTTTGTTGATTACTATGCAATTTCACCAATATAAATGCTCATCCATTCTACTATAGACTAAAATTTCCTGTGCTTCCTACTTAGTTTCTGAATGCTTGTGTTGTTGTGTCCACATTTATTTATGTTCTGTAGCTGTTGTAATATAGAATAATATCTTATGTCATCGATCCCATCCTCATCAAAACTATGTCAATGCATATTTGCTCAGTTGGACAGCCATTACTCAGTTAGCACACCATGGAATGATATATGTTCCAATTGGCTACACCTTTGGTGCTGGAATGTTCCAAATGGACTCCCTTAGAGGAGGGTCTCCATATGGTTCTGGGGTTCTTTCTGGAGATGGCACAAGGGCACCAACTGAGACAGAGCTCGCTCTTGCAGAGCATCACGGAAAGTACATGGCTACTATTGTCAAGAAGCTTGTACATTGACTGGAGGAGTCTTGACAAATCTACATTCTTTTGCACTTCCATACAATTTTCTTGGTGTTTCTACTCTGTTTTGTGATGTTCTTCAGATGTCATATGTTAATAGATTTTTCCAGCAAAATCACAAAATGTCAATAGATTTTAGATAGTTTAGTCATTCCATTTTTTTTTTTCAGAAATTGTAAACAAGTGTCTCATGATCATCAGTTTTGAACTTTTGACGATTGCTCAGTCAAACTGTTCATATATGGTCTTTTCTGTCTGATTGAAACATTATTGTCATCAATAAAGTTGTGGATCATGTTCATTTCTGCATATCTGCCACTACATATAACTACTTGGATAATATAATCAGATGTTATAATTATGATTATTTTCCGTCATTCAACTGTGATTGATATCAAATTAAAATGGAGTATTATTGGCTTATGCTTACCTTTGTTACTAAGATGTAATTGTTTCTCCACTTTATATGGAATGCTATCCCTGATAGATTAGATGAGTGATGAAACTGATGAAAAGAAAACTGTCACTGTTCACGGTATTTGTTTCCAGGTATCTGTCTATCTGATATCATCCAAAAAAAAGTTTGTTGTGGTTTCCTAAAATTACTAGAGAGGAAATTAGTGAGCCTAGAGGTAATGCCTCTAGCGATTAGTGAGAACTAGAGATATGTCTCGACTCTCGAGTCTATGTAAATCTTATCAGTCTCTTTCCCCTTAAATCTTATCAATCTTATCAGCATATATATTTATGCTGAAATAGTTTGTTTTATGGTGGTTTGACATAGAAATGATGTAGCTACAACGCTTGGGACTTTATGTAAGTGAGGTTTACTATCATGTATGTGTTTGTGATTGACATCAGATTAAGTATTTTTGAAGGCTTTGAAGGAACCAACTGAACCAAGTCACTATCATCTTGAGTCTTTCACCTTCCCAGCATCTTTGGTCATTCTTCTGTTTCATCCACTACGTGTCTTAGTGAAATCAAGCTCATGGTCCATTTCAATGTATGGTGCTGGAACTTCCATGTTTCAAGACTCATGCCATACTCAATGTCTCACTTATGGGTCAAATATTATAGAACTTTATACTGACATTTTCCTAGTGAGGGTGTTGGACTCGATCAAGATTGATGAGCATCTCTTCAACTTGATCAATCTTAAAGATGATGTTGATGCACCGCAATAGTCTTTCGCAAGAGAAGAGCCACTTCTGCACATCCGCAAGGAAATTTTTTATTGAAGAGCTACTAACTTTGGCTACACTTTTTGTAACAGTAGTCAAATTCTGTAGACAGGAAGAACTGTACTAGTTTCCTTTGCTGGATGTCATATAGGATTTTTATGTTGTAAAGTGAAGTTCTCGTGGCCAAAATGTGAGTTTAGCCAATAGTTCTCTGGCAGGCTAGTTGTGTTGAACAGTTCTTTTGGGTCTAGGAATAGATTAGCTTGCTTTATTATCTGGCACGTAAAGCAGGATGTCTGGAAAATCTTGAAAAGTAACCAGACAACTCGTACTCCACAACGTACCATCATGGCTATAATACTACTTCTGGTGCTCTACTTTATTATCTTCTTCACAAAAAAGGGACGAACAAGATTAATTGACAATGTAGTACTCAAACCTTCACTATCTTCAAAATAGGTTATCCAATGCAGAACTCTAACTTATCTCAAGAAGGTCCTTAACAGTAATGACATATAAGGGGGAGGCACTAGGTGGGTGCATCAGCTACAAAGCTTTCATCTTGGAACAGATGCTTGAGATCTTTGACAATCGATCTGCAAAGGGATAGAGCAGCTCCTACTAACATAATCAGTGACAGTCTTGGAGTCAACTTCTACTCTTCCATAAGCATTAACAAAACAACTATCAAATTTCAGCTCGGCTTAAGTGATGGCGGAAAAGACATCAACTAATAGCTTTGAGCACTATGATAGAAGGTGAATTAGTAGCAGCACTGAGGACCTTGACAGGACGCTGTCTGATGTTCCTGAAGATCCAGATATCTCTTGATTCCTATATTTGCCAGGGTTCCATGTTCCAAAGTTGGTCGTTTGGGTCTGCAATGTTGCATTTCCATGTACTGCTAATAACTACGGTCCTGCTGATATAAATACTATTGTCATGGACTCATAGTTAGTGTTGCACTTTGTACTCGTTAGAAAATATGTTACATGGATTCTTGGTTGACAACACTGCCGATCCGTGTGCAGCAAGTTATGGAAACCTATCCATCAGCTCGATGGTCCTGATGCATACATTTGCAATACTGGAGTCTTCATTCTTTCCTTTGGATGAAGAGTTTACGCGCTCTAGAGTATGTTCGAGAGAATACTTACGACTTACTGGGGAATTTGATGAACACCCTGGCAACATTCAAAACAACCACTTGAGAAGAGCAGAGAATTGGAGAACATAGAGCTGCATGGTAGTTTGCTTCAAAAGTTTGAGTTTGCATGCAACCTTCTCCATTTAGGAAACAGGCCATTTAGAGTTTTCAGAGCACATTCCGGAAATTTCAGATTCAAAGGGGCATGGGGCATTAAATCAAAGGCAGGTTAAACGATACTAAGCTATAAGGCTTAAGACCTTCAAATCTTCGTGAGCATAAACCCCAGTGATATTTGGCTTAAGAAAGCAGAAAGAGTGTCTCATTGTCTAAGGATTGCCAAAGAAAGATTGGAAGCACCATAACGTATTTTTCAATACTGCTATACAATTCCAAAAATTCTTCCTCAATTCAGCTTAAAAAGCATGAAATCCCAGAAGAGAGTGAATTCCGTATTGTGAAACATATCAGCACAGTTCAAAGTGATCACTGATTTATTCAAGTTGTTCACTCGACCTGGGAAGAAGAAACAGTATCCCAAACTAGCAGACGTATTATATGATTATTTACACTACTGGACATGATGTATTTATGGTTCAACAGGTAAATTATGTGTTGTTATACAGTAAAATGAAACAAAACAGATTCAGTAGAAGACAAGATTAATGTCTAGCATTTTTGAATAAATATTTTAAGTTGCAGCTGGATACAAATTGGATAAAAAAAAAGTAGGAAAAAGCATGTTCTTTCCCATTTTAATTTAGAAAATAAATACACAATTGAAGCCTCCATTCTAGAATTCTGCAATGATCCACATCAAACTTATGAGAATATACCATGTCTTTCCAGCCAATATCTTAAACATTTCACAAAGTTACACCACCAGGTTTCATATGCGTACTTGAGCCTTGCCTGAATAGAAGAATTCACGATCCAGTACACCAGAAGAGAGAGAAGCTTTGACAACCAAATGTACAATCCCATATACCTTTAAGGATGAATCTGGTGTATAAACAAAAGCAGCTTCTACATGCACCGCGGGAATAAGGTCTGCCCCACATACCCACCAGACATAGCTCTTCTCACATTGGACTCAAACATCTTGGGGTTATCCCTTAGGACAGCAGCTGCATCATGATTAAGGGGATCTTCATAATTGGGTTGCTGCATTCACAAAAAGAAGATGAGATTTAAGAAACTAACCGACTTTTTTAGAACCAACTTATGAAAGAATAATCAATACCGTAAAAAGATGAAAGAGTCCGTATATTATAGTATTGATATTCAAAACAGGTTTCCAGTCTTCTCTTAGAATGTTGAGGCAGACGTTTCCTTCCAAGTCAATATTAGGATGATAGACCTGCAAGTAGAAAATACCATTGAGACAACTTTTATGCCTGGGAGCAACATTATCTAGACAAGAACTTGTGCAGATAACAAGACAGGATAGTGTACCTTGGTCTTGCACTTGACCTTTGGCGCCTCATGAGGGTACATGGGAGAAACTTGAAATGTGAACATAAATGTACCGCCTCTGCGATAGCACACTGAGTTAGGCAGTGAAGTCTAAAACTCCTATATCAAAAATCAAACACCCCAGTCTCCACCAACAATATAAAAGCAAGTGATCATAAAGAAAATAATAGATCAAACGATGAGAGCATCTTTAAACTTCATGATTTAAAAATGCCTGAACCCTTAATCTGTCGCCCTCGGGAGTATCAGAATCATCCAAATATCTCAAATCCCTAGAGATGGCAATCCTCAAGTTTCAAATCATTAGAGACTTTTCTTACTCAAATACGTACTTTGAAGAACTGAGAGGATTAAATAAGTTGAATTTGTCATGTTAAAAATCTCTTTAATGAAAACAACAATGAAGACGCAAATCTTGAAAACCATATAGGATTCAGCCTGACAAAGACAGGATGGACTTTGCACAATAAATCACTTACAGATAGTATCCTTCATCAGGCCGGACGGTAACCTCAAAGTTCATTAAATCGTCCTTACCATTGGGGAATGCTATGGTACATGTTTTCTGTAGGTTCAGCTCACTAATATCTGCAATAGAAACCCAACAAAAAAATTAGAACACAAGCCTATATCACCATCATTATCCTTTTCTTCTTCTCCCCTTCTTTACAAGGCTATCATTTTTAATTCATCTAGGAAATGTAAAATATCCCACGACTGGGGGTATCCTTTGCATAATAAATCAGCTACAATAGTATCCCATGACTTGTAATGGTCTCTTTTGACATAACTGCCAATATAACATGCCAGTACAAGCCTGTATGAGTTTCATTGTTTATCTTTTTGCCCCTTTTTTACAAGACTGTCATTTTTAAACCCATCTACGAAAAGCAAGATGACTGGAGGTCAGTCTTTGTGACATGACTGCCAATATAAAAGGCCATTACAAGGTGTCATTCACCCCTCACAACCTTTACCACCTTAGCATCCCAGAAAAATAAAAAATAAAATAAAAAAAGAGGCATTTATAAAACTGCTAAATTTCATGCATAACAAGCAAGTTGTCAAAACTCAAAAACTTGACACACTGCGATACGAAGTTATATTATTCAATGTTTATTATGTGTTGCTTGCTTAAATGTGAACAGTGAGGCACCTCTTTCAGATACCTTGGAAAAAGAACGCCTAAACAATAACAGATATGTAAAACTTTGACATGGCATACCTCTATGAAGTCGTAATTCTCCTGCACTTTGCTTCTTAACTGGTGTCTTTCCATTGGCATTTTCAGCAAGCTCCCTCTGCTTTTCCTTCACTTTAAATAGCTTAATCATTTTTCCTACAATACAGCATCAAAATAAACATATACAGCTCATAAAATAGTTACATATTTGAGATCTTGCAAGTTAATATGATAAGACAGCAACATAGCATGCTTTAAGCCATCGAAGTCAAACAATTCATAGGAAAGATATTATGTAACTTGTATGCATTGATTTTCTGTCATTTTTAACAGCTAGTTTTCATACACTGATTAGAGCATCATACATCTCATTAAGATGCATAATGCTGTAGAGAGAGAGATATCAACCTCTCTCCTTACTAAATATATATATATATATATATATATATATAAGTGCAAAACATTATAGCTTCACCATTGGTTCAGCTAAGATTGTTGCTTTGTTGACTTTGTATGAACCAAGGAACAGTAATATTAAGCATCATTACTTCAATTATGTTCATACATAAGCTTGTCCATAAGCACATATTTAGATATGGACTTAACTGCAACCAAAAGATCACGACAGGCTTAATTCACAGCACTAAAGACTCAGCAAACCTAAATCACACATATGCATTAAGAAACCAACTAGATCCTACTACAACCAATTAACAAAGAATGACCTCACAGTTTAAAACCCGACAGCCAGCAATCCTTAACAGCTAGAGACCGAAAACTCATTACAAACAAGACCAAGTGCAAACCCTTTATGCAATTAAAGGTCCCTAATGTAATTACACAAAACACACACCAACATTCATAGGGTCTAAACTTCAGAATCAGAGGTCTCTAATCCCCATTACAACTATTTGAAGTAAAATTTTGAACTTTACATTCAAATTAAAAAGCAATGAACTTTATCGATCAGTAAGCATAGCAGCCTCTTCCAGAGACTTACCGCTTGAGTTGAACTGTCGGGAGTCCCCCCGCAAAAAGAGATGTAGGACTTCCCTGTAAAAAAAAAAAAAAACAACAACAAAACCAAACACCAATTCATCTCCCAAAATTCAACTTCTCATTCAATCAATTTTGAACTCAAATACCTCCCCAATCTCACCTCTCTCAACCCAACCCCCTTGATCAAAGGCCACTAAAACCCATCAAAGCAGAAAAACCAGAACCAATAATTCACACCCAGAAAAAAATATTATTATATTCATGCTAAAGTATTACTCAGTTTTCAGAACATGGATCAGATTATCATTCTCAGCAACCAAAACACACATGAGTTCTCCGATCGTGGAAACGAAGCTTACCTGCTTAGAACAGCAAAGAGAGCAAAGCCAAAGCCAACGGGAGGAGGAGGAGAAGAGAGAGAGCTCGAGCTCAAAAGGAATCTGAAGGGCCAAAAGCGTGTGAGAGTCGCAGGGTGTTCTTGTTTAAATAAAGGTGGGGCCTTTTGCCTTTGCCTTCTTCTTTCTTTTTTTTTTTTTTTTGGCTCAATTATTTGTATTAATTTCTGGTCCCTCTTTCCTGCTCTGCGTCAATTATCGTCGCGACGTCATCACTTGCCGCTTTCGGACAAGGAGCTGGCATGCTGATCCGCTGTACTGCACCATTTTGTGTTCTAGTGGGAGTGACGAATGCTACTGTGCCAATACTATGGTCCGAGGTCAGAAGTGTCAATTGAGATGGACCACGTCCATAAAGTAAGTGATCCCAACTTCCCCAAGTCTTAGAACTCGACCATAGATAAATTTTGATGGTTTGGTCCCAAATAACTCGACGTCAAGAGATTTCTTAATCCGAGATTGTAATGGCAACACACATAACTGCAGCTGCCAATGGATTAGGAAGAGCTTTAATTCCAGTTGCAGAAGCCACTGCTCTTCGAGACAACCTGTTAAATGCGTACCAAAATGATTTTCAAATTATACAAGTAGAATGTGACTCCAAACTCATAATTGACTGTGTCAAAAAAAAAAAAACATCCCCACCTTGGAGAATTCTCAACATTATCTGAGACATTCAGCAGTTAGTAAGCTTGTTTGAGTTAATCTTCTTTAATAGAACTTGAGATATTGAAATGATGACATTATGCTTTAGTTTGGTACTAATGAAGCTGAAACTCGATCTGTTCCTCTGTATGTCGATATTTAGTCTATATGTTCTTCTGTTAAATTTGTGATTTAACTAACTAATCAAATTAGAATTAATCGATACATATAAACGGAAAAATAATAAATTTATTTTTCAAAATAAAAATTATAAGTAACCAAGAAAACTAAATGCGAGATCAAAATGAATAAGACGAGAAATTATGTGATTAAAGCATTGCACATTTTGAGACCTTGATTAGAACCGTGTGACATTGATTAAGACGATTCGCAGATAATTCAAAATCCTTGGGAGGCTTTCAACAATTTTTCAAAGACATTGATCATTTGGCTCAAAACTTTATGAGTATTTTATTTAATTATATATTTTGAGAGGCTACTATGGTATGAGGATAATCTGGGAGTAAGCATAACATAGTGACTTCTTTAGGTTTCAATTCCCCAAACCTTCAGAGGGACAGTACAAAGTATTTGACATTTTTTTTGGTGTGGCACTAGTTTCAAGCAGTATGTTGTAAATGGACTCTCTCACTACTTCTTACCATTAGTTGAAGATTTTAATCTTTGATAATCTAGTTGTCTAAAATGATCGATCATCAGGTCTGGTATTTACCTTGGTACTAGTGCATTTGCGCATGATCAACTAAAGAATTGTTATTTTTTTTTCCTTTGTTTTTACTAAACTGATGTATAGACGGGGGAGGATTCAGTGCATCGACGTGTACTTGCACCGACATCTATTATATCCTCAAACAAACATAATACTCCTTTCAAGAACTTAATTTAGTGTTGCTGCTACCCTCGTCCTCATTATTTAGTACAATTAATTAGGGTAGTTCTGGAATTAACAATTATATAAACTCACTGCAGTGCACTTTGGGGACGACAGGAAGGTGTTTTCATAGCTGAAGAGAGAAAACTATGTTTGTATATGAAACTTGAAGCCTGAAACAAGTAATTACATATCATAAGTATAAAATTCACTATAACATCTATTATATGTTTTTCTTTTTGACTGATTATCAGAGATTGGTCAATTTCACCTAATCTCAAATTCCACAATTTTCAGCTGCTTTTAGCTATCTTTTATTATCATCTTCTTTAAAACATAAGTTAATGATGGGGATCTATTCTAAAACGTAGGCCTCAAACAACAATTCAAAAGACACCAATTAAAAGTAAGGAATAGCAAACTCACAATTTGTGGCTAAAAAGCTGTAACTTTATATTATTGCATAAAATTCATCATAAACTGCCTATTCACGTAAAAACTGTGGTTTAAATAGTCTATAACCTTTGTTGCATAAGTAAACCAATGGAATTAATATAAAACAATCAAGAAATACATACATATATAACTATATATATATATATATAATTAAATGACAATTAATGCATTTGATGGAGACACCTATGCTTTTGCATCAAACTCTCGCATGGAGTGAATAGGACCAACACATATCTCCCCATCCAAAGTTTCCAAACTATCATCGTTTTGGTATAAAATTTTGATGTGATTGACATGTTAATGATAAACTAGAGCTCGGATTTCAACGCTAAGGGAAGTCTTTTTCCTTTTCTTCCAGTAATATCTACGCCTTTTATATAACTAGTGTTTGAAATAGAATGAGTGTCTTCAAGGTTTGTTATTCCTTTCTTGTTCCTTTCTCTTGATGATCATGACACCATATGGCTAGATACAGATATATCTAACTCTGAAGTTCAAAGAGCTTTTTTTAACATTGGTGGTTTAAAGGCTCCTGGTGTTGATGGGTTCCCGGCACTCTTTTATCAAAAACATTGAGAGTTATTCTCTGAGGAGATTATTACTATGATTAAAACTGCTTTTTTATCCGGGAAAGTTCCTAGTGGTTTAAATCACACCTTGATTACTTTGGTGCAAAAAATTGCTTGCCCCCAGGATATGTCTTTATTTAGACCTATTAGTTTGTGTTGCACTCTTTATAAAGTGATCTCTAAGGTTTTGGTGGCAAGAATTAGACCTCATTTGAAAAACCTTATTAGCCCCAACCAAGTTAGTTTTGTCCCTGGACGCCACATTACAGATAATGTTATTATTGCTCAAGAAGTTTTGCACAAGTTTCAACGCTCCACTGGAAAGAAAGGATTCATAGCCTGGAAAATTGATCTATCCAAAGCTTATGATAGACTCAATTGGGATTTCATTGCCTCTGTATTGTATGAGGCTCAATTTCCTGAGCGGATGGTGAAGCTGATTATGGATTGTGTTACTTCTACCAGCTTTCAGGTTTGTGTGAATGGAGATTTATCCCAGTGTTTCAAGGCTAGTAAAGGAATAAGGCAGGGGGACCCTCTATCTCCGTACCTATTTGTTCTTCGTATGGAAAAATTATCACACTTGATCAACTCTACTGTTGAGGTTGGACAATGGAAACCAGTTAGAGCTTCTAGGTCTGGCCCATTTATATCATACTTATTTTTTGAAGATGACCTTATTCTGTTTGCAGAAGCTACTTGTACTCAAGCTAAAGTGCTCCGAAATTGTCTGGATAGATTTTGCAATTTGTCTGGACAGGACGTGAGCTATAGTAAATCTATGCTATATTGTTCTCCTAATACTTGCACAGCTCTTGCCAGAAATATAAGCAGAATCTATGAGTCTACTCTTACCAATAATCTTGGTAAATATCTTGGGATGCCACTGATTCATACTAAAGATACCAAGAATACTTAAGCCCCTATTATTGACAAAGTCCAGAGCAAACTCACATGATGGAAGAGTAAAGTTCTCATTCTTGCTGGTAGGCTCACTCTTCTGCAATCTGTTACCTCTACAATTCCAATATATGCTATGCAGACTATTAAGTTTCCTGTTTCCTTATGCAACACTCTTGATAAACTTAACCGTGATTTCTTGTGGGGTGATTGTAATAATAGTAAGAAGATTCATTTGGTGAACTGGGACATGGTATGTAGGCCTAAGAATAAAGGTGGGTTGGGCATCAAAGGTACACTTCATATGAATCAAGCAATGTTAGCAAAGGTAAGCTGGAGAATGTTCCAACAAGATAGAGGCTTATGGAATGATGTTTTACAGAAAAAGTATGTTCGAGATGAATCCATATTTGATCCTAACTCTGTTCCCCGAGCTGGTTGCTCTAGCACTTGGAGAGCAATTGTTTTTGGGGCTAGATTATTGACTCAACGGTTATCTTGACGGATTGGAGATGGTGGTATGATAAACTTTTGGGCTGATAAGTGGTTGCTTGATGGACCTCTTTTGCAAAAAGTTAATGACCCTAGTACTGTCAATCTGAGCCTTAAAGTGCGGGACTGCTGGAGGGGTGAAGAATGGGATGTTGATAAGTTGAGGGAACACCTTGATAAATCAACTATTAGTGATATATTTAAAATTCATGTTGGAATAAATGGGGGAAGAGACAAACTAATTTGGAATGCTACTTCAAATGGACAGTTCACAATCAAGTCTGCTTATCTCTCTTTATTGCAGCAAGAGGACTATGTTGATTTCCTTTGAGCTTTTTTGTGGAAACTATCTATTCCTCCCAAGTTAAAAATCTTCTTTTGGTTGGTCTGTCAGGGAAGGTTGCTTACTAATATGGAAAGGGTCAAAAGACATTTGACCATTGATTCTACTTGCCCTATATGCCATACTCATCCTGAATCAATGCTTCATCTTCTTAGAGATTGCTTCCGAGCAAAGCGTATATGGAATAGTATTATCTGCAATGACTCCATTGGTAGAGCTATGCAGCTAGATTGGAGCGGATGGCTATACGCAAATACTCACTATAGATTTGATTGCTACAATGGTCTGAAATGGTATGTGATCTTCATCTTTACATGTTGGTACATCTGGAAATGGAGATGTAAGAAAGTCTTTGATGCTCTCTCTCTAGAATAGAGAGTCACCCCCACTTCCCAAAGGTGGCATCTCGGGTCCTGGTACCTCTTTGGAAAACTGTCCAACGCCACTGCCCTGCACCACCATTACCACCCATCTCCCCACCGCCTAGCCACCTCCATTACCACCCATCACCTCAACGCCCTCTCCCAGCTGTCTCCCTTCTCTTCCCTTCTTCATCACCACTAATCCCTTCCTACAGCCCCCTTCCCTATCTTTTTTCTGCTTTCATCATTACCACCCATAAACACCAGCAACCCCAGAATCTTCTCCATTCAATTTCCCCGATTTTCAGGCGGCCCGCTCCCTCCGAAACCACCAAACGTCTCATCCTTCGGCTACTTTCAGTCAAATCTCTCCTCCACCCATTCATTATCATCCCCTGCAAACACCACCACCATTAATGTTTGCTCCGTCTTCCACAGATCCCTGGGTTCAAGCCATAATTCTCCCTCCCTGTTCTAGCCATTAATCGCCGTAAACCTATAACGACTACAAATCCACTCTTCATGATTACTACCACCGGTCCAACCTGCTATATATCCCCCATGGAACTGGGTTCCTCAACCACGGCAACTTACCAACCCCAGACTGGTCAGTTCACCTCTTCCTCCCATATTTTTCATCTATATCCGTTCAAATTCTCTCACCCCTGCTCTTGCACAATGCAACCCCAGCAAAACCCAAATCCTATCCCAGAAGACCCGGTCATTGACCTCAATCAACCGGAGATTGAACCGGCCCAACCAACAACTTTGCTGGGTTTCATCATTGCTGAAAAATTCCTCAATGTGGCTGCTGTTATCAGGATCTTGGCTCGTGCTTGGGAAAACTTTGGTGAAGTTCACATTGAATCCATCCGAGACAACCGAACCTTTTCCATCACCCCTTTGGCCCCAGACGGGGGTCAACTTATCCTTGACCGGGGTCCTTGGTCCGTCATGGGTCACACGGTCAGCGTTCACCTCTGGCCTCTTGAGGCTCGACTTGAGGATGTCCCCCTCCACCTCCTATCCATCTGGATCCAAGCTCATGGCCTCCAACGGAGCCAAATGACAACTGAAAATGCCCACCTTCTTGGTGCAACTGCTGGTACTGTCCTGGAGGTGGAAAACCCCAATGTTGTCAACTGTTGGAGGGGTTTTCTCCGTTTTCGTGTTTCCATCGACTCTAGGCACCCAATCACTCCTGGGGTCTGGATCCGTTGTGGATCACGTCCACCCATTTGGGTTGAGTTCAGGTATGAAAGAATATCTCTGTTTTGCTATAATTGTGGTCAACTTGGTCACAGTGCTAGGTTCTGCAATCATGAACGCCACCCCAGAGCGGAGACAATGGGTGTTTGGATGTTGTCCCCGGCAGCTCGACGCCTTATTGTTACCCCTTCTGAGGGAGAACAGGGTTGGGACCTCTTTCAACGTCAGAACTTTCAGAATCGACAAAATCGCTGGGCTTTCTCAGACCCCCCAACCCCTGTCACTACCCACCTGCTGCAAACAACCGATCAGTTGGTGCCGGAGGTCCCTCGCAACAGAGGAGCCCTGATTATCTCCGAAATCTCTCAGGAGAATTCTCCCATTCCTTCCCCACCAGTAAACCACAGAAATAGAGGCACTGTAATCATCTCTTAACCATCTATGGATGCTCCTCTGCCAAGAACATCACCAGTCCATCCACCATGCTGCACCTGCAAGACAACAACTCCAGCCTCCCTTTACAAAGGGAAAGGGAAAGCCCCTCTTGTTATAGATCCTGCCCCTCATATGGAAACTGAATCTGAACATCACATGCATTTAAGCCCTGGCCCTTCTTCTTTCCCTACCCTTGGTCCTTCGGGTGAACTCTCAATGGGAAGGACCCACTTTTTCTTCGATACAAACACAAATGACTTCATTCCCATAACCCAAGATACTCAACTTTACACGTCACAATCCTCAATCCAAACCCAATCTGCTCCCCTTCATACCTCTCCCCAACATTCCACACACCCCCAGAATTTGGTACCTCCAACAGACCTTTTTCTGTCTACCCCAGTAAACTCATTGACACCCTCCTCACCTTTAACACCCACTGTCCCACATTCACCGACCCACTCTGATAACTCCATCACTGGGATTGCGACGTTTCTGGATCGCCTTCGTCTCAAGAGACAAGCTGAAGAGGCAGCCCTCCTTTCCACTACTCCGGTTAAAAAGCAAAAGATGGGATCTCTACCGTGCCTTACTGATGGCATTTCCACACTGATAACCCCTCCTCCCCCTGTTTCCACCACTAAACCTCGCCCTCCTTTGTCCATTGGTGTTCGGGGTCGGGGACGTGGGCGTGGTGGCCGGATTCGCGGAGGTAGGAGTCGGGCCCGGGTCAGGGAGGCCCCCTCTGATTTCACTTCGGAGCCTCTCCCCATTCAACAGCGAGAATCCTTTCTCAGGGACACTTTGTCGACACCAGAGGGACTCTTTGCTGTTCAAAGCATCATGGCGGAAACTTTCCAAGCTGTGCTCCATCCTCTCGATTTGGGTATCCCTGTTTTTCAAACTATGGCTCCTCCATTAGCTAATTCAGCCTTGGAGCAATTCCCGCACTTTCCGATGCGCGACCCACTTCAGATCATCTCAGAACCACATCCTTTCCAGAACCTCCATCATCTCGAAGATCCTCCTTCTTCTTCAGGTGGAGCTGCACATGAAACTGATCATCCCCATGATCTCGGCACCGGTGGCTGGCCAGATGCAGCCACGGGGTCACCATGAGGCTACTATCTTGGAATTGTCAGGGTCTAGGGGCTGACCTGACTGGGAAACATCTGAAACGTTTGATTAAACGTAACAGCCCCTCCATGCTTTTTCTAATGGAAACTCGTCAGAACGAATCCACCATCCTATCTTGGAAAAAGACATTGAATTTTGACCATGTTTACGTGGTTGACCCGGTGGGTCAGAGCAGTGGTGGGCTAGCTCTGTTTTGGGACAACTCTGTCCAAGTCTCCAGTATCACAAGCACGCATAACTATATTTCTACTTCTGTACTTTCTGTTGCGGACTCTTTCCTTTGTAATATCTCTTGGATGTATGGGAACCCCCACTCTAATCAAAAAAATGCATTCTGGCGTTCTGTTTATACTGCTTTCTTCCCCAGATTAATTCCTTGGTTGTGTTTAGGAGACTTCAATGAAATTATGTGGCTCCATGAGAAGTGGGGAGGTTTACCTCAACCAAGATGGAGGCTGAACCTCTTTCGGGAGTTCCTCTCACACACTGAACTTTCTGATCTCCAGTTTCAAGGACCAGACTACACTTGGTTCTGCATCCAACATGGCAGAATCGTCATTAAAGAGAGATTGGACAGGGGATTGGCAAATAATTCTTGGATCGCTGCCAAACCCTGTTCTCAGATCTTTCACTTACCCAAACTCGGATCTGATCATCGTCCAATCCTTTTCGATTCCTCTCCCCCGGAGGTCAAAGCCCCTCACGTGTTTCGGTTTGAACATATATGGACCTCCCATCCAGACAGCTTTCAGGTGGTCTCCTCTAATTGGTCCACTACTCCAACAACATCTGCATCCCAAACTTGGGAAGATAACTTGAATCGGTGTAAGTCTTCACTCACCACATGGGCCTCTAATACTTTTCCAAACTTTGCAAAGAAAGTCTCCACCGAAACCCAGTTGATTCAAGACGTCCTACAGTCTGACCATACTGACCAAGTTGACCAACCATGTGCGCAAGAGTCCATCCGTCAGGCATCTGACAATATCTTGTCCTTGTGGTCCATATAGGAGTTGTATTGGAAACAGAGATCTCGTGTTTCCTGGTTAGCTCATGGGGACGCCAACACACGCTTTTTTCACCAAACCACCCTCATGAATCGACGCCGAAACAAAATTCTCCGGCTCAATGATGGCAATGGCGGCTGGTTAACTAAGGAAACTGAAATTGTGTCTCATCTTACTCAATACTTCAAGGATATTTACACGGGTTCCCCCCCCCCACTCTTGTGGATGAGGTCCTCCAGTTTGTGGACCCGGTCGTTACCTCGGTGATGAACGATGCTCTTTTGGCTGACATCTCCCTCAATGATGTTCATCAAGCTGTCTTTGAGCTGGGAGCTCTTAAGGCCCCTGGCCCGGACGGCTTCTCAGGAACTTTTTATCAAGCTTATTGGGATATTGTCAAGGATATTGTTCTCAATGCTTCTGGCCAAATTCTTACTACTGCCTCTGTTCCTGAGTCCTTCAATTGTACGTATATTGCCCTGATCCCTAAGGTGGAAGTCCCACAATTGGCTTCTCATTTCCGCCCAATTGCTCTCTGCAACTTTGCCTACAAAATCCTAACCAAGATCATCTCCAATCGGTTGAAACCTTTTATGCCCGATCTTATATCTGAAAACCAATCTGCCTTTGTCACTGGGAGACAGATACAGGACAATATTTTGGTGGCCCATGAGATGTTTCATCATCTTAAGCTCCTGAAGGGTGCACAAGGTGGAGAGTTTGCCTTGAAATTGGACATGAACAAGGCTTATGATCGTGTGGATTGGGATTTCCTTCGTTTGGTCATGCTTAAAATGGGTTTTCACCCCACTTGGGTAAAGTTAGTAATGTCCTGTGTCACTACGGCATCTCTTGCCATTATTGTCAACGGTGCTCCGGGAAAAAAATTCAAGCCAACTAGAGGCCTTCGACAGGGAGATCCTCTCTCTCCTTTTCTTTTCCTTTTCATTAATGATGTTCTGTCATCAATGATAAGGAAAATCTGCTCTAACAATCTTCTTGATGCATTAAGGATTGGTGTTAATGGTCCTTTGGTGAGTCACCTGTTCTTCGCTGATGACTCCATAAACTGCGAGGTCCTTCTTGACACTCTCAATAGCTACTGCTCTGCCTCAGGTCAGTCGGTAAATCACCAAAAATCGTCACTATTCTTCAGCCCAAACACCTCTCCGGATGTGGTTCGGCACATTTCCTCTATTCTTGGCATGGGGGCTGTTTTAGACCCGGGAAGGTATTTAGGGCTACCTACAATCTGGGGACGATCAAAGGTTTCGGCTCTCTCTTATGTTAAAGATTCAATTGAGAAAAAGATCTCGGGTTGGCATCAGTCCTCCTTGTCCCATGCTGGAAAGGAAACTTTGATAAAATCAGTCGCCCTAGCTGTACCAGCCTACCCTATGACGGTCTTCAAATTCCCTGCCTCTCTCTGCAATCAGATCAACTCTTCTCTGGCCAACTTCTGGTGGGGAACCTCGGCAACTAAAGGCATTCACTGGAAGAGTTGGACCCGACTTGGCCTATCCAAGCCTGATGGAGGGATAGGGTTCCGTAACATTGCGGATTTTAACTTGGCTCTGCTAGCTAAACAAGCTTGGCGGTTACACTCCAATCCCGATGCTCTGTGGGTGAGGGTCCTAAAGAATCGCTATTTTCCAAACTCGTCCTTTTGGGAAGCGGCAAAGGGTTCTTCTCCATCATGGGCTTGGTCTAGTATTCTTGAAGGTCGGTCTCTTGCTTCGGCTGGTTCTTTATGGTGTATTGGGTCGGGAACCTCTGTCAACCTTTGGAAGGACAACTGGATCCCCAATCTGCCTAATTTCAACTTGAGAACTCACCCCACACCCAATGATTCAAATCGACTGGTGGCTTCTATTATTGACAGAGACACTCATACTTGGAATCTCACCACTCTGCAATCTGCCCTCCCGGTAGAGACTATCAATGCCATTCAAGCTACATCTTTTGGCTCCTCTACTGATCCGGACCGCTTAATTTGGACTGCCAATCCAACGGGCACTTACACGGTTCATTCTGGATATAACTTTCTGGTCAAGTCCTCCATTCCAGCTCTATCTGCCCACCCTCATCAGTCTCATATTGTTTCTCCGCTGGTCTGGAAGTGGATCTGGTCAGTACGCGCTCCCCCCAAGGTTAAACACTTTTTATGGCGGGCTACATCTAATGCTCTAGCAACAAATCAAAATCGTCACCACAGGCATCTATCTCCTTCTCCGATGTGCACCTTCTGCAATTCCCATCCGGAAACTACTGAGCACATCTTGTTCTTATGCCCGTGGACTCTCCAGGCCTGGTTCTCTCACCCGTTCTCCTACCAAGTCAATCAACAGTCTATCACCACTTTGGATGCTTGGCTTCTGGGCATTTTTAGAAAGGATGGTTGCTTTGGACCTACGGACCCATCTTTCCCAACTCATGTGGCCTTCTTACTCTGGTACATTTGGAAACACAGGTGTGACTGCATCTTCAACCACTCACTGCCTAACCCAGTGGTTGTGTCTGCAAAAGCTCATACTGCTGCATTGGAGTTCCTTCGAATCCCCCCTTCTCTGCAACCTCCAAAGCACTCCCTCCATTATCACTCCTCTACAACCCCTCACCCTTGGGTTCCCCCTCCTGATGGGAGGGTAAAGATCAACACTGATACAGCTTGGGATTCTTCTTTGAACTCTGGTATTGCGGCAATTGCTCGGGATTCTTCCGGAAACCTTATTGGTGGCTCTGCTAGAAGCACCCTTGCTTCTTCTCCTCTGGCTGCGGAAGCTCAAGCTATTTCTCTTGGGCTCGAGCTAGCTATCTCTCTCTCCCTTTCTTCTTTTCAGCTTGAATCAGACTCACTTGTGCTGATTTCGGCCCTTTTAAACCCACTTTCGATGGTGGACTGGACTGCTTCGAACATCATAGCACATATTCGTGCTCAAGGTGGTCTTTTCCATCGTGTTAACTGGCTCTGGTCCAGTAGATCAGCCAATGCGGCAGCAGACCTGGTTGCGTCGCTGGCTAAGCGCAGGGTGTGCCCGGATGATTGGCCCTCCAATCCTCCTCCCTCCCTAATGCGAATCCTTCTTTTTGATGCTGTAACAGATCCCCCTTAGGTGTTTTGTCTCCTTTGCTTTTCTTCTGTTGTATTTTGTTTGCCTTTTTGGCTTTGCAATGGAAGTTCACATTACCAAAAAAAAAAAAAAAAGAAAGTCTTTGATGCTGACTTCCAATTCCCCTTTAATCCTATCAACATGATTTTATAAACAACAAAAGAGTGGTGTACTGCCAATAATGCAATAACTACCACTATGCCAGCTAAGATTAGAATGGAGTTGAAATGGATTAAACCCCCACTGAGATGGTTCAAGCTAAATGTACGTTGATGGCGCTAGGAATAGAAGTGGGCAGATTGGTGCAGGAGGAGTTATTCGTGACTCTAGGGGCTCATGGATTTTAGGTTTTGTTGCTAATAAAGGAAGGGGTTCTGTGTTGGAAGTTGAAATATGGGGGTTATTACTTGGGTTGAATTTGGCTATTGATAATCATTGCAACCAACTGTTGGTTGAATGTGATTCTGCTATTTTGGGGGAAATGGTGAACAATGGCATTGATGATTTACATCCTTTGAAATCTATGATTGATAGATGCAGATTTCTTCTAGGTAACTTCTCCGTGTGTGAAATCAAGCATGTGTACAGAGAAGTGAATATGGTTGCTGATATTCTCTCCAAGGCCAGTTGGAGTACTGACTTTGGAGTTCAAACCTTGATGCAACCTGCTCCACTTGTCATCAACATTTTATTGGATGACTTGTGTGACACTCCTAGAGTTAGAGAGGTAGCTATGACTACCTGAGGTCTTTTGTTTTCTTTTCTTTTGGGCCTTTTGGCCCTCATATACCCAAAAAAAAAAATTACCATGACTGTCTTGAGGCTACTATAAAAGTTTTTTTTTTCATGCAGATTATAACAAGTTTTATATTTATTATATAGTAATATATAAATACAAAGTAATATATGGTTGGGTGCAACTATTGTCAGCCTCTAACTACTTTGTTCACCCTACAAATTTCGGATTTATTGAAAGACTAAAATACCTTGATATAAAATTACAATAAAGGACAGTATTTTATTAAAAATTACAATTTGTTTTCTCATTCCCTATAAAACACGTACTTTAACTTTAAGCTTAATCGTTTCAATCATCATTAAACCCTAACACTTTCTTTTTTAACATTCATCATCTATAATCGTTCTGATGTTATGTTAACAACTATGCCTCAAAAATATTAATGCTAATGAAGTCTGAAAGCACCTACTTGGAGGCTAAAAATGAGGTAATCACGTTTTTGTTTTCCTTTCTTCAAGTTGAATTCTCTTGCTAAATGAAAACATACATACACATACAGCATGTCTGTTAGAATTCTTCTCCATGTCATTATCATAGAATTGAGTGTAGACACCAATTATTTTCATTTTGTAAGACGATTGGATTAATAAAGAATGTTGGACTAATGCTAAGTATATTGAGTTGAATGTGGTGATGGCAGACAAATTTGTATGAGGTGATAATTTGGGTTTCTGGATTCTATGAAGCTTAAAAGACTATTAAGCAGCCTTTTGCTATATCCTCTATTGACAATTTCGTGATTGTTATTAAAACTTGTTCATTTTTCATGGATCAAATAGTTACCGTTTGACTAGGCAGCAATTGGTGAGTAATGCAGCAATATGGTCACATATTTGATGTCCTCTATATGGTTCTAATATATGGCTTTTATATATTTTTTTTATCTGGAATATATGATTCATATTAACAATTGGTTTCCTCCACTGACATCCTTTTACTCTATCATCTGCATTTGTGTTAGAACCAAATAATTGTGATCAGATTTCTTGATTGGTTGCATACTGACTTCCAAACCTACTGAAAGTTGACTAAATCATTAGATTAGACTAGTGACTTTTACGCTTACCAGTTCATTTGTTGTTTCCCTGGTACTGATCTAGTCCATATAATCTTAGATGCATTACATTGATATTTAATAAAGAATACTTTATAAATTTGTCTACGACTTTATTTGCTGACGAGAAAATAGTACTGATATAGTCAAATATTTCAGTGGAGCTTTATTGAATGTTGTTGAAGGTTTTAGTGGGGTTCTACTGAACAATATTCATTGGATTCTTTCTTATCTTTTTTGTAGGGTGAGGCTTTTGTTAAGAAGCAGAGTTTCATCAAACTACCTATTAGACTCTACAAGCATATTCACTACTGACAGGGTAACCTGAAGTTTTAAATGTTGTTCTATATATTGTAGTCTTCCATAATAATAATGTGTCATTTGCACAGGTATTTGAGAGCAAAGATGCATTAACTGAATGGATTCATGCACAAGCAATGCAAAACAATCTGGTAGTGGTTATTATGAGGTCTGATTCCGGGGATGTTGGAAAAAGCCAGAAGAGATCTCAAATAACATTTTGCTATGAAAGAAGTGGTGAGTATAGGTCAAGGAAATCTAATCGTACAAATGATTCAAATTTTGCTTCTCAAAGTAAAAAAGGTAAGCGTCCACGCCTAAGGAAAACTGGTGCCAAAAAATGTGGATGCCCATTCTTATTAAGGGGATTAAATGTTGGCGATGGAAATGAATGGAAGCTGGTAGTTGTATGTGGAGTGCATAATCATAATGCTTCAAAATATCTCCAGGGACATAGCTATGCAGGGAGATTGACTCAAGAACAAAGTTTGCTCTTGGTGGAAATGTCTAAGAATTTCATGCGACCTAAGCAAATTTTGACCACCATAAAAATAAGAAGTGGGTTAAATGTGTTAACCTTGAAGACAACATACAATGCTAGACAAAGGTACAGGACGAAAGAATTGGCTGGAAGAACACAAATGCAACAATTATTAAGTAAATTGTCTCATCACAACTATATTGAGCATCATAGAAGTATTGGACCCGATCAGGTTCTGTCATACTAATTTTGGTCTCACCCCACCAATGTTGATATTTTGCGTTCATTCCCGCATGCAATTATAATGGACTGCTTATGCAAGACTAATAGGTACCGCTTTTAGAGATTGTGGGGGTGAAGTCAACTAATATCATATTCACTGTTGCATTTGCATACCTCAATTCAGAGAAGGAAGATAATTTCATATGGGTTTTGTCTCGGCTAAAGGAGTTGTTTAATGATGATCTTCCTCATGTGTTAGTCACAGATTATGACGACTTAATTTTTTTTGAAAAATAAGTTAGCAAACTGAATTATATATGTTGAAATATAAGAGTTGATTTTTCTTATTTTTTATGGGTTCAAGTGAGAAAGTTGTAGCCCAAGTATTTGGCCTAAAACCCAAACCCAATTGGCTTAATAGAAAAAAAAAATTCCACAACCAAGCTAGATCAACACCAATCCTAAACTCAAAGCTTTGTCTCTTTTCTTCATTGCGTTTTTCACCTTCAGATTTTCTTCAATCTAAATACATAGCTACCGCCATGGGCAAGGAGGAGGTGTCAATGGCCTTGGAAAATAAGTTTCAAAATCGATGATTCCCCAAAGCTATGGCTGGAACCTAGAATCAGGAGCTGGGACTTTAGATATCTGGAGGTGGCTAGTGTTGTACCTGTATGGGTAAGATTTCAATTAGAATATCCAATTTTGCTTATGTTAGACCTATCTTGAGTTCTTTGTTTTCACCTCCTTTCCAGACCCTAAATAGGCTTCGCCATCTATGCTTTCCATACAGTTCCTTGAGTTGCTAGATACGTAAATAAACAAAGGGGGGAGAGAGAGAGTTTTGGTGTCTTAGAAGTGGAGGAGTAAGCAGTCAGGTGTGATTCTTTTTCTGATTTGATAAGTTCTTTGTTGGTTCTGATGGTTAATTCAATTTGCAAATTGGGTTACGTTTTTTTTTTTTTTTTTTTTTTTTTTTTTTTTTTTTTTAACTCCTTAAGCTATTGTAAGACCTATAAAATTTGAAAAAAATATTCAATTTATTGTTAGCAAAACTTGCAATAGTTTGGAAGATCAGTTAACCTTTATTAGTTTCTTGTTACTAGGTAAAACTCTTTTTCATCTTTTTGTTCTATTTTGGTTTCACCAGTTCATGTAAATAGTTTACACCAAAGGTTGTTGAAATTATTCAAATAAGAAATTGGAATCATTCTGATTTCTATTTTGTTGTTTCCTTTGGTCAGTAGAGTTTTTGGAGTTGTTGGAAAACATAGATTAGCAGAGTTTGACATAAGAAAAGTCAAGAATCAAGTAGGAAACATATGCAGTTTTAGAGTTAAATGTATAGAGCCTTAACTCATCCTTTAAAACTTTGTTAAGATTGTGGTTTCTTTTATTTGAAACATTAGAATGTCTATTTTCAGTATTGGAAGTTTTACACAAATTAGAGTTTTAGAAAGTTACATTAAAATAGAAGAAGTAAGCACACATCAGCAGTTTTTGTAGAAAAACGTGGAACTATAGTTGAACTTTAAAAATTCATAACTAATTCTAAAAAAATCATTTTCAGGTGATTCTAACTCTGAGAGTTTCTTTAGGATGTCAGAAACAAATCATTAGAAGGCCACGAAAACAGATTTGTACAGTTTTTAACATAAAGGTGACTGGGTCAGAAAACTGTGGTATTTCAGTTTGTCAAGTAAAAATCTGTTTTGGTCAAAACAACTCACTACCAGATTTTCAAAGTATTTGATTTGAGTTCTGATTTAACTCTATGCTTGTGGAACTGATGAATTTTATTCTTTCAATAGGAACTTATTTTCATCCGGATACTTAACGTGAAAATCGATCAAGGTAGGGGAAAACTTGGAGAGCCTCTATGTTTGTATTGGATGTTTGTTTACATGGTTATATGCATATATGTTCTCTGATCTGCTTGTTTGGAATGGTTGAATATTAAATATATTTATATTTTCAAAGTATATATGATGAATTGATGCATCAATAAGACATATGAAGTATACGGGTGGTGATGATAATATGTATATGCTATTAGAATAAGTATGATGGTAGTTTATCTTTTGTGAAGTTGAGTCTATAACCTTAGCAGGTACCAGATCTCAGGTATGCCCATTTGTTAGTGAGTATTTAGTATAGGATATTGAAAGGGTAATTCGGGACTGGCAAAAGGGGAATTGACAAGATGACTAGCAAAAGAGGGTTAGGGGGATTGATTTTGGGTGGGGGGTAGTTCATATCGTTGAATACTCTGAGTCATCTTCAAGCTTTGTTTGGTTTGTGGAAAGGAAAGGAATCATTTTCTTTTCCATTGGGAATGTGGATCCTGGATGGGTTGGGGGGAATCATTTTCCACCTCTTTTTCCTTTCCATTGGGAAGCATTTTCCCTTCCATTGTCAATCCCAAACACAAGAAAGGAATGACATTCCTTTCCCAATGCCCAAAATCTATGAAACAAACACAGCCTCATGGTAAAATACATGGTATAAGATATGTAGACTTGGTTTATTTTGCAATGTGGATTATCGAGAATAGATAGCAGTTGCATCCATTCATTATTGTTGTTCTAATCTATGATCTTCAAAGAGGTTTTATTCTCCTACTGGACAATGTATGCTCACCCCTTTTACCATTTTGCAAGTGATGATTAAATAAGTTTGACGTTATTTTCCTACAATGATGTTTTTAATAATGTGATATACATATGTGTTATTGATCATGTTTGGGTTCCTAGATAAGAACTTGAAATATAGTTGATCTTTTGTTGTAACTGTTGGTGTAAACTCCTCATGTAATAAAGTTGTGTTTCAATTTCCGAACCTTATCAAGCGTCGTTCTTTTCCATTTATTCATATTTCGATTTCGAAAATTTATTTCAGTGATTGGAGTATGAGTTGCATCTCCAAAAAAAAAAAAAAAGATGTAACACAGATAGAGACTTGGCGCTTATGAAAGCCGTAAGTAAAATATTTCTTACTGGCAATCATATGTTGTGTACATGACATATTAGTAAAGGGATGCTTGCAAAATGCATTAGCATGTTTGAAACCAAAGAAAGGTGGGAGATGTTTAATGATGCTTGGCAATTCATGATCACTTCCAAAACTAAAAAAGAGTACCTGGAGAGGCTAAAGGCAATTGAATTTAGATATAAAACATATTCATATGGTATTACCTATTTGAAGGACACATGGTTAGTGCACAAGGAAAAGTTTGTATTAGCATAGACAAACAAGTTTCTACATTTGTTACTACTACTTCGAATAGGTAATTTGAATGTTTTTCAGTATGTATATATAAGTATTATGTTATTGTATTTTATTAACTTTTTTCTTCCTCTATAGAGCGAAAAGTGCACATGCAAAGCTAAAGAGACAACTTGGCTCTAGCCAACCTAACTTTGATTCATCATAGGATAATAAACATATTCTTTAATAGAGCTGCAACATACCGATATTAAAGCATCATTTGAGAAGAGTACTCATTTCATTGTTCGACATTGTGCCAAGCATGAGGAGTTGAGAGAGTTGAGAGGCTTTGCGTCTATCACAACATTAAACAAAATAATTATTTGCAAGTTGAAAATGTAATATTGTCTTCGTAATTGATCATTTCATTAATTTATTCAATATTAAACTGATACTATTTAATAAACAGGGATGACAATTGTGAAGGGAATGTAGATTCATGTCATTGTACTATTCGCCATACACATCAACTCCCATGTGCCAATGAGATTGCCTTATACAAAAGTAGTAACAATCTCATTCCACTTGATTGCATCTATCCTCATTGGAGGAAGTTAGATTTCAGCATTCTTCCACCAAGTAGCAGTAGTAGGAGGTCAAATGTTGTTCATGTGAAACCACATATGATAAGATTTGAGAAGTGGTTTGAGCAATGATGAGAATAAGAAACAACTTTTATTGAAGTTAAATGAGATCATGAATCCAAGTTATACATCACTCAGAGAGCCACAAGTGAAAACCAATAATCAAGGGCGTCCACGTAAAGAATATACTTCCACTCGTTGTTTACCTTTTGCCTTTGAGTATATGAATGCATTTTCAGGCCATGATATTCATTTATCAGATCCTACAGTTGGTTCCAGATCTCAAAGAAAGAAATTGAAGAAGCTTCCAAAGAATCAGTGAGAAGCAGAGACCAAAGAGTCGCAAGTATCAATAAAAAGGCAAAATAAAGAGTTTAAAAGTTCAAAACGAAAGGTATGCACTTACTAACCTAATCTTATATGTAGTTTATGTCACTTTGCCTACTAAATAAGTTAATTTTTATTATTCGGGTGTCAAACAACACTTACTCTGCGATACCACCTAGATTGAGTGATTGACATGCAAATATTAACAATACATTGCAAACCAAACTGATGTAGATATGGATGGAAATTGTGGATATAGAGTCGTTGCTATCTCAACGGGGTTTGGTCATGAGGCCTGGTGGATGGTACGTAAACATTTATTAAATGAGCTTAGAGGCAACCGCACTTCTTATGAAGACCACATTTTTGGGGTTGAACTGTTTTGTGAACTAGAGAATTGCCTTGACTATTTTGTTGATGGGTTTGTACTTGAAAAATTTTAGATGACGATGCTGATATGGGACATATTATTGCCACATGTTATGGTGTGACAGTAATCCATTTATCGTCCATCATGTGCATTGCCTTTCTTTATTTGTATAAAAGGAATGAATGTTGAAATGCATATTGTGGTGATTGCGAGGGTGGTGAGTTTGCAATTGGATATGTTGGCCATCATTTTGCTAAGGTAAAATACTATATTTGATATGTCATGGTCATTTTGTTAATTCATAACTAACATACATTATTGTTCGTGCATGTAGGTAAATTTGAGATCTCAATTTGTTCCAATTCATCCAGTTACTCCTCTATGGCACATGTCCCAAATTAATAATGGATAGTTGTACCGTATTTGTGAACAACACATTGATCAATTCAAGAAGCTCAAGAATATGGAAGACGTTGCCACTAGAGATACATTTGCAAACATTGTACATCTTGATATCAATTGAGACCAGTAAAATTTTTGTTGAAATTTAGAGTTCATTCTCATTCTTTTAGTTGGGATTTTAACCTTACTATGCACTTATACTTTCAGAATAAATGACATTAATATTGTGGTTTTATTTTGACCTCACTTGACCTTACTATAGATGCCCATTCTTATACTTTTGGTGTATATTTTGATGTATATTTCAGTAGACCAGTTATGATCTTGTTAAAGATTGATATAGTCATTCCATTGAATTCTATATAGTTATTTGTTTAAAGACCAATTATGATCATCACCTGAATTAATGTTACTCCAAACCAAGTCACCTTTGTCCTCTACACTATGTAAACAGATCGAGAAACAAAGCCAATATTCACAAACAATCCAAAACTAGATTTGGATTACTTCAATCCAAACCAAAATTGTATGAATATTTTGGAATGGTAACTTATTTCACTTCTCAAGATAATAAAAGCCTTCGAAAATAGAAGTCCAACCAAATGAAGAAATGTAGGTATTCATTCAAGTGAAGGTGGGCATAGAAATAAAAAGTAAACTTTTACTAATGCAATTGAAAATCCACCATAAACATGCAAATATTAAACTGATCAAGAAGGCCAATTATAGAACAAAACGTAGACCACAAAGGGGTCAATTGTCATCACAACACTTATTTGCTGCTAATGCTCACTCTCTTGCCTGTAAGTATCGCAGTCCCCGTCTCTGGAGAATGGCTGGTTCTTGAACAGAAGGGAAACAACACTGTACAACCTACTACTACTCTCTGTAGACTAGAGAAAAAGAGTGATGAGGCTGCTGACTCACAACACACTATCATGCAACATTAAAGGCGTGACCACGACTTCCCTCTACGTATTGAAGCAGAGAAGGTAGTGGATGAGAAGCAGGCTAGGTGGACTTGAATATTGATTTCTTGAAGAACATATATCCTAAGATCGAGTGGAAGGCCCTCGTCTTTGCTTCTTGTATAATGGGTTTTGCTAAGCTCCCTGAGGAGGTCGATCCTTTAACCTTGATTATGAGGATTTCCTGCATAAAAAAGCCTAAGAGAGATATAGAGGAAACCAAATAGATCAAAGAATTCAACTTGAATTCTATAATGGAAAAGGGTATTTTGGGTACTATAAATGAGTGAACAAAATAAATTTGAAACTAAAAAAATATGTAGGGTGAACAAAGTAGTTAGTAGCCAGAATGGTAATAGCCACACTCTATATATTTATATGCTTCATACTTCAAAGTAGGTATCAACATCCTTGTAAAACTTTTTCTCAAGAGGAAGAATCAATGCAGGACACTAATTCTTTAGAAGATAAATCCTAACCCTAAAGATAATGTGTGAAAAGCTTATGCCCCAACTCCTCAAAAGAGCCACAAGACTTTTGAAGGCTTGAAGGCTTAAGACTTGGGCAAAACGCATCACCTCACGTAGTCGCCTTTTAAAACACTAAAGAATACAAAAATATATTAAGTGCAAAAATTACACTTCAAGTAAGACACGACCTAAAAAACAAAAACATCCCCTAATTCAGAAGATACATACTTACATACTCAAAACCGACAAACTAAAAACCATAGTAGACTCATGATTCATCTACCACAATGGTCGGTAAATTTTATTGCCATGCAAGTAAAAAAAAAATGACTGCAACCGAGGGTAGTAAAGCGTAATTTAGCCACAGGGAGGGTAAATATGAAAAGTCAGTCAACCCTTCCGCGAGAGAGAGTACAGAGTTACAAGTGAGTTCACTAGTTCTATCGATCTGAAAGTCGCAGCAGCACCAGTCTTCGTCTAATCCCTCGTTCACCATGTTGAAGCTCCTCCTCGCCTTCCTAACCCTAACTCTCCCATTCCTCGCCCGCTCCTTCTCGCCGGACCACCCCACCGATCGCCGGGTCCTCGTCTTGCTCGACGACCTCGCCATCAAATCCTCGCACTCGCTCTTCTTCAAGACCCTCCAATCTCGAGGCTTCGACCTCGATTTCAAGCTCGCCGACGACCCCAAGATCGGGTTACAGAGATACGGCCAGTACACCTATGACGCCTTGATCCTCTTTTCTCCCACTGTTGACCGTAAGTCTCTCTGTTCCCTGTGATTTGGTTTCTGAGAAAATTGCAGAAGAAGAAAATGTTGATCGATTGACCTAGGGTTTTTTTGGTTTTCTGACTGGTCTGTAATGTTGAAGGTTTAACAATTAAACTTGTTTTGCTTCAAGAATTGCTTACATTTTGTCATATTTGATTTTGCGAGCGTTTGGGAATTTTGAAAGGATTTGTTTAGTTCTGATTTTGTGGATCATGTGATATAGGTTTTGGAGGATCCATTGATCTGGCTGCTATACTGGATTTTGTGGATACCGGTCATGATTTGATTATTGCTGCTGATACTAATGCATCTGATTTAATCCGACAAATCTCTGTTGAGTGTGGAGTTGATTTCGATGAGGTTGGTGTAAAGTTTCATACTGTTTCAGTTTGATTTTCCTCTAAGTTCAGTATTCATAATATGTACTTCTGTTGAAGCATCAGTTATTTGCAATGATGTCCATGATTGAGTATTATTTGAAAATGAGCGTCTGCGTCAATATTTTCACTAATGTCTCGGTGACACCAGTCCAATTTTAATCCAAAATCCAGTACCAAAGGTCTGTGTGAAGTTATAAGAGTACAATAACAACTGGAGCAATGTTGTTATGTGTTGTCAATAACGTATTGAAATTTGAGTTCTTTTGCAAGTAACTTCTGATGTTTCCATGGTTATATTTGGAGCTGTTCCTTAGTGACAGCAAGAATATTGTCATTTAATAAGAGCGTATTGGCAATTACTGGCTTTCATTAAACCCGATTCTTGTGCACCGTTGTTATACACTTATGATATGACATTGAGGTTGAATAATATGTATGTACAAATGCAAAGGGTGAACAAAGATATAAAAAGAAATGAATTTTGTAAAACAAAAGAAAAGTAACTTTTATGCTAGCAAGTTCTGTCCTCAAGTAAGAATTCATCGTATGAATTTGGATGCCACTGTTGCAGTCATTCTGGCTATATTCTACGCTTATTTGATTTCATATTCTTCAAGGTTCAGTGGCAATCAGTATTCATATCCTTACCTCGAACACATACATGTTTCTATTTGCTTACCTTTTCATCTAGCATTTTTAGCTTCATTAATGATTCTTTATGTTTGACTAAATTATATGTAATGGTTGCAGGACCCTTCAGCTATGGTTATAGATCACACGAGCTACGCAGTATCAGACAGTGAGGGAGATCATACACTGATTGCAAGCGATGATTTCATTTCGTCTGATGTAATTTTGGGAAGCAAGAAAATTGAGGCAAGCTCTATTCTTGACAACGTCACCGTTAGTTGGCCAATTTAATTATGTTAATTTTGCATGTCTTTTTTTTACTCAAGTTCCTTTATGAATTGTTTGGAATTTTTCATATTCATTTTCTTCCAAAAGGAAATGATCTTTCATTTTCTTTTGTTTCTTTACCTTAAAAAAATTAAATGGAAAATTAGTACTTAACTTTGACAGTATGGTAACTTTGTTCTTAATTTTTAGCTTTCATTCTTTGATTGAATTGATTTCACCAAAAAAAGAAAGAGGAGCTTTTAGTAAGTTAGTTGACCCAAGATAAGATATTTAATGAAGTTAAGTAGGTACTATAGCCACCTTTATGTCATAACATTTTTTATGAAGCCATCCAGCATTTTATGTCTGAGTACCCAACAGTACCTTTAGCAACATTTTTGAACAATTGCAACAGTTGATGGGGCAGAGACAAATTTCTATGCATTGTACTAGTTAATTCTAACTATAATGCCTCTGTCTTTGATATAATTTTCCTTGGTATTTCTGCCACAGGCTCCTGTACTTTTCAAGGGGATTGGCCATACAATAAATTCAGAAAATAGCTTGGTAAGATTTTTCAACAACTAAGGGAATTAACCTTTGTGCTAATGAAGTTCTTCAACTCTGATTGCTTACATGCTTTGTTGAAGGTTTTGAAAGTTCTCTCAGCTTCACCTTCAGCATATTCAGCTAATCCCAACAGCAAGCTGTCTAGTCCTCCATCGCTCACTGGATCTTCTATATCATTAGTATCAGTTGTGCAGGTATGTTGACTCTGTCCTGCCACAGGCTCCACCCCTCATTGATTTGTGCTTTATAGGATGCATCCTTGAAGAGGAAATGATATTGATGATAGAGTTCTATTTACTGCATTATATATTATTGGTCAACATCAATTCTCTCTCCCGCCCTCTCCCTCCTCCCCCCCCCCCCCCCCCTCTCTCCTTTCTCAAGAAGCATAGGAGTACTTTTCCCCACATGTATTTATTAATAAATATTAATAACTAAATGAATACTTTGGGAATATCTTCACATGAGTTCATCCAACTCATTAAATGGATGAGTTTGAGTGCTTTTGATTGTACATTGTTTGCTACATCAGTATGAGTGCAATTATTTTATACATTGGATTTCTTGTAACAGATTTCTCTCTCTCTCTCTCTCTCTCTCCCTCTCCCTCTCCCTCTCTCCCTCTCCATGTAGGCAAGAAACAATGCTCGGGTTTTGATCTCCGGGTCATTAAGTATGTTCAGTGATCGGTATGTGACGGTTTCCATCTAAATGAGGTTTTCTTATTTTGTGATCGTTTTCTCTAACAAAGATTAATTTCTCTTTTCAGGTTTTTTAGATCTAAGGTGCAGAAGGCTGGGAGCCCAGATAAGTGAGTGATATTCTAAATAGATTTCTTTGTCACAAGTGTCACAATGATAGTAGGACATCCGTTTCTAATTGCAACACTATGAAAGTAAATTGCAACACTATGAAAGTAAAAATGTTCTTATTAGTGGAAAGCTTTGCCTATTGGCCGTTGACTCATAGCTATATGAGCTATGGTCAAGTGGTTGGGATGTAGTCATAGTTGGTGGCAGATCTCTGAAAAGGATATCCCAAGTTCAAATCCTCCCTCACAAATATAATAATGGATATAGTGGTTATAGTGATAATTCAGCATCTACAGGTTGTGAATTGATAAACTGTTGTACATTACAAGTATGTGACCACCTATTTGAAGTAGGAATGTCTTTTTTAACTTACTGATGAATTATGATTCATCTGGATGCTAGAATATTTCAGAAATATCTAGACATATGTCTACTAGAGAATGGGATCACGAGCTAACAACCAGTGCATGCGTCATAAGATGTTTTCCTTTCCTACAAACGGACTAATTTTATGAATAACTTATGCTTACATGATTGTGTATATTGCTTATCTCTTTTAACTGCAAAGAGTATTCTGTTTGAATAATAAATTGACAAGAGATTTCCTGTGTGGTAACAGACATGAGAAATCAGCTAATGAGCAGTTTCTGACTGAACTTAGCAAGTGGGTTTTCCACGAAAGAGGTCATCTGAAGGTGAGGAAAACTTGTATTGTAATTATGATATTATAGATTTGTTCATTGAGACTTAGACAATGAAGTAAAAGAAAACAAAAATACAAGGAGAAAAGAAAGAGGTAATACAGGGTGCCTGATGATTGGAGGATAAATCATCTTATAGCTCATTTTGGTTCTTTATAAGTTTCCTTTGGGACTGTTGAAGTGCTTCCCTTATTAAAACTTGTTTTGATCTGTAGGCTGTGAATGTAAGACACCACAAAGTTGGGGAAGCAGATGAACCAGCTATCTACAGGATCAACGATGATGTGGTAATTTTTTTTACTGTGTTAGTTAAACTCCACGAAGAGGGGAAAAAAAGTATACTTTTTGGTATCTGACACTGAAATCACAATCGAAGGAATATTCGGTCGAGATTTATGAATGGCATGGAAAAAGTTGGGAACCATATGTTGCTGATGATGTCCAAGTGCAGTTTTATATGATGAGCCCTTATGTTCTGAAAACCTTATCAACTGATAAGAAGGTAATGCATGTCATTTAACTACAACCCTTCTGTAAACACCATTTTCTGTAAACACCCTTTTCTTACAATCAATTTGGCATTGCAGGGTAATTATTTTACAGCATTCAAGGTCCCAGATGTTTATGGGGTTTTCCAATTCAAGGTTGAGTATCATAGGCTTGGGTATACAAGCGTAGCTCTATCAAAGCAGGTAAGAAATGTTCCTTCTTAATATAAGAGAAGATGGTACTATTTAACATAGTCGTCACTTCTATCTAATTTTGCCGCCTAACTGGATGCTATCTTCATGGCTTCTGAAGTAAATGGACACATCTGTAGTTTTGAAGCTTTGTAATTAACCATCAACTCAAATTAAAGATTCCAATCACTGGAGTTCTTGTAAGTTAGAGTTTAATGCAAATTTTGTCAGACTTAAAGATAGGTACTTGAAACATGAGAGAAAAGACAAGTTAAGTCTGCAAAGCAAGATGTTTTGTGGGTGTAGGCTTGTAGTGCACAGAAAGAATTATATTCCTGAACTGCACATAACGATTTACTCTTGCCAATCATGATATTAGTTTTTTATCTTGCATTGGTCTGTTATCTTTTCTAGCTGGTGTATCGTCATTTATCCTGAAGCTGAATGATTTCCCTGGATGTTGAATTGCAGATTCCTGTTCGACCATTCAGACACAACGAATATGAAAGATTTATACCAGCAGCTTATCCTTATTATGGAGCAGCATTTACTATGGTAACTCCTGCTTTCTGAGACTGATCGCAATTACATAATATCATAATATGCATATCTTAAGATGGGATCTGGTTCGCTGGATCCTTTGCAGTTGAAGCGTAATCTCTTCTCCAATTTTTAACTCTTGGTATTGTTGCCCACCTCTCCGGTTCAAAGACTGTCTCAGTGTTGTCAATTAGCATTGGCCTATTTCAGATTACTTTCAATCAGATGTCTTGGTCTTTAACTACTGTCTAGGATTGGCCTATTCTATGGGTCTTGGTCCTGTGATTCCTGTTACTAGTGTCTAGCATTGGCCCATTTCAGATTAAATTTCACTCTGTTGTCCAGGTGGGAAATTCACATTGACTGGTGTTGCAGGCTATGTTTAGATCTTTTCTTTACAGTACATATTTGGTGAAAGTTTACCTTCTAACCATTCTGATAATATAAAATTTGGATTGTGATGCAGATGACAGGTTTCTTCGTTTTCACAGTTGTCCACCTATACAACAAGTAGCTGTAGAACAATTGTACGGGAAAAATGTAATGCCGTATTAAGAGCTTAGCTTCGACAATGGAAATTTTGATTAGGCAAAAATATTAATATGCAGACAGGTCTATGTCATACATATATTATGTCATTAAGTGGTTGAAGAAATTGTCGCTCCCGTCCTTTTTGTTCATGCAGTTAGATGGACACCATCATCCCTACAATCTTTATGTTAAGGTGTTTTTGAAGCATCTTCTATTGCCCCTCCTCTTGAAGCATCTTCTATTGCCCCTTATCTCAACACATCTCCGCATTAGCACATTTATAAAATTTGGTAGAACTGGTTCAAGTAATATTGCTCTTTGTTAATGCTGGCATGTGAAAGGTCCACATTCTATAAGAAAATACATCCTTTGTCATGTGTTTTTGATATGAAAATACAATTGCATTGTGGAGTATTAAGTTGTGTTTTTATCTTGTTATGAATCTCGGTCCGTGTTCAAATTTCAGTCGACTTTGCTGCATTAGTCATTTTTTTCTGAAATGAAACAAAAACTAAGAAATATCTTGGGTCTCATGTAGACGCTGTTGCATCATCGAAGATTTGATGGAACGGTAGGCCAGAAAATCAAGGTTGTGCCAGCCCACCATTATGTTTGATAGGATCATAGGATGTTTAGCTGTGTACATAACAAAATTATGAGCAATGCAATGCATAAGCAGTTTGTGTTTTGGTTGAACAATAATCCTGTGACAGCGTATAAGAAGTTGCAAGTAGAATACTAGATCTTTATAATTGTTTTGGTTTTGTTGCAATGACCGTTTATGAGTTATTTTTAGCTGCACATCCATTGTTTTTATGATATTTGAGGAAACTAAATAATGACTAACATGAACTGACAAACAATTTGATATCTTGTCAATTTGCTTAAACGGTTGGGTCAATTTGCCTAAGCGGGTCAGTTCGGATAATGTGTTTAATTTGCGTTGGGTAATTTTAAGTCTCTGTTTCCATTAGTATTCAGAAATGCAACCTATTGAGATCATGCACCATATACGTTCATTAAAAAGAAGGAACGCACATCGATTCTGTCCAGAGACGCGCATCGATTCTGTCAGTTTTTTGGGTTGCTTGTTCATCTATCTCCAATTTTAGTGATAACAGTTGGAGGTTATTAAAAGTCTATTTCAATTAATAAAGCCATTTTTCAGATGAACAATTACTGATCAATCAGATGTAAATCAAATCAGGGATGTTTGAGCAAAGATTAATGTAACATATCTCTGTTTGTTTTTTTTCCAAGAATTCATATGTGTTTGAGCAAGTCTATTCAGATAGTTTGAGCAAGACTCAGATCTGTGGTCTATTTGAGCAAGTCCATTTGTTAACATCTTAACATTATCTTTACCCGCAAACTCCAACCTTTACCCAGGAATTTAAAACTTTTCTTAGCGGAACCACTCATTTGTTCATGTTTCTTTTCTCCATTTTTCATGAAGAACAAGCACAAACTACTTCATGGGAAGTACTCAGATTTCCAACAAAAAAATTCATAACTCTTGCCAATGGATCCCAGTACATAACCAGACTATGGTTATAGTATGCAAAAACAAAACCCAACAGGGAAAGAGACAATAGAATTAAAAACAATGTATGGCAGAGTTACTAGTAAACGCCTTTGTAAAACAAGAAAATAAGGCATTTATCAGCGAAACTTCCAGAGTCGTTTTTGGCCTCCTATGAATCAGATAAGCACGAAAACTCAGCTTATCTGGGATTAATGGAGGCACCCCCAATCTTTCATTCGCAGAAAGACTCAAAATCATTGACAAATCAATAAAAACCCAAGAGAAATAAATTGTTAGAACAATACTGCATATGAAGATTGGGATGGAGGAACTGAAGGGGTCTTGGAGTTCCTGTTTTGCTTGGCTGCGAAACCCTGCTCTATGTATTTATACTCGTTTCTTAGCAGAGAAAACCCTAAAGCTCCTTTGCTTTGCTATTTGGTCCTTGAGCTTTATGGGATTTAGTTTATGCACCAAATAATTCTAATTAAGTGTTTAAATGGGCCCAATAACCAGTTTAAGTTCAAATCCATCCGTTCTTATCCATAATACGGCCCGAAAATGGGGTTAAAAAAACACAATTTCCTTTTCTTTTTATGGCAGGAATCTCTATTCAGAGTATTACTATCCATTAATCTAAATAGGTGCTCAATATCATTTGATTTAGTGATATTACTGTTTTCTTTATAGTTCGACATATAGATAACTAGTTATTATGTATTTTCAGTTGTTAATATAAAAGATTGCATTTTTTTTTTTTTGAAAATGAAAAAAAATCTTTTATTCCAGAATAACCAAGATTGCATATTCGACTACAACTAGAGATGTGAAGTCAGGTTTCATGTCAAGACTTAAGTGTGTTGAAAAATTCAAACTCAAACTCAACAAATTTATTTTGTAGATTACTTGCCCGACCCACACAACTGGATCAAATAGGTAAAAATGTCATCCAAATATGAATTATTCCAATTGTTCCAACATAAAGGGTTTTGGCTGACCGTTATATTGAGTGCACGATATATAACTTTACAAAAAGGAAACTATGTAAAAATTATAGTATAGTTCTGAAGTATGACTTACAATAAAAGCATAAATATGGTGTGCAATCATATATACACATCATTAAACAAGTTAAGTGAGTCATTTTAGAGTTGATGGGCTGATCACTTACAATAAAAGCATAAATATAGTGTGCAATCATATATACACGATGTTAAACAAGTTAAGTAAGTCATTTTAGAATTAATGGGTTGATCCTAGACCCACCCATTTATCAATCATGTCTTGGCGAGTTTGCCATTAATGAGACCCATTTTATACTCAAAGCTAGTTCAACCTGTTTTATTTCTTGTCGATCAAGTAGTGTAAAAAGTTTCTGTCAGAATTGACGGCCATAACTATAACTTTATTAGCTCTATTTATTGATTTGAGCAGTATACCACACTGATAAAGTAATATGGGGTTCACATCCAAAACAAATTGGCAATGGATGGAGTGGCCCAAACCCTTATAAACACATAGGCAAGGTCACATTTTTCCCATGTGGAATGTATATATTCTCAACACGCCCCCACAGGTGTTGCGAATTTTCAAGCCATATACGTGGACAATTTTTGGGTGACGTGGAGCCCGTGTGGCCGTTAGGCATGCACACATGGGTAACCCGCTCTGATACCATGTTAAAGTAATCTGGGGTTCACATCCAAAACCAATTGGCAATGGATGGAGTGGCCCAAACCCTTATAAACACATAGGCAAGGTCCCATTTTTCCTATGTGGGATGTATATATTCTCAACACACACCACTTATTTGAGATTAATTACATAAATAATTCATAAAGTGTTGTAAATATTATTATCTATGTGAATGTCTAAGTAAATACTCATTAGTTATGTACTTTGATGTAAACCTTATCTCTATATAAGGCAAGCTAATGAAACTGAATGATAACACTTCTACTTCTTCCCAACTATTCTCTCTTCATCTTTTCTCTACTTTATAACACATTATCAGCACGTTTTGCTTTTCTTCTTCGTTTTTCTTAAAAACTCGATGACGATCTAAGACGTCTTGGTGCAACGTGTGTTGTTTTTTACCATGATTCATGATCTATGAGTTTAATTTTTATAATTATAGCAGTTTTTTTTTTGTTTAACCTATATTTGATTCACAGGTTGTGTAATTATGCAAACAAATTGGTTAGATTTTGCATAATATTACAATGATTTCAAATCTTGATTAAGGGACAACTAGCTATTGACTTGCCTATCAAAATCATTTGCTTCGACTGGTTTTAGCAAGCAAATAAAAGGGGCTTTTATATATTATCAGTACATCATGATATATTTGCGTCTCCATGATTATCCATGGACCCTTTAACAGTACTCTCACTTGTCATTGTTTGGTTTATCAATTTGTTTTGCAAATCGCCTTCTAAATATAGAATAATACATACACTCAGGAATATCAAATTTGGTAATTACAATTGTGATATTGTGGGAGCCAAGAGCTTTTGTATATATATCAAAATTTATTGGTAAGTTGAATTTGCTCTAATTTCCCGGTCTGATTACACTCCATATCTCTAATATCAATTGGTTGTATATTGCCTTGTTTCTGTTTTCTGATCCGTAGACTTATCAAGTTGTATTAGATACAATTTTTTTCCAGTCCCTCTGTTATATCATATGAACTATCAATACGCTCAATATTATTTATGCTTTGTTCATAATATGATTAAATGTGAATATAATCACAATTGATCGAAACTTCATGTTTCTAGATTCGATTACATGAGAACCTGAAGTTCCTCCAGAATTATACAATGAGAAATTACGACATGGAGTTCCTCACAACTTATGCAATTAAAGAGGGCTAGAAGATCCTCAACGTTATATAAACTCATCTCAATCCCCAATTATAAGAGGGCATGAAGTTCCTCTAATTTTTTTTTCAATAATGGGGTTCAAACCACCTCTAGAAGCTGTAGTTTGAGGGTGGAGATTAAGTCAATGCCAGAATCCTCTTGACTATATATTTTTTTCTAAAGAGAATTTGTCCAGAAGACAATATTGCTTTCTTGTGCAATTTGAAGAGAGATATAAGATTTTCATGAACCAGACCAGAAGTTCTGTGTATTCTCTTCATTACTGGAACCATAAGTTTCCATTATTATTTTATTTATTTGCTCGCTATCTATTAATTTCTTTTCTTTCATTAAGTATTTTTTTTGTTGCTCATACGGACCAGCAGTCCTATACCTCGAACATATGAATTTTGAGTGTAATATTTTTGAACCAGAAGTTCAAAATTTCATAGCAAAACTTGAAATTCCAACAGTAAAACTCAAACCCGAAGCTTTGAGTATAAAATATAAATTAGTTAAAAGTGAACTTGAAGATTCACTTTAGTCACCTCGAGCCTGAAGTTTCGAGCACCAAATTTATTTGAACCCGAAGTTCAAATTATGAAATCTTAGAACTTGCAGTTCATAGAAAAAATATTTGAACCTGAAGCTTCGATTACACATATAATTCATTCATAGTTTATTTGACTTTATGTCAACTCGAACTAGAAGTTTCGAGTAAATTTTCATATGTCGATTGATACATTCTTCTTTATGCCTGCTTAAAGCATTCCACCTTAGAACCTGAAGTTCTAATTGTGCAGACTTGAGCCTTAAGTTTCGAGTGGATATATGCACAATTTATCAAAGAGTTTTAATCTTGGTCAACCTCAAATAAGAATGGGATCTTACATATCTGATTTATGGCTCCAGAAGAGCACACATTATTGTCTCTTTGCATTTTGTGCCTCCAATATTACTAGAGGTGTATAATCTCCCCATCTCATGGATCTCATTGTATAGCAAGAAAGCCAATTGACATGGCTACACCATGAAATGCCACCAGAAGTGAATCATGGCAAGAGAGAAATCAGGAGTCAAGGTAAATACTACCCTAACAGCCACATATGTGAGGAAATTAAAAATTGGGCGTGTGTCACCTATGGTACACTATATGGTGGATGTTTATCAAGCCATTTTCAAAATGGCACTAGTCAAATTAAATTTCATTGACTAATAAGAACATTGAGATCATCACACATCCCTGATGTCTTTTGCTTACAATAAGCAACTTGAAAGCACTATTGTGATACTCCATAGATTTATTGTAACCTTTTGAGTTCCCATTGAAACTAAATGTTTCTTAATCCGATTATCTAGGAACCTGATGTTCCTTAAGAGGTTGTTATAAATTGAAAAAAATTGAAACCTCAAGTTTCTTGGATCTCCAATTATATGAGGGCCTGGAGTCCCTCCTCTTTATGACTACGTTATTTATATGTGACACAGAACTTGAGGTTCTCCACATGATGAAGTTACTCTATTATTATGGATTACAGTCTTCAACTTGAAATTCGGAATATATCATTTTGGCCAGCAGTTCAAAAAGAATTTGGTCCATTCCAATTGATGTTTACTCAAGCTAAGGTAACACTCATATCATGAGTTGTAGATCTTGATTTATGGCTCCAAATAAGCTACTATCATGTTACCAAATTTGAAATATTGTTGCATTAATTGCCTCCTATATGGTTGGAGAAGACTTTATGCCATCGGATATATACTGTATCGAATTTTCACAGTACATTGTAGCATATATGTAATGTCATGAACCAGAAGTTTATTGAACCAAATACACTATTTGGCATGATCGATTACATCATCTTTTGTCTACTATGTTGCATGGAATCGCTTACAAATTTGATGATTGCTAATCTTACTCACAAACAAATTATTTATTTTTTGCATATTTACGAGTTGTCACTTTAATGAGACAATAATCCTCCTGCCATGAGGGGGAGAAAGATTGTTCCTGCAGAGCGATATGAATTGGTGTGAGATATTTATCTACCGTCTCATTTTGACTTCGAGAAATATCAAAACTAGTGAATTGATAAAAGAAAGTGACAAAATCATATGCTAAGTGCAAAGGCATCTGCTTGGGTTAAAGTTCTTGAGACCGACCATATTAATACAAACAATATAGACTCCATTTGATTTGTGGGATACAAATGTATCTAATTGACATGGTTCTCCTGAAGAGAATGTCATTAAACAATATCACAGCTTCTAATATGGCTACACATATAGAGGGTGTAGGTACGCCATTAGGAAATGATGTCTTAGTGATACAATAATAAATCAATATGGTTGATGTTAATGGACAAAACATTTTTGACCTAAAACTTAGTTTGGGTTCGCCACCAGCCAATGAACATCTTCACTCCAAAGAAAGTGATAGATTTTTGAATGCATCTTTTGAGTATGGTCATAATAAGACAGTCTTCCCGCCATTAGGGGGAGGAAAGACTACTGTCATTTGAATAACGGCGTGAATTTGTGTGGATTGTATCCACCAGGTCTAAAGTTTTAAACTCCCAAAATAGGGAAGATTATACAAACCCTATAATGTTCTATATGAGATTATAAGTAAAAAGATCCACATTCGCTAGATAATTCATCTATGAGAGATGATTGTTCTAGAAACGACAATGTATACCCCAAAAGTGACATGGGTACCCAATATCAATAAGCTTATTATAGCTAATGCATGCATATAAGCATGTGTGGGATCTATGATTGTTGATCATAGATGATAATTTACATTTGGTAGCTACCAAAAATCTTTAAGGGCTGTATGGATGGTATACCACGTTTCACCATGAATGTTGACAAAGTATATTATTGGCCAAATTAGAAAGTGGCAATTCCAATGAAATTGAATAATTGAAACGTGATGAAATACTTGGACCTTTAACCCTACATGGTACAAAAGGGTATTTATCAAAAGTGAAGATAAATCACTATGACACAATGTCTATTTATCGAGACATGAGATTATGAATATCTTCCCTTATACGAATGACAATTTTCTATAAGTACAATTAATGTTACATATAGCTGTTATATTGACGAAAGATTTATGGCAAGTTGTCATCATATATTATATATGAAGATCTTAAAGACACATTGCTAAAAGCAAAATCTCAAAAGTAAATTGTCATTATAAGCGTATTGCTTATCAATCATCAAGGGAATCAAATACATGAATGATTCAAATGCAAGTCCATGAAAGGTTGAAAGAGCCTAAAGCTCACTCATGGAATCAAAGAGTCTAAAGCTAGCTCATATGTACTCATTTCATTATAGTCAACGAGATCTAAATTGCCTTAATGAGTACTATGAAGAGACTACTATCGAATTCGAATTATGAATATAATGTTGCAATATTTTCTAACTTTCGCAAAGTTATGAATTACTTAGAGCTCTTGAAGAGCTTATATGACACATATCAATACACAAATATATTGATGTGTATGGCTAGGTATGCCATGATGATTTTTCAATATTTTAAACTATACAAAGTTAAATGTGTCAATTTCTTTATATTGTTTAGCTATTACTTTGTGTATGATTTTGAGCATATGAGATTGTTTTCTAACCTTATCATATGAGGTAAGGCTTGTTGAAAATCATCTAGCTTTGTTAGTATTGCTTTAACTTTATAGGTATGAAATTTTGTGATGAGCCCCTATATGCAAAACACACATGGTCTCACTTCAGTGATAGACACATCAAACTACTATATATGGTACATGTAGCTTATCTCATACATGAGTGAGGCTTGCAACAATCAGGATGAGATTCTCATCAGGGGGAGCATCCAGAAGCATGCTACCTAGGACATATGCTCGTTGTGCTCTTTTTGTCCTTCGACTAGGGTTATTTTTTGTCCCCTTTTTTGTTACCTGGCAAGGTTTTTAACGAGGCAACAATAAGCGCGTCCAATACCATCATTCATTGGTGGACATCCAAGGGGGAGTGTTGTAAATATTATTATCTATATGGATGTCCAAGTAAATACTCATTAGTTATGTACTTTGATGTAAACCCTATCTCTATATAAAGGAGGCTAATGATAACACTTCTACTTCTTCCCAACTATTCTCTCTTCATCTTTTCTCTACTTTATAACATAAAGATATATCAAAGCAATAAACTCCGGGAAGCTTAACCACGTGCACGCTTGGACAAGTTAATTAATTTGGTCCAAAATTTGTATCCTGGTTAGGCGATCTCAATTCCCTGGTCAATGACGAATGCTTGATTGGAATTCATATGTCCGAGGATTAATTATTAAGAGCAACTCCAACAGCTTCTTTATGTTTTGATTTTACTCTATTTTAAGAAAAAATGAGCATATTTTGTTCAAACAGATTCCCTGTAATTATCCTCATTTTAGGAATTGTGAGGAAAAATAAAACCAAATTCCATAAATTTACAGCAATCTCTAAAATTTTAAGGAATGATTATAGAGATTTTAGGGATTCCTGTAAAATAGAGAATCTGTTGGAGTTGGAGAAGAAAAAGAAGTTAAAACTTTGACTTTTGCTTCCCTATAATACAAAAATTATAGGGAAGTTTTCGGAGTTACTCTAAACCAGCGTCTGAAGCATTCTTAATTAAGACAAGGTTATTTGGCTTATATTTTGACTCTTATATATTAGTAGATTAAGTTCTTCAATTCATCTTTTCACTGCTTAAAAGTTAGAAAATTTATTGAAGTTGGAGTGTGAGACAAATATAGTATCTGAATATCTGAATAATGTCAATTTATTAATAGATTTCAATAGCAATACTTTGTCTGACTTCACTTCATCTATCACAGAAGGTTTGGAGATCTCATTTCAAGCGTTTCCACCGCTATACCTAACAAAGTTCAAATTTCATAGACAAAATGTTGATTCCTATTTGCATTGTCTTCCATTATACGAATAAAGCACATAATTGAACGGTTGTGTATGACATAAATTACGATCTTTGAAACAAAAAGAACTGGCACGGTTGGTGTTTAAGCAAAGTCCATGAATTAAACAAAACACAGAAACATAAGTTTACAAGTACTACAACGTAACCGAAAAATCAAAACACAACTCCACACATAGAAGAACAAGATCAAAAACAAACGAAAATACTAGAAAAACATCAACGTAACTTCTGAAAAACAACAGCAGTAGGCTACTAGCAAGCAAAACCTAAAGCCCCATGATCGATGATCGATATTTTTAGCAATGCACAGACCGGGCAAGTTTGCATTTAGCAGGGAGCTGCATGGCAAGGTTAGGGTCGACTCCATAGGTAGTGAGAAGCTTCGAGTTTCTCATGAAGAAGCACAGGCACGGAAAGTCGGCGACGGAAAGAGCTGAGCAACACTCGGCAGTGGGGGCTGCAGGGCTAATCCCAGGAGTCGCAGTCACTGACGGAGCACAGGCCACGAAGCCGTCTTTGGTCATGCGGCAGATGGAGCTCTGTCCCTGACCATTGGACCCAATGGCCAATGCCAACACCAAAGCTACAATGATCACAAGCTTTTTGTATGCTTCCATGTCTTTCGATCGAGCTCGATCTCTCTTTCTCACCAATCTGTAGTTTAGTTTCTTGGAGGAGATGATGGTTTGTGGCTTTGGCATTAGGGCTTATATAGCAATTGAATGGATATATTTATATATATGGCCTATGGGTTTAGTGGTTTGTCTTTTTCTTATCTAGTTTTAATAATTACCAGCAAATGAGAATCTTTTTTTATTCCGGGTGTGTATAGGATTTCTGCTAAAATCTGTCTTGTGGTAGGTTTCCAAAATTGTTATTCAAGTCGAAAGCTTTTGAGGTTCCATTGAATATACCTGAAAATCTTTAATTACAAGAAATTTTAAATTTGAACCTTCCGGTACTATAACTTCTCATTGTTGGTTCAAAAACTATAGGCCGGGTACGGTGTGTACATGCTACTATTGCACTACGCCATATGTTTTTCTCTCTACTGTGAAGTTGCCCTAATGCAAAAGAAGCTAAGTATATATAAATATATTGTACATTGTTTGCCTTCTCTTGTAGGGTTAAGCTTTTGAATTTTCAGTATGGCTGAATGTAAAAGGAAAAAAGAAAGAAGCATAACATATTGATAGAAATTTCGTATGATTATATAGTTAAACATATGACATCTTGCCACATCATTTAATAAATAAATTTTGATAATCGGGCTTAATTTGATTGACAAATTTAACAAATGTAGCAATGTTCTATGAATGAATTACTAGATTATTGTTAGAGCTCGTGACAAAGAAAGAGTTGGCGTATTGGCATGACTATTGTCTGTGACTCTGTAACTTGTATACGACACCGATCTCACCATCACGGGGGTGAGTGAGTACGATGGTGGTGACAAAGGGATTGGCTGGTCCTTTCTGGGAAGCATCATATCCACATCCATATGAATCTTTTTAATATTCTCTATCAGAGTTTCAAGCAAGAACGTGCTTTTATGGTGGTCACATGTGAACTTCAACATCGGTATGTCAATTTCGCTCTTATTCTTTCACACTTTGATGAGGAAGAAGTCATTATTAATGGAGATGGCATCAAGATTGTGGTGTTTTCTTTAGATGTGGCATGTGGTTCTTAAGGTCATTTTCCTTGTTCCATAAGAGGAAAGAGACGGAGAAGGGCCGGGGTAGTGACGTAAATTAGAGTCTTGAGATAAATAAGGAGATTAACGTTTTGTAATTTTGAAGAGAAAATGCTGATTCAGATTCGACATCATTTGATATTGTAAAAAATAAATTTTTTTATTTTACTCTAAGAAGATTGGTAAACACATCATTTTAGAGTTTTGTTGTCATGTGATCTTGTATTCTGTGCATTTTCTTTTTTGAGTAAGGGAAGGGGTCGGAGACGGAGAAGAGAGGGAGTACCAGTGATGTAAATTAGAGTCTTGAGATAAATAGCGAGATTAATGTTTTTCAATTTTGATGAGAAAAAAGGGACTCGAACTTGATATCATTTGATATTATAAAAAACAAAATTTTCATTTTACTCTAAGGAGATTGGAAAACACTTCATTTTAGAGTTTTATTGTCATTTGATCTTGTATTCCATGCATTTTCTTTTTCGGCTACAATATAAATTTAAATTCTAGAACTCAATTTCATATTGTTAGAGGAGATATTATTTAGTACACTGACGTGCACTTGCACTAATAGAAATGAACGTTTAGATAACATCAATTATATTTTTTTTATTCAGTGTAAAGAAGAATTTTCCTCATAGAGCACAAAAGTCAAGAAATACATATTAGTGGCAACGTAAAGATAACAGTCTGATAAAATCACAAATGATGCATACATATTACCACTGCCACATGCTATTTGTGCACCTATAAAATGTTATAGAGAGATTTGGGTTTGCGAGAGAGTTACACTTGAACTCTTAAAATGAGATATATCTATTTTTTTTTCTGGTGTTACGGGCTTCACCAAAGTTTTAGTACAAAAAACCCTTATGTAACATATGTCAAAACAAGTCAATAAAAACACAGAGATAAAAGTGTAAAATAATAGAAACCAAAAAGCCATTATCCACTTACTCTTCGTAGAACCACGAAAAATGCGAGCACGCACATTGCTAGTAAAACCCTCTTGATCGAAGCGGGATTGAGGGGAGAAGGAAGAGGCTATATTATAGGGTGGTTACATGATTCTTGTACAATTTGTACTCCTCGTACGTAATTGTCTTATTGGATAACTATTTTTAGTAAAGCCATTTTTAGAGATTTCTAAAACCTTAACAACTGAGCACTGCCTAGGAAAATGCATGAAGAAAAATGGTTGAGGAATGACTAATAATGAGAGGCTGTGAAACCAAAGACAACATAATTTCCGGAGTGTGGATAAGTAATAACTAAATAGTAAAGTAATAATTTTATGGATAAAAACGTTGCAAAAAATCTGAGTAGAGGTTACAAATTTGAAATAAATGGTTAAATGAGTAAGTAAGAAATGTAAGGGGAGTTTATTGTAAACTTCACATAAATTAAAGAAATATATGATCCGAGTAAATGACACGAGTTCAATACAAGTCACCATAGCACGCTGATTGTGAATCTATTTAATTCTTAGATAACATTACAATAACGTGTCAACATTATTGTAAAAGTTAGATACATTTATATAAAACAAAATCCAAGTACAGGATACGAATTCAATAGAGACTGCATCACTCTACCATTGATTGAGGCATCTTTTTAACTTTTAGATTGCATGATCAGAACGTGCCGGCTTATTGTAAATATCACGTAAATTACAGATTACAAAATCTAAGACGATACGAATAAATTGAAAAGTAAATGATGATAGCAATCTTTCTACGTATAGACCCAAAAATTACCCCCGAAATACACTGCAGTTCTTTTGTCCACATGAAGTTACTTTTTCTTTTTTCATAATTGGATAATCTTTAATGATGACTTGTTAAGATAAGAGTTGAATAATTCAAGCAACCAAAAAAAAAAAAAAAAAAAGGGAGCGGGAGAGCGTTACGAAGTTGGCACGTGACGTAGCTTGGAATGCTTTTGAAATCTCCCATGGGCGGTAACCACTAAATTTGCAACGCGTGTCACAAAGCATGACGTGTCGACCTTAGAAGGTTCTGGGCCCACACTCTACCCAGCTAGCAGCAAAACAGCTTTGCTTTTCCCACTCGTCTAAGGAGTTTTACCACGTAAAGCACCCTCCGATTTTTGCTAGTTTTACGAAACTGCCATTTACAGTACTACTCTTGGAGTCTTGGAACCTGTTGAGTTTCTAACTGAATGACTTCTTACTTAAGCTAGAGTTACCTGATCCTTTTTGGTAAATTTACAGTTTCTATTTCTTGCTTTCCACGTTGCTTTCTGGGTTCGAAAGTATATATATATAGATTCAATGATGGTGCTGCCGACCATTTAGAAATCTAAACCGGCCTTCATTCTCTTTCAAGTTTGGAGTTCTCGAATCAATTGCCTACCCATCTTGATTTTACCAACTTGAAGCATTGCAATCAGGTACCTTTCCCTTCATTCCTAATCTTTCCTTTTGTTGCAAAATGACCAAAAGTATCTTAAACAAGTGACTATATGTCTCTATTTCTTAATCATTACAATCACAAGCATTAGTATTTGGAATTCATTTTCATACTCACTCATCTCTTTTTGATGTTACCGGTTGTATTTATGTGGTCAATCAAAGAAAATTTTGGTCAATTATCAATGAATTTATAGACACGAATGAGAAAAACATAGTTCTCTTCCATTATATCTAACTATCTAAGAACTACTAGTGGCCAACTACAATGACTAATTACTTACCAAAAGAACCCTATTCAATCATGAAATTTGTTTGAAGTAGTATTTATTAAACCCAAGATTCGTAATTATATGGTTTATACAAAATTGTAAGTGTGAGTTGTTTACTACGAGCACTTCAATATTTACAGTACATTCTCTTTGACAATAGAAAATCTGAATATCTATACCAAATTTTACGATTACTTTTATAATTTATACATTTTTTTTTTCTTTCGATCTATTTTGTGCGTTCTATGCTGTTTCGTCAATCAGTTTTTATCATTCACAGTTTATATGAAAATAGTCAGAAATTGGCATTGTGATTTTCCTTTTCATTTCTCAAGGATATACATCAATTCTTTTTCTATTTTTTCGGCAAAAACAGAAAAAGAAAAAGGAATTTGGATAAGTTTAAATTTTAAATTTGCAATATTTCGGGTAAGAAAAATGGTGAGGTAATTTCGGTCATTACAGCCAGCGGGTCCTTAAAAGTGTAAAGTGTTAAGTGTGAAAATCTCTTTCATTTTGTTTGTTTCCAAATGATGACGACTTGAAGTTGTCCTCTGTTGCTTGCTATTATGACTACCACGCCAAATCTTCGCTCCTAAGCTTTCTTCTTCTTACTCCCCTCCTCTTCTTCTTCCTAATCATTCATCGATTCTCTCTCTAGAAACCATAATGCGGTGCTTCCTTGGCTTCGGTAACTGTTGCTTTGCGCCTTAAAACTGAGATAGACGAAAAGATAAGGCCTAAAACCACAAGGGTCTTCAGGGAACGAGGAGGACCTTGCTTCCCGCGTTTTCCATGCCCTTTTCACTCTTCTCTCTCATGCGTGCAAGCTATCCCCAAACCCAACATCTAAAACCCCCAACCCAACTTTTTTGTTGGGTCACACAAAAGTTTCAAGCTTTCCTCTAATTTCAGCTCTCAATTCTCGTTCTTTCCTCTTTGATTTGCTTTGTTTCCGTTATTTTAACAGAACCCATCTTCTATCTCCAAAGAGTTTCCTTGTTTGTGCCCACCAGCTGTTCGATTAAATTCCCAGGTTAGATGTGTTATCTTATTTTGTGAGGTGGGTTCGGGGAAAAGCTTTGAAAGTTTGGAGCTTTGGATGCTTTTGTGGTTTTCTTGTACTAAAAGTTGAGATTGGAATTTGGGATTGGAGATTCTAATTTGGTTCTGATTCATGGTTTTTTGTTTAGCTTCTGCATGAGAAAGAAGGGTACAATTAGCAAGCTGGCCAAGTTTCTAAGCTGACTTCTGGGTTTGTTCTGTTTTTTTTCCTTATTGTTTGTCTAGATCTGAGTTGAAGCTATGGGAAGCCATATGAGCAAGAAGACTACCACTGAGACATCGTCGTCTGCTATAAATCTGACCACTTTTCAGTACACAACTGATCAATTGAGCTCATATGAGGCTGCTTGCAAGGGTGATGCTGACTTGCAGTCGTTTGATACCAACCTCCAAAACCGAACCAATCAACTTATCACCACTCTTGCAGCAGGAGTTGAAGTCCGAGCTCTGTCATTCGATTCCTTGAAAGAAGTGACGGAATGTTTATTGGAGATGAACCAGGAGGTTGTCAAGGTAATCTTGGAATGCAAGAAAGACATTTGGAAGAATCAGGAATTGTTCGAGCTGGTCGAGGAGTACTTTGAGAATAGCTTGCAGACTCTGGACTTTTGCACTGCATTGGAGAAGTGCCTGAAGCGAGCTCGTGATAGTCAACTGCTCATTCTTGTTGCCCTTCAACAATTCGAGGAGGAAACTGAGGTGGGAGGCAGTCGGTACACAAGGACAATGGAGGAGTTGAAGAATTTTAAGACTGCTGGTGACCCTTTTACTGAAGAGTTCTTCCAAATGTTTCAAACTGTTTACAGGCAGCAAATACAGATGCTTGAGAAGTTGCATCTTCGAAAGAACAAGCTGGATAAGAAGCTCAAGTACATCAATGCTTGGAGGAAGGTCTCGAGTATCATATTTGTTGCTACTTTTGCTGCAATCTTGATTTGTTCGGTTGTGGCAGCAGCCATGGCTGCTCCGCCTGTCGCAGCAGCTCTGGCTGCTGCGACTTCTATCCCCGTTGGTTCAATGGGAAAATGGATTGACTCTTTGTGGAAGAATTATCAAAGTGCTATGAAGGGTCAGAAGGAAGTAATTAGCTCAATGCAAGTGGGTACTTATGTTGCCATCAAGGACTTGGACAGCATTCGAGTTCTGATTGACCGATTGGAAATTGAAATTCAGTCGCTCATGGATAATGCAAGCTTTGCTATTGAGCAAGAAGCAGTTAGGATTGCAATAGAGGAGATTAAGAAGAAGTTGGGAGTATTTATGAAGAATGTTGAGGAATTGGGATCTCAAGCTGATGTGTGCAGCCGAGACATTCGAAGAGCAAGGACTGTGGTTCTGCAGAGGATTATCAAGCATACCAACAACTGAAAACTTGACCCATCCTTGATGTTCAACCAGGTGCTGTTTTGATGTTAATTGGAAGATTCTAAAGTTATGTGACTTTCTGTTTTTTTCATCACATTTGTTTATTTTTAGTTTGTACCTTGAATCCAGTCAATTGGATGGATTTATATATGTATAAAAATAATCCAAGACTCATATACTTTCAGCCTTTCTCAAATGTTAGGAAGCAACTGACTTGTAGTTCCTTGGACGTTATGATTAGTCTTCAATCTAATTATTGGTTACTAGATGTGTTGGTGTATTATAGTAGTTGGTAATTAAATTAAACTATTTCTGGTGTCCATATTATCTCATGGATATGATACCATAATGTGGTGCCTGATTGTCTTGAAGATATTAACCTTAGAGGTCTCTTTCCTGTATGGCTATATATTAGTTGCCCAGATACGCCTATCTATTTCTATACACGTAGAGTAAGGTTAATATGTCATCTCTTCCATTGTTGGGTTTGTATACAATATGGTGGTCAGATCCATATGACGGCCAATAAAGGGACTCGATTGCCCTCACTTTAAATTATTTCTCCCATTAAGTTGTTCGAACAGCTCATATTTCCTTTGAGGGCCGGAGGCATGCTTGATAAAATGCCTCAACGAAACTGAGGCGGGCCGTGTGATCTATATCTTAGGAACAACTAAGATATAGATCACACGCATTATGACTAAAGAATACAAATATACAATCACGAGTATAAACACATTATAAAAGTAGCATGCTAGATCAACTCTAGTTTAACAAAAGATGAAGAACATACTTGATAAATAAGCCATGGATGGAAGTCTTGGTCTTCTGCATGCAGTTGCTCCATCTCCGAGAAATCTCACAATGCGGCAAGAGACTGTGGAACAGAGAATTCAAGGACCTCGACTCTAAGTTTAAGAGGTTCCTATCCATAAATGAATCCTATTTGGTAATCAATTTTAAGTTTCTCTAATCAACATAAATCTAGATCCACATTATAATATGATTGGAATCTCTAAATAATGTGGATCGGTTGTATCTAGTTTCTCGTGACAAGTAATGCAAGTCAAATTCTTACACGGGGTCCCAAAATTCCTCGAGGAGCTTCTTGCCTCCAAATGAAGAAAAAATCGTAGATCTCTGCTGTTGGTTCTAAACTCATTAATCATTAAAAAATTTCTACATATAGGCAGCTCTTAGGCTGATGGTTTGAACATGTTACCCTATGAGGTTTGCTCTTTTACTGTGGTTGCCCATTTAGGTATCTTACTTTTGCTTAATTGATAAGATCACATGTGCATTGCTAATAACAATGAGTTATATCCAATAATGCTTAGTAATATGTCTTTAATAGCTAGCATTGTTAGTGGTTGTCAATCGCTGAGTCTTATAGGTTATACGCAATGCATGGCTGGTGCATATGAGGGTACGAAGAGAATTATTCCTACTCTTAGTGATGAAGAGAATTATTCCTACTCTCCATCACTAAATTGACAACTTGGGTGACGTAGAGTCCGTATGGCCGTTAGGCATGCACACGTGGGTAACCCGCTCTGATACCATGATAAAGTAATCTGAGGTTCACATCCAAAACCAATTGGCAATGAATGGAGTGGCCAAAACCCTTATAAGCTCAAGAGTCTCATTTTTCTCATGTGAGATGTATATATTCTTAACACAGACAACTCAAATTACCTATGATAATTCTTGGTAGATAGGCTGCTCAATAAAATGCCTCAAAGAATGAGGCGGGCGAGGAAGCGAAAATTTCTCAAGCAGCTTCTTCGGCTCTTCATCAGCACGAAGAAAAGTTTCCTAGAATTGCTGACGAATTGTCTACAGTGCTCGTTGAAACACTGTTGAAATGGAAGCTTGACTTCAGCAGAGAGAAGTACTTAACTTGGACATCATAAACTCTTACTAATTAATTCAGGTACAAATTCAATTTTCTATTTGACTTGACAACAACAAACAAAAACAACCTTACGCAATGATCAGATATCATTTGCCAGTGCCCTTGTAATGTCTCTTGCGTTCTGCAGTTACTAACTTGTAGCATTTTCAGTTTTTCACCATCCACCGTTACAGACAACAATGCAAATACGTTTATTTGCTTTCACGTTTCCACCGGATCCAATTCCCGACGACTTGTCAACATAATTATTTTCTGTAGCATTTTCAGCAACTGCAGTTACAGACGTACGGTGCAAAGATTCCTGGAAATTGGACTCGGGGACTTCTCGCACCCTATGTTTGAATTTTATACCACTAGAGTACTATAGACTAGATGCTTGTAGTATATATGGGTGTGAATGATAATAACTAGCTTATCTCTCGATTCTGACCAGATACCATTTATGCAGACCATCCATCCCGAAACTGAGGACATGGTACATGTTTAAATTGTTGGAAAATATGGACTTTACATTATCTCATAGCATTAAGTAAATGATAACTGATTTAGTTTAAGATAAATAACAAAAAATAATAGGTAACTAGATAGAGTTAAAGTATTATATTTCTTGTTATTTATCTTAAACTAAATCAGTTATCATTTACTTAATGCTATGAGGTAATGTGAAGTCCATATTTTCCAACATGAATGTGGTACAGAATGTAAAAGAGTGTGTCTTTCGAATAATTAGTTGATGTAAACACTTGTGTCTTGCAAATATTTTCCATATATATTTTCCATATGGTTACTCCGTTACTGCAAACACTATCAAGAAGCCACACATTCTCACTCACTTGTGTAGTTGCAGCATAGCTGACAGAGAACATGTTGGTATCACCTTGTTCTTCAATGCAGTTTGCTTGTTGATTGCCTTTGTAGTTGCAATCCTTCTTGACATGACCAAACCCGTGACAATTTGTACACTTTGGTTTTCCTTTAAACCAACATTCACCAGTATAAAGTTTTGAACAAATAGAACACTTTGAATAACTTGAACTGCTACTTCCTTAATTGTTTTTCTTCACTAACTGATCTGATTTGTCTTCCCACTTCTTGCCTCTATTTTTCCAGTTCTTCTTCATCTTTTGTTTTCCCTTTTTCTGAATTATAACTAGATGGCTCATCATTTTTCTGATTTGAGTTAAGACTCAGTGTTTGAAAAGCTTTCTCAGATGGTTCATCGATCATGGCTCATTAACCTCTTATCAAAAGCCTTAAGTGTCCCTATCACATCTTGAACACCAAGAGTTTCCATATCCCTAGTCTCCTCTATAATACAAATTATAGCATCATATTTTCTATTTAGACTCATAAGGATCTTCTGGACTACTCTCTTCTTCGTAATGGATTCACCATAGGTTTTCATTTGATTTACAATATCAGTCAGTCTAGTACTGTAATCATTTAGCAACTCAGTTTCATTCATTCTGGTATACTCAAAATATCTTCTCAATGATTGAAGTTTAATAGTTCTAACCTTTATAGAGCCTTTGAACTCAAGCAGCAGAACATCCCAAGCTGCTTTCGCTGTTTCTTCATTTGAGATTATTGGAAAGATCTCGTCTGAGACTGAGTTTTGTAGTATTCCTAGAGCTTTTGCATCTTTGTTTATGTTTGTCTTCAGCTCCACTCTCTGAGCATTAGACATATTTTCAATTTCTGAAACTGTATAGCCTTCATCCACATAACTCTATAGTTCATGTGAGATGAACATGGTTCTCATCTTGATCATCCAGAAGTCGAAATTCTCTCAACTGAAGATTGGAACTCTTATTTCTGATGAGTTGCTTGAACTAGCCATATTAGATCAGTAATTTGTGTTTGATTTTTTTTTTTCAACAGTTGATACGTCCCAGTTGATATATATATATATTGATCAACAGAGCTCTGATACCATGTTGGATGTTGTTATATATAATTTTAATTGCTTCTACTTTGTATTTGAACAAAATATAATTGAAACCACAATTTGTTGATTTGATTAATTTGCAGTAGCAAATGAAGCATGATCGAACAGATCAACTTAACCCAGCAAACTTGGGTACTTGAGTTTTTGAACTTGTTCACGCTTTTACATCAACCAACACTTCCCTTATATAGGGTACAAGATTAACCTACAAAATATCTAAGATGATAGCATATTAAACTAGATTAAAAGTACTTTAGATACAAAATATCTAGCCTAATTTGAGTGGAGCAAACAGTAATGCAAGTAGCTGTAAAATATCTTTCATTGCAGCTAAGACTTTCACCGTAGCATGTTTCGTGATAGCGAACAAACTCAACCTTCGCGAACAAACTCAGTTATTCTGCGAACTATTATTTGCGAACACTACTTCTATGTGAACTCGCTACTTAGTTTTCCCTGTAGTGAAGTCATCCTCGTGAACGCACTTTAGCTAACATTCATAGCAAACTCACTTCGCGAACGCACTCATCTCGCGAACGCACTTTAGCGAACATTTGCGGATGGAGCAGGAAAGTATTAATTCTATCAGCATTGTGGTCGTTCTTTGTTATTTATATTGATGATTATGTTGATCCAGTGATCAATAATTTTTTTATAACCTGTTTTGTAACTCCTTTGACAGGTTCGATCTGGACATAAGCTGGAGATGCCCTAGTAATCAATGAAATACTAAATAAGCTTTATGAGGTTAAAAAAATTTAAGCGTGTAACTCATATATATTGGCTGATGTAGGTTTTTGAGCCTTGACGTGGCTAATGGCTTAGAGGCAATTCCCATTCGGGCTTGAAAACAGGCTGATTGTTCCACTTTACCCGAAGATTTACGGTATATAAACAAGATGATAATTGAAAAAAATGTCATTCAGCTGGAGGACTATATTGGGTGCAATTGCCGACCAAAGTGTGTAGCCAACAGTTGTCCTTGCATTCAGCTTAATGGCTCCTTACCATATAAGCTTGGCAGGTGAGAATTTGTTTATGCTGCAAATGTAGATAGTCAATATTATTATTTATCAATATACTAATATCGTAGTTCGATGAACTTACTTATGTTGTACCACTTATGCAGACTATCTGGCCCTAAAGACATAGTGTTTGAATGTAGTAAAAGATGTAGCTGTGAACCTAATTGTGTCCTACGAAGTTCTCAAAGTCAGTTGAAATACCCACTTGAGCTTTATCATACAGTAGACAAGGGATGGGCTGTTAGGACACTGTCAACTATACCCACTGGTGAACCACTGTGCGAATATCTAGGATTGCTTAGAAGGATAGAAGATCTAGATGATGGTGCAACAGAGACGAATTTTTACCTATACGACATTGACTACCTCCAACAATTGAAGGAAAGAGGGGTAATGCCTCATTCTTTTAATATTCTCTTTACTTAATTTTATTTTTCTCATAGTCACCCTTCTGGTGAAAGGACAGTTCGAGTTAGCGGAGATAATCTCATTAGAAAGATGAACATGTTCAAGTGGTTCAGAGGTTCCTTTGTCAGCTAATAATTAACCCAAAATTTGATCTTCCATATTGGTCCTTTGTCTCTTTCCTTCTATTCAACTTTATCCCTTGTTTTTGATAGAATTAATGCTTTCCTACTCCATCCGCGAAAAGTTCGTGAAGTAAGCTCGCTAAAAGTGCGTTCGCGAGATGAGGTCACTAGGGCGAAATGTTTGCAAAGTAAGTTCGTCTCGAATGTTTGCTAAAAGTGCGTTCGCGAGATGACATCACTGGAGGGAAAAGTAAGTCGCGAGTTCATTGAGAAGTAGGGTTCACGAATAACAGTTCGCGGAATAACTAAGTCCATTCGCTAAAGGTTGAGTCCATTTGCTGTCGCGAAACATGCTACGGTAAAGTCTTAGCTGCGGTGAAAGATATTTTACAGTAACTTGCATTACTATTTGCTCCACTCAAATTAAGCTAGATATATATTTTGTATCTAAAGTACTTTTAATCTAGTTTAATATGTTTTCATCTTAGATATTTTGTAAGTTAATCTTGTATCCTATATAAGGGAAGTGTTGGTCGATGTAAAAGTGTGAACAAGTTCAGAAACTCAAGTACACAAGTTTGCTGGGTTAAGTTGATCTGTTCATTTTTCATTTGCTATTGCAAATTAATCAAATCAACAAGTTGTGGTTTCAATTATATTTTGTTCAAATACAAAGTAGAAGCAATTAAAATTATATATAACAACATCCAACAGTTTCTTTCTGAGTACTTGTTCTCGAAATATTTACTTTTTCATTTGTACCATCATTTGTCTTTCATACTAATACAGTTATGTATTCATTTATTTAATTTAACAGACGACATCAAATGCTACAGCAGGACTTGAGTCGGTGAAGATGGATCAGGTTAACAATGATCCTGAGTTTACAATCGATGCAGCCCACCGTGGAAATATATCACGATTCATTAATCATAGCTGTGAACCGAATCTATATACCCAGTATGTCACACACAGGCACCCTGACATCACTAAAGCCATGCAACAAGCTCGGGTCATACTTTTTTGCAAAAAGGAAGATAGAGAGTTTAGAGGTTTGTTTCTTTATCAAAGTCTTAGTTTTAATTGTTTAACATTCAAGAAGTAATAAGTACTGTGTTGTAGTGAAACTAAGTTTAATGTTTATATGGATTCAAATTTGAGATTTTCCTATTGGTGTAGCTGACAGTTGTTTGTACTGCCTGATAGGAGCTTACTCTTTTTTACGGCTATCCAATTGATAGTCTCAAGGACGAAGAGGGCAAAGTCATTAAGGACTGCTATTGTGGTACACCAAGTTGCAGGAAACGCTTAATTTAGGTGAGATTGTGTTTATTGAAATCCAAATGCATCTCTTACATATGTTTTTGTTTGGATCAATTAGTTTAAGGATAAAAAAAAAGCGAAAAAAGGGATGCCAACTATTGAGCACCACTTCATCAGTTTCTCTTTAAGCCTGTAGATAAAGACTTATGCCCACTGTTGAAAATATACTATACAAACACATCATTTGTCACAAGTACTCTCTAAGCCTTCATTCTCCACAGCTCCATCGCAGTTAGTTCTCCTGGTATAGAGTGAATGAGTAATGTAATTAGAGTTCAAGAGACCGACACTCATCACCTTCACATAGACTAATATTTTCTTCCCCTTTAAGACTAAGGCCATAGAGGCATGGCCAGTTTCCCACAGATAAGTGTCACCCAAAGCAATTCGTTCACTTGACCCTTACATGTTTGGTCCTGCGACTCCTGCCACATCTGTGGGTCAAGTTCTGAGACTATACAAGTCTACGACGTAATTCAAAACAGCCGGTGGTTTTGGGTGCTTTAGTGTACCTACATGTCTGGCAAAATATACTGTATTGTACTGTATATATGATCATTGCCGAAATGTTGTGGTTGTATTTTTATATTATCATTACAGTTGCAGTTTTTTGGTTGCAGGTTGAGCGTGAGTGCGGGTTATATGCTTACTGTGGTCAGTGTGGTGCATCAAATTGGACAAAATCATGCCAGCAAAAGTCCTGAAATTTTTTGAAAAGATTTTGTTTATTTCATTTTATATAATCTGCCTACTCAAGTAATACGCCACTTTATCTCGAGACCATGGTTAAGAATAATGTATGTTAATAAGCAAAGAATTATCCAAGAAATTATACTGATATGCTTGTCACTCGGTGATGTAGGAATGATCAAACCAGTCTTGAAGTCAAAGTCAACAATCAAGTCAAGGCGTCTCCAAAGTCCACGTTTAAGGCTGAAATTGTTCAGCAAGAAACCGAGTCAGCCAAGCCTGACTAATTAGCTGAGCTTAACTAATTAGGGTTAATTAGTAACCAATTAGTCATGATTAGTTACAGGTTTTGCTATATAAAGTCAAGCATTGTTACAGTGTAACACTTCAAGTTTAATCAAGCAATTACATCACTATTCTCAATTCTCTCTCTCTCTCTCTCTCTGTTACACTCTCTCCTTCCTCATCTTCTTCCTCATCTTCTTTCATCAAAATCCTACTTTCAGCAGGTGACCGGTTTAGTTAAAAGCAAATTATTGCACTAGTCATTTCTTATAATAACAACTTTTCATATAGATTCAAATATAACCTCTTCATTCAATAATAATTAAGGTTACAATTGTTTAGGTCATCGTTAATGACCTTCATTAGCCACTCTGCAGGCCCTGCATTCTCTAGGTTGGAAACTGATTTTTTTTTTGGGTACCACAAGCGTGTATGAGCAATTTGATTTCCTCTACCCAGCAGTCCTTCCTCAGCCCAGCAACATTTTGCACAATTAACAACTCTTGCTATCCAAAAAAAAAAAAAAAGAACAACTCTTGGTACATCCTTGTTATCCACTTCAATTTCCACTGGTATAATACTTGATTCAAAGCAAAAACAATACCCGATTTCAACGCCAACGATTCTGGTACCAAAGGTGAGAAACAACCATGCACCGACAGGGTTAGTCGGCTATATGCCTGTGTATGCACTCAATGTGCCTTGAATTTACTGATTTCAAAGTTTGGTATGCTTCTAATAACCAGAAGGATATGCTTCTTAATTTGGGATATCTGTTAAGGAGCTACAACTCTTCTAATATGAAGGCAATTTGTAATTTATGCTGGGGATATGACTTTTGCTTTTCTAATATCTAAAATGATGCGCAGGAGCAATTTGCAAGACAACGAAGACATCTGCAGTGCTCTTTAGAGGTGAACTAATTTTTTTTTTCTTTCAAATATATGATAATTACGATGCGACCTATATATTGCTTCGCATTCTATTTAGTACTTGCATGTTCATCAATTCTTTCTGCTGAAAATATATATACTTGGAATGCAGGACTTGACAACCCTTTCGCGAAGTCATCTTTTTCTTCATGTAACTATATTGTACATTTGCTTTCATTATCTTTCCACTTCCAGATGAAATGATTATAGATTTTCTTGGAAATGACAGGGAGACATTGTTTTTGCTTTGGGGACTTCATATAAAAAGTTAGACCTGGTTAAGAAGATTGTGAAAAGCTGTATAGTGGAAAATGCAAATCCTGCAGCTCTTGTCATGAAGTATAGAAAGGATCGATTATACCGCAAGCTCGATCAAATAAACAGAAAAATCTTTTGTAGGCTTAACCTGAAAAGTTAAACCTGATCAGTGAGATTTTTAGAAGATTTGTTGTCATGAAGCATTGTTCTGAATTCTGATCAACCGGAACCAGAAATTGATTGACTAAACTGAATTCTAGAAGCTGGTGTTTTTTGTAATATATGGTGTATAGCCTATCAAAATGTTTGGCATATTTTGTATAACTGCTGACAGTGCTTCAGCTCTAAAGTGAACCTGTTACCCATCTTTTCTTTAATTTAATTAGCCTCTTCTGGTTCGTGAACAAGAAAGTTTTTTTTTTATCTTTCCCATTGGGTAGAAAATTAATATTTCGATGAATTTTCCTCACTACTGCTTGAAAACACTTGGGAAGTTTTTTTTTTTTTTTTTGAAAGATAAGTTGATATCATTAGATCAACAGCGAATAGGTTGAAGTCTACCAAAACTTACATAAGAAATCCGGCAAGAAAAGCCGGAGTAACCTACCTAAGCAAGAGCAAACCTTTAAAGATAACTGGGTCGCTCACATTTAAGCGAGCCTATACAATAATGAAAAAACCTCGCCTCCTACGGAAAGAAATCAATCAACTAGCCCTCGCTTGCCAGGCACGCAATTGTGGTACAAGCAAGAAACTAGAAACGTCATAGAAGACTCATAGAAGTTAATCCAACCTCACACAGGCTCAGACCCTAAAACATTAGGGCCCCATTGGCCTGGACCCGAGCCCAAGCCTGTAGGCCCAAGCCCAAGTCCAGTCTTGTCTAGCAGAAACAAAAACAAAATCAAACAGGCCCAGCAGCCCAAGCGCAGGCCCCTGCCCCAGTAACCCAAGTTTGAGCCCAGGCCCAAAGGCCCAAGCCCAAACCCAAACTACCAAGGCTGAAACCCTAGGCTTCAGCTGCCAGACTGCCTCCACCTCCGTGTCCGGCGGCCGGCCAGTCCCCCATCCCATCGCAGGGGCGGTCAAGCTTGCCTGTTCCTCGGCCTCGGCGCCTCCTCGACCAGAAAGAACCGGAGCCTGCACTGAGAAGAAGACTCCCCGCCGCTCTGGAGATCCGAGTCCGACGGCGATCAAGCAATCTCAAACCAAAGCTACAAATCTGGAGAACCCAACCTCAAACCACTGCAATCAGTCGATCGATCAAGAACCAGAAAGAAGCAGTCTTCACTTCCCCGACTCCGCTTCCTCGATACCAGCCAAACCAGCCAACGTCGCCGTTGAGCAAACCAGTTCCGACGTAAACCCAGGAAGGAGAAAATAAACCAAACCCCGACACTTGCTCTTCAGCCCAAGCGACGACCACGCTCCTCTACCTCCCACGCAGACCACGTACGCCGCCGACGAGAAGCCTCCGCTGCTAGAGCCAACGGGAGGCGCCGCTGCTCTCTCTGCTAAAAAACCCTAGGGTTTTTTCTTTTTTACGGTGTCTTGTGTTGAAAACACTTGGGAAGTTGTACAGAAAGTTATGAAAAAATACGTAATTAATGCAATAAAATAATGAGAAGTGTGTAATTAATGTCGAAGGAAAAATTTGTAAAGCCTTTCCAACCAGAATTTGTAGCTTTTGGTGTCCGGGGAAATGGAGGGGTCAAAGGAATACATTTGTATAAAAGGGACAACATATGTGAGTTATGTCAACAAGGTGACATTGCTACCTCTAATCAAACAATGCTATTGAAATGGGACTGGACCCTTTGGATGCAGGAAATCCCAAGTTCCCAACTACCCTTCCCTACAAGATAAACTAATTAGACATCCTTCTTTTACTTGGACTTTTGGAGACGGTTCTAGGTCAAACTCTGGGGAGATTGATGGATCCCAACCCCATTATGAAGTTTTTTTCATTGTACTCTATTACCTGTGCATTCAAAGGTACAAAGTTTAATCACTGCTTCTAGTGAGTGATTCTGCATTCCTTTTCTCATCAGTGCTACTTTCCGTGCACATGAAGCACCAAGCACTCTCTCTACTCCATTGAATCCCACTGCTGGCCGTGACAGAATGGTCTGGCATCACAGTACCTTTAAATCTGGTTATTCGGTAGCTCAGCATTCTACAGAATTATCTAAAGCCTAATCCGGCTATGACTATAGAGGTGATACAACAGTTTTGGTCAACAATTCATGCTATCTGGGTTTTCCCTCCAGCTCTTGCGACCTCGAGCTTGTGTCTCAAGTGAGATTCTAAAGTTTACTGAAAAGCTTTCTTGATCCATTTCACCATGTATCTTTAGTAGCCTCTAGCCTCTAGGATAGATTCTTTTGGCATGGTGGTTACGGAAAAAGCAAAATATGCATCAACCTTAGTTTTAACCCTCTTCGGAACTGAAAACTTCAACAATCTGAAAAAATCATGTCACACTATTTGGTCGGTACTCGCTGAATTGCAATTGCATTTTCAAAAAGCGACTGCACTATTGCATCATTTTCGGTGGCCTCCTCTCAAAAGTAATGCAATATCTCAATGGAGGCAGACCAAAAATGATACAATAGTTCAGTAACTTCCCATCAAAAGGGATAAAAAAAACAATCCTGCGGGCCAAAAATTGCTTTTGAATGAGTATACAACAAATTTTGATATGCAAATAGAACCGTCCAGTAAAATAATAACAAACACCATACCAAGCCTGCTGGCAGAGAAAACTCTTGAATCATACAATCTAAAAGTTTGGATGCATCTACTCTGCGTGAGAAGGAAACTACTTGCTATTGCTACCCACTTAAAAATTACAACCGGTACAAAACTCATATGGAACCTGTTGACACTCCTTCAATAATAATAATCTAAGATGATTTACAATTAAACAAGCCTTTCAAAAGGCTAACAATGGGCAATGGTCGAATATTGAAGTAAGTAGCAGATATGAGATATGCACAAACGGAAGATACATATATCTTAAACCAGATGGACGAGAATAGGGTTAGGTATGTACACGTTCCTGTCGCGATAATTACTGCCATAAAATTGATAAGGCACTTCAGAGTAGAGAGTTCACCTTCTGTTCCTTCATGGGGAAAATGGCCTTGAGAATGAAAATCAGAGAGCAACTGGTCTTTGAAATGAAATGTATTCATTAGCCAAGTCGTAACCTCGTCTTCAGATGAGGGAATATTATCAAGTGGGATACGTCGGATATGCATATGAACTTCAGTAGGGTTCACCCCAGCGGCATTGTCGAAGAAAGTCGGACTACTAGGCCTATAGCCGATAGTCACATCATAAACTGCAGTACACAGAGAAACCAATGTACAGTGTAAGAAAATCAAGAAAAACTAGCACAATCGCCTCTGAGATATTCTAGTAGATATGGCTAGCTAATTAACCCAATTAATGACAAACACAAAATTGATTTAGCAGGCATAATTCACTTGCTGTAGGTTAGCCTTTAAATGTAGAGCTAAAATCATTTTACCACCCTGAACTTTACACCTAAAATCATTTGTGCCCCTAAACTTCTAATATGATAGCTTGTGCCCTTGTACTCTCCAATGTGATTGCCTATAGCCAAAACTTAACTAATCCATCAATTTCTTCATATAGTGTTGCCCACTCAAACTAGATTTTGGCTTTCAATCATGCAAGAAACACACATTTACATGTCCAAAGCAAAAAACTGACCCTAAGTGGACTCTCATCATCACCAATTTATGAAGAAATTGATGAATTAGTTTACTAATGGCATTGGTTGATCATATTGGAGAGTATAAGGGCATATGTGATCAAATTAGAAGTTTGGGGACACAAATGATTTTAGGTGTAAAGTAAAGGTGATAAAATGATTTTAGCTCTTAAATGTACCATCCATCCTGCAATGCAAAGAACCATAGGCACCTTTATCATATATTGTCATATAAAGCTTTTATATTAAACTGGAGCATTTATTTCATTACTGGACTATAAGTTTGACGGATTTCTTAACGGGAAACTACTATCAGACAAATACAGTAATCGAGGGGAAACACAGAGCAACAAAGCAGCAAATCTTGTAACTCAAACATTACAGCCAACCCAAGTTAGTTGTGTCTATTACAAATACAATCAGCAATAAACAATGAATTCATTGTGAAAATTAACCCCAAGTGTTTAATAATTTTGATCAGAAGTATTCCGATAGAATTAAGTTAAGTGGATTGGAAGATGAATGACAATAAGGAAATTCAACAGAAAATGTCATTGCCTTGAACTGTTAACAATAAGACTCTGAGGTGTCACCTTCATATTAAACAGTCCCTACACCCAAAACACATCATCAATGGATTTGTGGAATAAAATCCACATATTCAAATACTGGGAACTTTTTGAAATAACAGGAAAGAAGGCCCCTAATTGAGTAACAAAGGACTCACTGTATCGCCCAGCTGGCCATTTCTAGAAATAGGGGAAAGCCATATGAGCATAATGTTAAAGGTCCATTCTTTGAACTATTGGTAAGGAAATATAAATTCAAGAAACAGAGACTGGAAAATCTTTCATTAGGAAACAATTGAAACTGCAATTCAGAAATTCCAAAAGACATGTATGTAAGTTAAGTTATAAGTATATTTAGCCAGAGATGAACCAATTTCCAGGATTATTCGCCATTCTAGAGAAGAAGTTTTAAATTTTAAATTGTACGGAAGAAACCCAGCAGGATTCAGTGAAATGAAAGTGTAAACCCCAAATAACATGTAAAGAAGGCAACCTGCATCCAAAGATCCCCTTAATTCTTCTAAACATGCATAGAAGCCCTTTGTTTTTGGAAGCAAGACATGCTTTAGTACAGGTAAGCCATGTTCAGCAGCATACTTCTGATTACGGATGCACTTCTGCTCACTGCATAAAATAGTTGGGAAGAAAAATCTCAATACATGCCTTAGATAAGAGGAAGCATTATTTAACTATTATACATGCAGCCATGCAGGAACATTTAACTATGATCAATCACCCTTAGATTGCATCCATTGCTATCTTAAAATTACTCAAGACAAAATGCTCAGGAACCTAATACCAAGTCTACAATTAAAAAGGAAAGCAGAAACACGATTGAGAAATTACGTGAAATCTGTTCCTTCTGGGAAAAGAGCAAGCCAGAGAGAATCTTGAGGATCGTTTAAAGTTGAAAGCATTCGACGCATATTTGGTTCATCGACCTCCCACTTTCTCTCCACGGAAATGTACTCCATTATGTGAAACGTCCAACCAAATACAGGAAGTTTCATTAAACTACTTTTAAGGATATACTTTATGTATCCCTGCTGTCCTTTGCGCAGTGCCAAGTCCCACAAATACATCCAGTCCACCTCAGTTCGATGATTTGAAATCAGCAAAATGCGTTCCCCTGTGGGAACAGTTTCTCCAGAAAAGATAACTTTAGTCCCGTTTATCTTTTCAAAAAGAACAGGCCATAAAGCTATCCAAGCACCATAGAAGACAGCTGTTACTCTTCTACTGTAAGGTATGCTGAAAATCCTAACTGTAACAGCTCCCATGAAGCCAAAATACACTAACATCATGAAGGCAGTCAAAACAAGCACAATTAAGCAAACCACCCCCTAATTGCTCTCAGTGGAGTTAACGGACGGGCACTCATGGCATTATTTGAAGGCCTTTGAACATCCATATCACTCAAACTCAATCACTGCACTCAAAAATATCCGCTTACAACGATCCCAATGGGAATACCAGATTACACCAAATGTTCACTGATTGCAAGAAACCAAGTGAAGACAAACAAGATACTAGCAGAATATACAGGGCATCATGTTCTTGGCTTCAAGAAACGACTCCTAGAGGGGTTGCTGACAGTTTATATAGCCGATGCCTCGGAATAAAAACCACAAGTTTAGTCCTGCATAAGGAAAGTGAGGAAGAGAGTCAGCAATGACATGTATCATGCATTCAACCCACTTTCATGGAAGGTCAACCTTAAATCATATAAAACAGTAAATGCATTCTAATACCAATGTGCTAATCTAGCTGCTTCCCAATCAACCCAACTCGATTCAGGAAAAATCGAGCCAACTCAATTCAGGAAACCAAGACCTAATCGACGGATCTAGAATCGATTGTGAGATAGCAATTGCAGTGAGGTTCCCAAAGTAATGAAAATTCGAATCAGAAGCAAGGAAGTTAGATCGAACAGAGAGTATTGAACTTTGGGGAAGTCGGTGACTGTGGTTAGTGGTTTTTACCTTGTTGCGGTGGTTTGCGAGCTTCGCTGACCGTGAAGGAGAGGCTGTGAGGGAGGGACTGAGTTTGAGATGGAGTAGGAGCCTTGTTCTGCGGTGGACCCCAGTATTGCCTTGTAGAAAACTGTAAAAGGCGGTGGAAATTTGAGGCTGGGCACTGTTCGGGTTGGCTCGGCTTGGGCCTTAAACCGAACCCGAACCGCAATTTTCGGTTGATCATTTATTATTTTTTTTTTTTTGGGGAAACTGATTTCGGAGAGTTTAGATTCGGTATCGGTTAGACCCGGAGTTAAACATTATTGGCACGTTTACTTACTTGGAATGGAAAATAATCATGAATCGGAGACAAGTGGAATGGGAGAAGAAAGGAATCGGTATTGATTCCGGAGGAATGATTCCTAAACCCATCTCCCCCCTTCGGAATCGAATTCCTGAGTATTCAGGAATCGATTCCTGATAAGGAGGTGGGACCTACATCCATTCCGATTCCTTCATGTGTTAGTAAACGCAGGAATTCTTTTACCTGGAATCATTCCGATTCCTTTATGTGTTAGTAAACGCAGGAATGTTTTTACCCCGTAATCATTCCCTCCCATTCCAAGTAAGTAAACATGCCCTATGAGTAAAATAACTAGAAAAAAGTTTGGTGGAAACTTGCAAAATAACCAAAGGTATTGTTCGAATCGAGGACAAAAAAATCGATAAAGTGGGCGAAATTTTGGGATGTATTAAGTCAAATTCAGTAATTGTTGTTTGTCAGGGAGTCTATGTATACCTATTCACCCTTAATCACCACAAGTCATTATGAAATGAAGTAAAGGATCCTGTACCCATGCCTCAAAATTTCCTTGCCAAGCTACATGAAACAGATTTCCGGAAGTCCACAGAAAAATTATTGCTAATTGCCCGAAATGAGAAGCAAAAATATTCTGATAAAGACGTTCCTCAGTAATATCATCATGACTCTCGAAGTCATGTGCGGTAGCAATACCAAACCAAATACGACGAGTAGTGGGGTCCTGAGCTAAGCCTTGGCTAATGTTCAATATAATCTTTTCAAATAAAGTAGATAATATAGTCGAATAAATATTTTCTAAAGTTTTATTTTAAACTTTCACTTTTTTGTCCAACTTTCCATCAATTTCCTTGAATATCTACCGATATCGATACTCTCTCAATATTTTTGTTGATATTTTTATTTTTTGGATAGTCGATGTATCCTCGATATCCGAACTTTTTGTCCTTGATTCTAACTACTAACTGTCATTTATAGTTTGTTGAGAATATTATGTAATTAGGAATAGATTTCTTGTATCTTTAGGAAATCATGTACAGGAGGATTATCAGATTATGGCATTATCTGTATCCCTAGATTATAGGGTTTCCTTGTTGATCAAGGTTGTATATCTATATATATCGGTGATTCTATTGATAAAATTAATTCAGTCACAATTACAATTCTTTATGGTATCAGAGCAGACAACGTCCTAACTCTTCTTTCTTCTGCAAATTCTTTTGCAGCCTTTATCCTTCTTCGTTTTCCCTAACCCTTCATGGCTGGAGATGATATCTTTTTTGAAACTCCCAATGGTGGTAGCGGCACCAGCGACACCTCCTCTGATGAATATGCAAATCCGCTATTCCTCCATCATTCAGACCATCCCGATCTCATCCTTGTCTCCAAGAAATTGACAGGAGACAATTACAACTCATGGTATCGCGCCATGAGGATGTCCCTGAGTGCAAAGAATAAGATCGGATTCATCACCTGTGCGATCAAAGAACCCTATGCAATCAACAAACCAGAGGAGTATGCTTTATGGCAGCGATGCAACGACATGGTCTTATCCTGGATTCTCAATTCTCTTGAACCAGACCTTGCTGACCCAGTCCTCTCCTGCACAACACCTCATGCTATTTGGGAAGATCTCATGGAACGCTTCACCTTGGGAAATGCCCCCACGTATCTTCCAAGTTCAAAGAGACATCTATAAGATTAAACAAGGCCAGATGTCAATCGCTACTTACTATACCAAATTGAAGGCACTTTGGGATGAGCTTGCCTCGTACAATACCGTGGAGAATTGCACTTGTGGGGCACAGAATGACAGCACCAAACTCATGCAATTCCTTATGGACTTGAATAAATCGTTTGCAGGTACTCGTGGTCAAATTTTGCTAATGAATCCATTACCTTCTGTGCGACAGGCCTATGTTCAGTAACTCAGGAAGAGAAGCAGCGAGAACTTGGTGTTGCTACCCTTGCTCCATCCAACGCAGCAGCAATGACCATTTGTAACAATCCCAGGCCGCAGTCTTTTAATCTGGGCAATCAAGGCAGTAGTTCTCGCAATCGCACTCCAGTTCAATGCACCTATTGTAACAAATTTTATCATACTGAGGAAACTTGTCACATGAAACATGACTTTCTACCTGGTCATCGGCTTTATAAACACAATCAACAACAAGGAAATCGACCTTTATCACGCAATGATGCCTCTGCTAATCATGTTGATTGCACACCTTCATTTAAGGAGCTACAAGCCACACTTCCCAACTTGATCGACTGAAGATCAATACACTCAGGTTATTGCTGCATTGAATCCTAAGCCACCAACTCCTCAGGCTAATGCCGCTTCTGCTACAGAGTTTACTTCAGGTTTGTCTTTGGTGGATTATAATCGATAGATAATCGAAAGTGGAGCAACTCACCACATAATTGATTCATCACATCTTTTTACTAGCCATAAGAATGCATCTTTTCCTTCTGTTTCTTTGCCTAGTGGAGCCAAGGCAAACATCTTTATGAAATGGTCGATTACCATTAATAATGTAGTTTTGCTAGATGTGCTTTGTGTTCCCTCATTCGACGTTAATTTGATGTCTGTTGGACGCACTATAAATGATTTGCACTGTTCACTAACCTTTTTCCCTTCTTGGTTTATTTTGCAGGATTTGGCTACGAGGATGACGATTGATATGGGTAAGTGACATGGAAATTTGTACTATCTTGTGGCGTTGTCTTCCTCCATTCCTACTACACATCCCTTTGCCGGTCACATCACCATCTCATCTAATCTCTGGCATCACCGCTTGGGATACCCCTCTCCTGCACGTTTACAATTTCTTGCGAAGAATTCTCTTTCTTTTGTTTTTGATTCTAGTCATAAATGTGCGGTTTGTCCTTTAGCTAAACAGACCCGCCAACTTTTTCCTTCTAGTTCAATAAAAACTTCTGATGTTTTTCCCTTATTCATTTTCATATTTGGGGATGTCATAAGATGCCTTCTCTTAATGGTGCTCATTATTTTTTTACTATAGTGGATGATTTTTCTAGTTTTACATGGGTTTTTCTCATGCGTCACAAAAGTGAGATGCAACATTTACTTCAACATTGTTTTGCCTATGTTAAAACTCAATTTAATACTCATGTTCAGCAATTTCATTCTGATAATGGCGTTGAATTTCTTTCTTTACGAAACTTCTTTCAAGATCAAGGAGTCATTTTTCAGCATTCTTGCATTTACACACCTCAACAAAATGGTGTTGTTGAGCGCAAGCATCGACACCTCCTAGAAGTTGCTTGAGCTCTTCGTTTTCAATCTCATTTGCCTCTTGAATTTTGGGGTGAATGTCTTCTCACCGCTGCCTATACCATTAATAGGCTGCCCACTCTTTTACTCCACAAGAAAACTCCTTTTGAGGTACTTTATAATAAACCTCCTGATTATTCTCGAATGCGTGTTTTTGGATGTGTAGCTTTTGCCACTTCAGTCAATCCTTCATCAAAATTTTCTCCACGTGCTCATAAATGCATTTTCCTTGGATATCCGATTGGTCAGAAAGCATATAAGTTATATAATCTTAAAACCAAAAAGATTTTTACAAATCGTGATGTTATTTTTTTTGGAGGATACTTTCCATTTTCAGTCATCTTTTCAAGGGATTTCGTCATCTTCTCCTCCTTCCTTGCCGCTTCCTATTCCTATCCTTAAATAGCAACATCTCACATCACCCATCTCCACCATCCCCCAGCTCTTCCCTCTTTATATCTAGAACATGCGTTGCCCAGGATTGATACCTCGTTACAATCCTTTGAAGAACCAACATCAGCCTCACCTCCTTCCTCTCCTCTTTTGTTCGAACAGGATACTGCTACCCTTAACCCTATTGACCATCCTGTTGCTCCCATCGAACAACTTGCCATTGAACCTCCTCCTTTGGCCGACCAAGATCCCATCCTTGCTACGTGACGCTCACAACGTACACATGTTCCTAATGTCCATCTCAAGGACTACGTCTGCTCGCAAGTGATTTGGCCTCCACACACTTTGTCATCTCCTCCACCGAATCCTCTCAAAGGTACACACTATCCCCTATGCAATTTCATCTCCTATCAGCGTTATTCACCTCTGCCCCTATCCTATGTTGCTGCTATTAGCAGGGATGTGGAGCCTACCTCTTATGCTCAAGCTGCCTGTGATCCTAAATGGCAAACTGCCGAGCTTGCCGCTCTTGTTGCCAATAATACTTGGACTCTTGTTCCTCTTCCTCCTAGCAAACGCCCTATTGCTTATAAGTGGGTATACCGGATTAAACGTAAGGTAGATGGTTCTATTGAGCGTTATAAAGCTCGTCTGGTTACCAAGGGTTTTACACAGGCTGCAAGCATCGATTACCATGATACTTTTTCCCCTATTGCAAAAATGATTATTGTCCGTTGTGTTCTTGCTCTTGCAGCCTGTCAAGTCTGGTCCCTTTACCAACTTGACATTAATAATGCCTTTCTTAATGGGGATCTCCATGAAGAGTTGTACATGTCCCATCCTCCTGGTCTTCGGCGACATGGGGAGAAATATGTTTGTCGCCTCAACAAGTCCTTGTATAGTTTGAAACATGCATCACGACAATGGTTTGCTAAATTTATTGAGGCTATACTTTCTGCTGGATTCACTCAATCAAACGCCAACTATTCTCTCTTCATTCAGAAGGTTGGTAATTCCCTTACAATATTGTTGATTTATGTTGATGATATTCTCATCACTGGGAATAATCTGGACTCTGTTAAGGCTCTTAAACAGTTTCTGCATACCCGCTTTAGAATTAAAGACTTGGGTGATTTTAAGTATTTCCATGGGATTGAAATTGCTCGTTCAGGAAAAGGTATATATTTGTCCCAAAGGAAGTATGCGTTGGAAATTATCAAGGATACCGATTTTTTGGGTGCCAAACCTGTTGAGTTTCCAATGGAAAAACAAAATTGTCAAATAAAGAAGAATTGCTTAAGGATCCGGCAGCATATAGGCATTTGGTTGGCCGCCTCATATATCTCACCATCACCAGGCCTGACATTACCTATTCAGTTCATGTTTTAAGCAGATTTATGCATGAGCCATGTCTACATCATATGGCCGCAGCACTTTGGGTTGTCAAGTATTTAAAGTCATGTCCTAGTCAAAGTCTTCTTTTGCATACTAAAAACGATTTAAGTTTGAGAGATTTTTGTGATTCTGATTGGGCGGATTGTCCCATCACTCACCATTCTACCACTGGCTATTGAGTGTTCTTAGGAAAATCTTTTATTTCGTGGCTCACCAAAAGGCATAAAACAGTCTCTTTATCAAGTGCTGAAGCTGAATACAGAGTTATGTCAGGTATATGTTGTGAACTTACTTGGTTGTAAAACTTGTTTGCTGATTTGCACATACCTATTGCCTAACCTGCCACGTTATATTGTGATAATCAACCAGCTTTACACATCGCTACAAATCCAGTTTTTCATGAAAGAACTCGTCATATTGAGATGGACTGTCACTTCATTCGTGACAAGATAATTGATGGGTCCGTTCGCACTAGATTCGTTGGAACCTTGCAGCAATTGGCAGACATTTTTACAAAAGCGTTGGGCAATGAAAGGTTTAAGAATTTGTTGCACAAGTTGGGAGTTCTTGACATCCACTCTCCAACTTAAGGGGGAGTGTTGAGAATATTATGTAATTAGTTGAGAATATTATGTAATTAAGAATAGATTTCTTGTATCTTTAGGAAAGAATAGATTATGGCATTATCTGTATCCCTAGATTATAGGGTTTCCTTGTTGATCAAGATTGTATATATGTATATATCGGTGATTATCAATAGAAAGAAAATTAATTCAGTCACAATTACATTTCTTTATAGTGTACCACAAAAATCATTCATTATTCATCAAATCCAATCTCATAATCTTACTAAACTAACTAATTAACTGAATTAACAAACTTACTAAACTAACTAAAGTTTCAAAGTTACCTAGCTACTAGTTATCACATACCCAAACTTTCAATTCAAAGTTCAAACAACAAACATTCAATTCAAAGTTCAAACTAGCAAATTCAGAGTTCAAAGCATTGTTTTTTTTTTCTTTCTTTAAAATATATATTACATACCTAAATTACTAAAATAAGTTAAATAACAAACAAGTAGAGAAGTGAGAGACCATATTCAGTTCTTCCATCTTCAATCTTAAACAAATTTGCTTCAATGCTTGCCCGCTTCAAACACATCTTCATTCCTCAGAGTCGGGCGTTTGTGTAACCCTAGATTCTAATCCATCAAAGTCCAAAAACAGTAAACACAAAAAGTCAAAATCTGAAACAACCACAAGTACACAACAGTAACAAGATCAACATATTCCATTTAAAGTATCAATTTACTGGTGCCATAATAGGAAATCTAGCTCCTTCATTCCTTTCATCACATGACGTTTAGAATATGACAACAACATCAACTGGGAAGTTGATAATTTAAATTGATTTACAAATTGCATTTAAAGTATCAATTTACAAACTAAAAACCCAGTTTAAATTTCAAAACCCTAATTTGAATGATAGCCCCAAATTAATTTTAGAGCTAATTTCATTTTACCTCTCTAAACTTTACATGTTAAATCATATATCACCTTGCACTTTTAGTTTCATCACACGTACCCATCTGCTCTCCGATTTAATCAACCATGTTCAATCATTAGTTTTTTGTCAAGTATTTTGTAAATTTAAAATATAGATCTAATGGCCTCTCGCGTATATATAATGGTGATCCACTAATGTAGCATGCAAAATTATATCTAATGTGACTATAATTGCAAACTACATCACATAATTGTTGAGAAGAAAGCTACGGGTTAGACAACATTTATTAAAATTGATAAGTACAGGGACACTATGATGAAATTAAAAGTGCAGGGAACAAATGATTTAGGGAGTACAGATCAGGGAGGTACAATAAAATTTTTCCTTAATTTTAAAAACCTTAATTTTGAATAAAAATTAAAAATCCCTGTTCAAACTTTCAATTTACCAACCCCAAAAACCTCAATGTTAATAAAAACCCAAAATTAATTCTCAAAACCCTAATTCAAGTTTGGAAGTGGAAAGCCTGAAACCATAATTTGAGAACAAAAGAAAGAAGATGCAAAGAGAGTTTGACATTTTAATAGATTGAGAATGAAAACTGAAAAACATAAACTCATCGATATGGTTTTGACAAAGTAGAAAAATGAAAATCTTATAGATCGAAAAGAGAAAACTTACACTCATAGGCTCACGTAGAGCTATCAATTTCGACATGACCCAATAGCACGACTCGAAACCTGCATGAAATAAAATAGGTTGAACTCGCACCACTAAAAAGTGGGTCATTTGCATGTCAACTCGCTAACTCGAATTAACCTATGTAACCCGTTTATCAAAAGGATCAAGTTCGGTTGGATGAAAGTCATATACAATACTAGTTAGAAGTATGTAATTATTTAAGTATTTAGGGGTTTAATGTCTTAAATAAGTTAAGTGGTGAAGTTATGTACAATTATTTTAAGATTTTTTGCATTTTTCTAATAAAATATTATTAAGACTGTTATGTGGAGTTGATAGTTGTGATGCTTTCAAGGGCATTCGTAAGTTGCTCGCAGCAGTGATTGTAAAAATCATGAATAGAGATTAACTGGATATATGTTGCAACAAGAAAGAAGCTAGCTGCTAGAGTCATGGCCTAGTCCCTAGTGAAGTCACCAAAATGTCGGGACACTTTTGATCGAAATTGTACAGCAGCGAAGTCATCATGGATGAGCCCAAAATCTTGTTCCCTTTGTCTGAATTAGCAAAGACTAAGTCCAGCAAACATTGAAAGACAATAAGTCTTAGGAAATGTTCTATTGTATCTCTCCCAGCAACTCCCTCCATGTTCATGGTAGTAAAATCAAGTTCACAACTTATTAAAAGCTTGACAAGATGCATGTGGCGTGGGACCTAGAAAAGCATGAGTTTTAGAATAAGATATTTCAATAGTGATAATATGATGGTTGAGAATGGAATAAGAGAATTGGACGAAAGGTGAGTAGGGAAGGATGTAAAACTATAGATGGTTTTGAGAGAGAGGAAGCTTGGCAGAAGAAAAGTGTTAGCTAGAGAGATTGCTAGCACACTCCATCATGCTCTCCTCTCCCCTCTCCTTGGTTAATAGTAGTAGCTATTTATATATAATTCTAGCAGCTAAAAGAATCTTGGTTGGAGATTTCTATTGCTAGGTAAAGAGTGGCTTGATTAAAAGCATGTACTACATTTTGTCAGGTTTTGTCTAAATATGTGAGATTGTGGAACAGATGGGTTGAGTTGCTGTTATGACTCAAGCCTTGTTGTTACACAGTGATAGGAGTATTTTAATGCGACGTTTTAACTGCTATTTCCCTACATTTCCTACGTTATTTCCTTAAAGAATCCTTGTTTTGGAAAGTTTCCATTCTTCGAATGGGAAAGTTCCTAATTGTAGAAAGTTTCCGTTCTGTAGTTTCTATTTTTCATTTTTAGAAAGTTTCCCTTTTTCATTTTAGGAAAGTTTCTATTTTTGGTAACAGTTTCTATTTTCAGGTTCTTGGAATAAATAAGCTGAAATGAGCTCATAAATGGAAAGAGGAGCTAGCCAACGTCGGAGGGAGACAAGATGAGATACAAAGGGTTGCATAAATGAGCAGAAATGAAGCTTTCCTGTTTCAACCAGGAAACCCTGTCCAGAAAAGGAAACCCTGCCAAAACAAGACTCTTGAGCCAACCAAGAATGGAAATCGAAATAATGAAGTGTCATGGCATGAGAGAAGCTTCTTGAAGACTTTAGAAGATCACATGGCAAGAAGGTGACGCAAGAAAGCCCAAGAATTATCAAGAGACTTGGATTTTCAGCAAAAATGGATGAAGTTTTCAGAGGTTCCACACCCCTATATATACTCCTTCATATTTGACGTGAAAGAAGTTCCACACTCCATAATTTTCAGAAATCACTCTCCCATAACGTCCTCCTCTCTCCATTCTCTAGTCATCTTTGGCGTTTCAAGCAAGGCAAGGAAGAAGGAAGAAGAAGCCGTGAGAAACCCTCCACCATCCACCTTGGAGCCGTGAAGCTTGAAGATTTGCTTTCAAAGTTCAAGTTCAACGTTCAAGTCTTTCATTCCCATCTCCATTCACGGTGTAATTCAACCTTGGCCCTTGTAATCTTTTGATTTTCCTTGCTTGAATTTTTTGATTATGTTCTAGTTAACCTTAACGTTTGAATAAAGTTTTAATTCCAGATTTTTATGATTGAATAAATTTCAGATTCTTATTATTGTGATTCTTAAGTTGCTTATGTGAGAATGTTTAATTAAATACGTTTGATCGAAATCTTTTATGTATTTTTCTTATGTGGTTCGAAACATATATGATTGATATATAAGAACAAGATTTAAGAACATGATTTTTCTTAAGTTGCTAGATTTAAGAACATGATTCAACTTTTTGTTTTGTGAACTTGAAATCAAAAGTAGTGAAGGTTTTGGACAAAACCCGAATTTAATTAAAAAGGATTGCAATTAGGTGAACTTTTTCAGACTAAGTTGCACACTTGAGTTGATAGCCTTTCTATGTGTTTCATGCGTTAAACGTGTTATGATTGTCTAGCTTTCTAGAGCTTGAATGCATGTTTGATAGGATTAGCCTTTGTGCTTTCACTTAGGTTAATTAGCATTGAAAAGTAAAATATGGGAAATTATTTGCTTTGAATATTTCACATGATCAACTCCTTTCTCATGATTTAAGATGAACAATAATAGGGTTGAGTCGAATTTGATTATGAATTTGGTTTTGATCCTTGTTTCATATGTTCCATTCTTGTATAAGTGTTTGTATAGTTTTCTTTATTTCGTTTCTTTTAATGTTCGAAACCAAAAATCCAAAAATCCCCCTTAATTTGTAAATATGTTTATACTTTGTTTTATTCTTGTAAATAATTTACTTTGTACTTATTTTAATTTTTTATTTGTCCTATAATGACAGGTGTACCCTCAATCCCCGGATTAGATCGATCCCTACTTGCTTATACTACTAATGATATTTTTAGAGTTAAATTATGCGCTTGCTAAAACCGCATCAACATGTGAGAGGAAATTTACTACTGTGTAAAGAATGTTACATGTGAAATGGAAATCACACTTTTGTAAAAAGTTGCAAAGTTATCCGATTTGAGCTTATAGGATAGTTATTGGTACAGAGATTTGTTGTTATGATAGATAAATAAGGTTTGAAATTTGGGTTATCTCTTCTTCACTTACCCATATTTAGAATTAGACTGTTGGACTTGAATTTTTGTCCCAGATCCAAAATTATCAACAAGCTAACATTAATAATGGGCCTCATGCATTTCCGTTACCTTCCACCCCACACTCGTTCTTGCAAGCCTCAAATGCTTGAATGTGGCTAAAGTCCATGTGTGTGATATAATGGTTGCGAGTATAATTCTCCTTGAAGTATGAATTGGACTTGTTGGTTGGATTTTTGGGTGTCAACAAATTTAAAAACATTTAAAAATGAGTCTGTTAGGATTTTCCCCTTGTTGTCTCTCTATTTCTTTCCCAAGAGATGGTGACGATCTTAGCCTGCTTCTATATGGTGGATTACACATCCTAATTTCATTGCTGGGCTTTATGGTTGTGATTGTCCTCAGGCATTACATATCGCTTTAGATAGAGAGTTTGTATTAGTTATTGCCTTTATTTTTTCTTTCTTTTTTGTATTTGCTTCTTTTAGTAGCAATTTTGATAGTCATGTACTTTTTTTGTTGACTTGTATCATGTAGAACTGGTTTTGGCCTAATTCCTCCTTCCTCTTGTATATTTTTTTTCTATCAATAAAATTTTGAATAAGAGTGATGAGTTAGCCCTTGTTCCGCTTCTTTAAAAAAGAAAACCTGCTTCCATCTCCACCATTTTGTCACCATTTCTTTGGTGTACCAATCCTCGTGTTGAGGTTTTCTTGGCGAGGTGTAGTCTTCCATGGTCTTTTGGCAGTGGTAGCAGTCTTCCATATTCTCATAATTTTAGCGGGTGATCGTACCTCGCTGAGAACATATATATCGACATGGTCATCAAGGAACATGGTCAACATAATCAGCTTGCCCCAACAATAAGAAACCCTATACAAGTCCCCAACCAAAATTTCTTGACTGGAGAATTGGGGCATTTCTAATGATAGGGTAATGTTACCCAAGGACCGAGCTGACCCTAAATACTAAAAAGCCCCACAAGTGCACAAGTGCTCCATGAGCAGAGGAGTGCTCCAATGCTCCAAGAGACTCAAATGTGACCCAGTGCTCCATGAGAGGTTATTAAATCCTATGTTCCAAAATGATTGATTTACAAGTATTAATGTGAGCTCCAAGAGTGGTCAAGTTCTCTATGGAGAGCACCTGACGATTGCTCTGTGGAGAGCACAATTGCTTCATTTAAGGCCACGGGTCCTAATAATATTGGAAAGTAAATGGACCATAATTGACTGATGTCCCATTTGTTTGATATTCTTTCTTGCAAGCTTTGATAGCCGATTAGGGAGGTCACATTGACCTAATTTGGAGGATTTGCAGGCCTCAGTCTCAACGAGGTCATCTTAATTGTTTGAACCAATTTTAGGCATCAACAACGAGCTTACAAACAAATAACATCTATGTGTTTTTTAGGGAATAAATCATAGATTGGCCCTCCATTCACTTAGGCTTGTAATAAAAATTTATTAACTGACATCTTTCACTCAAAATAAAATACGAATACAAAGAATAAAATAAAACAAAAAAGAAATCGTCAAGTCACCATTATCACTATGTGATAAAATAAATAACATCTCCTCACCAACCCTCTTTTGTTTCCTTCCAGGAAAAAAAAAACCCTTCTTTTGTTTCTCCAATAAGAACTCTTTGTTGCATGCTTGGCATGATTAAGTTAATACAGCTTGGATTGTGATTCTATATACTAACAAGCTAATTAATCATCTCTCCCTTATAGCAATGACTTGAAGATTCAAGAATATACTAATGCTCATTAATCAATTAGTTTTCTACACACACACACACACATATACATATATATAAACACACACTCACTGTTCCTTCGAATCCATCAATCATTGGCCAGGTACTATGAGAAATATGCTATTTTGGTGGGAATTTCTATGCCATAACCCACAGCCCTTTGGATTCTCCATCGATGAGAGTCACCCACCAAATCTTTTGGACTTTCTCACAGTTCCTCTTACTGAAATTACAAACTTAACCATCAATTCCTAAGAAATAATCACACACACCATGATCATATCGGTCACTCGCCAGCTTATGATCTTCTTGTCACATTCATCAGTTACATCAAAAACACAAATAATCAAGATGATCCAAACGTTTACAGCTGCAGATGCATCTCCAAGGTCGCTAGCATCCATGAAGTATATAAAGCAACTATTGTTTGACATCCTATTGCATTTCTAACCCTCGCTTCACTTCAATCACTTAATCCAACCAACAATGGAGCTACCCCCGGGTCTTGCATCCGACGAAGCTAGCCCCGAATGGTTTAGCAAGGCTGACAATGCGTGGCAGCTCACTGCTGCTACACTTGTAGGCATGCAGAGTGTGCCCGGCCTTATCATCTTGTATGGAAGCATAGTCAAGAAGAAGTGGGCAGTCAACTCGGCCTTCATGGCCATGTACGCCTTTGCAACCGTGTTGGTTTGTTGGGTGGGTTGGGGCTACCAAATGTCATTCGGTACTGAATTGTTCACCTTCCTGGGACGCCCCAACGTGGCCTTGGATGAGAAGTACCTATTTACAAAAGCATTCTCTGGGAAATTGCCGAACGCAACCATGATTTATTTTCAGTTTGTGTTTGCAGCAATCACGTTAATTTTGATTGCTGGGGCCTTGTTGGGGAGGATGAATTTCCATGCGTGGATGTTGTTCGTACCGCTTTGGGTGACATTTTCGTATCCAATAACCGCTTATAGTATTTGGAATCCAAATGGATGGTTGGCAAAGATGGGTCTTATTGATTATTCAGGAGGGTATGTCATTCACCTTTCTTCAGGAGTTGCGGGTTTCACTGCTGCTTATTGGGTACGCAACAAAATTTACAATTTAAATTCATAATTTGATAACATAATATAATTGCAACATGAGCGTGTTGTTATCATTAATTTTAATTTTATTTATGAGTTTTAGGTCGGACCTAGAGCAACTAGTGACAGGAGAGATTCCCTCCAAACAACATCCTGCTTATGTTGGCAGGAGCTGGACTACTTTGGATGGGATGGACTGGATTCAATGGTGGAGATCCCTACAGTGTGAGCATGGACGCATCTCTGGCTGTCCTCAACACCCATGTATGTACTGCCTCTAGCTTGCTGACGTGGCTCGTCCTTGACATTATTTTCTTTGGGAAGCCTTCTGTGATTGGAGCCACGCAGGGCATGATCACTGGTTTGGTTTGCATAACTCCTGCTGCGGGTAAGATAATAATTTGATAATCTTATTGTTAAATTTGAAATAGGATTTTGCCAACTAAATTAAAAATGGCCAAATTATGATATTGTTACTGGTAAGGTACACCTATAGTTTTATTATTATTATTATTATTTTACCCAAAAGTTGAATTTTCTTGATTTGTTCGACCTAATAAAAAGTGCCAACTTACTCCACAAATGCGATTTGTTTAAACGAAATTAAGATATGAAAGCAAATAATAGATAAATTGGGCTTTTTAGATCAAACTGGTTGGGTGTTTGATCTCTAAAGCTGACTTTCATCCTAACTCAATGAATGTGCCTTGCATTTTAGTTCCCTTTTACTGTTGCACTTGAGGCCAATCTTCATTTTTCCTCAAGAAAGCCTGATTTTACCTCTTACATGGCTCTATCTCATGTGCACTTTCCAAAAAAAAAAAAAAAGATTAAAAAAAAATGAAAAATAAAATTAGAAACTTGAAACAATTGGGGTTTACCGAAAGTGAAAATTGATAGTACCGTACAAGACCTTAGTGAAACTTGGTCCAAATCAGTACATGTTACCAAAATTGTTTTGTGCCCGTTTATATAAATTGACACGTGATAACTAATTGATCGAGTGCATAATGTTGAACAGGCGTGGTGCAAGGTTGGGCAGCAATCGTAATGGGAATCATGTCCGGAAGTATCCCATGGTACACAATGATGGTCCTCCACAAGCAAAGCAAGCTCCTGAAGCATGTAGACGACACCATGGCAGTGTTCCACACCCACGCTGTGGCAGGAAGCTTAGGTGGTCTCCTTACTGGCTTCTTTTCCAATCCTAAGCTATGTCGTCTTTTCTATCTAGTTGACAACTGGCAACACTACATCGGTCTTGCCTATGGCATCCACGACGGCCGATTTATGGATGGGATGAAACAAATGGGAATTCAACTTCTCGGAATTGTGTTTGTGGTTGTTGTGAACGTTATCATAACCAGCTTAATCTGTCTGTTGTTGAGGCTCATCGTTCCACTTCGGATGACAGAAGATGACTTGAAAATAGGGGATGATGCAATTCACGGCGAGGAGGCTTATGCATTGTGGGGAGATGGAGAGAAGTTTGATGGATCTAAGCACAACTCAGTTTATGGCATGGATGACTTTGGTGTGGCAAGTAAAGCTTAATGTTGTGGGATAAAACTCGTTAACAGATTTTGGTTATGCATTTTTATACGAAATCTAATACATTTAAATAAAATAACTGAACCATCGAAGAACATCTTCAATAGAAGTTGATGACCTATGTGGCAATTTGCTATCTTGTAAAATTTTCATGAACATCTTCAATAGAAGTTGATGACCTATGTGGCAATTTGCTATCTTATAAAATTTTCATCGTCATGGACATGTAAAATAAAAGTACTTATTATAGTTGTTGGTGAGGAATAATTTAGTAGAAGATCTCATCGCTTACTTTTTTAATTAGAGTGAGAGTGAAAGGTTCGCAGTCAATGTCTTCACACCTGTCTTCACTCCTTCAAAATTTCGATCGATGTAGGCAAGTCAAGTAAGAAGAAGAAATGGGGTATATGCAAAAGATATTATGATGTGTAAGCTAATGAGTGTTTAAATTGTAGTAGGTGTAGATGAAATTCATTGCCCCCACAAATATTCTCTTTACTAAATATTTATAGGTGAGCTTAAGCGAATATCTCGACTAGTACGCATAGTGGTGTGCTAGGTCCACAAGTTTTGCATTAGAGAATCCACTACGCTAATCTCAGTACAATTTAGGGGAATGCTTCCCAATTCCTACAAATCGGCTGAGCTAATTTATTTCACTGACTAGTTCCGCTTTATCTAGATTCACCTCGAGAGAATTTCCTCGAGGGGATATGAACTTCTCAGTGATCCTTAAATAGATTGAATTGTCTCTTAACTAGAACATGATTTGACCTCACTTTGGTCAGGATTGAGGGGATTTCACCTGACTTTGGTCGGCTTCGAGAGGATTCTTCCTTATTTGGATTGGCTTCAAGGTGGATCCACCTTGAGGGGATTTACCTCACTTGTTTCTGTTCCGAGGGCATTTCACCTCACCTACATTCGCTTTGAGAAAATCTTACCTCAGTTGGATCTGCCCAAGGGAATTGCACCTCAATTGGATCTTCCCTGAGTGAATTACACCTCACTTGAATTTACCTCGAGGTGATTTCACCTCAAGAGTTTTTCTCAAACAAATTGGGTTGCCTCTCTATCAGTCTATTCCATGACTAAAATTGTTATCAAAATTTTTTCACCCTTATAATGTCCCATTTTCCTTTCTGCACCAGTTTCATTAGAAAGTGCTCAATCTGATTGGTTGAAATTTTTGGATTTTTCTAAATAGCAATGGGTATTTACTCTTCTGCTTTTGACTTGTTGATGTGTCATTCCTTCTTTATACAAACCAGGAATTGATCTCAAAAGTAGAGGTATATAAATAAAGTGTTTCTATTCATACCTCCAAATTTTATATTTGGACTTTCGGCACTTAGTAGACTTCTAATTTACTTTTTCAGTATTCTATATGCTAACTAGACCTCTTTAACATCTCCAAGATATCCTTATCTCATAAACTTAACCAGACCAAGGGTTTCACTTAGGGAACTCAACAGGAGCAGTGACCTCAAAGAGACTGCTGCATCGCTAATCATTTTTTGTGTTGGACATAAGCCTCTTCGTATCAGACCCAGTGTTCCTTCCCTTCTCATTATCAAATCTCACTAAACCATCATTTTTGTGGGCTATGCTTTATGTAATTTGATGGTACCTTTTGATCTTCATAAGTGGAGAATTCAATATGAAGGTTAATAAGTTTAAATCTCTCAAGGTTGAATGACAGCATGAAGTTCCTGACCAAAAAGAAAACGACAACATAAAGTATACATAAAGAGTAGTCATAGATACATCATAGACAGAGTATACAATTTGCTGCGGATACTCCAAAACCAGAAGAAGAAAATGGAAAATTTAAATAGAGTCGTTGTCTTCCATTGATCAAAACCCTTAGTCTTCTTCTCCCTTTCTACATATTTTTTTTCTTCCAGAAACTATCAAATGGATTTGGATCTCCCAGGTTGAGCAATAGAACGTTGATGCTTACTTTGTTTGTTTGTCTTTTTTTTTCCTTCTATGCCCTTGTCGGTCATTTTATATAAGTAGCTAGACAAAGTCAATATTAACAGTCAGCGAGCTGTGACATGTTGGTAAGTTATAATTCCAACATTGTAAAGGTCATGAGTTTGATTCTCATCACTAACATATGTAAAAGGATGGTTTTTTTTTTCTTTTAAAAAAACAAAGTCGATATTAACTTCGAAAAAGAATGGATAAGTTTTAAATACACACCCCTAATTACTTAATACACACTCCATACTTAATACACCACCCATTTAATTTCTCATTCTAATAATTTACTAAATACACAATCCAAAGTACCTAAAATACCCTTAATCTCAAAAATCATGAAATATCCTACTTTTTGACTATATTAAGGTTACTATTTAATATGGTACTAGAATAGATATTTATTACTTGTGTTAATTATTGAGAAATCCATAAAGATTTATTATTGTTCCCTTTAAATAGATGCATATAAATAGGCTTTATGTTATTTGAGCTCTCATCCACCAAACATCATGTTAATCAAGTATAAAATTATGAGTTGAACATTCAACCAAAACTATACCAGTACCAGTAGTTTCTCAATAGTGGCGGAACTAAATAGTTTCATTAGAGGGGCCAAACAAATTAATAATTACAAAGTTTTTTCACCTGTGATGTTTTATATTAGAAAATAAATTGATTAATCATAAGTCTTAGAACAAAAAAGGAAATTAACTAAAAATGGGAGTAAAGCGATATGTTTTAAAAATATTTAATGCCATTGATTTTGAAATTCTAAATATTATGGTCTCTAACCTCATCTAATTACAATTTATTTAAGGAAAACTTAAATTAGATAGTTTCTAACTTTATTCTTGTATTAAATTGGGAGGCCATGTATAGAAATTTATTGTGTTTATCTAACTATTTATACATAAATAGAATAATATAAGGAAAATATGACTATTTTTTTCTTCTTCTAATGCATAGATGTCTGTTTTGGTCATTTAACCTACCTACAAAATCTCATTTGAAATATAAAATAATAGGGATGTGTATTAAGTGATTAGGGGTGTGTATTTAAAATTTCTCAAAAGTATGAGGTACAAATATTAAATTTAGAGATATTAATATAATCATCCATATAATATAGTAAATTATTTTCACAATAAAAATTAAAGGGAAAAATTATGTTTAATCTCTATACTAAAATTGGACAAACTTCGGAAACCTAACCCACCTTCTTCCTTAGGATTACATAACGCGTTCCAAGTTTTCCAATGAATCTTTCTCTTATCAAGAGAGCTTCCCCACCAAAACCAAACACACATCTTTTCTAAGTCATCACACAAATTCTTAGTTAATTGAAAAACACTCATTGCATGAGTAGGCAGCGCTAGCTTGAGCCACAACCTTGATGAGTATATCCTTTCCAGCTCCACTCAACAATTTACCTTGCCAATTACCTTATACTTTTATTCCTCTTCTCTTAGCTATATCTTTTTCTTTCTTCTCGAGGTTGTCAAGCGCTCATTCAATTTCACTTACTTTTTTTCTTCTTTTTTTTATTACTTCTTACTTATTGTACTCAGTAATATAGTTTTTGTTTTGGCTATGCATCAAATTTTGGAATTAATTTAGTTCTCAAATTTATTTACTACTATGTAATTTTAGTGTTTTTCTTTATTAAGTTTTGATCATTCTAGATAGAATATTTGGCTACGCCACTAGTAACTAACTCAATTGTCTATATAAAGAAGACCTTCGTCCCTGTTCTAGCTATTGAGAAGCATAAATTATTCTTTACCCATTGAACTATATATGCATAAAGGATAGCGCAGAGGAGAAACACCAAGAACGAATATCAAGATCAACCATGTTTGCACCAGGTTACTTTGTGTTCTTAACTTGAGTACAATATACATATACATGTTAGATTTAAATTTATATAAATGACATCTTGAATTATAGTCAAATTCTTGATCTAATTATAGTTTATTATATTAGTGTCAAATCCATTTGTAACGCCCTAATTTTCACCTTATCAAATTGGTTGTGTTACAGTACCACAAAGGCACAAACCTTTAGAATCACAAGTTAAGAAGGCTCAACTCATGTTCTAAAAAAAATATAAAGGCAATTTATTTAAACAGTAAGGATTTATAATGATAAAATTTGGCGGAAAGCATAGGAGTTCAACGTGAAGTGATATTGACCATGTTTATCACGGTTGATTAAAATGACAACTAAAAAAAATACTAAGAGTGCTGGAGTTGGTTCAAGCAAAACAACTTCAGATTTAAAAGACATGAGCTAACAACAATCTCATTGATCATGCAAAAGTTCAAAACTAGATGAATAAAGCTAGAATACAAAGTATGTGAAACAAAATCAAAATCGAAAGCAATTAAAGTACAATAGAACTTGTCCAATTGTTTGTACTAACACGTAATTTATATTTAACATTGCTATTACAAGTAACTTCCATTTCAGAATTATTCGTTAAAAGCTACAAAAGAAACAAAATAAAATAAAAAACATAAGGCTGGCCCAACACCAACCTGGACAACAAGCGAAAACGAACAGCGCCTTTTTCAAATGTCAGATCGAGCTAAGCCTTCAAGACTGCAGATCAACAAGCAGATGGCCATGGGAGCTAATGACAAGTTCATGCTAGTTTTGAAAACAAAATGCTCTTTTTTTTTACCTGCGTGACCTGGGTGTCCATGATATGAACATCATCCCTTGCCTTCCTTATATCCTTTTTGGTCTTTTCTAAGTCCTTCTCCAAATCCTCAACCTTATTCAGAAACGCTCCCAGCTTGCTCTTGATTTCCTTCATTCTGAAATCCAATTGTTCCCGATCCATTTCAGAGCTTGGATTGTACATGACTGAATTAATCTGTTTAATAACACCATCAATCGAAGACTTAATGTTACCCAATTCTTTAATGGCAATTCTAGTTTCCTTACGCCTCGCCTCATTTACTTCCCGCTGATTCTTAAATGCTTTTTCAGACTCTTCAAACCAATAGATAGTCCAGTTTCCAGCCATTGCTATGGGGACAATGCAAGCAGTAATTGCTCCTGCAACAGGTGGAGCAGCTATAACTGCAGTCACAATTCCGGCAATAGCCAAACCAACCACAGCGCCTACAAATATCATATACGCGACGTTCTTCAATGATTTCGCGCGTTTCTCCTTCTTACTAAGTTTAATGATTTCGCCTTGCAAATTATGAAGCATTTCTTCATGCTGACTCTTCAAACTTACTGCCTTTTTGAGCAAGTTTTCAGCAGAATGGTCAAAGGTATTATCAGAGTCCTTGAGCTTTTTTAAGTTATCCGCAATCTTCCCGTAGGACTCAGCTCCACTCATACCATTGTGTATCTCAAAGTACTGTTGAACCACAGTTGCAATATATGAATGGCTATTACGAGCAAGCATGAGGAAGTTTTCTATCTCAGAAAGGAAATCCAGCATGTTTGAGCTATTCTTAATATATTCGTCAGCCAGGATGTTCACCCTTTCTTCATTTCTCTTCTTCTTGTTACTACTCCCCTTCCTTTTAGTTATACCTTCCTTGAGTGCCAAGATTGCATGCACAATCTTCTTGTTTGAATCCCACGCATAGTGTGTGATTCGTTTACAGGAATCAATCGAGAGTCCTCCTTCACTCTTGAGGGTTTTCAAGATTTCTTCTGCATGGGTTTTGAGGTCTGTGTCCCACGATTGCAAGTCTGCATTTTTCTTGCAAACTTCCAGAAATGACTTCCATTCGGCTGTGGAGACTAACTTTCTATACAAATATTTCATAGAAATCTCAGCTGTATATGTCGTCATTTTTTCTAGGCCAAATTAAGTCGCACCACAGAAAACGCTGTGTATGTATTTTGTCCGGCCACAAGTCCACGTTCTATTTCCCTTCAGTACAAAAATTGAAAGAAAAAAAACAAAAAACTGGGGTTAAAGATACTCACTGTAGTTTGGGTTTAAAATATTTAATTATGGATATCATTTTCTGATTTGGGTAATTTCTTGTATGATTTATATATATATATATATATATATATATGGAGGAAGGATCTGAAGCGGACGTTCGCACTTTCGGTAAAGTGCGGACGGCGACGCAGCATGCTGTTCCAGGCAGCGACGGCGGCGCAGAGCTTGCCGGAGGCTTCCCAGACGCGTCTAGGCAGCGATTGAGGTCGGAGGAGGTCTAGGTTGCAGGTTTCTGGGCAGCAACCCGACCTGCAACTGCAACCGGACATGCAGCGCTGCAACCTCATCTCCGGCGACTCCACCAGACTGCAAACCGGTCCGTCCAACCCCTGGCCTCTGTCCGGCATGCCCCGCTGCTTCATCGCCCCCCGAGCCACGCTGCAGCATCGACGTCAGCACTTTAGCGAAAGTGCGGACGTCCGCTCTCGATCCTCTCCGTATATGTATGTATGTAACTAGAAAATGAGTGGTTCATATTATTAAACTACAAGCTAAGATTAAAAACATCCTCACATTTCAAGTTTAAGGAGGTCCTCACTATATCCTCCATATATAATATAACACACACACATGACCCTTCTAGTAAGGGATCCATTTTTTTTGGTAATTTTAAGAGATCGCTTATTAGACCCACTTTTTAATCACATATTCACATCTCAACTATTCAATTTTTGGGTATATATGAACAAACAATCTCCGCAAATTTTCAGTCAAATTGACAATCATTAAGACATTGATAACTGCAAATTACAATTATGAAATATATATTTCACACACATAAACCTGTTTTTTTTTAGGAGAATTCTTGGGTACCTTGGTGTTTGCCATACCCTCATTTTGTTAAATATTTTGGACCATTGGATTAGTAATATATCCAATGGTTCAAAATATTTAACAAATTGGTAACTTGTTTAGCCCTTAGCCTTTCTAATTTTTTTTGGAAACACAAACTACTAATTGAATTGAAAACAATAAAATAGTGAAAACAATAAAGCCAATTAATATTTGATTATCAATTGACAATTGACAATTATGATTTTTCCTTTTTCAAAAAAATTAAAAGAACCTTCTATCGGTTCACCGACTTACTTTTAGTTAAATAGTCTATATTACTAATTAATTTTATTATTAGTGAATTAATGCTTGTTATTAATGGACAATTACACAATTGAAAATTACGTTTTTTCCTTATTAAAAACAAAAACATTCTAACCTAAGTTCGCAAAATTAGTATTAGTTAAGTAATCTTTATTACCAATTAATTATATCATTAGTAGTTTCCTTAACCAAATATAATTCTTTTTACATGCATTTTACGACAATGACAACAATTAGTGTAAAAATAAATAATATTTGTTTTAAATATAGTCAAATGAGAACCTACTTTATGACTTATTTACTCAAATAAGAATCTACTTTACTCTAATGAGAACCTATTACAGTTACCACTTTTAGGACTTAATTACTCAAATGAGAACCTATTTTTCTCTAATGAAGACTTTATTTACTTTAATGCGGATTTTTTTTTCTAATTACCACATGTGTCCTCAAAGTGGTTACATGAGTTCTCAAAGTGGTAAATATTATATAAAATAGAACATGTATGAATCTTTATGTTTTTATCATTAGTAAAATTATTACTACAATGACTACACATTTTATCACAACCCACAACACTTGATGTAAAAGCGGTAACTTTTGTTCTATTTGTAGTAATATTACTCCACCTAAACTAATGTACTAATTTATAGACAATTTAACAATTATGACAACAAATTTGTTGTCAGAGTGGTAAATCTTTATGTTTTTATCATTAATGAAATTATTACTACAATGACTACACATTTTACCACAATCACAACAATTGATGTAAAAGCGGTAACTTTTGTCCTATTTATTGTAATTACTCAACCTAAACTAATGTACTAATTTATAGACAATTTAACAAGTGCAACAACAAATTTGTTGTCAAAGTGGTAAATTTTTATATTTTTATCATTAATGGAATAATTACTCAATGACTACATATATATTTTACCATAACTCGCAACTATTAGTGTAAAAGCGGTAACTTTTGTTCTGATTGTAGTAATTACTTCAAAAACTATACCATTTGCAAGATTACCAACCATTTTACAATTCCTACAACATTTGTGTTGTGAAAATGGTAAAATTAAAATTAAACCAAAAGATATGTAACAACTCAGTATTGTGAGCTTCTCCACTTGATAATCAAGGTTCTAAATTTGATAAAAGTTGTCCAAATATGATATTTACATCTTTGACCACTTAATTACAATAACCACAACAACTGTCGTCATAAGTCGTAATTGTAGTTCAACTATGTGTAATTTATTATTTTGACAATACTTGTTACATAATTTTTAACAATGTTACATATCAAGAAAGAGTGTGTTGTTAATATGGTAAATTTTATTTTTTAAAATGACACATGTCTATATTTAATTGGGTAACCTGTTGACCAGTTCAATAGGTTTCCACTATATTAATTTACTAAAAGTAAAAAAAAAAAATAAGAGTATGACAAATACCAAGGTACCCAAGACGACCCCTTTTTTTTATATATTTTTTTAGAATAAAAAAAAGTTATAAGAATTTCTATCCATCAAAGTAGAATAAAAAAAATGTAATTCTCTTAAGAGAAAATCCTTCAAAGACAATTAAGGTGTTCCCCCTTATATATCAGGCATGAAGTAAGCTAGGGCATCATTAAATAAATCCCTGGACATATAACAGTTGGCATGGAAAAATACTAAGAGAAATTAACAGGGGAAGAATTATCACTGATCAACGCTTGAAAAATAACCAAGTAATAACAGAAAAAACACATAACAGTTGGAGGAAACATTACTGAAATTGAAAATTTTGGCGCAATTAGTTATGATAGCTAACCTTTTGCCAAGAATAAAAGACTTGGAGGGAGTTGGAGCGGTCGATTAGGTACGAAAATTTGGGATTCGAGGTTTGAGATAAAACAAACTGATCAGTGCTCTCTCTGCAACCGCTGCAGTTGTTTTATATCAGTGAAGAGCAGAAAATGAAAAGTTGAGTTCTGGATGAATACGCTGAAGAAGTTTTATACTAGTGGCCAGTGGGCCACTTTCAAATGCCAATACCCTTTTCATTAAAATTTCCTTGATATTTCTCTAAGTTTTTCATGTAACTTTTATACTTTTAAACATGGAGTCTTGTGATCCAATTAGCACATAATATTAGCCCATGACCATATGGTTATGTATGGCTAACTGTCATATTTTGTTTTGTTTTGTTTTATTTTGTTTTTATTTTTTTTATTGAAGACTAACTTTCAGTTAATTTTATTTTTTTTAAAAAAATTAAAGTAAATTTTAACTCCTCTATTTTACACTTCCATTAATCATTTGTGTCCAGGAAACTGTTGGATACCTTCCAAAACCCTAATTGTACATTCTAGATTGGATATCTTTGAAAAGGTTGCAGTAGGAAGACCAAGTCTGTGTTGCTTGTTTTATTAATCTATTTTGTTTCATCTGTTTCATTTTATTCTGCCGCCCAAAAATTGAAACGAATAAGTTGCCCTCTTTCTATAACGAACCAAATATAAGTCAATAAGTTAGAAAAGTCTCTGACCATTAATTGGTCAAAAGAAATGAAAATAATCCCACTTGTAAAACTTCTAGATCGGAAGTGTTTTCCATTTCCCTTGCAACGTACGTCACCGTTGGAGATCAAAATGTTAGAATTTGTGCCTTTGATACTATTGTTGAAATTTGGTGCGGAAGCTTCATCTAGCTTGGAATCTACTAAGGGAGGAGTTTCAAGGAATTAACTGCAAAGATACGTTCCGTCAAATTACAAACTATGAGGAGAAAGTTAGAAAATTTGAAAATGAAAGATTCTAAAATCGTAAAAGATTACTATTCCAGAGTAAAGGAAATAATAAATCAATGAAGAGCATATGGTGAAAATATTCGTGGGACTAGAGTAGTTGAAAAAATACTCATTAGTCTCACTGAAAAATGTGATCCAATTGTAACTGTCATCGAACATTTGAAAGACATACATATCAACTCTTTCGGTGACAGAATTGATAGGCTCTTTAGAAGCTTATGAGAAAAGATTGAGTAGTCGGAATGAAAATCTTATAGAAAATGGATTCCGATCTAGACTTCACTAGACTTGATTACATTCTAATTACTTACATTTTTTTTTATGACAACATTCTAACTTACATGATTCTTCTAGATATTTGCTAGCTGCAATGAATTGATAATTCTAGATCAATCTGGCAACTCTTAGACTTCACTTCATTCCTCTAGATTTCTCTAGATTGATGTAGATTATTTTAGATGACCAATGTACATGAACTTTCAACGCAAAGTTTATAATCACAAGAAATTTGCTTGGTGTTTCTTATGTCTTTTTCAGAAAATAAATAGTTGGAAAGTTCTTTGAACCTTCACAGCAACTGGAATACTGCTCTCATATTATGTAAGAGCAACGTACTCCAACAGCTTCCCATAACGACATTGTGCCCGGCGATAGTTTAGTCAGATTCAAGAATCAAGAGCATTAATTGTGCCACCACTTTTCTAAGAAAATTTAAATTGACAATTTCTGAATAATAATTTGCAAGCGCGTTGAGAGAGATTTGTCTATGCCAAATGGCCTAGAATTGGCAAGCAGAAACTGAAGGTCAATGTCGTGAAGTGGATTATCTTCCAGAATGCATGTACGTAGAGACATGTAGGCTCCCGCAGGCCGCAGCCTTGCTCAGCTAGTGCAACAAGTAAATTATTACAACTTCTGGTCTGTTAATCGAAGCAGATGGTTTTCGGTTTATTTTAATCATGAATCTCCTTGTCCTGCCACTCACTGGCCTTTTTTGCTAGCTGTCAGTCGGTACTAACAGTGTAATTTGTACTTGTTCGTTTGCTTTCAATTATTGTCGCACTAATCTGAAGCGAGACACTAATGAGTATTTAAAAAAAAAAAATGAACAAGGATCAAGCTCTCTTATCCGGGTCTCCTCCTCCTCTAGAGCGGTTAAGCTCCATTTTGATGGTTCTCGGCTGACTTGTATTGGCTTTACAGAAGCTGGACTACTAAAGTGGTGATTCGAGACACTTTTTGGGCATCGTTCAAATCTTTTATGCAGAACTTTGGGCCCTCTATTTTGGGTTAAAAGTGGCGTTGCATGTAATTGTATCAGTATCCCGATGAAATCCAACTTCTCTGTTGTTGTCAATATGGTTAAAGATCAATGGGATAATCTTATCCAAGGCTTAATTTCTAGCTGCAAAGCTCTCGGATGGAATTGAACGCGTATACTTTCTCATATTTATACGGATTGTAACATGGTGGTGATGGGTGTTAGAATATATTGCAAAAGTCAAATCAGGGATTTCTTTTTACCTTTAGGTTATTAGATTGTTACACATTATTACACGGTTATTAGGTTTTTACACAGTATAGGTTGTTACACACAGTGCATGCATGTACTTCAGCTTATCCTGACACGTGGCTAGAAGATAGTGGTCTCGTAGTAATTCTGTTACTTAGTCAGTTAATTAGGCTTCCTATAAATACCTTGACCTATTCTCATTGTAATTAAGCTAGTCAATTACGTTTCATATATACAGAGGGTTTCTATTTCTCTCTCTTTTTCTCTCAGTTTCTTCAAGCTTGCTCTAAGCTTTTATGGTATCAAAGCCATGGCGATCCAGCTGCGTCGTTCTTCGTCTCGTTTCTGGTTCTAGGTCTTCTTCTGGTTCAATTGCTCGTGGTGGTCTAAGCTTTTAATGGGCATGCTTACATGAGGCATATGCTTTGGAGATTAGACCGAAAACCCCCATGATCGCATTAACAACAAACGTCTCAATGAAGATGAAGATGGTCTTAAGTTGTCATCTTATTTTTATTGTGTATTAGTTTTTTTTTTTTTAATTTTTTTAAAAAAATATGAATTTAGGCTATTTAGCCACTATACAGGAGAATGAGGAGATGCGGTGACAATTTTTTTTTTTTTTAAAATCTATTTATAAATTATAACAATATAGTACAAATCGAGGAAGTAAAGATGTCAGACCAAAAAAGGAGAGGAAGTAAAGATGACAACTTACTGCACACAATTCTTTTGTCTACTACATAACACAGGCTTTGTAACAACCAAATTTTTGCAAACCTATTTAGTCCAGTTTTTAAGAAGTTGAACCAGCTGCAAACTATAGAAACGAACTTGCAAAAAAAAAAAAAAAGATACAGAAGTACCATTACTACAAGATCATATATAAGAATATATATATATATATATATATATAATTTATTGTCTGATCTCTGGTCTAGCTGTAGTCTAGAGTCTGATTCTGTTGCGCACGTCATCCCTTGCCTTCAATGTTTCAGCGCTGCATTTCACTGCTTCTGCATCCAAATCGTCAATTTTCTTCTTGAACATCTCCAGCTTTTGCTTCATATCCTTCATTAAGAAATCTATGTCACTCATTTTAACTGCAGTGTTGGTTTTGGCCAGTAGTGAATCAATCTCGTTTACCACGTGATTAATGTGAAACTTAATGTTGCCCAACTCCGTAATGGATGACTCACTTTCTGTACGTATTGCGTCCATGTCCTTCTTCTTGTTGTCCAAAACCTTTTGTTTGTTATCATAATGAGACATCACTAATGAATGCCCTAAGTTTAAAGGTACTGCAGCAACTGCTGTAAACGCAGCCTTGACAGTATACTTTGAAGCAGTCTCATGATTATTAATACATTCTACGGATGCTGCGTGTACATATGTGGATGATTAGCAGCATCAGCTGCACATGAAGCAGCATCAGCCGTATTAGAAGCAGCATCTGCAACATTAGAAGCAATTTCTGCAATACCAGAAACAATGCCTGCTAAATCGGGTAAGAAATTCGCACCTACAAGTCCTGCAAATACCAAACCAATCGCAGAAACACTCTTATGTGCAAGACTTGTGTGTTTCTTCTGAGTACTAACACGATTCTTCTCTATACTAATCTTAAAAATTTCGTGCTTCAAATTCTTGCATAGTTTTTCAAACTGCGTAATCAAACCTTTGATCTTTTGGTGCAAGCTTTCAGCAGAATTAGCATGGATGTCATCAGAGGACTTGAGATTCTTCAATTTCTCCAAAATCTTCAGGCAGTAGTCGCAGTACTCAGTTTCCATCTTGTTTTCAAAGTATTGTTGAACCACATATTACGTATATGAATGACCATCCCGGGCTTGTTAAGGGTAAAAGGGGTAAATGACCCCAAGTCAAGTCAATAGGATATATAGTTGTAAACCCAAACAAACTGCAATTTTTGATCATCACCGATATATACAAAATTGGTCTCTTTTTCTGGGTTTTCCTTATCTTCTTCAAGCATTCTTATACTTCTAACATGGTATCACGAGCTCAAGTTGCGACCTAGGGTTTGTTCTTCGATCTTCATCATGCTCCTGCAGCTTAGCTTCGTCTTCGATTTCACTTTCTCTGTGTTCAATCTTTGGATTTGCTACGAAGATAAGTTCATCTCTCTCTCTAAAGACTCTTACTTCATGTTCTTGAAGATTACTGAGAAATTTACAGAAATTGATTAGCTTCGAAGCTTTGTTATCATATACATTTTGTTCGATTTTGATTTGGTACAAGATAAAGTAGTTGATTCATAAGAAATTCTGAGCATTTGATACTTTGAAACCCTAGAATTTTGGGAATTTTAGTTCAGAGGTTCTATTTGTTATGGTTTGTGGTTTCTTCTAGAATTTGGTTGTTGATCGATGAAAAATTGGTGAAAGAAAGAAGTGTATTTTGATGTATCATCAAGAAGAAATGAACTGTGAAGATTTCTGAGTCTCTTTTAGGTTCTTTACAATTCTATGTTGCCTTGCATCATGGATAACAGTACAATGTTACAAAATTGTCTACTGTCCAATTTCTACAATCTCATTACAGTTCAATTAGACGACTCTAACTATGTAACATGGAAATTTCTGGTAGAGACACTGTTAAAAGGTTGTGGTCTGATGAGATATGTGGATGGATCATTCCCTTGTCCTTCAAAACATGTGATTATGGAAGAAAATGGGGTTGCATATGATATAGAAAAGGAGTATATGAATTGGGTGCAAAATGATTCTGCCATTATGTCGATACTTGCTTCTACTCTATCCAGTGATGCTTTCTACTTCATTATTGGAAGTAAGTCTTCTAAGGAAATTTGGTGTCGACTTAAGGAGAAATATGTTGATGATTCACGGTATAACATAATGAATCTCAAAAACTCCTTATACAACATCTAAAAAGGCTCTGACTCTATTGACAAGTACTTAATTAGAGTCAAGTCAATATGTGATCAGCTTGCTACGATGGGAGTTTATATGGCTGATGAAGACATAGTAGTCTTGGTTCTTCATGGTTTACCCTCAGAGTTTGCTACCATAAAAACTGTAATAAGAATCAAAACACTAAGCTCCTCTGTTTCAATGAAAGAATTACGATCTCTTTTGTTGATAGCTAAAGATGAGATTGAACAAACTGTGAAGTCTATTTCTGAGAGGTTCAGGAATGAAATGATGGCACATGTTGATAGTTTCAAAAGGACATGTGACACTAATGCTGTTGATGGCTCTGTATCAAGAAAAGTGGAATATAGAGAAAATGAATTTTGTGGGATAGAATCTAGGAAGATTAACATGGACATGCAGGTTGTGCGAGGATTGAGCCCGGGTTTTGATAATATGTGTGAAAAAGTTGAACATTGTGTGATTAAAAATGTTTTGAGACAATCTTCAGTGGGGTTAAAGACGAGAACTTATGGATCTGAACAATTGCTTGGTGATTCTGAAGCTTTTTCAAACAGAACTACAGAAGCAACTGATGAGGGCTGCATAATAAGGAAGCATACTGGTGACTACTTTGATGGTCTTAATGGCAAAGATCTTGTCAAAGTTGATAGATAAATGACATCTGACACCGTCATTAATGGAACCCATTATGCCACTGCATCTATTCCTAAAAAGGATTCTACATATGCTGCAAATACTATTCTGCAAAATGGGAATTGCATTATGCAATCTGTGTCAAGCAATGATCCCATGTTCAAACAATGTACATCTCCAATATGTGATGACAATTGCCCTGGTGGTAGGGACTCAATTGTAGTAAATGGAGCTCTAGATAATACCACACCTTCAAGAGTTTGCACTCAAAGTTTGGAGAGCAGACCTCAACTTTTGAACTCAAAGAAATACCAATCTTTTGATTGTTTCACTGATGGCAAAGCTGATCTTGGGAATAATCAATGTACTGCTAATGGTTCTCTAGATCTTAGGAACCATGTTGGTAGTAAAATTCTTTATCCAGAAGAAGGGACGTATGCACTACTTGGAAGAGCTTCTTTTCTTGGAAGCTCAAGGCGAATGATGGTATCTCTATGTGTTATTATGGTTGAAATAAATAATCTGAAATTTTTGCCTCTCATCATGCTACTTCCTCTTATTTTAATGGCTGTTGGTAATTCCTTTAATGAAGGCTTGTATGAAGGCTTCCCTCTGATTGATCATTCTAGAAATGGAGAAACACTTGTCCTTGGACTATTATTTCTTAGTCACTTGTTGGTACTTCTGCAGAACTTCAAGTTAGTGGACTGGCCTATCGGCATTGTTTTGAGTTTCAACTGTTGGTGCATTGAAAATATATGCTGAGATATTCAATTTCTTGATACAAGTGAAACTTGCTCTGCTTTCATTGTGTTGCCAATTGAAGATGAAGGATCTGTTCCACTTGATTAGTTGGAATAATCACTCTAAGCAACATGAAAAGGAAGCAAGCCATTTTGATGCAATTGTGAAAATGAGGCATCAGGTCAATCACTTTGTATCTACATTACATCAATATGGGGAGTCACAGCTATCATATGTATCCTGGTCTAGGTTTCTATACTCAAGCACAAGGTCAAATATATGATGGATCTTACTCTTTCATCTGTTGCAATCTGATGCTAGGTTCCCTCCCATCAGCTTGAGGGGGGATGTTAAGGGTAAAAGGGGTAAATGACCCCAAGTCAAGTCAATAGGATATATAGTTGTAAACCCAAACAAACTGTAATTTTTGATCATCACCGATATATACAAAATTGTGTTGAAGGATATCGACATAATGTGTGCCTCTGCAAACTAGGGTTTAGAGTTGTAATAGGAAAGTACCCTAGGTATACTAATTGTATTCCGATTCTGTGACCTTTTGTGTACTCTGTAAACTCCCTATATAAAGGGCTCCTATTATCAATAATAAACACAATTCTATTCTCCTACAACACGTTATCAGCACGAGTTCTAACCCTAGAAAAAAAAAGAAAAAAAAACCCTAGAAGAAAACATTCTTCTTCTCTGCCGCCAACCCAAACACAAAAAAAAAACTCCAACCAACCTCACCCCAGCAGCCTAGCCTCCAGCCCACTGCACACCAGTCTCATCTTCCTGCCGGCCGCAGCCACCAATCCGATTTCACTGTCCCTCCAAAACCCACAGCAGCATATCGAAGCGCAGCGATTCACTGCATCGCAAGCCCACCTGCCTTTGCGTCCCTCCAACCCACTGCAACCCGCCGAGCGATACCAGCCCAGGCCACCGAACTCCAGCAGCAGCAGCCCCGGCCTCCGACCTGCAGCAGCCCAAGCCTCCGGCCTCCGACCTGCAGCAGCCCAAGCCTCCGATCAGCCTTCCTCCGCATAGCCTGCGCACCAGCCCCCTCTGCACACCGGCGAACTGCAGAAGAACCAGAGGAAGAAAAAGTCGCGAAAAAGAAGGGGGAGGAAACCGAAAGAAAAAGAGAAGGGACCAGGCCGAGCGAAAAAAAAAAAAGAAGAAAAAAAAAAGAAAAAAAGAGAAGGGACCAGGCCGAAAAAAAAAAAAAAAAAAGAAAGAGAGGGAACCGGCCGGCCAAAAAAAAAAAAAGGGAGGAAAGCCCAAAAAAAGAAAAAACACGCCTGCTCCAACACGCGCGTGTCCTCAAGCAAAATCACGTAAGTTTTTATAATTAAGGTTGTTGCTTTCTTATATTTAAATTCCTTTTATTTTCTGCAAATATTGGAATATATGTTGCCAAATGATTTTGAGTACTTAACAAAGCGGAATTGTGGGGATTCACGCTTAACGAACTAAGAGTGTTCGTATGAACTAAGAGTGTTCATAATTAAACGAACTAAGAGTGTTCGTGTGAACTAAGAGCGTTCACAATGCTTGGACTAAGAGCGTCTGTAAGCATCAAATTGTGACCATATTAAAACATCATTGTTGGTCTAATCCAAAAGAGATTCTTGGAAATTGATTTCTTGGTAGCATAGCTCGGAAATCTTATTATTTTAGTTTTCGTGGAAGTTTAGCTCCGAAACTAATATATCTTCTCTTCTTATTTTCAGGATGTCGAATGAACCTAGACTCGACTTTCCCATACTTGACTCAACAGGCTCGGATTACCACAGTTGGGTAACCGATGTTGAGAATCATCTCACTTCCAAGGGAATATTACCCATAATCCAGGCACCTAACCCGGATCTTATGTTCAACCGAACATCTACAAAGCATGCTCAAGCAGTTATCTTGATGCGACGCCATATGGATAAGGCACTCAGATTGGAGTATATGTCGATCAAGAATGCAAGAGAGCTATGGGTAGCGCTAGAAGAGCGCTTTGGCAATGTCCAAGATTCTCTCCTCCCTGACTTGAAGGTTCAATGGAACAATCTGCGCTTTGCTGACTTCAAGTCTGTTGCTGAATATAATTCAGAAGCTCTTCGCATACAGTCCATGTTGAGGTTTTATGGACAACCTGTCACAGAGCAAGAGCTAATTGAGAAAACTCTCTCCACCTTCCCCGTTTCAGCCATTGTGGTATCAAAGCAATACCGTACTGAAGTCAATGCTGGACGGATCACGAGGTTCCATCAGCTTATTAATATTATATCTGTAGCTGAGAACATGATAACATACTCGTGAGGAATTATAATTCAAGGCCCATTGGAACTAAGAGCGTTCATGAGGCGAATTATAATGCACCCAAAGGAGGGCGCAAGGAGCGGTACCCTAAGAATGGGGGACAAGAGGGACGTATGGGCCCATATAACCGCCCTAACCAGGAAGGAAACCGCAAGTTTGGTGTGGATACACGTGGTGGTAATGCCACACGTGGGAGAGGGGGTCGTGGTATCCCTAGCCGTAATGGTGGCTCAATGGGTCGTGGTGGTGGCACCAACCCTCCTAGGGAACGCCCGCAACGTGCACCTCAATTAAAGGGTGGCAACCGCAATGATGAGTGTCATCGATGTGGATCAATTGAGCATTGGTTCAAGCAATGCAAGGCAAGTGAGGAACTAGCTGCAAGCTACAGGGCATATAGGGACCTGAGAGAGCAAGAAGTGTACCTTGCAGAAGAAGAAGAAGATGGTGGAGATGTCAATCTCACCATAAAGGACTTCAAAGCTGAAGATGAAGTGCACATGGATGCAACAGACTTTGATTAGATTAGTCCTTTTTATTTTTCCAAGAACTTTTGTAATGGCTATTTGCCTTGGTCAATAAATGACAATTGTCTTAACTCTTTCTTATGTGGCGGACCCAATAAAATGTGATGTCTAGGAAAGTCATTGAGATTATTGGTACTTAAGAGAGCCTTGCTCCACCAACATCTCTCTCTACTTTCCTGGTCATATTTATTGGAGTTACCAAACGGATAGAGTGACTACAATGTGTCTTACTTTGATTTTGTTTTGGATTAGACTTTGGAAACTTTGATGTAATCATTGGCTATTAATAAAGTGTCAATTCGTTTACTTAATGTCTTGGACATACCTTAATTCGAACTTTATTATATAAGAGCCAATGGTTTTCATGTGGAAACACATTATGAGAATGGACAGAGTTCATTTGCATCACCTCTAATGACTACGGACATAAACGAGTATTAGAGAAACTTATGTGTCGCTCTAGTGGGTTGTATGCAACCACTATTTGAGTTATTGAGTTATTGAATCCAACCATGTCATGAGAGATGACTTATGGGATTTTGACACATATAGGCTTTGACATGATGATCCGTGTATTAAAGACTTACACGGACATCCATTTTCAGAACGAAGAAAAGTAAGAACCAAGAATTGGTTCGAGGAGCTGCACATGCGCCTCATGGCGCCATGATTGTGCAAAGATAGGCCATACATGGCCCGTGCCGCCTACCCCCTGCGGCAAATACATGGCATTGACGCCATAAACTCCTCTATCTACTTCTCAAGTCTATTGTGACACTATGGCTTCACCAAAACCTTTATTGGTTGATTATAAAGCCCATGTTTCGTTCTGTAAAGCCTGTTATTTAGGATTGAGACCATCCTATGCAAAGGAGATGAGGAAATAATTCCATTCTCACAAAGAATCTAAGGGATTCTATGGATTTGATCAACCAACTTGCGGACCATATAGATGTTTTATGGTGTTGGTTGATACGCAAACACGCTGGTCACGTGTTGTGCCATTATCCACTCGTAATGCTGCTTATACTACACTCCTAGCACATAACATATGGCTACGGGCTCACTACCCAGATCATCCCATTCAGTCAATTTGACTTGATAATGCTAGAGAGTTTACATCGACAGTTTTCGATGACTATTGCATATCATTGGGTATTGATATCAAGTATCATATTCCCATGTACACACCCAATTGGTCTCGCGGAAAAGCCACCATTAAACGACTATAATGGTAGCCCGGACATTGGTAATGCGCACCAATATTTCCGCTTGGGTTATGCAATAACGCATGCAGCTATGCTAATTCGTCTACGACTCATAGCAGCCACTCAACTTTTATTTGCGTTACAGCTAGTGACTGGGTTCGAGTTTAATCTCTCGTATTTATGCATATTTGAGTGTGCGGTTCATGTGCCAATTGCGCCGCCACATCGCATCAACATGAGTCATTGCAACGAAAGCATATAAATATTTGTTGGACATGAGTCTCCAACTATAAGTCCGCTATGTAGAACCCTTGACAGGCGATCTCTATTTCGCTGGATTTGCGAATTGTCACTTTGATGAGACAGTCTTCCCGTCATTAGGGGGAGATTAGAACGTCAATGTTCAACAGAAACGACAGGAATTGTCGTGGTCTGTCCCCACTATGTCTCATCTTGATCCCCTAAAAGTGACGAGATCACATATACCTGCTGCAAACATGCCTGCAAGGATTGATGTCCCCACAAGAGGACATGGTGCCACCCAGAGAAGATGGGTACTGCACCACTACCATGGATGGTAGTATGGTGACGCCACAAATGTGGCATAATGGCGTCATAGGCCATGGGTTCCACTAGAGAGAGTAGGAGACTCATAGGTTCGATGGATTCTCGCCTTAAGAAGAGAGCGAGTTTGGCACAACTTGATCCATTGATCATTGATACTCAAAATCCGTCTCATGAGAATATTTTGGATTGTGGTTATGTCCAAGAGACATCGTTGGGGGACGTCTCAATGTTAGAACCAATTCTTGAAAATTTAGAGATCTCTACGAACTACACTAGTGTACATGAGGACGTGGAATTATTGAGACCAATGACATCGAACCTTCCTCCGTTGAAGAATGCCAACGTAGAGAAAATTGGCCTAAATGGAAAGATGCGATCCAGGTTGAATTGGATTCACTAACGAAGAGGAAGGATTTCGTGCCTGAGATGCCAACACCTCCTAACATAAAACCTATTGACATTAATAGGTCTTCGTTAGATAGCGTGATGAGAAAAAGAGATGGTAATCTCACCTTATGGCTCAAGGTTTCTCACAACGCCCTGGAATCGACTACGAGAAGACATATTCTCTCGTAATGGATGTCATTGCACTCCACTACCTTGTCAGTTTGGTAGCTTCCAAATAACTGAACATGCAGCTTACGAATGTGGTCACTACATATCTTTATCGGGATCTAGATACGGAATATAATGAAGGTTCTTGTGGACTTCATTTACCCAAGTCAAGTGGCTCTAGACCACGGAGCGCATTTGCAACGAGGTTGAAATGCTCACTAAAATGACTACTTGATTGGGAAGGGATATGATGAACTATGCCCACGCGTTTCCATGACAAGTTCCGGATTTGCAATTGTCGCGGTTTATGTTGATAAACATAATTGGAACCTTTGAGAGTTTAGGGAAACCGCTGAACACCTGAAATCTGAGTTTGAGAGGAATGACCTTGGGAGAACACGGTTTTGTCTAAATTCAGAACTTGTATACCGTGTCAAGAGACATTTTTGATAAAGTCAAAGATGCACCATGGTCGTCCGTAGTCTTGGCCCTAAAAAGGATCCGTTTCGTCCCAGGGATGATGACGAAGACGTGTTAATAGCAGAAGTGCTTATTTATGTACAATAGGTGATACGCTAAAAACAAGCGCTCAACTTAACCCTGCAAGATGTAGTCGTTAGCAATATAGAGTAAGCAGGGATCGTTCAAGCCGGGGATTGAGGGTAACCAATTAATCACAAAGAAAAATAAACTAAGCTAAACTAACAAAGAACACAAATCAAACAAACAAAGAAAACTAACTAAAGAAAACACAAAATAGGGGAAAAAGAAGGGAGGAAGCAACGAAGTAGAAAAAGAAAAGAAAAATATATATTTTGGGGGTTTTTAAGTTTTACGAAAATTAAAGAAAAGCAATTTCAATTTTAAGTTGAAAAACAATATGGAGAAGACGTTAGAGACTCAGAAATCCACCACCAATTACTTTCGAACAATGTTAAGTTAACCTAGTTTCAATTACTAAGGTGTGAACAGAAATCAACCAAGAAACAAGTCGGAGTAGATCATGTCCCTTATTAATGTTTCCCTACATACTTAGTCTACGTGAACGCACAATAGCTAAGCCTATCAAACATGCAATCAAGGTATAGAACGCTATCCTATCAACAACACATATAGTGTCAACACATTTGAAGCATTAAGATCTCATGGAAACGATTGATTATAGAGTTGCAGTCTAGTGTGGAACGCCTACCTAGCATGCTCTTCTAGTTGTTTAAAACATCAACTTTTGTTCAAAGCCTTGCATACTTGTGGATTAGAAAACAAGACGATTAGGTGAATTATTTTCTAAACCTAGCTCCAATTACATGCATAAATCCTATGTTGGCCACCATAAAATAAACACATGCAAAAGTTTTCAATCAATCAGAGATAAACAACCAATCCACACCAAAGATCAAGAAACTAAATTTAAACAAACATATGTTCTACATAATTGGGGCTTCAAACCTTGCCCCTAACAAAAATTAACTAGCCACACTTCGTCTTAAATTCAACAAATAAAAGCATGAGTATCAGATTACAAGATGATAAAAACCGTAAAGAGCTGAGTATGAGAGCCACGAATTCACTTTTAGGCAGCCTTAGATGCAGGCAATCCTTCAAGATGGGGCACGGCTAAGCTTGATGGAGATTGATGGTGATGTGCACGGTTTTCCTTCTTGAAGACTTGGGAATTTTAGACTTTGTGAGCTAGGGTTTGGGAGCAGAAGATGGCGTTGTAGGATGGTGTCTCTGTAGGATGGTGTCTCTGCAACGTGTTCTATTGCTCTATATATATAGAATACACAGCCCAAGTTTCCTTTTCCAATTCCGCTTTGAAAGCCTCTCCTAGTTGCTTGAGGATTACTCTACTTGGTGTATAATTAAATGATTTTCAAGCCTTAATAATCTTCCCAAAATCTTGAGGAATCATTCTAGGACTCTCCTTCATATTTTCAGCAGCAATAACCTCCCAAAAATGCCCTGGAAATCCGTCCAAAGAAGAATTCTGCAAAACCGTCCTGTTTCGACTAGGATTCGATTTCTGACTCTGAAGCTTCCTTCTTGGACAAGGAACGACTTCGTCTTGACAAGTTTCTGGATGGTTCTTGACTCCCACGTGATCTATGACATCATATCATCTAGAATGATCAATAACTTTCTGGAAAAACTCCAAGTAAACCGCCGGAAAAGATCTCCCAAAACGCTTCGTGAAAAGCTGACAGTTTCCGTCTTATCGGGAAGCATACTTCGACTTTGATTTCCTACTGTCTCGTTGATTATTCTGACCTTTTATTTAGCTGTAGTTGAAGTATAACATCATGTATTTAAGGATCGCTGGCCCTTTTTGCAAAGGTGCATCTGAAAGAGTGCAAGAATTTCTCCTCAAAACCGTTCCCAGAAAGCTGATTCTGAAACTGCAGTTTTCTGCTTTGCAGCAACTGTTTTGCACAATGAATTCCGTGGACTTCCCTTGTAATTTCTGGCCAAAAGGTTGATCAAAAATGGTCCTCTGCATCAGTACTACATGTTTCATGGCTCCATTTCTCCCTTTCAGCTCTTATTTCTCTTGAATCACTCCACGAACTACCTAAAAAGAAAACAAGTTAAAACTGATTTTTTAAAGGAAATAGCCAAGAAAAGTGTAAGGGATTTCACACTATATTCGTCGCATTTATGCTCCTATCAATAGGCGCATTATTGTATTTAGCACAATACAAGACCGGACACCTCAATTATTATGAACTTGTCGGCTAGATATAGCCCCGCGCCAATGCAAGACCATTAGATTGGTATAAAGACAATCTTTCGATATTTGAGAGGTACGATTGATATGAGCTTGTTCTATCCCTACAGAGAAAAGAGATGACTGAAGTGTGGGATCGGACCCTACAAGGCAGAATGCCACCTTCCGTGCTCCTCCTCCCCTCCATCAAAATGACAACAAGCACTTCTAAATACTGAAGTGAACCAAATCCGATAAGAGGATAATGTAGCGGACTTATTTACTAAGTCGTTACCAAAATCCACCTTCGAGAAACATGTGAAGAGCATCGGATTGAAAAAGTTATCCGAACTCCCATGATTGTAGCAATCAGGGGGAGATATTGACATCAGGGGGAGGCTTGATGTCTACATGTTCGATCTCGAAGAGTGAATGACGTGTTGTGCTCTTTTTGTCCTTCGACCAGGGTTATTTTTGTCCCACAGGGTTTTTGTTACCTGGCAAGGTTTTTAACGAGGCAACAATCAAAGCTTCATCACCAAGTTTGAGCGGCACAAGGGGGAGTGTTGAAGGATATCGACATAATGTGTGCCTCTACAAACTAGGGTTTAGAGTTGTAATAGGAAAGTACCCTAGGTATACTAATTGTATTCCAATTCTGTTACCTTTTGTGTACTCTGTAAACTCCCTATATAAAGGGCTCCTATTATCAATAATAAACACAATTCTATTCTCCTACAACAAATTGGTCTTTTTTTTTTCTGGGTTTTTCCTCATCTTCTTCAAGCGTTCTTATACTTCTAACTTCACGAACTTATCCAATGCGGAACAGAAATCCAGCAGCTGCTCACTATTGCTCAAGTACTCATTGACAACCAACTTAAAGCTCTTGTTGCTAGTTGATATATCTTGTTCGCATGTCAAGAATGCAAAGGCAGCTTGGCCATTCATGTAGGAAACAAATGCCGTCACTTCTTTCAGAAAAGCTAGAGAAAAACCCTCCTTCTTACGTTGTAGACAGCCTCAACATGTATTCTTTTGTCGTTGGCAAGTTTCACATCTGGGTCATCCTTGAATGATTTCAACTGTTCATTATGCTTCTTCTTATATGACTCCCCCATTTTTGCTAGTGATAAAGCCGACTACAAATCCCAAATTCTGGCTCTCTACAAAAGCCATATTTTTATCTTAGTCCAAATTTATTCACATTTCAAGTGGTTAAGCAAATTATAAGTGCAATATTGAAAGAAGAATTAAAAAATAAAAATAAAAAGACATAAAAACATCATCAATTGGCAATAGGTGGGGATTGAAGAGGTTCAAACTCTTATAAACTCTAATGCAAAGTCTTATTATTTCAATTTGTCACGACCACTTGTATATCATACGGGAATGTTTATTATGCATTCATTTTATGTCTAATTGAATCATAATTTTCTTCTAAAAAAAAAAAAAAGAATCAGAATTACAATTATTTTAAACTAAATTTACTATATACATACATTCATTTTATACTATTTACATATAATTAAATCAATTTACAATACTGATAACAAATATATATGTTCACAAACTTGCACAATAAAATTGTAAGTAGAGTAATTACCTCTAATATAACTAAGATTAACATATCAAAAGAACTCATGTCATTACAGTGACAACAAATTTGTTGTCACATTTATAAATGTGTGTGACTTATATGTATGTACCATAGAATTTCTCCACGCCATATATATACTTCTAAGGTCAAAAATTAAAATCAAGAATTTTGATAAAAAATAAAATAAAAAAGCTAGAACAAACTAGATTTATTTTTTTTTTGATAAGAAGAACCAACTAGATTAGATGCACATAATCTGGTGAAAAAGAAAAAGATCAAAGGTAAAAAGATTAGATGCATATAATTCAAATAAATTGCTAAGAATTAGGATTTTATGAAGTCAGCTAGTTAAGTTCAGCATTTAAGAACTTAATATTAATGAAGTTTCAAAAAAAAAAAATCAACAGAAGGGCATTAAAAATAAAAAATCAAAATCATTCTTTGTAATAATTTTGTCAATGTTTGCTAGGTGTCCAAGTAAGGGTTGTAACCAAGTCAAAAGGAAGAAATCAAAGGAAAAAATATAATATATATTTTTTTCTTTTTATTTCTGACGGTGAGTGTTTTGGTTGGAAATTTTGCATGTATTTTCCGACAAAAAATAAATCTTAACATGTTAAAGGAAAAACATATTATGTGTCTTCGTCAAAGCGACTGACGGAAAGGGAATTAAGGAATCAGCGATTACCATCAATCAACACAATTACGGATCAATCAACATTTAATGTCATCATTGTAATTGATTTTTCCATTGTAATTCTCTCTATGTATAAAGGGACTATGAAATGAAATGAGTAGACCTATTTCCAATCTCAATTTTAATTTTACACGTTATCAGCACGCTCAGAGTCAATAGCAAAAAAAAAAAAATCTAGTTTCGAAATAGCCAAGAAAAAAAAAACTCTAATTTTCTAAGTTTTTTTTTTTCCACCAGTCGAAAAACCCAAACCTAGAAGAAAAAAAAAAGTTTTTTTTCTCTACCGCCCCCAACAACAACAAAAAAAATCGCTAGCCTCCAGCTTTGCCTCCTACAACACACGGGCCTCCCTACGCACAACCCGACAACGCAGACCGAGCGCCATCTCAGACAGAGAGGACCCAGACCACCAGCGCTGCCCTTGACACTTCGATTCGTCCTCTTCAGTCGCCGGATTCCCAGCCACTTGAACACCGATCTTGACCTCGACGACAACTCCTCGGACCGGACTCTTCTTCAGACTCCGATTCGTCCTCTTCAGTTGCAGCAGCGCCTCCGATCCGATCTACCCAACCCATCTGCAGACCAGACGGAGGAGGAAGAAGAGAGAGAAAAAAAAAAGAACGGTGTGACCCGGCCCAAAGAAAAGGACCCAGCCCAACAAAAAAAAAAGCAGGCCTTGCGGCCCATAAGAAAAAGATAAATAAATATAAAAAAAAGGCCTGCGGCCCAGCAGAAATAAAAAAAAAAAGACAAAAGAAGTAGGCCTGCGGCCCAAGAAAAAAACAAACAAACAAACAGGTCCTGCGGCCCAAAAAAAAAACAGGCCTTGCGCCCCAGAAAAGGAAAAAAAAAATAAGGCCTTGTGGCCCACTGCTAAAAAAGATGAAGTGACCCAGTTTTTCTCAAGCACAAAAACATAGCTACGTACGCCTGCACCAACACGTGCGTGCGCTAGGATTGTTTTATTTTCTCAAAACCAAGTATGTTTTCTTTTATTTATTTTCATACTATGGTATATTTCATTATTTATAATTAGAACTTTTGAGCATGTTTAGTTAGATAATTTTGATCATTTTAAGCATGTTTTGTTATTTATGTTTTACATAATTATGTTTAAGCATGTTTTAATTATTCTATAGTTTATACTTTATTTTGTACATGCCATATATATCTTGTTATATATTATTTATGCAATTTTTGAGCATGTTTTGTGAATTTTATTTACGCCTATCTAATTATTCCTAAGCATGCCTTTATATTATGCTATCGTTTGTATTTTATTTTACACATGATATATTATTTCTATTATTATGTGTAACATATATTTTGGTATATATTTGTGAATTTGAGCATGCCATGTAGTTTATTTTTATATACGCTATGTTTAAATTTGCTATGGTTATTTTTGGAATGCAACATATACAATCCGCTTTGCCATGATAATGAAAATCCATCCGCATTATACACACACACTTACTGTGATAAAGTATTTTCACATAGCATGGAAAAAAAATGTGACCATTACGAATCATGGTCTTGAAATCTAATTCATATGTTTGAAAAATAATTTACGTGGATGTTTTTTATGACTGCGTAATTTATATCTTCTCTCTTGTTTATGTAGATAGCTGATCCAACTTGACTTGAATTTGACATTTTGGACTCAAAAGGACTTGAGTACCACCTTGGGTTTCCGATGTAGAAACTGCCTTTGTAGCAAAAGACTACACTGCCACCATTACCGACCCCAAAGATGATGAACTATCTAATAAGGTGAAAGCAAATGCCTTAATATTTTTGAGGCGGCATATTGATACTAGCCTACGTTGGGAATACCTACAGCTGAAGACACCCAAAGAACTATGGAATGCCCTTAAGGGACGTTTTGGGAATATTCATGAAACTTTACTCCCAAATTGACCATTCAGTGGAATGAAATCCGCTTACTTGACTACAAAAAGGGTAAATGACTTCAACAAAGACATGTTATGCCTCAAGGAGCGTCTCAATTTCTGTGGAAAGGAACTCACAGAAGATGATATGATCCAGAAGACTCTTTCCATTTTTCCTACTTCAGCACTTATACTAGCGAACAGGTATAGGCTGGAGTATGACAGCAAAAGAATTACAACCTTTAATAAGCTGATCAACCTACTGCAAGTGGCTGAGAGGCATAATGAGGTTCTCTTGAACAACAATGCCAGGCGCATTGGGATAAAGAAAATTCCAAAGGCTAATTATGGAAAAATGAAAGGTGGAAAGAACTCAAATGTAAAGGGGTTTTAAATGTGCTAATCCCTACCCACGTGGTAACAACGCACTATGTGGCATGGGACATGAGGGTCGTGGTATGGGCCGTGGAGGCCCTCCCAATGTATGGAGCAGAGATAGTGGTGCTGGCCCTAGTGGTCATGGAAACAAGGTGCAAAGGTCACCTAAGAACCCTTCAGTCAAACAAGATAGAGTTGGCAATGAACCATACTATAAGTGTGGAGTCATTGGGCATTGGTATAAGAACTGCCAATCAAGCAACATAGTCGTTGCAGCCACTTACAAGAGGTATAAGGAGTCTAAAGAAAAAGAGGCTCACTATATGGAAGAAGAAGGTTATGACCGAGATGTCAACTTCACTATTGCATACTTCAATGGCAACAAGGAACTTGCTTCGTCAAAGGATGCTTCAGACTTTGACTAATTTGCTCTATTTATTTTCCAAAGACAGATGTGAAGGCATAATGCCTCATTTTTAATTTGACTATTGCTTCGTCTTAAAGTTTATGGTTTGATGAATTAGAACAAGACCTTGATTTGATTATCATTGCCTTATTAATAAATTTTGAATTTTATTCTGAAGCACTAAATTTATTCAAATTTATTTACTACACATATTTACATGGTTCAAAATAGCACTACAAAGATGTAAAGTAGTACATTTAGAGAAAAATTATTTGAATGAAAAGATTATCATTCTACTAAAATGGAAATACTCTAAAGAATATAAGATATGCTCTGTATGTACCAAGAGCTAATTGAACCTTGTTAAGTTTCAAAGATATTCGTGCCAACGATTATCATGTAGAAACACATTGTGAGAATGGAACTGAATGCCTTTATATTACCTCTAATGAATGTGGAAGGAAACGCATTTTAGACAAACTTATGAGTCAATCTAGTGGATTGTACCTCATTACGGTTTGGATCATTGAATCCTATGCAGTCACCAACAATGAAATGTGGGACACTGACTCATACAGGCTTTAGCATGACCGCTTAGGGCACTCCGGTCGTGACATGATGATCCGTATTTTAAAGAACTCATATGGACATCCCTTCTTTTGAGTGAAAAATAAAATGGGACAAAAATCTGTAACAGTGCAAGGTGTCGGTCCCAATACTGCTCAAATGCAACCAATGCCTTCTGAAGTACCAGAAGCACTACCTCACTCCCATTATGCCTCATTGACTATTTCAAAGGCACATCACTCGTTTTGCAAAGCCTGCTCTTTAGCAAAAACAGGATCGAGACCTTCCTATGCTAATGATACGAAACAAAACATTCCATTCTTTCAAAGGATACAAGGAGATATATGTGGACCTATCCATCCAGAATGCGGACCATTCGAGTACTTTATGGTTCTTGTGGATGTCTCAACACGCTTAAAGGCTCACCACCCTAATCACCCTATCAAGTCTATAAGGCTTGATAACGCTGGAGAGTTTACATCAAAAACATATGATGATTATTGCATGTCTATTGGGATCGATGTAGAGCATCTTGTACCCCATGTGCATACACAAAATGGTATCGCAGGAGCCACCATCAAAAGGCTATAGATGGTGGCTAGGGGATTGGTTATGCGCACCAACTTGCCTATATCTGCCTGGGGTTATGTAATATTGCACGCATCTTTACTTATTCGTTTCAGACCTATTGCTAGCCAACCATTTTCTGCGTACCAGTTGGTAACTGGATATGAGCATGACATTTCACACTTACGCATATTTGGTTGCGCAGTATATGTGCCTATTGCGCCCCCACAGCGCACCAAAATGGGTCCTCAGAGACGATTAAGTATTTATGTTGGATATGAATCCCCAACAATTATCTGCTATTTGGAACCCTTGATAGGCGATCTCTTTACCACTAGATTTGCGGATTGTCACTTTGATGAGACAGTCTTCCCGTCGTTAGGGGGAGATAGGAAAAAAGATTTTTCAAGGGAAACGACAGGAATTGTCGTGGTTTGTCCCCACTCTGTCTCATTTTGATCCCTGCACTTCACAATGTGAAAGTGAAGTGAAATGAATAATTGATCTTCAGAACGTAGCAGATTCGATGCCTGATGCGTTTACTGATATCGCAAAAGTGACGAGATCACATATACCAGTAGCAAATGTGCCAACAAGGTTAGAAGTCCCCAACAAGGGGCACGGTACTGCAGGTAGAGGCATTGCAACTACACTTAGTGGAGGTGTGGTTGAGGCCATGGCTTCCCAAAGGAAGAGGGGGAGGGCACTTGGTTCGATTGGCACTCACCCAAGGAAGAAGAGAGCAAGTAAGGCACAAACCGATCCACTAATCATCAATGTAGAGAATCCCTCTCATGAGATTGTCTCTGATTACAGTTATGTCCATGAATCAATACTGGAGGATGCTCCGATGTTTGAAATGATTCCAGAGAACAAAGAAATCTCAATGGATTATGAGAGTGCGTATGAGTTGATAGAAAGATCTTCCATACACATTGATGATGTATTTGCATACACTATTGCTCAAGAAATTATAGAGCACGATGATATCAAACCACACTCTGTTGCAGAATGTCAACAAAGAGCAGATTGGCCTAAATGGAAAAAAGCAATCCAGGCAGAATTAGATTCTTTGACAAAGAGACAGGTATTTGGCCCGGTAGTGCTAACCCCACCAAGTGTAAAGCATGTAGGACATAAATGGGTCTTTGTCAGAAAGCATAATGAGAAGAATGAAGTCCTGAGGTACAAGGCTCGCCTTGTGGCGCAAGGTTTCTCACAACGCCCTAGAATTGACTACGAGGAGACATACTCTCCCGTAATGGACGTTATAACGTTCCGCTAGTTAGTTAGCTTAGTAGTTTCCGAAGGACTGGAAATGCAGCTCATGGATATGGTTACTGCGTATCTCTATAGGGATCTAGATTCAGAGATATATATGAAAGTGCCTGATGGCCTTACATTACCCAAGTCAAGTGACTCTAAACCATGGAGTGCGTTTGCAATTAGGTTAAAACGCTCACTTTACGGATTGAAATAATCCAGGCGGATATGGTATACCCATCTAAGTGACTACTTGATTGGGAAGGGATACAAGAACGATGAATTATGCCCCTGCGTATTCATAAAGAAAACAAGTTCCGGATTTGTAATTATAGTAGTATATGTCGATGATATGAATATAATAGGTACTCTTGATGAAATAAGAGAAACCGCGAGCTACTTAAAATCCGAATTTGAGATGAAGGATCTTGTGAAAACTCGATTCTGTTTAGGCCTTGAACTAAAACACTGAGTTTGTGGAATACTAATCCACCAGTCTGCGTATGTCCAAAAGTCAGGAGATTTAACATAGACAAAGCGCATCCTGCTAGCACTCCCATGATCGGTCGAACTTTGGATGCAAGGAAAGATCCATTTTGTCCAAAGGAAGATGACGAAGAGGTGTTGGGAGCTGAAATTCCCTATCTAAGTGCAATAGGCACATTATTGTACTTAGCCCAATGTACTCGACCAGACATTGCATTCTCAGTGAACTTGTTAGCTAGATTTAGCTCAGCGCCAACGTAGCATCACTGGAATGGTATCAAGAACATTTTCCGATACCTAAAAGGAACCATTGACTTGGGACTGTTCTTTCCCTACAGAGAGACAAGAGAGACTGCAGATGGAACTGCAATCCCTAAAGGAAATGTTGATGGTGAAAGCGCCACTCACTACACCGAAATGCCAAATGACATTTTGGTTGGTTTTGCTGATGCTGGGTACCTCTCTGACCCACATGAAGGTCGTTCCCAAACTGGTTATGTATTTACCATTGGGAACACGACGATATCTTGGAGATCAACCAAGCAAACGCTTGTGGCTACCTCCTCAAACCACTCAGAGATCATTGCTCTACTTGAGGCGGTTCGTGAGTGTGTATGGTTAAGAGCTATCATCACACATATTCAAGGGACTAGTGATTTGAGTTCTACCACTGAAGAGCCTACTTGAATTTATGAAGATAATGCAGCTTGCATCGAACAGATGAAGCTAGGATATATCAAGGGTGATAATACAAAACACATATCGCCAAAGTTTTTCTACAATCAGCAACAACAGGCCCTCCTCAAAATTCAAGTGAATCAAGTAAGCTCTGAGGAGAATGTGGCAGATTTGTTCACCAAATCATTGCCTAAGTCCATATTTGAGAAACATGTGAAAAGCATAGGAATGCGAAGACTTTCCAAGCTCCCCTGATTAATGTAAGTATCAGGGGGAGGTGTAGACATCAGGAGGAGTCTAACACATACATGTCATACTCAAAGGTAAAAGGTGTGTTGTGCTCTTTTCCTTCGACCAAGGTGTATTTTTTCCCACAGTGTTTTATTGTTACTTGGCAAAGTTTTTAGTGAGACAACAACTAATGCACCATTTCGTCTTTGACTTGGCACAAGGGGGAGTGTTAAAGGAAAAACATATATATTATGTGTCTTCGTCAAAGCGACTGATGGAGAGGGAATTAAGGAATCAGCGATTACCATCAATCAGCACAATTACGGATCAATCAGCATTTAATGGTATTATTGTAATTGATGTTTCCATTGTAATTCTCTCCCTATATAAATGGACTATGAAATGAAATGAGTAAACCTATTTCCAATCTCAATTTTACTTTTACATAACAGAAAATGACCCATTATCTTTTAACGACATCAAGCGACGTGGTCAGAAAAGTAATCAGCGGGAAGGTCTTCTGCTAAAGTAACATAATTTTTGACCTAAGTCTATACTTTTTCTAAGAGATCGTTGGCCGTCAAAAATAATGGTCACTCCAAAAACATATTTCAGACGGACAATAATTTATGTCGGAAATAATTTTACTTCTGACCAAAATTAGTTTCCATTTGGTCGAAAAGGACCATTCTTTTTGTAGTGAGTATTGAGCATGTGTTATCGAATTTACGTACATATAAATTGAAACTAGGTAGAAGAAAACACCAGCAAAACTGAAAACAGTAATCCTTCAGATAAAATTCGGAAAGAAAATTGAAACATTTTAATAGCGCATTATTAATTGGTACGATGAATTTAGAGAGGAGATATTGGGAGAGCTGACCTTTAACTAAGAAAAGAAACCTTGGAATGGTCGATGGCTAGAGTTGAAGAGTCTCCTGCTGCGAGGAGGAGCAGAGCTTGAAGTTTGGGTGAAGACTTGCAGCTCCTCTCCACTGCTTTTATATTAGGGAATTCTCCCTTTTTTTTTTTTTTTTTTTAAAGAAAGTAAGAAACCTGGGTTTCCTTGCTTGACTTTTTCAATATATAAATTTAATTAGACATTACCGGATTTTCTTAGACAAACGCGGTAAGGCACAAGGTCCATTCTCGATCCTGAAGAAGACATTGTAGTTGTATACACATTATGTACAACAAATGTTAGAAAGTTACACCTGTAGGAAGACTACGCAAGTGGTTGCTAATTAAATTGGTGAAGTGTCGAAGTCCTTTCGATCTGGAGTCTTCTTCGACTCTTTGGTATTGAACGTACTACTCTTCAACATTGAATACGGTGATGTGTGATCTTCACAATAGGGTTCGAACGTAGGCTAAGTCCTTCCCAAATCGAGCCAGTTTCTAGATTTCCTAGACTTTTTAACGTTGGATCTTTTTTCCATCACAAAACACAGTTAAAGAGAGAATGAAGGATTCGTTTCTTTGATTCCTCGAATCAAAATTGACAGGCACTCGGGATTTCGTCTTCCCAGTTGACTGGGAATTAGTCTGCTCCCCAATATGCATTGAAAGGACATGACTTTAATATAACAATCCCCATGCCACCACCAACTTTCACTAGTATAGATGCATGCAATTAGCTATGTTCATCGGCCTGATACAAAATTAATATAACAGGCACTTAGGTCTTCGTCTTCCTAGTTGGCTGGGACTCAGTCAGCAAATTGTTCATAAATTAATACACCAATTTAGGTAGAATAATTATTACAAATAGAATAAAAATTACAGATTTTACATCAATCGTTGTGGGTTGTAGTAAAATGGATAGTTATTGAAGTAATCATTTTATTAATTTTAAAAATATAAAATTTTACCACTATCACAACAAATTTACTGTCACACTTGTTAAATTATCCATAAATTAATAAATTGATAGTAGGTACCAAGGTGAAAAATTCTCAATGCATGGTTATGTTACACAGATATAGAGGAATCTTTTATTCTGTTTCTTCGATTCCTCGTTCAAAGAAAAATTAACAGGCACTTGGGTCTTCGTCTTCCCAGTTGGCTGGGACTTAGGCCCAGTTTGGCCCCGAGATCTAAGTAGCTTAAGCTGCTCATACCTTTCTTCTTCTTTTTTTTGAATCAATGAAAGAACTTCATTAATAGAGCTCAACTAAGTTGATTACAATCATGGAGAAGCACTTCTCGAATATCTTCGGGTGCTTGTTCAAACCAAACAAAACCTTGCTCTGCTTCAAAACCCAAAGCAGCTAGGCGGTGAGCCACCGCATTACATGATCTAGGAGTGTGTTGAATTTTCACACCCTGCAACCTTCCCCAACTTTGTTTTATGTCATCAATTAAACCTCCATTGGCTAGTAACTCATATTGAGGGCTGGACAATTCAAAGCTGCTTTCATGCGTCCCATTGCGCATGCGGCCTCACCAAAGCAATGTGAGCTGCTGGCTATTAGAGAAGGTATGGATCTTCTTTTCTCATTACAGTTACATGATGTTGTAATCGAACGTGACTGCTTAGAAGCAGTTAATGAAGTTTCCAGCTCATACCTTTCTTCTTTTTCAAGAAACTAGTTAATAATGTCTCTAAAAACATGATACAAGTACATTTATTTTTTATTATTTCTAACCTAATTTTAATTTGGTGGGGATTTAAAATTACTTGCTCAGTTATTGATTTTGAAATTAAAAAACAAATTTTATTGTTGATTACTTATGCTATACTTTTAGAAAATTAAGTTCACAGTCGTCAAGTCTATTGTTAATTTTAACCTTAAGTTTTGGGAAGTGGTCCCTAAAGAAAAGTGTTGGTCTTTCACACGTCGTTTTAATCACTTTAGGAGTGAGTAGCACACTAATTTCATCATCCAAACTGACCAACTGACTGTTGCACCTCTTCGTTAAATGCAAGCACGGCATTTGGGGCCAACACGAATTCTAGAATAAACATCAAATATTTTAGGGGAAATGATCATTTACCCAATTTTAGCTAAAAAAATGCCTACTTACCCAAACACTCTAAGAGATTATTTCCCTAATACCCAATTAAGTATTTTTTAATTCATTTTTATTTATTTTTGGGACAATTTTGCCCTCTCCTTCTTTGTCACTTAGAGAAAGAAGTCATTGGAGACCGGAGTCAAGGTGGCGGACTCCGGCGACTGGTGACCCGTCTGTGGTGACCGGTGAGTGGACTCCGACGACCGGTGCCCGGAATCCGGCAACCGATGACCCGAATCCTGAGACCGGTCATCGGAATCCAGAATCCGGCTACCGGACTGGTGACTGGATTCTGGCGTCTGAATTTATTGCCCCCTAATAATACCCATTAACCATATTATTGCCCCCCAGTAATCATATTATTGCCCCCCAATACTCATATTATTGCCTCCCAATAATCATATTATTGCCCCGCAATGGACATGTATAACTACTTAATAAAACTTTTTTTTTTTCATTCTTCTTTCTTCTTTCCTTATAAGCCTTCTGCCAAATTTACCAAAAAACAAAAAATAGGGCGCCCCACCCAGAAAAAACCAAGCAGTGGAAGTTATTATTACAAACTCATAAAGCAACAAGAGGGTCGGAGGCAAAGAGGTCGCCGATGTCTTGGAAATAGTCGCAGGTTGTGGTGGCGGAGGATCCGAATCCAAAATCCATAGCCAAATCGGCGAAGATGTTGCCGAAATTTTTGAAATCGCAGAAGCTCTCTTTGAAAATAACGACTTGGGTTGCAGCCCGGGATCGGAGATACAATCAAGTTGCTATTTTCGTGATGATCAGTCGCTAGCGAGAAAGACAGAAGCAAATCGAAGACGTACCCAATTATACTGGCGATTGTCGACTCCTTGTCAGTGACTAGGACCGTCGGCTTGGCTTTGAGCCTGGCCGCGGAGAGCACGACGACGAGGGGGAGAGAGAGAGAGAGAGAGAGAGAGAGAGAGAGAGAGAGAGAGAGAGAGAGAGAGAGAGAGACATTGATGAGTTTCAATTTAATCAATAGAGGCAGAACTGACAATAGATGTTAGATTGGGTAAATGAAGTTAAAAAAACTCTTAGTAGAGTAAGTGGGCAATTTTCAAGCTGAAATTGGGTAAGTGGTCACAGCCCCAATATTTTATCTTGGATGAAAGAAAAAATATGAAAATTTCATATGATCTTTACTTATTTATACACAAACTTAGAACAAAGGTCAATATGGGTAAATCCCGGCTATATATTCTGTTAGTCATATGTAGTTTTTCATCAACGAGAGAGCAGGCAATCGAAATTTTGGGAAAGTGATGTAGCCAGATTTATCCAATAGTTGCTTACAGCTCTGTTCTTATACTTTCCCACCCTTTGCTTCATTATAAAGTTTATCAACCCGCTCCTGCAGATGATATAATTCAACATACATATTTAGGATTAACTTATCAAAGTTCCGACCTTTTCTTATCCAAGTAGAAATCATACCTTGTAATATTTGAGTAATTGCAGTCTTTTCAGTTTGAAAGTTGGGAGTCATGAGATCCCTCTCTATGTCAAAGGGGTTTGGTTCCAAATGAACTGCTCTTAACAACTCAAACCCTCGAAGCTGCAACATAAATGTCTTTTAAGTCAGATGAATAAACTTAAGCAACATAGCATGAAACAGACATGGAGCACATACTTGCTGTTTCTAACCCTTACTATTGAGCTCATCCAAAATGTACATGGAGCACATACATGTGAACAGTTCAAATTGATGAATCTGTTTTACCAGTGTATATACGATCATAAACTCGAGGAACCCCACAAAACATAGTAGGCTTAAGTTCCAGTAAAAATCTGACATCCTGCACGTCCAACGGAAATCATATTGGACATATGTTGAAGTTGGTAAGTAAGGAAGAGAATACCAATCAAGTTTAATAAGGAAACTAAAGAAAAAGAACATAGCAAGGACATGAACTTACGCCTCCCCATAAGCCCATTGAAGATCCCTTGTAGATGTAATAGCTCTCGATTTTTTGGTCATATATATGGGCCAACGGGAGAAACGAAAAATATGAATCTTCCTCTCTACACTGTGATAGAATTTATTTGGACTAAATACTGTTTAGTCCTTGAACTTTTGACCAAAAAACACTTCAGTCCCTGGCCTTTTAATTTCACACGTTTAGTCCTTGTACTTCTCAATTTTGGACCAATAGGTCCTTTCCGTCACTCTCCGTCCAAAACCTCCGTTAAGTAGCTGACGTGGCAACAGTTTCTCTCTAAAATGTCTATTCTACCCTCACTTCCTTTTTTTATAATTTTTTTTTCTTTTTTTCTTTTTTCTTTTTCTTTTTCCTTCTTCCTCCTCTCACTCCTCCTTCACCTACTCAATCTTCCTCACTTCCTCCTCCGAGACTCCTCAATGTCGTGCCTTTTTCTTCCTCTTCTCTCTTCTTCTTGTCCTCTATACCCACATCGAAAGGACTTATTCATATACAACATATATGTTAGCATAATTGAGAACGATAAGGACATCATATTAATGCAATCCCATCAATAACAACACCATTCACCATTACAAAACCCCAAAAGCAATCGAAATCGAAAACCACATAAACAAAATACAGTTCATAGCCTAATTCAATCACAAATTTGAACAAGAATACCATTTACCATCATAAAACCCAAATCAACGACAAGGTTAGATTATCATAAATAAATTTTTGGGTGGATGAGTGCTCTACGGTGGAACAGCTGTTTGGAGCTCGATTCGAACTGGAAATTGAGGCCGAGAGAGAAGATGATCCATCTGGGGTGAAGATGATCCAATCTAGAGTTTTTTTTTTGTTTTTTGTCAATCTGTTTATCTCTTCCTTCTTCCTTCTTCCTTCTTCCAACTCCACCCCCCACGCCGTCCTTTGCTCCACCCCCTACGACCTCATCATGCAGCGTTTCCAACACCATCCTCGTCTTAGATGAGAACACTATATACCCAAATCACAGAGTCTTGGATTAGGACCCATATACCCAAAGAGGCAAGCCAAATACCCAAATCACAGAGTTTCAGAAAACAGAGAATCAAAGGCAAGCCATATACCCAAAACATAAACACCATTACCCCACTCTCAAATCGAGATCCAATCCAAAAGAACCCGAGTTAAAACCCTAAATCCCTAAATCAACCACAAAAGAATCAAACCTCGAGGGCGTCGTCCTCGTCTTGGATGAGGACACTGGAGCAGTGCAGGTCCTTAGAGGCATCGTCGCGCTTTCGCTGCGGAGTTGGCTTCACCATCCAATAGAGTGTGGAGGAGAACGAGCGAATCGAGGAGCGGGTGGTTGAGAAGGGACTACGGTTTGAGGTTCGGGTGAGAAGGATTCGGTTGATTAGGGTTTAGGGTAAGCGAGATGGTTAGCATTTTGAAGGAGAAGAGGAAGGTTGCAACTCTGTCTCGTGTTGCTCGTGTTGAGGGTTCTGGAGAAGAGATAGCTGGAAGAGGGAAGAAGAAGAAGAAAAAAAAAGAAGAGATGAACCGATTGACAAAAAACAAAAAAAGAAGAAAAGAAACATAAAAGAGATAAACAGAAGGAAAAAAGAAAAGAAAAATATAAGTGAGGGTAGAATAGACATTTTAGAGGGAAAACATTGTCACGTCAGCTACTTAACGGAGATTTTAGACGGAGAGTGACGGAAAGGACCTATTGGTCCAAAATTGAAAAGTACAAGGACTAAACGTGTGAAATTAAAATGCCAGGGACTGAAGGGTTTTTTGGTCAAAAGCTCAATGACTAAACAGTATTTAGTCCAATTTATTTTATGTCAGTAGTCAATATTATTGCCTTCAGGGAGATGTCAAATTCTTAATTGAGTTCAGTAACTAAACTTCATAAAAAAATATAATCCTTAACCATCTATTGATCATATTTCAACAGAGTTACTTTGGAAAAAATATGAACTATAAAATAATATGATCAACAGAGTTACTTTGGAAAAAATATGAACTATAAAATAAATCTGCAAGTAAGCACCTTTCGGAGAATGACTATACTCCAAAATTGTACAAGTAACCTCAGTTTAATTAGTTGGTAGAAAATCTGTAATTTGATGGCCAGCCACAAAGCTTTCAGCATAATTTGATCTAATATGGATCCAACTTCTGTCAAAGTGAAAGTATAAATTTCCCCTAGTTGAGGGTTACGATACAACCCCAACTTTTATTAATCATGTCTTGGCAATAGCAACACATCTTGAAGATGAAACTATAACTGCTCGCTAAATTGGATTGCATCCACATGATTTAAACTTTTGTCATGGCATAAATAACATTTTAAACAGGCACCGCATATATGTATGGAAACAGAATAAGGATCACTATTTTAATTTAAGAATGAGGAAATAATTTCATATTGATAATGCTACAAAATCCAAAACAAAAATGGCCTTTGTATTGGGCTTTTCAGTGAAAAAACCACTAAATCTCCATGACCAAAACATGTTCTCTGCAAGTTTATTTGCTTCTGACATATAAACGAGGTACATTTCTGCTTCCAAAATGTACAATAGACCAAACATAGGTTCAGGACCTGGTGAAAATTAATCACCAGATTGCACCCCAAACAACTCATGACAAGTTACAGAAGCTATTCTGCCTTTTCTTTTTTTTTTTTTTTTTTAGGGAGGCAGAATAAGCATTAATTCAGAAACATCAAGATAGAATATATTAAAAAGCTAAAAAAATTGAAGATGTTAACTGTGTGAAGTTATTTACCATTCTATCTTTTAGGAAAAGTATATGGTCTGTTGACAATACTTCTGACATTAATGTTGCATTAGTAACGATTACGCCTATTGGTTCTCTAGTCGTTCCACTTCTACACATTATTGTGCAAACAGCAGTCCTCTGTTTTAGATGTAGTTCATGATCTGAATTTCCCTGAGAAAATGAAAGATAATAGATGATTTTATATTGTTGAAAGTTAATGGCCAATCCTTTACTAAAAGCAAGAACTTACATGAGAAAACAGTGTTGAGAAGTTACCAACTGAAAGAATTTCTCCCACGAAAAGCAAGATACCCCCAGTTCTTCTGCTTCCTTCTTTTGAGTGCTAGAAACATTTGTGAAGCTGACAATTGCATTCAGCAGATGTATACCTTAGATACAATCCAAACAACTTGGATCTCAAATTTGAAGTATTTAATGAAATAGTATATGACCTACTTTTTAAAGGCGTAGAACAGTTTGGAAGGCATGATATAATCTGCAGAAAGAACTACCACGTAAGGATCTTAGAAAGCAAGAAAAGGAGAGGGAAATAAATTTTATATAAACAGAGTGCATATTAGGAAAGGAAATAAGATTAACCATCAAGCACACAAGGCAAGTTGGACTTTGTAATTCTACCATGTTTACTACAAAATTGGATAATGAATGTTCTAGTACCAAAATATAAAACATCAGTGGCTTCAAAGTTCAAACATATATCCAGTTATGATAATGAGATAAGAGTTTGGAAAATAACTCACAGCAGGGATTTTGTTCTCTTGAACAAAAGCTATTGGAACTTCAGCATGGTTGATGATGAACTCAACTGCATTAGCACCTGCAACATAAACCATGAAATGTCAATCAAATAAATTTGAAGGGAAACTGAAAATGCACCTTTCGATTTTCTCCCTAGATCCCCCACCACTTAATTTCCCAAAACTTCCCCTTATACCTGTAGAATTCAAAAACTGTTTGGCATGTTTGCTGGTTGGCCACTGAACTTTTGTTGTGGCTAGCTAGCAAACACTTGGTACCGTTCAGTAGTTTCCAACAGAACTATTTAAGTTGTTGCGAAGAGGCTGATAGGCAACTACCACGCATTCAGTAGCGAGCCACTGAACACAGCTTAATCCAGATTTATAAACAACGGTGAAGTGGTAGAATTTGATAAAGGAAAAAGTTAAGAATTTTCCTTCAATTAATCAAACTCAACCACCATCATTGAAGTTCACTATCTGCCACTGGAAAATGATAGCGCAAAGAATTCTTGAAAAAGAAAAGGAAGCATACCAAGGGTGTCATAAAGTGGAACATATGTAATGGCATGGCTGTTACACGCCTGTAACAAAAAATAAATAAAATTAAATAAAAACAAAAAACAAACAAAACATAAGCATAAGGCTAAAAAGTCAGAATCTTTCTAGAAAGATTCAGTCCCCAATATCAGATTCAATTGTTCAATGTGACAAAAATGGGCTCTCAACAGTTAATATAGCATCTCTTCATTCAAGTGTCTTGCATACTATGCTCAAATATGAAACAAAGAATCACAGTATTATTATTACCTCCATTGCAATAATCCATCGGGGGGGAATTTGAGCCATATAATATACCACAACGATCTCCCTGCAAGGATTAAAACATATAAAAATCTAATTTTTTTCCTTTTGTTTACAAATCTGCAGGCATAAGTGCATAACAAAACTTTAACGTGGAATCTTATACACATAGCCTTAAACCCTCCGACAAACAGATAACGATCACTTCTTTCAAATCACAAGGACAATATAGTGACACGACAAAACAATGTACCTATCACTTCTGCATTCACCGAAATCTAACTTATATACTTTTTCAAACAGAAACATCATCAGCAGCAGAAAATTAACTAATAGCTCAAGCATACACGGCTGAGTCTATTTAAGCATACCAGCCAAGGGGCGAAGAAGAAGCAAATTCTGATACGTCATACAGACTCCTACAGTTCAATGTCCCAAAAGGAAACTAAATCAGTGAACTTGATATATATACTACTACCAGTGTTATTTGACAACAACCAGGAATATCGGTTCATAACACTACATTTAAACATTACTTGACCATATATATGCAAAATAACATAAATCCACTCCATTCTTCAGCATTTAGTGGTCTTCAGTCCCAGCAACTTTCATAATAAGATAATCTCCCAGTTTCAACAAAAAACAAAGCATCAGAGACTCAGGAAATCAGAAAAACTCATGCATTTTATAATTGATTCAACCAAATTGAAGCTACGACAGATGATGGAAAACAAACCTCTTCTTCTAACTATGACGTCTCTCTCTCCATCTTCTTTTGAAACATGTCAAGCCTCCAAATCTTAAAGAACACAGCTTTAGATGGTATCAGCCAATCACGCTGACAGGAGACATGAGAGCTGTCGTGGCAGAAAGAGGATTCAACCTCCCTTACAAGGTAGCCGTCATAAACTGTGGCCTGATGCAGTAAAAGAACCCTTTCCCAGCCTTGTTCTTGTTCTACATTTTTGTAAACGAGAGACACTTCCAGGTGATACATCTAATCTTGTAATAGTCTAATAAAAATGCAAACACGAATAAACAGGTGAAAACAGCCAGAAACTATCTCCCTACTTCTCCAAATAACCATATAGAACATTGTCACATTGGTACATTATCATTCTGTTTCTTTCCCTCTTGATAATTTAGCAAGTAATTAAACATTCTTTCCATAGATGATAATATCAAGGTGTCATGTAGAGTCAAAAACATATTGATTCAAAATTATTTGGAAACCAAAAGCAATCAATTACCCTGTAACATGAAAATACATAATGATCAAGTATAGGAACCACATGTTTATAGCTTTGGAGTTTACTGCTGGAGATTGTGAGTAGCAAAAAGAACAATGTATTTGCCTCATCTATATCTCTCAGCCTTATCAAGCACGTAAGTTATGAAGGTATATCGGCTTGGGATTCAATTTCAATTAGAACAGAGAGACTCAAAGCTTTGCATCAAAACTTTAAATGATTACAGGCCTGGGATTTGGTGGGAAAAAGATGAAAGCCATGAGCTAAAAGACACATCGTTGGACTCAATATGGTTAGAAGAGAGGAGATATTCCAAAGTCAAAGCACACATCAGAGCTTAAATTAGAGAAAAGAGTTGGTTACTTTTTCCATTGCATGCATAATTCTAATGCAAAGCTGCAGAACAAATAAAACTCTTGCAGATTAATCATTCTTCTGCTCAAGTGATACAGTGAAATATGCTTATTAACAAAAGACACACAACTCTATTTCTATGCAATTTCATTTTTGAGGTGTCGTTTTCGAAAGTGAAACTTTTTGGGATGCATTGTAAGTGATGACCATTGTAAGTTCTCAATATATTTTCAAATGTTTTATGTTCAGTGATGACGCCAATTTGTTTTAGTTCCCTTAACTGTGAACTTAAAAAGAAAAATGGTCCAAAAGGAATAGCAAATATGCAGCTATAAGCATTCTGAAGCAAACATGCAACTGCTGGAGATTGAGCAGAAATTATGTGCAAAGAAGATCACGAAAAATAATAATGAGAAGAGGTATTGGGGTGTCATTTTTTTACTGTTGATGTGTTTGTGGATTGGTTTAGTAAGAGAAAGTAAGGTACTAAGGTGGAGAAGTTGAGCATATGTTAGGTGCATAATTAGGTGAAAGGGAGGGAGGGTATATATTAGTGCATAGTTAGGCGAAAGGGAGTCATTTTAAGGTGGAAAGACCATGTCATCGAGAACACAAGTGTAACTCTTTCTTGGCAAGTAAGAGGAATAAAGAGGTAGGGAGTTCTGCTTGGCAGGGCAGGAAAAATAGAAGGATATGTGAATGAAGTCAGTGGGGTGTGATGGGAGAATGATGATTATGATTCAAGTGTATTGCTTATTGTTTGGTGCAAACCTTACAGAAGAAGGCTTGTAATTCAAGTCCTCATAAAATAGGCAGTTACGGTACGACCAATTTCTGCCATACATTATTCTTTTATGAGACCCTCTGATATAACATCTCAACAGAAAAGAAATTATGCCTAGCTACCATAAGATTTCAAAGTTAAATCTAAATTTCAGATAATCTCCATTAAATCAATCAAAATCATATGCATGTGCTTAATATCTTATTTAGAAGTCCATATTAGAATGAAATGGGGCTGTGATTATTAGTCTACAATTATCCAATTACACATGACAACATACAACTAAACATAACAAGAATTATGAAATAGAATCGGAAAACAAAAATTGGAAATCAAATAATCACCTTATAGAGAATGGATGCTTATCGGGTTGAGCATGACCATGATTTGAAGCTAGTTGTGGCTGTGGCGGCAGAGGTTGCAAATCCCTAGGTGGGTTTTTCTGCTGAGATAGCATAGTAGGAAGATTGTAAAACGAAAACGGGGGAAGGACCCTTTAAAAGGAAAGCTGGTATTCTAAGCTGGTTGGAGACAAAATTACTCTGACTATGAGTGTGCAAGTAAAACAGCAATGAAATCAGTCAAAAGGGTTAGGGAAAGCTTCACCTAGTCCAGATCACCAAGGTGTACCCTTCTCAATCATCTCCTGGGTGTTGACTACCATGTAGCCCACGAAAAGGGAAGCAGAACCACCAAAGATGGGAGAAGCAAATCGCAACCAGAGAAGGATGGACACGCCCGTAGAGAGCAAGCCCTCATGGTTATGGATCACATTGCTCCAAACACCAGACAAATCTATGTTTTACATGACCAAATCATCGCCCCCTCCCAACCTTTTTTCTTCTTTGGTTGATGCTGAAGAAGATCTTGCTGATATTTCACCTATCTCAGTCAAGTGTAATATCACAGACTCATGTAATCCCCTTTGCGGGCCAAGACTTCAACCCTCAGTCCCATATTTAGCTAATGCACCCTTGAATTTCTTGACCAGTAAAACAACGAATCCAATTAGCATAATTCAAATCATAAATACCCACTGATCCTTTTATTGAATATTACAAACCAACATCAACAGGAATTGCAATACTTACAGCTAGTGGCAATGGTGCAGCTGAAGCTACATACTCGCCCTTCTGCGCCTCTATAAAACCTAAAGAATGGTATCACATGAATGAGGAGACCATGGCACATAGCATTGAGCTCTTCATAGTTAACCTTAAGAAAAATTGCATCTGGAATCTGTTCAGCCAGCTGACAAATCTGAACAAATTCATAAAACTATTGGTAAACAGATATTCCAAAATGCTCCAAACTAAAATTAGATGTGCTATAATTTCAAAAGGGGGTTCAGTAGAAGCAAAACCTGCCATTTAATAGCAGCTGTATGAAAAAATAGTGTCAAAATAATCAAGGATCATGATAATTAAAGTGATAAAGTGATATACCTGGGGTACGTATTCACCACCACCTCCAAAATTCTCCACACTCTTCCAGTCATATTTTTCATGCATGACACCTGTTTTCTTGTAGGCTTTATAATTGGTTCTGATCCACCTTACAGCAATGTCTTCTCGCACTAACTTTGCTTCTTTTAATCCAGACCTTGCCAGACCTTCAGCTATCATGTGTTGGATCGGAGCCCAATCATTTGGAAAGTCCCTATTATTAGAATTTCCATTAGGCCATGTAAAAGTTCAAAGTAGGTAGCTGATATTCTGAAAACTTGAAAAGCCAATACGAACAGGTCTTATAAAATTCCTGAACTACTACAAGCAGTTAATATCGTATTGCAAATGACTCGATACCCAAAAATGAAATATGAAAAATACCTTGGGATGGAGAGCTCTACAAAATTTGATGGCTTGCCCTGCGAAATTGCAACTTCGAAAGAGCAATACTTTTTTCCCAAATAAGAAATTCACCAAACTTTGACATCCCAGGACTTTGTATTGTATGTGAATATCTGATACAGGTGTTATTGCAGCAACACAGTAGGCCAAGACCTGTATAAATGCAGGAGGTTTAGACATTTTTTTCAAAGGCCTTGGAGTCCCACTTTATTGAAAACTCCAATGCTATGTCAACCAAACCTTCTTCTCCAATGTGGGAGGCTTTGAAGCTATGTTCTCAGCAAACTACCATTTAGGAATTCAGTTAGTCATTTTCAAAGCAGTTAGGGATTCATAAAATTCCATCAAGTGCAGGTCAATAAATAATTACCTTTTGGATCCACATAATAATCCAGAGTTCATTTAACTCTCTTGAAATAGTGGCCTAATGTCACAAAACTCTGGTAAATCAGAAAATCTAGCCACAGTAACCATTAGTGATGTAACAGCTTCCTTACATTCCTCAGGGCATTCCCTGCAATGACAATAAGGGAGGAAAATAAACATTATGATGAGTTAACCTGTCCTTCTTTTAACTCATTAATGAAAGAAAGGTTTCAAACAAAAAAAAAATTCATTTCATTTAGCAGGAACTCAAACCACCTATCTGATGTACATTATTACATGATTCCGTCAGGTCAACTAGTAATGACAGAATCATCTAAAGTTTCAAAGAAAGGGAGGATTTGAAAATGTAAACCTGTATTTGTCACACTGGTCCGTAGACAATGCTATGCTGCATCAGTAATAATTACAGCTTTTCGTTCTCCAGTTGTGCATCAGTATATAATTCTTTGTAGTCAGTCCTCTGTTTGGGACGATAATTGTCCCAGAAGTCCTGCAATAGCATTATTGTGCAGATGTCAGTCGTCCGTTTTGCTACAAATGTCAGTTATCATCTCTGAAATGAGGAAATTTTCACAAAAGGAAACAATACCTTATAAACTTCATGATAAGAAAGTTCACTGGTGAGGTTCTCTGCACGGATTAGCTTCATACAAACATCTTCATTGGGTGGCATTACAAGGTGGACCCCACAGCTTTTTATGGAGGCTGACTTGGGGTGTTGAAAAATAATGACTCGACACGTAAAAGGGGGCAATGGATGCATATAACCAAGTCGCCACATTTCATGGAATGGAACATAGTGCAGCCACACATGATTCGACTCTGCTGATTCAACTCGCTCTGTGTGGAGATTTGAAACATGTACTTCATTGATGTGAATATGGACCTCAAAAATAGTATGTTGCAGCTTTTGATCAACAGCAACACAGAGAGCCAATCCTGTGCTGTCCCATTTGAAATTTGCAAGTGTTTCAATACAAAATTCAAACCGTCGATGCCCCATGAAATCCATTTGACAGCTGAACCACTTTGGAACCTCGCCTCTTGGAACTTGAAATTTAATTGTGAATTTGGATTGCTGGGAAGATAGGAGTCGAAAGAAGAGATCAGCGTCCACCTCATCATCATCCTTGTTTGCCATCTCAACCAAATTTTGACAGAGTCTCCAGCACTTAGTCAAGTCCATCTCCTTAATCATTTGTGATTCTTTACGCTCCAAAATGTTTGACAACTTCAAAATTCTTTCCAATGATGCGCAATCCCTCACATTCAACATTTCAATGCAGGGTAGAAGCTCTGGAATTTCTACGAGCCTCCTACAGCCGCTCAAATTGAGTGACCTCAAGTTGACAAATTTGTTGATGCATTCGGGAAGAATAACAATGGGGCTTCCTGATAAATCAAGTTCCTCTAAAGTGGATGCACAATCAAGGGATGCGAGGAAATCAATATTGGATAAATTGCATCGGCTCGCACGGAATCGATGTAGCCAAGGAAGCGCCGAATTGAATTCAGTGTCTAGCTCTGGCTCCAATGAACTGCCTTCACTCCGTCTCTTTCTTTTCGATAAAGAGTCACGGTTGTCATGTGAAACCTTTGAGTAAGTTGGAAGCACTTCTGACTCCACCTTATTTGGGAATGTTACGAATTTTGGGCACCCGGCCAAAATAACCTCCTGTAGATTTTGCAATTCATAGATGCTGCAAGGTAGATCTGTGAGGTTTCCACAATCTTCTAACTCCAACTCTTCAAGGTTAATTAGATATCCAATGGATGAAGGCAATGCTTTGATGCCAGTTTCGGAAAGACTCAAGGATGTCATGTATTTCATCTCTTCCACAATTTCAGGAAAACTCTCCAGCCTTGTGCAGCAGTTGAGATTAATCTGTTGGAGGGATCTCCAATTGACTTCTCCAGGTAGCATCTCAAGTTTAGAGCATTCTAAAACATGGGGCTTTCTGATAAATCAAGTGCAGTTAAAGTGGATGCACAATCAAGGGGACGCGAGGAAATCTATAGATAATTGCATCGGCTCGCACGGAATTGATGTAAACAAGGAAGCGCCAAATTGAATTCAGTATCTGGCTCTGGCTCCGATGAAGAGTCACGGTTGTCATGTGAAACCTTTGAGTAAGTTGGAAGCACTTCAGACTCCACCTTATTTGGGAATCTTACGAGTTTTGGGCAATCCAACAAAAAAACAAAGCATAACTTCTGCAATTCATAAATGCCGCAAGGTAGATCTGTGAGGTTTCCGCAATCTTCTAACTCCAACTCTTCAAGGTTAATTAGATATCCAATGGATGAAGGCAATGCTTTGATGCCAGTGTTGGATAGCCTCAAGGATGTCATGTATTTCATCTCTCCCTCAATTTCAGGGAAACTCTCCAGCCTTGAGCAGTAGTCGAGTTTAATGGATCGGAGGGATATCCAGTTGACTTCTCCTGGTAGCCTCACAAGGTTAGAGCATCTTTTAAGATTCAGGTAAACAAGCTTTTTGAGGGATCCAACCGAAGGGTGAACCTCCACTAAACTTTTACAGTAGCTTAGATTCAGGAACTCTAGGTTTGGGCTTCCAGACAGGTCTGGGCTTTGTGCTAGGAGTTCACATCCACGCAAATTTAAGGATATGAGGGATCTCCAGTTGACTTTTTGTGGAAGCGTCACAAGGTTAGAGCAACGCTCTAGATCCAGTTTAACAAGCTTTTGGAGCGATCCCATCGAAGGATGAATCTTCTTTAAACTTGTACACCAACTTAGATACAGGAACTCTAAGTTTGGGCTTCCAGACATGTCTGGGCTTTGTACTAGGAATTTACATCCACTCAAATTTAAGGATTTCATATTTTCCATACTCTGTCATACCAAAGAAGAAGAAGAAAAATTAAATGGAAAGTTAGTAATGTGTAAAGATTTTAACAAAGTAAACTCTTGAAAAACTATAAATACCTTGGATCCTTCTCCAAAACGTGAGATGCGGCTGCAAGGCATACTAAGTTGAACCAGATTCTTCATATTAAAATCGGAGGGCAAAGATTTTAGCGGACAGCTAGACCAATCAAATAACCGCAACTGATTCGGATAATAATCAACCTTTCCACAAAACTGTCCATTGATGTTTATAAAAATTTTAAGATTTTTCATCTTTTTGAAGCATTTAGGATTCAGGCATATCTCATCTTCTTTGGGCATCTTTACCATCATGCCTTCAATTTTACTTGTGCCCTAGTATGAAAAAGGCAATCTTATTAGCAAAATGAGTACTTATGTAATAAAATGCAAGTCTTTTGAGTTTTATTCTTTCTTTAAGAATTCAACAGAAAATCATATAATACATATTACTTGGATATTGGTTGTCGAATTGAAATAAACTAAACACATAGAGAATCAACCTGACCTGACTCCATGTATATATGTAAATCTGAGCATATAGGAACTACTTACCGTGTTTTCTGTTAGAACCTCCTGCACATCCTTGTGATGCCACAATCTGCTTCGCTTACCGGGCTCTGTAGACTCTTGCTGAACTATATATTTTCCCATCTCATCTAGCAAATCATGCATGTAAATACGACCATCTCCATCAACATTTATGAGCGCCTTTTCTTCAAGAACTTCAATACTATGCTTGGGGTTGTTGCGGTCGCAACCTTCTAATATTTGTATCACATTTTTTGTATTCCAACCTCTGAAGAAACAAGCAATGTCAAGGAAAACTTCTTTCACTATTTCTTCCAGTCCATCATAACTGACTTTGAGAATATCTCTTATGTCTTTGGGAAGATTTCTTTTATAACCATCTAAAATAGCATGCCATTCATGTATAGGTCTACCACATAGATGTGAACCCAAAACTATCAGGGCTAACGGAAGGCCATGAGTATATCTAGCAATGGTGCTAATCCAGAGTTTCTCATCGTCATCATGATTTCCTTTTTTCTTGAAGGCATTTAACCTGAAGAGCTCACAAGCTTCGTGACGATCTAGTTCCCTGGCCTTGTATATAGGATTGACTTCATGAACAGTCAACAAACGCTTATCTATTGTTGTTATGATAATTCTGCTGCCTCGACCAAACCAATCTGGTGCTCCGGCTAATGCGTATAACTGGTCCGATTTATTCACATCATCAAGAATTAACATAATTCTTTTATTTCTCAACCTTTGACGCAACAAATTGATTCCTTTATCAACATTGATTACTATCAGTTCTTTGCCCCCTAGAATCTCTGAAAGAATAATGTTTTGTAGGTTGACTAAACCTCCATGTTGCTCTGAACCTCCTCTAACATTTTCCAAAAAGCAGTGACATTCAAACTTATGGGCAATTGTATTGTAAACAGCTTTGGCAATTGTTGTCTTCCCTATTCCACCACTTCCCCATATCCCTACCATGCGTACATCACTTCCCCCAACATCTAAAATTTTAAGCATGTCTCTTACCTCCCCCTTTGAACCAAATACCTGTTCAAATGACCTGTAAAATTGTCGCGTGTAGAAACACATCGTGTGTGTATGAACCGGTGGAAAAAGGAACAGAAGAGAATGAGGAAGAAGCTCTCAATGGGTGGCCATTGAACCTGAGTTTTGTTTGATTGCTGATGAAACGAGAAGGTGCGCACTGATCACAGTTTTTCATGTGAGCTTCGTTCAACGGCAATGTGAAGTCAAGCAAAACTACCAAGAAAAGAAGACCAGGTAAAGGTCATCACAGTTTCCAACTTCTTTTCGTTTTTTTCAATTTTTGCCTCTAGATAAAGTGGCCGATGAGTCACGTGACCACCGAACGAGGATTTGACATTGACCCACTGGTGAGTGGAAGTGACCAACCAACCAGCTCTGGATTTAGTGGTTAAAGAATAAACTCAATAAAGAAAGAAGGTTTGTTTTTTTTTTGGTAAAATTTGGAGCTCTTCATATCCGCAATGGGTGGAAAACCCACCTTCAAAATTACAGCTGCTCAGGTATTGACAAGGGAATGCTCAAAGTTCAGTAAGTAAATTCTGTACCCCCACCAATTTACAAAACACATTTTCGGCTCCCCTTTTCAGGTTTAGGGAAAGGCACAGAAGAAATGGAAAGAGTCTGCACCTATTTGCAAATTTTCTATTTTTTCTCCATCTGCAGATTCTCATTTTCATCACTGAACCCAATATCTTGCATCTATTTTGATGATGCTATCTAGAAAAATTCTAATATGGACCAAGGTGTAGGTAGACCATAGGCAAAATGAAGGGCAAAATAGGGCATTTGGTGGCAAATTATCTGATTTTTTTGCCTAGGTGCAGGTGGACCTTGGTCCATGGAAGTCTCTTTGTGCTATCTAACATCAGCCTTTCGCCATTACCATCCCCTACTAGTTGTATGCTTATGCTGTGAGACAGAAAACAAAACCTAATGGACCCCCATGGACCACGGTCAGCAGCAAAGCTTTCCATACTGCCTGCAGACTATCTCTAGCTGAAATTCGAAATTGCAATATAGCTTGTATAGAAAACATTGCTTGCTTGTGTATAATGTCGTCAAAGGTACTTTCTTGATGACTTCCAAATTCTTCCTTCCAGTGATATGACCATAACAGTAACATCATCGTGATACTTCCTGCGATCTCCTTGAGGGATGTCCAGTAATTCATAGAAATCCATTCCTGTAAACCAAAAGAGTTCAGACTCCCAACAATATAAGTACGTACAATTGCTAATTAACAATAATGTAGACTCCCATTCCAGAATCCAACTCAATCTCTCCATTGACATGAATCCTGAAATACTGTAAGAACAAACTCCTTCCCACCATTTAGAAATACATCAAATAAAAGGTTCTAGCTAGTAATTACACTGGTGCAAAGCTTGGAACACATGCGACAATCAATCCCAAAGTTTGAGGCTAATAGAAAAATTAACATCTTTTATCATTTTCAATTTTAACTAAGGGGGGTGTATTGTATTTGGATTTGTGCAGACTTTTTTTAAATGACAGACTTTTTGAAAAGTCCACAGACTCTTTAAAAAGTTGATAGACTGTTATGGATTTCTTAAAACCATTGATTTTAGCAACAGACTTTTATTGATTCATGAAAATCTATATACTTTATTATGAATGACTTCTACAGATTTCCTAAGATGTACAAAATATAAAAAATAAAAATAAAATAAAAATTAAAGCAAATGCAGCCCAAACACAAAACAAAATAATTAGGGTAAAAATCACAAATAGTACCTGAACTATACCTCAATCTTATCGATAGTACCTGAACTTTAATTTTGATCACAACTAGTACCTGAACTTTTCGATTTCATTTTAAATGGTACCTAGAGCCACATTCGGTCACTATTCCGACTAAAAATGGCATATGAGGTGATCGTAATGATGATTTTTGGTGATTTCAAGGGTTGCGATCATAGTGATGATGTTTTTGGTAATAAGCTTTCTTTGAACTTTTATTTTTATTTTATTTATTTTTTTTGGATTTGGCTTTTTTGGCAGGAATAATGACTGAAAGTGGCTCTAGGTACTATTTAAAATGAAATCGAAAAGTTCGGGTACTAGTTGTGATCAAAATTGAAGTTCAGGTACCATCGATAAAATAGAGGATAAGTTCAGGTACCATTTGTGATAATAACCCAAATAATTACTTCTAATAGAAAATTGACTCAAATAAATGATTGTTAGTCTGTCTAGCGAGTTTGTTCTCATTCCTAATCTCTCCCAACAATATAAATATACAATATAGATCACTTTATGGTTAATTATTCTCATCAATTTTTTTTTTGCTGATTAACATATATTGTAGCAATATCGGTCAATGTCTTGATCTATAGTCAATCAATTGAAATTCAATTGTTCAACCTTTTTTTGAACCATAATATAAATTCAAATTAATGAGAATAATTAATTAATAAAATAAAATTTAGTATGGTTCAAGGTCTTAGGGTTAGACCACAATATTTGAGTTTTAGGGTTTCATTAATCATTTTTGGGGCCGTGACCACTTACCCAATTTTAGACTAAAAATTGCCCACTTACCCCACTAAGAGTTTTTTAACCCCATTTACCCAAACTTACATCTATTGACCGTATTGCCCTCATATTCTCTCTCTCCCTCTTTCTCTCTCGACCGAGACTCCCCTCAACCTCTCTCTCTCTCCTCTCTCTCTCTCTCAGAAGCCTCGATGGACCGAGTGAATCACACCCAAGCCCTCGCCGGAATCCGAATCAGACTCCTATGGCTTCTTCTTCAATCCACTACGATATTCGATGTGCCCTTCTTCTTCACTTGGCCACGTCATCTTCATCGACATCATCGTCACCTTCGCCGTCATCGTCGTCGTCCATGATTAGGACTCTCAGTCCCCACCGCATAACCTCGCGCGCCTCCTCGGCACGTCGGGTGCTGTCGTCGTTCTCCTCCTCGCCGTGGACGACGTCGATCCGCGTCAGAGCTTTCTCCAATGACGAATCGAAAGAGGCCGTCAAGCTTCTGGAGAAGTAGTCGACGTGCACCGCCGATGAGCTCCACCATCAACCTCGTCCCAAATCCAATCGATTCTGGAGCTTCAAGGTCCGGCCATTTGCACCTGCAATTTCACAGTTCCGGCAGGCCGATCAGACAGCAAATCATGCGCCGGTGCCTCCGTCCCTGGTCCTTCAGATCCGGTGCCCAGAGCAATTTCTGGGTGCCAGAAGCACTTTTTTTTTTTTTTTTTGTACACTGTGAACCCCGAGAATGAGGAAGGAATTGCAATGTAACTGTGGGGTTTGTTTGATGGTCTACTGGGGGCAGTAGACACATTATTGGCCCCCAGTAGACTTCGATATGAGGGACATGGATCACTATAGTGTGGTGTTTTGATAAGTTACCTGTTGTTGTTTGTGTATTAAAGTCAAATTATCTGTGAATCTTATAAAATGGTGCATTTTTGGTGGTCTATTGGGGGGCAGTAGAGACATTGGACTTTGTATTGGGGGGCAATAATATGATTATCGGGGCAGTAATATGAGTATTGGGGGGCAATAATATGGTTACTGGTGACCGGATTCCGGTCATCGGTTGTCGGATTCCGGTGACCAGTCGCCGGAGTCCGGTCACAGGTCGTCGGAGTAGGCGACCGACCATTGGTCACTGGAGCACAGCAAGGTGGAAGATGATTTCTCTCTCTAAGTGAGAAAGAAGGAGAGGGCAAAAAAGTCCCAAAAATAAATAAAAAAGAATTAATTGGGTAAATGGGGTTAAAAAACAGTTGGTGGAGTAAGTGGGCAATTTTTAGCCTAAAATCGGGTAAATGATCATTTCCCCATCATTTTTATTACTATTAGGGTTCAAAGTATCACAATTGAAAAAAAAAAAAAAAACAAAACAAAAATCACATTCAACAACTACAATGAATATGTAGGGTATCAAAAAAGGTTGATATCATAAAAAATTAGAGAAAAGACAAAAAAAATTAAGAAAGAGAGATGATGAAGGACAAACTTCTTCGTGCGTAGAGAGAATAACTTTGATAGACTTTTTTTTTTTTTTTTTTTAAGAGGAAACTTTGATAGACTTTTTGAAATCTTTGGTCTAGAGGCTGGAAAATTATTGGAGTTTGGTATGTATAGTTAACACTATAAAGTCGATGATTATCAATGATTTTCCAATTCCATAAGTATGAATGATATTTTGAATACCTCTGTACTTTAATTCATTTTTAAAAGTCCTAATTGAATACCCCTAGATTTTGGTGGAATTCATTAAGTCTTTAAAAATCCTAATTGAATACCTCAAGACTTTCATGGACTGTTAAAAGTCTATATTGAATACACCCAGACTTTTAAATTCCATAGATTTCTTTAAAAGTTTCACTAATTCCATATACAATACACCCCCTAATTGTTTAAGGCTGTATGTCTTAAACCTTATGAATGTTCGGTACGTAAGAGGGCACGTGCCTTAAGCCCCATTAACAGCCAAAAACCGACTCTATAGTCACATAGAAACAGCACAGGAAATAAACTAGCTATTACTGAAATCTAAATATGCATCATCACATGCATCCACGACAACCTCATTCACTGAAAGACGCTTGCATGTGCACACAACATATATGCGTATATCAGGCTATCAGCATGAAATAGTAAATACATTAGAGAAGAGAACAACAAGTACAAACCACTTTGAGATACCTTCATCTTTCTTCAAAGAAAATATTAACAAGCAGTACCATTAAAATAATCAAAATCTCTTCAAATTATCAGCATTACATTTTACAACAAGAAAAAATATCAAGAATTCACAGCTGCTATAAGATCCAGCAGTCCCAGCTGAATCGACAGGAAGAAAAGAAAGAATGGATCCTATGTATATCTATTGGACAATGAAGGCCAAAACTCAACAATTTCACTTACTTTACCCTTGAGGACCTTGACAAGTATCGTGAGTCTCACATGGAAAAAAAATATCCATATATGTTATTCTTTCTGACCAAATTGTTCCAACAAGGAAGATCTCTTCTTGTACTCTCGCTCTCCAACACTACGACAGAGTGCAAATAGTGTGGTGCATGAGAGCAAAGACCTTTTGGCAATAATCAAGTATGATATTAAGTTATTAACTAATCAATCAATCCTACCTTAGGTTATAGCTCTTCAAAAGCACAAAGCATAACCATCACATTGGGAGAGGCAATAGTTATGGAGGTCAGTGCATTTCCGTTCTTTGGCACATTATCTTATTATTAAATAAATAAAAGTATTCCAATGCTAAAGTCGTGTATTTTAACACATTGCTACCACTAAAGTTACCATTCCAAATACTTATAATAAAATAATAATAAAAAATAAAAAAAATAAGACACTATGACACTATGCCAGCCAAGAGACTGAAGAGACATTGGTTCTTGAATTTGGTAGTGAAATGATTGACGATACTTGTAGGCACAAAAAATTTAATGAAAATAAAATTCATTAAATAATTTGGTCATCACTTGAAATTATGACCGAACAAATTTATTCAGTATGTGGGTCCCGCAAATTGTCCACGTGGCTTGTGAGTCAGCAAAATCACGCAGACTCAAAGAATGACATTTGACGATACATGAAAGGCTCGACGGCAATAAATGAATTTGCTCCAGCTAAATCAATTGATATTAAAGCGGATCAATCAAATCAATTGATTCCGAATAAAATCAAGCATTTAATCTCGTCTGCTGATTAGATATCAATTTATTTAAATTGATAATCAAGACGAAAATCAGCCATCAAATTAATTGGCTAATTCCTTAATAGTCATGATTAAATCAGTTAATTAAATCTGATTGATTTGATTATGCTATTAATGAAATACAATTAAAATCAGCCATCAAATTGATTGGCTCAATTCCTTAATAGGCGTGATTAAATCAATCAATTAAAGCTGATTGATTTGATTATGCTATTAATGAAAATGCAATTAATTACGTGTCATCAAGGCATTCCAAATTAAGAGAGACGCCGACACTATAAATAGCCCCTCTCAAATCAAGAAAAGGACTTCGGCCGGAGAGAAAATCACTCCCAAAGTTCATAAGTCTTCAAGCGCGTGAAGATCCTTCAAGCTGCCAAATAGCCGGTTCATCACCAACCTCAAGTCAAAGCACTCGTCACGTGTCAACCCTCGTGGCCATCATACGACTCAAGATCAAGCGTCAATCGCCCTTGAGCCAAGTACACCATCGAGGACGACGACAGACAGGGACGCAAGCAGACTGAAGAAACCTCTCCAAAGCTCAGAAGTCTCCCAAGCTCGTGAAGAACCATCAAGCTGCCAAATAGCCGGTCTCTTCACCTCGCCAACTTCAGACAAGCACGGGAAATGACCTACAAGCTCGGAAGTCGTCAAACACGCGGATGATCAACAAGCACCAAACACATGTGCTGATTCATGCACCATCAAAAGCCATACTCGCCACGTGACACCGCTCGTGGTTCAAATCCGATCAAGTTCAAGCCTCTACAGCTCTTGGTCAATCGTTTTCCTCAAATCGTCAACATAGCAAGAAGCTCACACTACAACCGTTCGATTCAAGATCAAGTGCTCGCCACCCTTGGATCAAACCAACGTCAGAGATCGAATCAGAGGAGAATTTTGTGAAAGAGCATCTACAGAGATTGTAACCCGCATTTAAATTAATAAAATTATTATTTTGTACACGTGTCCTTCTTTCATTCGTTGCAGGATTTTTCGTGTTTACAACACTGTCGACATATATATTGACTGGTTGAAGCAACAGTAAAATAGAAGCACCTCCGAACTTATTTGATTTTTTTTTTAATGAGCCAAAAGATTACAACATACCCTCGAGGCGGCCTTGCCCATGGGCAACATTGGCGGCAGCCCAAGGCCCAACATAGAGGGGGCACCAGATTTTATAAACAAAATATAATATAATATAATATATTTAATTATGTATGTATAGGAATTGGAACGTAAAAAAAAAAAAGAAAAAAAAAAAAGGGAATTTCAGATTTCTAGATGCAGATCGCGTCTTTACTTTTTCTTCTTCTTCTTCTTCCAATGCACAACGGGAGCACAAAATTGATTATCCAAGCGTCTCTTGCTCTTTCTCAAGTCTCAAACCTTGAAACCTAGCAAATTTTTTCTTTAAATTGGTTTCAATGGTTACTCAATTCTTCAGTTTCATTCTCATTCATCACCCATTCTTTATGTTATTCTACGATGATCATACGTATTTTTCAGCTTTCCATCAATGTAGGCTGAGGTACAAATCAAAATAGTTATTGGGTGTTCTCCTGGCGTTCTTCAATTTTGATATCCAATGAAAATTTTGGATATCAAAAGTCTTGTTACTTGTTTTTTTAGCTCTGTTGTTTGTAAGAATTTCAATTTTCAATATTAGGTGCAATTGGAAGTTGGAGTTGCAAATCAATCTTGATCAGAAAAGAAAGAACAAGAAGGAAAAAAGCAAATTCCAAATTTCCAGGTATTGTTCTGTGCTCCAGTATTTATCAATCATCATTCAAAGTGATTTATAACAACCTGCGCATTCATCGATTTTCAATTTTCAATATTATGTGCAATTAGAAGTTGGATTTGCAAGTCAATCTCGATCAGAAAAGGAAAAACAAGAAGGAAAAAAGCTGTTGGCCAACTTTCAGTTTGAAGCTTGGGTAAGATATCATATTTGGCTCGGGACTACAATGCTATTTTGTGCTACTTTTCATGTTGTAAGCACCCTGTTCATTTGATGGTCAACCACCATATTCAAGATGAGGTAAAATACTAGTCCTTTTCCAATTGGTTTTATTGAATATAAAACTTCATGCACATTACTAATCTTTTGGTGTAATTCATTCAATTGTGGAAATCGCAGAATATTGGACGAATATATCTATATGGCTTCCTTGTTGAAGCATATACTTCATAAAGGGCGACCACGAGTAATTGTATATTCGATAATTTCTATTTTTTTCGAAGTCATTTCTATTTGTTTGTTCAACTTTTGAATAGGGTTTTTCTTTTTTGATTCAGAATTCTTCATATGTTTTACTAAGACACGCGTTACCATGTCTCATATTTGTGTGATTGTGTCGAAATGCTACATTATGTGTGATCTTTTGGATTAGCTAGAAGTTTTATGTGGTAAGAAAAAATTTGTAATATTTTTTATACGGGGTTTTGGTTTTATGTACCCCTGTTATATAATGTTTCTTTATGTAATAAAATCGGCGTGGGGATGAGCCGCCCAGCTTGATTAGGTTCCAAACCGCTAAAAAAAGGATTTAGAGTATAACATTCGTAAGAATCATTACATGTTTATTTAGGCCAGTTGGGCACACACACAAAATTTCGCCTTGGGCAGCAAAAAGCTCAGGACAGGCACCAGTGCTTAAACCTGCGCGATGCTGGTGGAATTTTTTTTACTCCTAAATTTTATTCAGTAATTTAATTGGAAGAGGTGTTTGGTAAAACAAGAGGTTATTGATTATAATTCAATCTCCCAATTCCCAATGTTATAATTCACAAGTTGCAAAATGGTTCTAGATTATCTCAATCTGGTCGCATTGCAGCTGGGGGGTTGATTAGAAATAGTGATGGAGACTGGGTCTGTGGTTTTTCTATCAATCTTGGTGTAGGAGAAATATTTGTGGCTGAACTATGGGCTTTGTGTATTGGTTTGAAAATGGCTTTAGGATACAACGCTACCCATATTATGGTTGAGTCTGACTCTTCCCTTGTGGTCAATCTAGTTAAAGGGGAGTGGCATGATACACATCTCCTCCATGGCATCATCACAGTTTGCAAAACTCTTTGGTTGAGAAGTTGGAATTGCACGATAATGCATATCTACCGTGAATGTAACATGTCTGTAGATGGTTTAGCTCAGTTTGGACATACTTTGAATTTGGGACAACACTTTTTTTAGGAACCTCCTGATTGTATCGAGCGAAGCCTTCAAGAAGATAAAGAGGGTCTTTTGAGACCGAGACTTGTTCTTGCTTTGTTTTGTTTTTCGGGCTTTTAGCCCTCCTTGTAACCAAAAAAAAAAAGTGATGCTTCTAGATTAATGTTGTAAAACGATATTAAAAAAATTTGAGAGAGAGAGAGTTTAGACACAGAGAATGAAGTATGAGAAAATGGAGTGATTCTATTCATCTCACAATGAGGTTTATATAGGAGTACCTCAGGTTTATAAAATGAAACTATTTAACGATTACATCAATCACTAGTCTGATTACAATCAATCAATCGCCAATTATATTCTGTTAATTACCAATCAATCTTAATTTGAGTACATCACGCAACACTAATTGCTATTACATGAATAGCCACATTAATATTTACAACACTCCCCCTTGAATATTCCATGTTAATAGTGTTGCCCCTGCTATGCGCTTCTAAGTTGCCACGTCAAAAACCTTGCCAAGTAAGAAAAACAACCTTGGTCAAAAGGAGAAAAAGAGCACAACACGCTTGAGTGTGGATTAGCAGTATCACAGCTTTAGAGATAGGTGGAGTCTTCTTATCAGCACCATAAGTAGGTAGTATGTCTACGAGAGGGATGCATTAGAGTTGCTACACCAAAACCTTGCCCGGTAAACCTAGTAGGAGAAACCCGTGGTCAAAGGGAAAAGATGAGCAAATGCATATATGTCAAATCATAGCATCTTCTGGATGCAGTAAGTGGGGTGACCATGCTAAAGATGTGCCTCGTCAAAACCTTGCCAGGTAACAAAACCCAGTGGGACAAAATAACCTTGGACGAAGGACAAAAAGAGTACACGATGGTCAAATGAGCATGCTTCAGGATACTCCCCCTGATTTCGACTCCCCCTGAAAATTACATGTTAGGTAATTCAGATAGTTTACGTAGACCAATACCTTGGACATGCTTCTAGAATGTAGACTTTGGTAGTAACTTGGTGAAGAGGTCTGCGTGATTGTCTTCAGATCAAATCTACTTAACTTCAATCTTCTGATTCTTCTGTTGTTACTAATTGAAGGAGAACTTCAATACAATATGTTTGGTGTTGTCTCCTTAGATGAAACTCATCTTTATCTGCTCTTTGTAAGCAGCATTATCCTCACAAATAATGGTTGGTTCATCAGTGGTGGAATGCAATCCATATGTGCTACGAACATGCTTTGTAACGGCTCTTAGCCATGTACATTCACATACTGGTTCGTGAAGAGCTAGTATCTCAGCATGATTTGAAGAGGTAGGAACAAGTATCTATGTAGGCCTTTAAGAAATTGTAGTATTCCCAATGGTAAAGACATAACCAGTTTGGGAACGTACCTTGTACGGGTCTGATAGATAGTCTATATTAGCATATCCAATAAGGCGAGCATCATTCCGAGGATCAAGGGGGTTTGATCTATTCCTTGATGCATAGGGATAGAATAAGCCCATATCCGCCGAACCTCTAAGGTAGCGAAAAATGTCTTTTATGCCATTCTAATGGCGGCGTGTTGGCGCAGAGCTATATCTAGCTAACAAGTTCACATCAAATGGGATGTCCTGTCTAGGGCATTGAGCCAAGTACAATAATGCGCCTGTTGCACTTAGATATGGGACTTCTGGCACCAATATCTCTTCGTTATCATCTGCAAGATGATACGGTTCTTTCTAGACTTCGGACGACCATGGGTATGCTTGCTTTTATCTTCATTAAAGCATCTTATCATCTTCTGGATGTAATTTGGTTGATGGACCAAATTTTCATCTGCAGTATGCTCGAGCTCCAGGTCGAGACAATAATTTGTTCTCCCAAGGCCTTTCATCTCAAATTCTAACTTCAGGTGCTTTGCGGTTTCCTCGATCTCTTCAGGAGTATCATTCAAATTCATGTCTTTGACATAGACCGCACAATTGCAAACCCGGAACTTGTTTCCTTAATAAACACGCATGGGTATAGTTTATTATTCATATATCCCATCCCGATCAAATATTCACTTAGATGGCTATACCACCTCCGTCTAGATTTTTTCAATCTATAAAGTGAACGCCTCAAAACTAATAGAGAGCGTGTTTTGTGGTCTAGAACTATTTGCATCGGGTATCATAAGTCCTTCAGGAACTTTCATGTATATATCTGTATTGTGATCCCTATAGAGATAAGCTGTGACCACATTCATAAGCTTCATATTCAGTTTTTCGGAAACTACCAAACTGATAAGGTAGTGGAACGTTATGACGTCCATTACGGGAGAATATGCCTCCTCGTAATCAATTACAGGGCGTTGAGAAAATTCTTGCACTTTGTGTACGCTTTCTTACAAATACCCATTTAAATTCTACAGGTTTAACATGGGGAGGTGTAGGAACAACAGGTCCAAACACCTTTCTCTTTGTCAAGGAATCTAATTTCACCTAGATTGCTTATTTCCTTTTCGGCCAGTCATCTCTTCATTGATATTGATCAACAAAGCAGGGTTCGAGGTCATCGCTTATTATAATTTCGATGGCCACCGTAAATACTAATATATCATCGATGATAATCTCAATTCGATTCCAAATCTCACTAAATTTACCGAGATTTCTCTATTCTCGGGAGTGGGTTCAAATGTTGGAGCGTCCCCTAATAACATGGTCTCTTTTAGGACGTACCCATAATCTGGATTTATCTCATGAGATGAATCGTTTTGAGATAGCGATGTCAAGAGGATTCGTTTGTGCCAAGTTTACCCTCTTCTGGGGATAAGAATCCTTCGAACCTAATTGTCTACCTCGCTTCTGGGCAGAGACATGACTGGTTATCCACCATGGTCGTACCTCGTCCATCTGGGACGACACAGCCTATAGGGACGTCTATCCTTGCAGGCACATTTGCAGCAGGTATATATGATCTCATCACTTTTGCTAGATCAGAGAAAGTGTCTGGCATATTGTATTCTTATACTCTATAGATCTGGAATTGTCCGCACTTCACTATTTTCGTGCGGTTTAGGGATCAAGATGAGACATTGTGGGGACATTCCATGTTAATTCACGTCGTTCATCAGGAACAGTGACGTTCTTATCTCCCCCTAACGGAGAGAAGACTGTCTCATCAAAATGACAATTAATCAACAAATCTAGCAGTAAAGAGATCGCCTATCAAGGGCTCTAAAGAGCACATAATGGTTGGGACTCATAATAGACATGTATGCCCATCCTTTGTTGAAAACCCAATTTTGTACGTTGTGACGGCACAATTGGCACGAGGACTGCATAGCCAAACATGCGTAAGTGCGAAACATCAAGTTCATACCCAGTCACCAGCTATAATAAGGAGTAAGGTTGGTAGCAGTGGGCCTCAACGGGACCAATATAGCTACATGCAAGATTGCATAGCCCTACGCAAAAACTAGAAGCTTCATGCGCATTACCAAGATTCTATTTGCGAGACCATCTTGGGTGTGAACATAGGGAACTATATGTTCAGCATCAATCCCAAGGGATATGCAATAATCATCGAAAGACTTCGATGTAAACTCTCTGGTATTATCAAGTCTTATAGACTTTATGGGATAATTCGAGTGGTGAACCCTCAATTTCATGATCTGGGTGAGAGTTTAGCAAAAGCAGCGTTTTCTTGTGGATAATAGTGTAACATGTGATCACTTTGTCAATACATCAACCAAAACCATTAATATTTAATTGGTCCACATGGTGGTTGGATATGTCCACAAATATCCCTTGCATTCTGTGCAGAAAACTGGTGGTGTATGTATTAGTCTTTGCATATGATGGTCTAGTATGAAATATTCTTAATGAATATGGCATAGTGTGTCATTATATACAAGACCCTTATTCAGAAGGGGATGCACATGTGATGAGTTGAGGATACGGTGCATCACACTTTGACCTGGGTGTCCCAAACGGTCATGCCATAGCAAGTAGTTGCTTGAATTATTTAGCTTCTAGCTAACAGATTTCAATTTCTCCAATGTATGCTTCTGGCCACACACTTTGAGGTTATGCAAAGATATTACACTCATTTTTCTCAGTGGTTTCAATGTGATAACTGTTGATTCGAATATCCTTAATACTCAATAATGCTCTTCTGAAACGTGGAGAATATAAGGCCTTATTAATGGTAGGTTCAGTACCATTGGACAACATACAGTGGGTTTTGCCATAACCCTCTATCAGGTTGGATTGGCCTGATACGGTTGTCACAGAGGTATGAATAAACAATAAGTTTGAAAAATATCTCCAATCTGGGAGTATGGTGTGTAGCACTTTTAACCAGACAACAAACTTCCCCACAAGACATGCCTATTCATTAATTTAATTCAATGGATCACATGTCTGAATAAGTTTATTGAATTAAATATATTTAAACAAAACCATATTTCCATAATCCAAAATAAATGAAAACACAAATCACCAAAATCCGAAGATGTTTCATTCATTAAGATGAAATAGAAATGGCACAAGAGACCAATTATACACATGTCTTTGAGTTCTAATCCTCGGTATGTTCAGTAACTGCCTGAAAATCCATGATCTTTAGTGTGGAATCGATAGAAAATGACCCTTCAATAAAGTTGGTATTTCGAATTCGTGACCGGCGTAATACTTATCTACTGCTTAGGCTATCGCACAACAGGTGCGGGACCAACAGTCAATTCCTCCACATTGATAACAAAGATTATGCTGATTTTAGAGGCGGCGGGCCGAACCAGTGTTCCTTTCCACTTTGACTTGTTGGGCATAGGCACTATAACATGGGGCCATGTTTTGGGATGGTTATATGGGCCATTTATGAGCCTACCTCTCTTTCCTTGTCTAGAAAGATCGAACTTTTTGCCCCTTCCACGACCACAATTTCTCCTTTAGCGATTAGGTTTGCGATGAGTAACATCATTTACTTCAAGCAAAAGTGTTGCTTAGGTACCGATGGGCTTGGCTTGATCATTCCTTAACAGGAAGTTGTTGTTCATTTCAGTGAGCAACAAGATAGTAATCAATTATGAGAATTAGTAAAGTGCCTAGCTCTCCTTGTATTGTTTTGGGCAGATTGGCTTGTTCAATATCTTACTAATCATGTCTTGCTTCAGGCAAGAAAATAGTTATTTGATGGTTAAAGTACTCTTCCAGAGCGACCCAAAGAGTCTATGGATCATCTTCATCAGATACTCAACTTGGAGTGCTTTCTCTATATGTTTCTTTATGAACATTATGACACTCGCCTTAAAAGCCTCAGTGACGACATTGTCAATATCAATTGTTGATCTCATCTTCTTTGTAGTTAGATGAATCTTCACATCTTGAGTACACTTTAAATAGTTTCTTCCGGAAACCTCCAAATTAAGCAACAAAGTGAAACATGTTGAGATCTGACATTTCTTACAGGAAAGGAACAAATAATATTAGTGCTTTGGGTAATATCATCCATAAGCACGTAATGAGAACTTCAGTTCTATAACATGGTATGAAAAATCGGATTAGACATGTAAAATCTACTGGTTTTATTATGTGTGGTGAATTTATGAAAGAAACTTCAAGTTTCTTAAATGGCATTATCGAAACTACAAGTTTGATTTATGTATGAACTACTGGTCCATTTAGAACTTCTAGTTCATTAGGTATCTGCATTTTCTACACATATATTCTAGTGCGAAAATTTAGACAAGTAACACAATAATATTGAATTAAGCAAATTGAAATAATCTCACAAATTGGATAAATAAAAATAATAAATCAATTGAGATATTAATTGCATGCTAATAATATAACAGATTAATTATCACACAATTATGTGAATAAATGCTTCTGGCAATTAATTACACATATTAAATATGGTGAATTTATTTACAATATAAAATCATTTTTCCTTTTATTTGATTCTGCTGGACCAAATGAGTGGGCTTGATAGTGAAGCCTACTGAGCTTAGTCTGCGAGCTCATGACATAGGCTTTCATACACTAGTCAAAGAGTATGTGAGGCCTACTGTTCTACTAGGTCCTGCGCAGGTAGAGTGGGCCTGCTGGGCTCAAACTGGTCTGCCAATGAATGAAAAGTTATTACTCAAACCTTTTGGTAACTTTAATTGAATACGACTAGGTAAGGAAAGATGAGGTTTAGGTGGAGCGAGGCTCACTTAAGTACACTGCCTCATCTGAACCTTGCCTAGACATCACATCTAACTGGATAAGCCTAGTTTGAGAAGATTCATAACTTTTGTCATGGAAACATGTGGTGAGCTTCTGTTCTAGCCTTGAAACTTGGGCCTAAGCTTCTGGCTTGAATTTGTTGTTGTGACTTTGGGCTTGATTTGAGCTTCTGATTCAGCCTCTATTAATATTCACAATTATAACATAATCAAATTCAATATATGTTATTAAATAGTAACATAAATAAATTAATGCAGCGGTTATGTACCTAAGGAAATGGGTTCAAATCCCATTAATGCTTCTGGCATTTTGTATAGGTAATAAATTGGGTAAATGCTTCTGGCATTGTAGTAATATTAAATATGAATCATACATGTGAATATGTCATGATATATGTCAATCAAATCCAAAAACATGAACAAATATATACGACATATATATATATATATATCAACCAAATAAATTAATAAAGTAAATTTGGGGGTTCATGCATCATGGTGATTGTTCATATTCAATCAATAGACTCAATAAGCATGAATATAAAATTAGATTTTGGAAAGAAAAATACTTGATGAAGAACAGACGAATCTTCAGTTTATATGTGCAAAACTGAGAAGATTGTCTTCTCAGCCAATCCAATAACTCAGGAGTTATTCACCTCTTCTCTTCATTGAATGATGAACCACCTCTTCTCCGCAACTTGTAATCTGAATCCTAGAGCTTGTCGTGCTGATAACGTGTTGTAAAACGATATTAAAAGAATTTGAGAGACAGACTTTAGACACAGAGAATGAAGTATGAGAAAATGGAGTGATTCTATTCATCTCACAATGAGGTTTATATAGGAGTACCTCAGGTTTACAAAAGGTAACTATTTAACGATTACATCAATCACTCGTCTGATTACAATCAGTCAATCGTTAATTATATTCTGTTAATTACCAATCAATCTTAATTGGTGTATATTACGCAACACTAATTGCTATTACATGAATAGCCACATTAATATTTACAACAATTAAGAGATTTTAGAAGTTGAGATAATTTATTAGCTTGACCTATATTGCCCTCATCTATATTCCAGCCAAACTCAATTTCCCAACACCCTGCCGAAACTGGTTTGAAGATGGAAGAAGGATTCGATGCCTACAACCAAGCAGGTTCGTGATTTCCAACTCCAATCATGGTCAGCTTTCTTATACAGACGCAACGAAGCAGAGAAGAGCCAGAAAAGTCGCTGGCATTGAGGAATCGAGACGGAGCTGAAAATTCCCAAAAACGAAAATCATCATAACCTCATCGAATTCAGAAACTAATCACACAGGCATGTAGACCATGACGAGAAGATGAGGTTTCATACCACATGCATGCCAATTGATGGCCGGAGTCGTCGGAATTCACTGAAACTTGTTGGAGTAGTCAAACCTTCTCACGGTCGATTCTTCTTCGTCGTTCGGTGCATGGACGATCAAAGGCCACAGGTGTCACGGGTACGAGGAGACGAAGAGGATAGTGCCCGTGCACCGTGGTGGGTTGGCCGGAGGTGAAAGTTCTGGTTGGGCTTCTCTTTCAGGTCGGCGGCCTCCTTTCGGGTCAGAAACTCCAAGCTCCCTCTCTCTCTCTCTCTCTCTCTCAAGCTTTCTAAGCCAATCTGGTATGTTTCCTTTCCTTTTAAAGCCAAACCAACCAACCAGATTGGATGGTGGAGGAAATTGACGGCTCAGATTGCGCCACTTGATTTCTATTTCCGTAAATAAATTTTCAAAATCGCAGAACTTCGGAAAGTCACCATAAATGGTCCGGGTATCCAAAAAAATCTCCGAAAATTTCCCAAAACTTCATAAAGTCACGTTAAATGAATGAGTAGAGTATAACTTATAAAGATAATAAATGTTATTATAAAGATCATAAATGTTATTATTTCTAAAAATATATATAACCATTTTAACATCATGTCCTTTTTGGTCATTTTCTAAACTCACATCACTTTTATACTAAATTTTACCAAACACTTAAACACTGCTTTTGTACTCACAACACTTTTAAAATCATAGTTTACCAAACACACAACTACTTAATTTCACAGCACAGCTAAAATCGATTTTAAATTAATCACCTCGGGGCCAAACTCGCCCATAGTCTCCCTTCAATATGTCTTAAAAGTACAGGACTTTAATATAACAATCCCCACCACCAACTTTCACTAGTATAGATGCATGCAATTAGCTATGTTTATCTGTCTGATACCGTGATACAAAACTAATACAACGGGCATTTGGATCTTCGTCTTCCAGTAGATCAATTTAGGTGGAATGATTATTACAAATAGAACAAAAATTACAACTTGTGGGTTGTGGTAAAATGCATAATCATTGAAGTAACCATTTCATTAATTTTAAAAACATATAGTTTTACCACTATGACAACAAATTTATTGTCACACTTGTTAAACTATACATAAACTAATAAATTGGTTGCACGTTCCCTGGTGAAAAATTCTGTTGGTGGAATATTCTCATAAATTCTTGGGAAAATTTCGCAAACAGTACACCAAGTAAAGGCCACTAGTAATTCTCATACATAATGTTCCAAACCGATCATTTGGGTACACGGACTCTCGAACCCGACCCACTATGTAGAAACGACGTCAACGATGCAGTTATCTCCAATGCCATTATGCATTTTTCAAAGGGTAATTTAGTACTCTCACACTCTAGCTCAATTTTTTGGTTAAATTTTTTTTTTCTCCTGATCTCCTCTGACTCTCTCCTTCTCTCCCTCTCTCTCTCTCTCCCCCCACATGCCCAAACCCAGAAAGGGGCATCAAAGAAAGGCTTAAGAGGATCTTGCACAACACAGATGCCTACATGATCCTTTCTCCAATCCAATCTCCTTGCCTTCTGTCGTAATTTAGTCCTTTTTATATATATATATATCTCTTCTTCTTCCTCCTCCTCTTGGTTTTGATTTAAATTCCTCCTCCTCCTCTCTTGAGTTTCCCCATCTCCTCCTCCATCTCTCTCTCTCTAGTGGTTGTTGTTGTTTGTCTCTTCCGCAATAACTGCGATTTCCACGTTTGTGTTTTTGCCTCCTCTCTGATCGATCAATTGTCGGAGCTCAGATAGTGATTTCGCACCTGCAAATTCATAAGGTAAGCTGGAATTGCCAGATGTTGTTGCTCCGAAATATGTAATTCTAATTTTATTTCAGGTACGCTTGTGATTGATTGGTTTTGATGATAAAGAAGAAAGATTCAATTGGAATTGGAATTGGAATTGGAATTGGGGTTTTGGATGATGAGCTGCTAGATGGATTACGATCTAGTCAGTCGAGGTCTTGGGCGTCTTGGTGGCGAAGCAAGTTGTGTTCTGGTCGGGGAGGACCAGAAGAGGCGGTGAGAACCCAGAGTTGTTGTTGCTGTTATTGTAGTTGTTGTTGAACACCAGGATTAGGATTATGATATTGGTTGTTGATTCAACAGAGGTGAAAAGCTGTGGTCGTTGATTCAGCAGAGGTGAAAAGCTGTGGATTTATTAGGTTGGAATTGCAGAGGTGATCGAGATTGGGAGGGAGGAAGAGAGATGGGTGCCCACAGTGAGAGAGAAAGAAAGACGGGTGCTCAGAGTAAAAAACTAAAAAGACCATATTACCCCTCAAATTAACGGCGTCATTGACGTCGTGTACTGATAATGGGTTGAGTTTCAGATTTCGTGTACCGAAATGCTTGGTTTGGAACTTTATGTATAAGAATTATTAATGGTCTTTACTTGGTGTACTGTTTGTGAAATTTTTCCTAAATTCTTTGTGAAACCCAGGTGGAAAATTCTCAGGGGTTACACAAATAAAAAGGAATACTTTATTATGTTTCTCAAATTCCTTGTTCAAAGCTAAATTAACAGACTTGGGTCATCGTCTTTGCAGTTGGCGGGGACCTAGTTTGCTGTCCAATAGGCCTTGAAGGACAGGACTTTAATATAACAATCGATCACCACCACCAATAATAGATGCATGCAATCAGCTATATTGATTGGTCTCGTGCAAAATTAATACAACTGGCGCGCACTTGGGTCTTCGTCTATTGATCGTGCCTAGTTTTGGATGAACCTAACCTATCACAACCCTTGCTAGCTAACTTTTCTTGTCTGTGAAAGTAGTTGCAGCAGGTTTATGACAATGGGTGTGTCGTCAAATAAATATCGAATTCACAATCAGGTCGATTGAATGCAATTACCAAATCAATCAATTTTAGTGTCGTCACATTGCTAGGTCAGTGAGTCATGTGGCAGCGTACGTACATCCTATCCAAGAGTTTCCCATCATATAACTATCAATCCAGCCTCTATTGACCACTGAGAATTTGAATTTTTTGAATGAAATAGATCATTTCCTTCAAACTCAACATTCTCGAAGACATGAAAGTTTCCAAGTTGGTGTACACCAAATAAATCATTTATGAAGGTTGCTACTATAACTAAACCCAATCTTTATTGTTTGAGAGATCCAAAAAAGAAGAAGAAGAAGAAAACCTAGCGTTGGGAGAGTAATGCGCCGTCCGACGATGTGCCCTCTCTGCGGCGGGGTCGGATGGGCCCTAGGGGACCGAGTGTCCGGTGGAGAGTGGCCCTATTGGAGTGAATGCTATAGGGGAACGGTGACATTGTCTCGTTCGATCGGAGGGTCTGATGGGAAAGGATGGCAGCGATTAGTGGCTGGGCCAGTGTTGCCTTACCTGAGAGTGAAGCGCAGATGGTCGGGGCCCGGACCAGCCTTGGTTGGTGTCGCGAGATCAATGGTCATTTGGTGGTGACGACGGTGTGGCCGGAGCGCTGGGATTGACGATGAGATCATATTAGTTGGATCCAATCTGTTGTAGGTAGTTTTGCTCGAGATGGTGGGGACGTGCTTCCTGCAATTTCTATCTGTTGCCAACGATTCCTCTAGCAGGCGTAAGGGGGAACATGGACGGACTTTGGTTGCTAGGTGTCAAACCGGTTTCAAAACTCAGTGACATCATGTGTAATCTTCGCTTGCTTCCGACCAGTTTCAAAAAAAAAAAAAAAATTACAGTCATCCAATCAAAATATATATGATAAGTGTCACTGTTTGGCTCCAAAACCAGTCTGGCGTGCAAATAGTCTCTTTTGAGTGCGTAGGCGTGCCAGCACCGTGGGGCAGTCGTCGAGGCGTCCCTTGACCTGACTTCTTCTCAAACGTTGTGGACAAGGAGAGCACCAACTTCGTCATCGGGTTCTTTTTTATGCCTTTCAGAAAATGACTTCTTGCCTTATGGGTAAGGACTTGTGGTGTGATCTCTTGTGTCACCGAGTCGATACTCAAAGTTGTAGGTTGAGCAGAGCAATCACCGGGAAGTAAGAGAAAGCACGGGTTTGCTAAAGCATGACTTTAGCTTCGCTGGGTTGCGAGGGCGTTACCCTTGCTTCGCTAGTTTTCAACTAGGTTGAAGGTAGGTTTGCTCCGGAGAGACTTTGATAATCGTTGAGATTGATTGGAGAGTTGTGTGTTTTTCGTTGTATCGCTTTAGCCTCTATATATAAGCTGCTCGTAGATTCACCTTCCTAATAGGAGTGCAATACTATATTTTAGGCCACAGTTATTGGCCTTTGAATCAAATCAAAATACTTAATAGTTTTGATAGCTATCATAGGTAATAATTAATAATTATCCTCTGTCGTAGCTAGAATGTAGGCAAAGTTAATTGCCTCTTAGAGTCCTGGATGTAATCTTCCTCTTAGGCGAACTGTTCGCTATGCATGTCTTGCAAATATATTCCTTGTTTAATTGACCAACCAAAAGGCCTTAATTGCATGAGTAATCTTGAATATGAGTAGAGAAGGACAACACGTTCGCCATGTTAATTACATGGAAAACCTTCCTTAATTGAACGATGCATGAGCCACCATATATACATCATATATATGTCCCTTTTTGACCACGTGATTCCATATGTTAAGTTCAACCTACTGCTTCATTGCATGGCAGTATAGACTATTCGCATGGGCCACGTCCTTTCACGAATGTATTAATTGTATGGGAATATTTACTATTTGTATGGCTGATGTTATTGTTCTCTCTAGCATAATCTTGGTAATCAAACAAACAAATTACCACCAATGATCAAATATTTGATAATTACTAGTATATCAAGGAATATCTAGATTTGCTTCAAGATTGCTTGGCCTCCAAGTATGCTTCATTTAGCCTCAAAACAATATATTATGAACTTGTCAAAAATATATAGCTTGAGCCACGGATATTGGCCCAGTTTTCTTCATGCCTTGCCTTGCCAGAAAAAATGTTAATTTTGGGTTCAAACAGTCACAATAAATATTTAGTGTAAGACGACTCGGTCACATTGCATCACACAGAGTTTCTGAGATTGCATATAGCAATTTTAGAGAAAGAGTGACTGACTGAAAGAAAAGGGGTATTAAGATTTAAGAACAATGACTAGATGACGGGAAAATGAGGAATAAGAAACAGCCATAGACTCCCATAGTGTATTTATTTTTAGCTCGATCAGATTCAATTGTTCTTTATGCCCTAAAAAATTATCCCTTAACTGAACGAACTTGTCTCTAAATACAATAATAATACTGCCCAAGTGCTATTGTATTACTCTGCTAGCACGTTTACTTACTTGGAATGGAAAATAATCATGAATCGGAGACAAGTGGAATGGGAGAAGAAAGGAATCGGTATTGATTCCGGAGGAATGATTACTAAACCCATCTCCCCCCTTGATAATCGAATTCCTGAGTATTCAGGAATCGATTCCTGATAAGGAGGTGGGACCTACATCCATTCCGATTCCTTCATGTGTTCCGAGGCGGCATTGCAGAAGTGCATGGTATTGCATCGAGCAAGAGCTAGTGCACAAAGATTGTAAAAATGTTACTGCACCCAACAATTTATGCAATTAAATACCGATGCACCAAATCTGCAAAAGTAATAGCCCGAGTATTACTCCCTTTTCTTCTATTTTTACTTAGTCGCGCCCAAGTATATCATAGAAAATCAGTCTGCATTTTCTCATCGAAATGGTAAAAACCCAAAATGCAAAAAGCAAACGAGTGCAAGAATTGATAGAGTATGCATTCTCCAAATACAAACAAATTAAAGCAACTAATGAACTGACTCAATGAGAGGAACACCTATTAACAGGATGAATATGCCTTATATAGAATATACAATATGCTTATATTTGCACGCCTGCTCAATCTGAACTGGTTTATCTGACTTCAGAAGTTCAGAAAAATCAAAAACCTCGATGATGCCTTGCCTTCTAATTTTGTAGGTCCACTATATATTTACCTGCTTTTGTATCCAAATAGTCAAGTTGCTTCCGAAATCTTTCCATCTTATTCTTAATAGTCTTCATTGCGAAATCTACTTCTCTCGTGTTAATTGCACCCTCTACAGTCCTCAAGAGTGAATCGATTTTATTTACAACCTTATCAATGAGAAACTTAATGCTTCCCAGCTCCTTTATGTTTACAATCATATATCACTTCTTCTTCCTATTTTGTTCGTGAGCTACAGGCTTTAGAAACTTGTCGACGAACAACCATAGCGGCAGCGACACCCATGTGTTGATGACCAACCATAGTAGCTGCCAGCGTGCCGAAAATGAGCAAAGTCGTCACAGTGCGTTTATTTTTCTTTGTTTTGCCTTCTTCCAGAGCACTTGCACGTTCATGCTCCTTCTCAATCTCTTCTTTCACAAGTTCAGACTTTTCGAGCGTATTTCCGTACTCCTTGCGCATAGATTTGATCTGTATGAGCAGCCTCTCAGCAGAATGGTCATCAGAGGTCTTGAGCTTCTCCAGTTTCTCCAAAATCATCCTGCAGCGACTTCCTCCGACTTCAGTTAGCAGCCTGTTGTCAAAGTACTGTTGCACCACAGATTGAATAAATTTATAACTTTCACCAGCTGACTCAACGAATGTTGGAAGTGAAAATTTCCGATTAGGAATTTGACCCAACAATTAATGCGGACTGGAGCGGAAGCTGAACAGGGGACAATCAAGAAGTTTCTATGCGTCGTTGACTTGATGTTGACGAAGCGAAGACTCTCACCGTTGCCTCCCTCTGTGGTCTCCCTACGTAAGCTCTCTCCGCAGCCTCCCTATGCGAGCTCCCTCCGTAGCCTCCCTATGTGAGCTCCCTCTGTAGCTTCTCTCTGTAACCTCTCTCCATTCCGAAACCTCCCTCTGTAATCTCCCTACGTAACCTCCCTATGTAACCTCCCTCCGTAATCTCCCTATGTAGCCTCTTTCCGCACTCTCTCTTCGCCGTCGGTGTGTAAGAGGAGGGGGATACCTACAAAAGACTCTCCGATGCCTTAGTCAGTATTTTTCTGAGTCAGATATGGAAGTCTCAACTAGAGTTCGATGCCATACCTATTCATTCTGCTGCCCTTTTATAGGCGACTTACAACTTGGGCTCCAAGTAAACTTGCTCGGCAAGATACCAATCACTTGGATAGCAAGTCGCCGTTAAGGCTGCACTAACTCCTGTAATAACCATCACTTATTGGCGGCCATGATTGCCATATTGAATGTCGCCCATTATTTTCCTTTAATTGCCTTGATTGTATGGCCAAATTAATTGACCACCCCCACAACGAACTTACTGAGCTCCGTCATCACGAATGTATTGTTCTCAGCACTTATTGACGATGCAAGAAGTGTATGTTCTTCTTACTAGCTTAGAGTTGAGGAGTGATAAAGGGAAGTTTTATTACTCTGCTGGTGGCAGAAGAAGTAGCAATTTAGTTCTTACGACAATTATCAGCGTACAGAACTTGAAATTGTGTTGAGGACTTGCAGTGTCTCTCAATTGCATTTTATACCCGGATGGATTGACTCTCTCCCAGTTTAAGTTGGCAAAATTACGAGTTCTCCATAAGATGATCCGTGTTAATTGGCAAAAAAAAAAAAAAAAAAAAAATCCTTTTCTCTCTGCTCCTCTGTCCAAAGTTCCAAACCTAAGGACTTTGTCTTTTCAAAGGCCTTCTCCTCTTCGACGGATGACGATTTCCCATCCACCATGACCAAACCCCACCGGTCCCTTTGGCTAATTTCTCTGGAGTTTCCCTCGATCCTTTCTCTAGCATGAGACTTTGTCTACAATATGGCGTGGCAACTCTGAGGAAGACTAATTTGTCTTGAAACTATCCAACTACACATGTTAGTGAATTCCCTAATAAAGTCAATCCATCTAAACTCACAATAATTGAATTTGACAAGATTGCCGAAAACACCTAAAACTCGAAAATGCAACAAATAATAATACTATGCCCTACAATTTAAAAACAATAATGCATGCTACATGATTCCAATTAATTAATAGTTTGAGTTTGTCTTATGTCACTTGTAATCAAGGACCAAAATATCGAGTTTCGAGGAAATATCGATGGTCCTGAAAATGGAAATTTCGACGGAAATATCAAGGATATATCGATTTCGGTAAATAATCAAGAAAAATGATGGAAATTTGAAGAAAAACATGGAAATTTTAAGTGAAACTTTTAGATATGTTTATTTTATCAATTGTCTACTATATATAGAAAGAAAACCTTGAATAAACCTTGTTATATACTAATTTGTAATAATTTAAGATGAAACGGCAAATGCTGAATCGCCGATAACTCTGAAATTTTTTGAAATAAACATCTAATTTTTTTTTTTTTTTTTATGGCTGGAAACTTAATGGGAGACTAGGCCATCACACCTTATATACATTTTTTGTACATATCATACATTACACCTTGAATTACATGAGTAACTTAGAATCACATAGAAGACCTATAAAGTACAAGGTATGAAGATTATTTGGTGTAAGGTATGAAGATTATTTTGACCTATTTATAGAAGTTATAATTTGAAATGTTGTTATAAATTTTTGAACATTTAGTAAAAAAAAAATCAATATAGTAGTTAAGTGTTTCAAGTTAGTTGTTGATTGGACGTGTATCTAAGTTTTCAGATTCTTAGGCAAATGAATATATATTAGAATGTTGTGATTAATACATACATGTATGTGTAGCAGAGTTAGCAAACCCTTTCAAAAGGTAGTGGGATGACTAAGGTTCGATTCTTGGTGTTGTTGTTGGTCTTTTGGATTGAATTTTATGCCAACTGGTGCTGTGAGAATTGTCTTTGCATGTGAGAATTGTTGGTGGAGATGAAATGTATGGGGAAATTTCAGGAAATATCGAAAATTTCGGGGAAATTTCGGGAAATTTCCAAAATTTCAGGAAATATAGAAAATTTCGGGGAAATTTCGGAAATATCGGCCGAAATTGTCATGGTATGCTACGGATATATCGGGCCTTCAAAAAAACGAAATTTTCGGCGAAATTTCGCCGATTTTTTCGATTTTTCAGTCCTTGCTTGTAATCTTTTGTTCTTGTTGTTTCCTTTGCGACAACATGGTTGCCGTGGTCAAATTACATACAAGCAACGGCATAATTTTTTTCACAAATAGTAATGGTGACGCTCCCAACGACATCTATAACTTTATCGTTACTGTTGGTCTTCAAGATGGCATTGCTCCATGACAACATAATTTCTATTTGTAGTAGGTAAATGGAGCTTATAATTATTTATTTTATGTATAAGTCTACTCATTATGGGTGAGAGATCATAATTGTATAAAGGAGGTTATGAGTTTAAGTCACAGTAAGCATTAATAAAATTTTATTCCACCTTGGATTCTTTAATGTGACAACTCTTTTCTCTTTCGAGTAAGGCTTCTTAGTTGTAGTTTGCGAGTCTTATCATTGTGTTTGTAATGATTAATTGCATCAATGAGCAAAAAAGTTCTTAAAATTTTCCCCACAAGTTAAGGGTACAAAAAATATTTCCCCATGAGAACATTAAACCCAAAATTCATTTGAATCACAAGTTTACTCCTACTCAACCCTAACACATTTTATCTCTCAGAAAGAAAACTCAAAACTCAAGACTCTCTCTCTCTCTCTCTCTCAAATCTGAAAACAATAATGACTTGTATTAGCCAAAAAAATCTTGACTGTCAAAAAAAGAAATACAAAAGATCCTAACTTGTATAACAAAAATTTCTTGACCCTCATGAAAAATACACATAAGCAATAAAAATGCACAAACCAAATTAAATGTGAAGTTTCACATACAATTGATAAACAAATGTGGAGTTAATTTCTCTTGTACAAGCACATGATAGCCAGAAAATGCTCTGGTTCCCTCCAAAACCTAGCCGACACTGCTTAGTTTTTCTCTCATAGCAGCTGCAATGTTGCATTGTTAGGATTTAACAGTCATTTAGTTTTTAACCACATGGTGTGGTGTGTTGGTCGAGCAGCCTAATCTGGAACCCCCAGGTCTAGCGTTCGATTCATAGCTCCATCTCGTGGCCAGCAGATTTGAGGGACCTTGGTTTGATGAAACACCAAAGGTTCATGCGTCTGCGGTGCAGTGATTAGTCTGGCTCTGCTGGGATACACTACATGGGTGTGTGTGTTGGTTCTATTGACGTCTTCCACTAAAAAAAAAAAAAACAGTCATTTAGTTTTTACGGTTTCTTGTTTTTCAAGTTTCGTTTATCTGTTTGTTAAATAAAGCCCTATTCCTTAGGGACTTGCAGATAGGGTTTAGACTTTTTCCTTTCAATTAGTCTCCACGTTATAGGCCGTGTAAAACGTGGTTGTTACTGCCTTTGTTTCCTTCATCTTGTAAGGCTATAAAGCCAATAGTCTGTTCTTGAATTGAATAAGACATTCTCTCAGCAAATTGGTGTAGTGTGGTATTATTTATGTACTCAACAATTGGTATCAGAGCCCCATCACATGGGCCTGATTTGTGAGTGTATGTGTGAGAGAAATAGTGAGTGAGTGAAGTAGAATGGTGGAGAGCAGTAGTAGTGGTTTTGTGCAGCCGACCATCCCCAGATTTGACGATTATTATGACCACTGGGCGATGTTGATGGAGAATTTTCTCCTCTCCAAAGAATATTGGGGTCTCATTGAGAATGGGATCTTATCGGTGGCAGTAGGATCAAAGCCGACAGAGGCATAACTCAAATCGATCCAGGGTCAGAGGTTAAAGGATTTAAAGGTAAAAATTAACTTTTCCAAGCAATTGAGAGAGATATCTTGGAAACAACCCTCAACAGGGACACAACCAAACATATCCGGGATTCAATGAAGCAAAAATTCCAAGGCTCAACCAAGGTTGAGAGCGTACAGCTGCAAGCTTTGCGTAGAGATTTTGAGATTCTCCACATGAAGGAAAGAGAGACAGTGAATGCCTATTTCTCACGTACTCTAACCATAGCCAATAAAATGAAGGCTCATGGTGAAAGTATGCTTGAAACTGTCATTACTGAGAAGATCTTGAGATCAATGGTCTCAAAATTTGATTATGTGGTATGCTCAATTGAGGAATCCAATAACCTGGAGACAATGACTATTTATGAGCTACAGAGCAGCCTTCTTGTTCATGAACAGAGGATGAGAGGTCATGGAGAAGAAAAGCAGGCCCTAAAGATCACCTACGAAGATAAAGCAGGAAGAGGAAGAGGTAGAGGTGTATTCAGAGGAGGCCGAGGTACAGGAAGGGGAAGACAACCTTTCAATAAGGCCGTTATCGAGTGTTTCAAGTGTCACAAGTTAGGACACTATCAGTATGAGTGTCCTGACTAGGAGAAAAAGGTCAACTATACTGAGTTCGATGAAGAAGAAGAGCTAATGTCCTATGTTGAGCTCCATCAGGCTAAGAAGGAAGAAGTGTGGTTCCTCGACTCCGGTTGCAGCAATCATATGAGTAGGAGCAGAGTGGTTCTCGGAGTTGGATGAAGGTTTCTAGCAGACAATAAAGGTCGGCAATGACACTAGAATGGCTGTTGTGGGAAGTGGCAGCGTTCGTCTGCAAGTAAATGGACTTACTCAAGTAATATCAGATGTTTACTACATTCTTGAGCTTAAGAACAATTTGTTGAGTGTAGGACAGCTTCAAGAAAAGGGCCTAGCTATTTTAATTCAACATGGAACATGCAAAGTATATCATCCTAGGAAAGTATTAATTATGCAGACAGATATGAGTGGAAATAGAATGTTTTTCTTATTGGCTGCCATGGTACCAAAAGCTTCTACATGTTTTCAAATGGTGTCAGAGAATGAGTCTCATCTTTGGAACTGTCGATTTGGTCACGTGAGCTACAAAGGACTGAGGACGCTTTCTTATAAGAAGATGGTAAATGGGCTGCCTTCACTTAAGACTTCGAGAAACTATGCACAGATTGCTTGATTGGCAAGCAGCACCGAGACTCCATGCCTAAGAAAATTCTATGGAATGGAGCACACAAGCTCTAGCTTGTGCACCCAGATATATGCGGACCCATCACACCAGCATCAAACAGTAATAAGAGGTACATCTTAAGTTTTATCGATGATTTCACTCGTAAAACTTGGATTTACTTCTTGCATGAGAAATCAGAGGCCTTTGCTATGTTTAGAAATTATAAAGCTTGTGTTGAAAAAGAAGTTGGTGCATATATTACTTGTTTGAGGACAGATAGGGGTGGTGAGTTCACCTCAAATAAGTTTGGAGAATTTTGAAGGCTCATGGCATAAGCAGACAGTTGATCGCAGCATGTACACCTCAGCAAAACGGAGTTGCTGAGAGGAAGAACAAAATGATAATGAATATGGTGCGCTCTACGTTGACCGAGAAGCAGGTTCCTAAGATGTTTTAGCCCGAAGCTGTGAAATCGAGTGTGCATATCCTCAATAGATGTCCAACCATGGCTGTGAAAAACAAAACTCCAGAAGAGGCTTGGAGCGGTGTGAAACCAACAGTAGAATATTTTCGAGTGCTCGGGTGTCTAGCTCATGCACATGTTCCAGACCAAAAAAGAAGCAAGTTGGATGACAAGAGCAAGAAGTGTGTTTTGTTGGGAGTAAGTGACGGGTCAAAGGCCTACAATTTGTATGATCCGACTTCAAAGAGGATATTGGTCAGCAAGGATGTGATTTTTGAAGAGCAAGAAGGTTGGGATTGGGGCAGAAGCAAAGAAGAGTGTAGACTGGATGTTTTAAAATAGGGAGATGAAGAAAATGGGAGTGATACTAAAGAGGAAGCAAAGAATGATGAAGAGGAAAATCATGGTGCGGATACAAGAAGCTCAAGTGTCAACTCAAGTGAAACCGGCTCACCTCCTAATGAGCCACATGAGAATGTTCCAGAAACTCCAGTTGAAGGGAAGGTTACAAGAGCTTCGGTTTGGATGGTTGATTACGAGTCTGGTGAAGGTTTGTCAGAGGAAGAGGGCTTGAGTGCTATGATGATAGTAACTGAGGATGATCCACTTACATTCGAAGAAGCTGCGAAGAACAAGAAGTGGAGAGATGCAATGATGGCAAAGATTGAGTCAATAGAAAAGAACAAGATGTGAGAGCTGACTGTTTTACCAAAAGGAGTGAAGCATATTGGAGTTAATGGGTTTTTAAGACCAAACTTAACGAGAATGGAGAGATAGACAAGTATAAAGCGAGGCTAGTGGCAAAAGGGAATGTACAGCAATACAGAGTTGATTATACCGAACTATTTGCTCCGGTGGCCAGACTTGACACCATTCGATTGATACTTGCTTTGGCGGCTCAACACAGTTGGGAGGTTTTTCAGTTGGATGTAAAGAGCGCATTCCTTCACGGTGAGCTCAATGAAGAGGTCTTTGTGCAGTAGCCTTCGGGATATGAGAAGGAAGGTGAAGAAGACAAAGTCTACAAGCTAAGAAAGGCGTTATATGGCCTCAAGCAGGCACCGAGAGCATGGTACAGCAAGATAGAGACATATTTTGTCCGAGAAGGTTTTGAAAGGTGTTTTTGTGAACACACACTGTTTACAAAGTCGAAGGAGGGAGGTAAACTTTTAATAGTAAGCGTTTATGTTGATGATTTGATATATACCGGGAATGATAGAAGCATGTATGATGAATTTAAGAATTCAATGATGTTGGAATTTGACATGTCGGATTTGGGGAGAATAAGGTACTTCCTCGGAGTTGAGGTGATACAGAGTTCAAATGGGATCTTTGTATGTCAAAGGAGGTACGCTCGTGAAATTTTAATATGGTTTAGAATGGATAACAGCAATTCGGTGAGAAATCCTATAGTTCCAGGCATGAAGTTATCAAAGGATGAAGCTGGAACCAAAGTAGATGCAACCTTGTTCAAGCAACTGGTTGGCAGCCTTATGTACTTAACTGCAACCCGACCAGACCTGATGTATGGAGTAAGTCTCATTAGTAGATACATGCCTTGTCCAACTGAATATCATTGGCTTGCAGCAAAAAGGATACTAAGGTACTTGGGAGGTACAACTGAGCTAGGAATCATTTACAAAAATGGAGGTGTGATGATATGTATTGAGAGCTCTATCGTTGGTAGTTTGGCTCAAAGTCTCTACCTTTTCTTTCAATGAGGTAAAAAAATTTACTTATTCTTGAAAAATCATAATAAAGAGATGTGATGATATGTATTGAGAGCTTATAAAGAAATTTGGTCGTTGTTCACCGTTACAACAAAAATAGATTCGTTTAGAATAGTTAATGTTTCTAGCCTATAAACAAACCTAAACATCACCTTTTTTTTTTTTTTATCTTGATCTTGAAACTTAGTTCTAAAGTAAGTGTTGGTAAGAGTATGATTATCAGCAAGGCGTAAGCTCCTTTGATTACATTACAAATTTACAATTCAGCATCCTTACCAAATTTCTTTTCTATATATGTGTTATAATAGTGGAAGAGATGGCAGCAGTAATAGACTTGTAAGGAGGAGAAATTGTGCTTTCTGTTAAGTGAGCAGTGGCTGTTGCATTTTGTTATATCTGACTTCAAGTAAAAGCTAAAACTTTATCCTAATAGTGTAATGTATGTACTTGTCGTATTGTTGGTGCACTTATTGTTTTGTTAGCTTAATTTATCTTGAGTGCGATGGAGGAAATGTCTGTGTCAGTAACTAGTCCCATGGTTGTTGCTTCCATAGACCCAAACCCAACACTGTTGACTGAAACAGCCCCTCATAAACAGTCGGAAAACCTACTTTACCTAAAAGCAAACTAATAATAAAGAAAATGTTTGGAGCTTTTATGAAATGGTTGAAGTTGTTGACAATAATGTTGTTGTGTAATATACTAGATGTAGTGTTTGCGCTCAGTTATTAGTACATGGAGGAAAGAATGGAACTAGCCATTTACATAGGCATTGGGAGGGTCATATATATAAGTAGTTAATCGCTTGATATTTGGATTCAAATGTAATTAGGGTTGGATTCTAATGGGAATGTATTAAGTTGGTCTTATAATAAGGATTGTGATAGAAAGGAAGTTGTGGACTACGTCATCAGGGCTGAACAACCGTTTACTTTTATAGAGAAACATGATTTTCAGGGAATAATTGAAAGAGTTTTTGCACCTCAATTTGTGGGATTATCAACTTCTACCTTCAAAAGAGATGTGATGAAGCTCTTTAATTATTGCAGAAAGAATTGAGTTGCTCAAAACTTTTCAAAGTTTTGAAGGAAACATCTGTTTGACTTCTAATTGTTGGTTATCGCACCAAAAGATGGGATATGTGTAGGCTAGATTCGGTTCTAAACTGAGGCATTTTCTCGTCAACAGCCTACCAAACCGACCCTCATCGGTAGCCAATTTTTCAAACTATTACTGTCCGATATAATCGGTATACCGACTAGTCGGTAACAGATATCTCAGTTTTCTATAGGTTGGTAATAGTATCGAAACCCAGAGAAGAAAGCTAATGAAAAAACAAGGATGATCGATCGGTTTGCAAACACCTAATTGTTGTGGGAGTGATTCGAGGTGGGTTGATGGGATTGAAGTGGAAACTGAGATTGTTCCTCTTGATAATGGAGGTAGAGATGGAGAGGGTTTGGATATCTAAGGAGGATTTGATGACACCGCTAGATAAGGATTTGATGATGGTGATCGTGATCGTGATCGTGATATTACAATGGTGGTGATCGTGATATTACGATGATGATGATGATGGTGAAGTAGAAAAATAATAGAGGGAAGAAATAGAAGAAAGAAGAGGATGAAAGCTGGAAGAAAGAGCTAAGGACAAAATAGATGAAGACTTGAGAAGAGATGAGGATGAATCTGTTGATTAATGAATCCTCTGTGTTTGTTTTTTTTTTTTAATTTAAATTTTATATGAAGGTATAAATATAAACTTTGTATATATTATAGCAAGAGCAACGCGTGGTCTGATGGTAAAGACGGGTGTTGCTTTCCAAAAGATGAGAGGTTCGAATTTGGCCTCTTACAAAATCATTCTGTTCTGCATACTATTATGTATATACATATGTATGTGTACAACTCGGTCGGTATACCATATAATGAAGGTATGAAAATTCTCATACCATAGCCGAGCCGAATCTGATGCTTGGTACAGCTCAGCCGAGCCGAAATTTTGGTAGGCTGATAATTCGGCCCAAACCGGTTTGGCTAGGCCCATTCGACCCAAATGGCCAGCCCTAGATATATGTCTTTAACTGCTCATTTTATTGATAAAAAATAGAATTTGAATAAAAGAATTGTTACTTTTAAAATGATAGAGTTCCCACACACCTGTGAATCACTTGCTTGTCACATAAATGTGGAGCTGATTTCTTAGTGCATTCATAGGAAAATATTTTTAGTATCTTTAGATAATGTGACAAATAATGATGTTGTTGTTGAATTACTTGCTGATTTCTCATGGTTAATTCTGTCCAAAAAGTTGTTCCATGTGCCATCAGTGCTCACATTTTAAATTTGACACGATGGTCTGAATCTATTATCTCCATCAATTGAAAAAATCACAAATATGGTTTGTAGCATGAATTCATCAATTAAGAGGCATGAGTTGTGGGTTAATTGTTGTAAAGATTTTGAATATGTCAAAAAGGAATATCGATAATGATGTTCCTCATACGTGAAATTCCACCTATGACTTGCTGCAAGTAGCTGAATAGTATAAGTTGGTTTTGAATCGATATGTTCAAAAACTAAACCAATCTAATCGCCATTCCACTTTAGCCCTTCCCACTGATGAAGATTGGTTCGTAGCTATAATTGTACGTCGCTTTTAAATTTTTTTTATTCTTGAACAAAAACCTTGTGCGGTGTGTTTTATCCAACTTCATGTCATGTTATTCTTTGCTTAGTAAGTATCAATGTAGCCTTTAATAAATATGCTCACTATTCTGTAATTGCTGCTACTTTAATTGATTGTCATGAAGTGAAAATTTTCTAAGTATTGAAAACGTTTTCCTCTTGTGCTTTGTCTTGCTGCTGCTGCTATGGATCCTAGGTATAAGTTTTTTCCAATTGGCCAGTGGATGAAAAGTATGAGTATTGATGATTGGGAAATTGAAACTGCTATCTCTAGTCTAAAGCATCAATTGTTTAAATTGCATGAAGTGTACAAGGATAATGTAGTGCTTGTGGTTCCAACCCCTAGTATAAGATCCAATTTACATGCAGCTTCTTCTGATTCTATTGTTTTACCTAATGATGAAAATGAGGATTTTGTTGAGGAGGTCTTAGAAAAGGCTAAGACAGCTATTTCTACTTCTATCTCTTCAAGTTCTGATTTACAATATTATATTGATATGCCTGTACTTGAAGTTGCTGATGGATTTGAATTTAACCTTCTAGGTTGGTGGAGATCTCATGAAGAAGTCTATCTTGTGCATTCTTTGATAGTTCATGACTTGCTATCTATTCCAGCTTCGACAGTACCATCAGAAGCAGCTTTTAGTGTCGGGGGAAGAGGTGTATCGGAGAAGGGGGCAAATCTGAACCTAAACACAATTCAAGCACTGATTTGCTTGAAAAATTGGAAGCTAGCAAAAGTAAGGCAGCAAGATAAGAAGCAAGATGAGCTCCGAGCTGAAGAGGAACAAATTAGAAGACTAGCAAGACCAAAGTGGACGATTGCACTTGAACGTGCTAATTCAAACACAGATGGGGTCGAGTCGACTGGAGATTGAGGAAAGGTATGTGACTGTGTTTTTTGGATTTGATATGTCTATAATGAATGTGTGAATATTTGATGTTGGACGGTTGTGCTTTATTTTCTGTCTATGTTAAATCACTGAATAGTTTGAATGTGTGTGTGTGTGTGTGTGTGTGTCCAGTTGCTTAGAAAACACCAAAAGAGAGAAAAATTGCATTTATATATGTCCTGGCAGAGCACATTCCTACTGACTATTGTCCAGCTTGTTCATCACTATGAGAAAACATCAAAAGAGAGAAAAATTGATATAATAAACCATTAATGACATGCATGTAAATTAATCTTGTTGCTTTGTATGCATCTTCATGGCTGGGGACTTTGGATATATATTTTATGGCTTCTTGCTAATCAACCAATAATTATCGAACTGTGCAATTGGATTGGAGCTATATATATATAAGAAGGCATTGATTAATGACCCCGTATTGCAGTTGCCAGATCACACTAAGCCATTTGAAGTACACACGGATGTGTCACTTGAGTTCTAATATGCAACGTCAAGCAGTTCCGCTCTCTCTGTCTAAAAAGTGCATTCTTGAAACTGGGTTGGAACGCCAAGTTACTCTTGTTTGAACCGTACGAGCACGTCCTCTGTCAACCCCCCCCCCCCCCCCAAAAAAAAAAACTATACCCCAACCCAACTAGCTCTGGCCCCCGGTCCTCCCTTTCTATTCCTCGGGGAGCGGACGGTGGGAGCATGGGGGGGGGGCGGCATCCGCTTTTGACTGATAGAAAGCATCTCTCTTTTGCCCCCCCAAAAAAAAACAATAGAGAAAGTTGTTCTTGCCGCGTCGGAGACATCTTTATCTGAGGCGTCGTCCGGCTCTTCATAAATGATGTTAGGATCGGCCGGCTCGTTCTCGGAATCCTAAAATAAAACAGAGACAGAACTGATGAAGAGAAGTCTGGAGTTCGAGGAGGCTGAATAGAAACTTGTTCTTCCCCTAGACATATTTATCTGTGTCGTCCGGCTCTTCATAAATGATGTTAGGATCGGTCGGCTCGTTCTCGGAATCCTAAAATAAAACAGAGACAGAAATGAAGAGAAGCCTAGAGTTGGAGGAGGCTGAATAGAAACTTGTTTTTGCGGATCCCCCTTGTTGAAAGACATTTTTCACGTCAAGTTGAAATAAGGGCAATATTTTGATTGCAGCCAATGCGCCTAACTCTAATTATATATATATATATATATATATAGCTGAACTAAAGTCAGATATATGTCTTTTTGTATTTGTATGTGTATGTTGCTGAACTAAAAGTGAAACTGTTATGAATTAGGAACGCCTTAATTTGTTCATGATTGGATTGGAGTACTTATAGTTGTTTAATATGTGATTTAGCTAAATTATTTATATGGTTTTCCTTTGCAGGTTCTTTGTTTGGTTGCCATGATAAAGCCTATTTCTCCTCTTGATGTTAGTAAGAGATGAAGAAAAGTTTGTAAGTGTTAAATCAAACCATGCTTAAGTTTTTGTATCAAGGATTACAACTTCTTGTGACTTGATGAAGACTTGATCACTTTTTGTATCAACACTGCTTCATTTTTTGTAACCTTAGTGGCTTAGTGCCTTGGTGCAATTTTTAATTCAATTTCAAGTAGAAGACTTGATCATTGAGAATGTGAGTTTGAGTTTATGTGAGATTGGTAGATATTTGTAATTAACTCAAGTTCTCAAATCTCAAGTATTTAGTTTTTTTTTTTGTTTTTTTTTTCCAGTCTGAGTTTATGTAGTTAGCAAAATTGTGTTTTATGTGAGTTAAACAAAGACCCGGCTCGACACTTGTGGAATGAGCCTTAAGGGCGGATAAGGGCTTACATTTTAAATCCTCAGCCCGTTCCGCCCATAAACTTTGTTGACTTGATCAAAGCTCAGCCCGGTCCTATCCTAAGCCCTAAAATTTAGGGTAGGACTGGCCCTAGCCCGTCCCATGATGAGGCCTACTTCTACTGTTAAAGATGTCTTTTTCATTTTCTACCTTTCAAATTCTTGTGTGCCATGTGAGTAATGTGACCAAGATTCCTTTGTATTAATAACTTAATATATCAAAACTCAAACCCAATCTAATTGATAAATGTGTCAAAACATTCAAATTCAAATCTGATACAAAAAATTATTTTGGTAAGTTGGGATTGTTAGGTCTATCTAGGCTTAACAGGCTTAATTGATTTAAAGGGCTTATTTAGAATGTTGCTGCTGGATCCGGGCTAGGATACATTGGCATTGGCTTCTGTACCTTTAGCGTTGTAGCATCTCAAAATTATGATATTTTTAAATTTGAAATTATATAATTTATTTAGTTCTTTTGTCAATTGTACTTATTGAGTAGGTCATTATCGTGATTTAACTCTTAATTTCATAACTAATAATTAACTTATTGTTAAATAAAAAACATATTATGTGCCTTCATCAAAGTAACTGACGAAGAGGGAATCAAGGAATCAGTGATTACCAATCAATTAGCATAAAAGATAGATCAATCAGTATTTAATATCATAATTGTAATCAATATTTCCGTTGTAATTTCTTCCCTATATAAAGGGACTATGAAATGAAATGAGCAGACCATTCCAATCTCCATTTTACTTTTACACGTTATCAGCACGCTCAGAGCCAATAGCCAAAGAAATCTAATTTTCTAGTTTTATTCTTCTCCCCGTCGAAAAACAAATCAAAACCCTAGAAGAAAAACAAATTCTTCTTTTTCTGCCGCCACAAACAACAACAATTCTCAATCAAAAAAAAAAAAAAAAATTCCGTCCAGCCGGCTAGACCGGCCTCACCACTACACACAGCAGCAGCACCCAGCCTAGATCGGTCGCCGTTCCCAGCCCCAGCACCGGCCCCAGCTACGAAGCCCTGCTGTCGGAGATCTTGCTGCCCAGCTTGCAGCCCATCACACAGCCTACAGACCCCGCCGCAGCCTTGCACAAGCGCTGCACACACGCCGCAACACACGGGCCTCCAGCCCAACCCAGCAAACTGCAGCAGCACCTCTGCCCCTGCCTGCACATCACAGCAGCGCCTCCGCCTTGCAAGTCCGGCGTTTTCAGTCGCAGCCCAGCAACCCAGCAGCCCAGCCCCGCCTGCAACAGCCCGCGCGCTCGCTCAGCGCCCCCTCCCCGCGCATCAGCCCCCGCTATTGACCCCTGCGCAACAGCGTCCGCGTCAGTCCACTGTGAGCAGCAACTGGTAAGCCGGAGGAAGAAGCGAAACAAGAAGAGTAGAAGGAAGAAGCGAAAAAAGAAGAAGAACAGAGAATAGAAAGAAGAAGAGGACACGAAAAAAAAAAAAAAACAAAGAAAAAAAAGAGTAGGGACTCGGTCCAAGGAAAAAAAAAAAAAAAAAAAAAAAAAAGAGGAAAAAAAACAGAAGGTCCAAAGAAAAGGCCCTCGGCCCTGTAAAAAGAAAAAAAAGAAAAGGGAAACAGGCCCTGTGGCCAAGAAGAAAAAAAAAAAAAAAAACAAGGCCCCGTGACCCATTGCTGAAAAAGAGGAAGCGGCCCAGTTTTCTCAAACTCAAAAACATCACTACGCACGCCTGCATCAACACGCGCGTGCGCTAGGATTGTTTTATTTTCTCGAAATCAAGTATGTTTTCTTTATTTTATTTTATGATTTTAACCAAGCATGCTTTATATCATATTGTTTATGCCTTTATTTTATTATTAAGCATGTTTAATTAGATAATTTTGATTGTTTTTAAGCATGCCTTATTATTTATGTTTTATATCACTATATTTAAGCATGATTTATAATTATGTTGAAGCATGCTTTATATTTTATTACTTATGTTTTTATTATGCAATTGTGAGCATGTTTTGTGAATTTTATTTACGCTTATATAGTTATTCATAAGCATGCCTTTAATTATGCTATTGTTTATATTTTATTTTACGCATGATATATTATTGCTATTATTATATGTCGCATATATTTTGTTGTATATTTGTGCAATTTGAGCATGTCATGTAGTTTATTTTTATTTATTATTAAATGTGTTATAGTTATTTTTGTAATACGACATATAAAATTCCATTTTGCCATGATAATGAAAATTCATGCGCATTATACACACATTTACTGTGATAAAGTATTTTCACATAGCATCGAAAAAATGTGACCATTACGAATCTTGGTCTTGAAATCTAATTCATATGTTTGGAAAATAATTTACGTGGACGTCTTTATGACTGCGTAATTTATATCTTCTTTCTTGTTTTATGTAGATGGCTGATCCAACTCGACCTGAGTTTGACATCTTGGACTCAGAAGGACTTGAGTACCATCGTTGGGTTTCCGATATGGAAACTGCCTTTGTGGCAAAAGACTACACTGCCACCATTACTGATCCCAAAGATGATGAACTATCTAATAAGGTGAAAGCAGATGCCTTAATTTTTCTGAGGCGACATATTGATCATAGCCTACGCTGGGAGTACCTTCAGTTGAAGACACCCAAAGCACTGTGGGATGCCCTTGAAGGACGTTTTGGGAACATACACGATACTTTGCTCCCAGGACTGGCTGTTCAGTGGAATGGAATACGCTTGCTTGACTATAGAAAGGTCAATGACTTCAACAAGGACATGTTGCGCTTAAAGGCACGTCTCAATTTCTGTGGAAGGGAAATCACAGAAGATGATATGATCTACAAGACTCTTACCACCTTTCCTAATTCAGCTTTTATACTAGCGAACCAGTATCAGTTGGATTATGACAACAAAAGAATCACAACTTTCAATAAGTTGATAAGCCTACTGCAAGTGGCTGAGAGACAAAATAAGATTCTCTTAAATAACAATGCCAGGCCCACTGGGACAAAGAAAATTCCCGAGGCTAATTATGGAAAAATGAAAGGTGGAAATAACTCCAATGCAAGGGGGTTTAGATGTGCTGATCCCTACCCACGTGGCAACAATGCACCACGTGGAAAGGGACATGGGGATCATGGAAACAAGATGCAAAAGGAAAGAGTTGACAATGAACCATGCTATAGGTGTGGATTCATTGGGCATTGGTACAAGAACTGCCAAGCAAACAACAGAGTAGCAGCCAATTACAAGAGGTATAGAGAGTCTAAAGAACAAGTGGCTCACTATATGGAAGAAGGAGGTCATGACCTACACGTCAACCTTACAGTTGCAGACTCCAATGGCAAAGAGGAACTTGCTAAGTCAATGGATGCTCTCAATCTTGACTTATCTGCTTTATTCATTTTATTTTCCAAAGACAATTGTGAAGGCATAATGCCCCATTTTTAATTAGACTATTGTTTGGTCTTAAAGTTTATTTTCAATCATGGATTGATGAATAAGATTTCTGAACAAGACCTTGATTTGATTATCGTTGGCTTATTAATAAATTTTGAATTTTATTCGGAAGCACTGAATTTATTCAAATTTATTTACTATACACATATTTACATGGTTCGACATAGCACTATAAAGATGTAAAGCAATACATCTAGAGAAAAAAATTATTAGAATAAAAAGAATACCATTCTACGCAAATAGAAATACTCTAAAGAATATGAGTTATATTTTCTAAATACCTCCCATTTATTTGTAGGAATGAATGGAGGAGAACTTGAGTGCTTAGATAATAGTGGGACTACCCACACAATATTAAGAAATAGGCAATTATTCATTGAACTGATAGCCTATAATTCCTCTGTGACTACGATTGGATTATCAAAACTAATAAAATGGCAAGGAACTGCCAAATTTTTGCTGCCTAATGGCGCAACATTTCAAGTCACAGACGCTCTATATGCACCAAGAGCTAATTGAACCTTGTTAATGTTTCAAAGCAATTTGTGCCAACGGTCATCATGTAAAAACACACCGTGCAAATGGAACTGAATACCTTGATATTACATCTAATGACTGTGGAAGGAAACACATCTTAAAGAAACTTATGAGTCAATTTAGTGGACTGTACCTCACTACGATTCGGATAATTGAATCCTATACTGTCACCAACAATGAAATGTGGGACATTGACTCATACATGCTTTTGCATGACCGCCTATGGCACCGAGGTCGTGACATGATGATCCGTATTTTTCAAGAACTCACACGGACATCCCTTCTTTCGAGTGAAAAATGGGAGAAAAATCCGCCACACTGCAAGGTGTCGGTTCTAGTATTGCCCAAATGCAGTCATTGCCTTTTGAAGTACCAGATGCACTACCTCCCTCCTATTATGCCTCATTGACTATTTCAAAGGCACATCACTCGTTTTGCAAAGCCTGCTCTTTAGCAAAAATAGGATCGAGACCTTCATATGCTAAAGATACAAAACAAAACATTCCATTCTTACAAAAGATACAAAGAGATGTCTGTGGACCTATCCATCTAGAATGCGGACCATTCAAGTACTTTATGGTTCTGGTGGATACTTCGACAATCTGGTCACATGTCGTTTTATTATCCACAAGAAATGCTGCAATACTCCTAGCACAGATTATACGTTTAAGGGCTCACCACCCTGATCACCCTATCAAGTCTATAAGGCTTGATAATGCTGGAGAGTTTACATCAAAAGCATTTGATGATTATTGCATATCTATTTGGATCGATGTAGAGCATCCTGTACCCCATGTGCATACACAAAATGGTCTCGCAGATGCCACCATCTAAAAGGCTACAGATGGTGGCTAGGGCATTGGTTATGCGCACTAACCTTCCTATATCTGCATGGGGTTATGGAATATTGCACGCAGCTTTACTTATTCATTTAAGGCCCACAGCTAGCCAACCATTTTCTGCGTACCAGTTGGTAACTGGATATGAGCCTGACACTTCACACTTACGCATATTTGGTTGAGTAGTATATGTGCCTATTGCGCCCCCACAGCGCACCAAAATGGGTCCTCAGAAACGATTAAGTATTTATGTTGGATACGAATCCCCAACAATTATCCGCTATTTGGAACCCTTGACAGGCGATCTCTCTACCGCTAGATTTGCAGATTGTCACTTTGATGAGACAGTCTTCCCGTCGTTAGGGGGAGATAGGAAAAAGGATTTTCCAAGGGAACGACAGGAATTGTCGTGGTTTGTCCCCACTCTGTCTCATCTTGATCCCCGCACTTCATAAAGTGAAAGTGAAGTGAAAAGAATAATCGATCTTCAGAACGTAGCAGATTCAATGCCTGATGCGTTTACTGATATTGTAAAAGTGACGAGATCACATATACCAGCTGCAAATGTGCCTGCAAGGTTAGAAGTCCCCAACGGGGCACGGTGCCGCAGATAGAGGCACTACAACCGCACTTAGTGGAGGTATGGTTGAGGCCGTGGCTCCCCAAGGAAGAGGGGGAGGTCACTTGGTTCGATTGACACTCACCCAAGGAAGAAGAGGGTGAGTAAGGCACAAACCAATCATCAATGTATAGAATCCCTCTCATGAGATAATCTCTGATTATAGTTATGTCCATGAATCAATACTGGAGGACGCTCCGATGTTTGAAATGATTCCAGAGAACAAAAAAATCTCAAAGGATTACGAGAGTACGTATGAGTTGATAGAAAGATCTTCCATACACATTGATGATATATACTGTTGCTCAAGGAATCATAGAGCACGATGATATCGAACCACGCTCTGTTGAAAAATGTCAACAAAGAGCAGATTGGCCTAAATAGAATGAATCAATCCAGGTAGAATTAGATTCTCTGACAAAGAGACAGGTATTTGGTCCGGTAGTGCTAACCCCACCAAGTATAAAGCCTAGAGGACATAAATGGACCTTTGTCAGAAAGCGTAATGAGAAGAATGAAGTCCTAAGGTACAAGGCTCGGCTTGTGGCGCAAGGTTTCTCATAAACGCCCTGGAATTGACTACGAGGAGACATCCTCTCCCAAAATGGACGTTATAACGTTCCGCTACTTAGTTAGCTTAGTAGTTTCCAAATGACTGGAAATGCAGCTCATAGATGTGGTTACTGCATATCTATATGGGGATCTAGATTCAGAGATATATAAGAAAGTGCCTGATGGCCTTACATTACCCAAGTCAAGTGACTCTAAACCACGGAGTGCGTTTGCAATTAAGTTGAAACGCTCACTTTACGGATTGAAACAATCCAGACAGATGTGGTATACCCGTCTAAGTGACTACTTGATTGGGAAGGGATATAAGAACGATGAATTATGCCCCTGCGTATTCATAAAGAAAACGAGTTCCGGATTTACAATTGTAGCTATACATGTAGATGATATGAACATAATAGGTACTCTTGATGAAATAAGAGAAACCGCGAGCTACTTGAAATCCGAATTTGAGATGAAGGATCTTGGGAAAACTCAATTCTATCTAGGTCTTGAACTAGAACACCGAGTTTGTGGAATATTAATCCACCAGTCTGCATATGTCCAAAAGTCAGGCGATATAACATGGACAAAGCACATCTTGCTAGCACTCCCATGATCGGTCGAAGTTTGGATGCAAGGAAAGATCCATTTCGTCCAAAGGAAGATGACGAACAAGTGTTGGGAGCTGAAATTCCCTATCTAAGTTCAATAGGCGCATTATTGTACTTAGCCCAATTTACTCGACCAGACATTACATTCTCAGTGAACTTGTTAGCTAGATTTAGCTCAGCGCCAACGCAGCGTCACTGGAATGGTATCAAGAACATCTTCAGATACCTAAAAGGAACCATTGACTTGGGATTGTTCTTTCCCTACAGAGAGACAAGAGGGACCGCAGATGGAACTGCAATCCCTGAAGGAAATATTGATGGTGAAAGTGCCACACACTACACCGAAACGCCAAATGATGTTTTGGTTGGTTTTGCTGATGCTGGGTATCTCTCTGACCCACATAAAGGTCGTTCCCCAACTGGTTATGTATTTACCATTGGGAACACGGCGATATCTTGGAGATCAACCAAGCAAACCCTTGTGGCTACCTCCTCGAACCACTCAGAGATCATCGCCCTACATGAGGCGGTTCGTGAGTGTGTATGGTTAAGAGCTATCATCACACATATTCGAGGGACTAGTGGTTTGAGTTCTACCACTGAAGAGCCTACTTGCATTTATGAAGATAATGCAGCTTGCATCGAACAGATGAAGATAGGATATATCAAGGGTGATAATACAAACCACATATCGCCGAAGTTTTTCTACAATCAGCAACAACAAGCCCTCCTCAAGATTCAAGTGAATCAAGTAAGGTCTGAGGAGAATGTGGCAGATTTGTTCACCAAATCATTGCCTAAGGCCATATTTGAGAAACATGTGAAAAGTATAGGAATGCGAAGACTTTCCAAGCTCCCTTGATTAATGTAAGTATCAGGGGAGGTGTAGACGTCAGGGGGAGTCTAACACACACATGTCATTCTCAAATGTAGAAGGTGCGTTGTGCTCTTTTCCTTCGACCAAGTTTTATTTTTGTCCCACATGGTTTTTATTGTTACTTGGCAAGGTTTTTAGTGAGGCAACAACTTATGCACCATTTCGTCTTTGACTTGGCACAAGGGGGAGTGTTAAAGGAAAAACATATTATGTGCCTTCGTCAAAGTAACTGACGAAGAGGGAATCAATGAATCAGTGATTACTAATCAATTAGCATAAAAGATAGATCAATCAGTATTTAATATCATAATTGTAATCAATATTTCCGTTGTAATTTCTTCCCTATATAAAGGGACTATGAAATGAAATGAGCAGATCATTCCAATCTCCATTTTACTTTTACACTTATTTTATTCAGAGTTAAATTTGTAATTCAAAAAAAGAACTCCGATAGATTTGTGTTTACTTGCATTTGTAATATTCACTGAAAAAAAAAAATTAAGCATGAAACTACTAATTATGTTCACACCCAAGAAAAGAAAAGAAGTCACACCCTAAATGAAACAATTTACATGGACAAAAAATAATAATGAAACAATCTACATGGAGAAAATAATAATGAATCAATCTCTAGTACTACTTCTTGATCTTCGTGTTCCGCACTGGGCTACTCTTCAATTCGCCATATTCCCCTAGAACCTTATCCCTTGCAGTCTCTATAACCCGGAGGCACTGCTCTCTTTTCTCGTCCAGTTCCTCAATTTCCTTGCCAAACTCTGCCAGCTTTTCCAGAATAGACGTCACTTCCTGATCAACCACATCCACTCTTCCCTCATCATTTGCAGAGCTTAAATTGGACAACACTGGATCATTCCCTTTTGCAATGACCTTATTAACATGACACATGATGTCATCCAACTCTTTAATGGCGTCTCTGGTTCCGGCTTCCATCGACTTAATTACACCCGTATGTGCCTCCAGAGTTGATTCATAACCTTGAATCAAAGTCAGAAGCCAGTGTTGTCCCTCTTTTAATACTGACGAAAAAGCATAACCAACGGCACCACCAGCAATAACTCCGGCAATACATGGATGAGAGGTCAAGGCTGACGCAACTGGCGGAGCAGCCATAGCCGCCGCCATGATGGTGCAAACAAACAGACCAGACAACATACCCATGAACACCACATTTACGACCTTCTTTAAAGTACGAGTAAGCTCCAGCTTCTTATCAAGCTTCTGAATTCGATCTTTCAACTTGTCAAGCATGTCTCTATGGTGGTCGCGCAGAGAGTTCACCTTGGCAACAACTGCTTCCGCAGAACGGTGATACATCTTCTGAGACTCGTTGAGCTTCTTCGACACTTCCCAATCAAGTACCACATCTGTAATGCATGAATGGACCTCACGAGCCGATCGAGTTGATAAAGTCTTGCAATTCCAATCTGCAGAGTTGAAGTGTCTGCAAGCTATTGTTGAAGTACTCCATCAATTTTTGGTTTTTCGTCTAAACCAAAGTTAACTTGCCCGTTAACTTTAGAAAAAAAAAAAATATTAGGGATTTGGCGTGGTGTTGTTGCGTTGGTTTCTCTGTGCTTCCATGGCAACTCATCCATGGTTGAAGAAAAGGGAGGAAAAAAAAAAAACAGAGCTGTTATTGATTTACCATATTGTTCATTCTTTCAATTGCATTTGCCCTTCGGTGTTTTCCGACTCTAGAATTATTCAAGAACATGTTCAGTGATTCATATTGCCAAAGTCATGAATTTAAGAAGAAGAAAAATACTTGTGTAACAACAAAGGTTGATTATTATTAGCTATCATTCAAGATTGAAACTTGAGAAAGCATTGGGAATTTCTATCAGAAGATAAGAGGAAGTGCACTTAACTTGTATTAGTCATGGAATTACGAACTCATTCTTGGTTGATTTGAAGTTTTTCCAGTGTGCGTGGTATTGCTTCTTGATGAATCTTCCAATTAACACAAATGCTAGAGTTAGCTCCAAGGTTATGTTTCCAATTCACTTTGCATATTCGTTGTTGTTATGCAATGCAAGTCAGTTTTTTTCTCCTTCTCTGCAACCATGAATGAGTTGCCATGGAAGCACAGAGAGAGCAAATGCAGCAACTCCACACCAAATCCCTAATTTTTTATTATTTTTTTTCTAAAGTTAACGGCAAGGTTAACCGGAGTTTAGATGAAAAATCAAAAATTGATGGAAGAGTGATGTGTCAATTGTTAGGACCTTTAGATTAGATAGACAGTCCAGATTTTATGAAATTGAAGTAAATTCACACCTTCCTCACTTTAGAGGAGCCGGATCCTATATATATATACAGGATATCAGGGCCCTTCTAGTAAGGGGTCCCTTTTTTGGTCTTTTCTAGGGATAGAGCATTAGACTAACTTTTTGATCACATTTTGGCATCTCAACCGTTCAGTTTTTAGGTCCTAATGTGTAGATCACTTCTGCAAAATTTCGGCCAAATAGGTGATCGTTAAGATATCAAACTAGATCAAATCAATAGACGAACCAAATTTGTTAAACCTGAACCGTTCATACTTATAACCTGAACCATTCATACTTATCATTAAGGCATTCAAAATAGCAATTTAAGATTATAAGTACGAACGGTTCAGGTTTGACAGATTTGATTTGTCCATTAATTTAATCTAGTTTGATATCTTAACGATCACCGATTTGGATGAAAATTTATAGAAGTGATCTAAACATTAGAACCTAAAAACTGAACGGTTGAGATGACAAAATGTGATCGAAAAGTTGGTCTAATTCCCTATCCATAGAAAAGACCTAACAAATGAATCCCTTAGTGAAAGGGCCCTACACACACACACACACACACACACACACACACACACACACACACACACACACACACACACACACACACACACATACATACATACAGATTTTATCCAAAGCGGAGGTCCGCTTTGAAATTACGGAGTGAACTTCGAGTTTTGGGTCACTTTTAGGTCGCATATCCACAGCTCGACCGTTCAGTTTTTAGGTACTAATGTGTAGATCATCTATGCAAATTTTCAACCGAATTGATGATCGTTAAGGTATCTAACTCGCTTAAACCAATCGACGGATTGAATATGTCAACCTGAACCATACTAGTTTTAAGGCAGTTATCAATGCCTTAACGATCATCAATTTGGCTGAAAATTTGCAGAGATGATCTACACACTAGTACCTAAAAATTGAACGGTCGAGATGTGGATATGCGACCGAAAAGCTGCCAAAAACTGGAAGTCACATTTTAATTTCAAAGCGGAACTCCGCTCTGGATAAAATCTATATATATATATATATATATATATGTGTTTAATGGTGTGGAGGCATCTGTGATGGGCTAGGGAGCGCTAACTAGGGCTTGATCTAGTATACAGCCTATTTTTTTTTTTATATCAAATTAATATGTATCCCTCGCTAGATAAATCTCAATAGTAAAGGAACTATGACTTTACCACTAGCAAATTTTTCAATCACTAAAAGAAAATAGAGAACCCTAGCCGTTATATGCGAAGCCATAGAGAAGTGAAAGCCCTAACTTTTCTTCCATTCTTCTCTTACACGCGAGAGATGGATTTGTGGATGGGGGTGGTCATGAGGTTGGCTATGTCTTTATGATTGGCTAATGATAAGTAGTCGGTCGATCTCCAACCTTTTTTGGGAAGAGGACTGCGTCAGTCGCAGTCATATTTGGTCGGGAAACTCTTGTGTTACACCCCACATCTGATTTACCCTTGTTACTGAGTTGCACGAATTTCTGTATGTTTACCATTCGCGGTTATAGTTTTAACGTTTAGGGGAGTAGCAAAAAAAAAAAAAAAATTGACTTTTTATGGGTTAATAATTTGAGAAAATTCGCTTCATGAAAGTTGTAGAGGACGTTAAACCGAGCGCGTGCATATGTGGTACGTAAAAATCGGAGTTTGTATGCAAAAGTTATGAGTGAAATACGGAAGTTACTATTCATGGTAAAAATTTAGATAAATGTGGAAAGTTACCGGGTAGGTTTCCAAAACCGGAAACCCACCCCTTTCTCTCTCTCCTCTCCCCCGACTCTTCTCCCTTCCCTTCGGGTTTCTCTTCCTCCCTTCGATTCCCCACTTTCCTGCCACCAACCGGCGTGCAGCCGGCCACCACAGGAGCGCCTCATGCCTCTCTTGACCCTAGTGACCTGGGATTTTGGAGTTTTGGCCGTGAAAGTCCAGATTGAAGCAAGGTTCGCTCCGGTTGCAGTTTTGGGATTTCGCCGATTTCCGGCAATTCCGGCCACCTCCGGCCACCAAGTTAACGTCGAAGGTTCGGTTTTTGATGGAGATCATTTCCCCTAAAGTAGTTCATTCCAATTTGCATTTTAGAGGTCGAATTAACGATTTTGCATTTCTAGGGTTCTTGAGGTTTCAGGGCTTTTCTTCACCGGCTTGATTCGACTACTTCAAGGTAAAATTGGAATGTGTTGCTATTGGGAAAATTGTTGGGTCTGTTGTGTTGATGCTGTTGCCGGAATTTGGTGGTCATCAGAGGTAGTGGTCGCTGGCGCGTGGACCCCATGCGCTGCCACTGTAGGTGGCGCGTGGTGGCGCGTAGAGCTGCGTTTTAATTGTAGTTTTAGTTCCATAAATCCTATAATGATTGTAGAATTTGATGCATGAAGTTTGGTGGAAATCGGAGGAATTACAAATTGAGTGTAAATGATTAATTATCGATTTTCGTGAGTTCGATCGCCGAATTTCTTTCGAATTCACTTTAGATATTACATCGATGAAAGATTAATGTTGGAGTATTAAGGATGGATGTTGTGGAGAGTTAAGGAGTTGGATTTTAGGAGGGGGATGTTTTGAATTTCCATTTCTAAGTATCGTAAAGTTAAAATTCCGTCCTGTGAAATATATATATTTATGAATGCTATTCGTACAGGACGAGAGGAGTCTCCATACGAGGAAAATCACGAGCGACGTCAGGATTGACCACATATTGTGAGTGGACTTTTATTTTCAAGGATTGATGCATGCAATCATTTATTTGCTTCCGAATGATAAATTGCTTATCGTATTACGTTTTCGAACTTTATGATTGATCTCTGATATTACTTTGATTTATGCGGATTCAGAATTTATACTATTTATTTTATACTTATATTCGGCGAATTGAGATTATTATGAGATTTACGAAATGAGATTTCGATGAAGTAAAACTTTATACTTATTTATACCCTATTTATTTTGAACTTGAGATGATCTTGGCGTGCGGGGTCACGTCCTTGTACACTTGGATTCTTATTTCGTGAGAAATGTGGGGAAACTATACAGATTTATTGGTTTTCGACGATCTTCTTCCTCACCATACGCGGGTCATGTGATTAAGTCTCCTCCTCACTTACTTTGTGTTTGTGAGTGGCAGTTGAGGTAGCTTTCTCCTCCTCACGTGGGTGGTAGTCGAGGTAATGTTCTCCTCCTCGCACAATCTCTGTGTGAGTGGTAGTTGAGGTTATTAGTTCTCCTCCTCGCACAATCTATGTGTGAGTGGCAGTCGAGGGTAGGTAGAGCCTGAGAGGCTCCATTTCCGTATGGTGAACTCTTTTCCCCGTATCCTTTTGTTGTTGTTCTTGACTAGCGGGGCAAGTCGGTTTTTCTTAAGCGAAGCTTCTCGTGGTTTTCTTAATTATTGCATGCATCGGGAGTTTTATTGATATAAATGTGGAAAAGTATAAACTCCTTTTTCCCTGGGCCCTTCGGTTTCAAATGCCCAGATTTCAGTACTGCTGCTCGGTGTACAAGTGTGAGCCATAGTGACCGCACCTGCTTCAGCCATCACATTCTGTAGGTTACCTGTTTAACCTACCACACTCCTTGTCCATTTATATTCCTAGAATGCTCTGATTGCTAAGGGATATGTGACCCAGACTTGTATGAATTATATTTGAGGTCTATGACCTAACTTTGGTGATTGTAGTAACTTTTACCTTTTGGAGATTATGTATGATGTTATTAGCTTTGAGATGGGATTGGTTGAATTATGGGAGCAGGGTGGCTCCAGGAGTTGTGGTTGGATTATTAGAAGTGAATTTTGGTTTTCCACAGGATTTTGGGTTATCCATTTTTAAGGGAGGTTATGCCGAAATTTTTGGTAAATCTCCTTTAAAGGTGGGTCCCGCAGGGCCACTTCGGATTCCAAGGTGGAATTCGGGGTGGGTCTTGTCATCTTGACAGTGCGTGCCTTCAACAAGCAATTCTATAAAGGCATGTTTCACTGTGCTTGGGCTTTGAAGGCCAGTATACGGTGGAAGAACACGCAGATCATTCTTATTGTAAAGGGATTCTCTGAGGCGAGCCTTGGGGGTTTGGTCAAGCACCGATGGTCCTTGCGCCTTATGACTGCGTCAGTCCGATTGCCAGCATCCCTTTAACAATGCTGACATTTTAGATCAAAGTTTGAGTATACAACTGGCATTTCACGCATATCGTTATGTCCAGCTAGTTAGAAGTACTTTGGGCCTTTTTGTCCAAAAGGATCCGGTGAAGCTTGTTGCGAGCCAGATCTGGATCGAAGTTGAGATAACTTTATGCAACCAACATGTTTCACCAGAGTTTTACATTGGAAGACAGACTGGAACTGGACCTTGATTTTTTCTTTGAGAATCTCTACGGTCGAAGCCGTGACTGTGGGCCATTGACTCACGTGGCTCTTCCCTGTGTTGGGCTGCTGCTATCAGAGGTATTGTAGGCTAGTATGCTACCAGCATGTCGCAACATGGAGCATGCCCTAGCTCAAGTTGTGAAAACTCCTACTGCAGGCCCATCATTGGTCTTCAAAGCCCACGCGTCGTCTTCTCATATTTGAGGACTACCGTCTTCTCGTCTTCAAAGCCCACGAGTCATGACACAATCTGAAGTAATGGGGTTTACAAGCGATAAACCCTAAAAGACATAATTCTGGAATCCACCAGAGAAAGAGTGAAAAATCTCTAATTTTATTAAATTTGATATGATAAACTGATCCTAATACAAAACATGATGGTGCTTATATAGGCATGCAAGACCTAAAATCAAAATCTAACAAGAAATCCTAAAGAATCCAAATTTAAAAGGAAATTAAAAACCTAAAATAAAAGAATTCTAAAACAAATGTAAAACTAGCCTTAAAAATATTAAATCCCAAATCGGATAATTAAAACGATATATTTTGATCTAAATCTATAAGGGCTCACTAAAGTGAGTCTTGAAGATCTCATTGTTCCCATGCCAGAAAGGTATCATGCGTCTCAAATGGACATTCTGGCCAAAATTTACTCCAATCTGATTCACAATCCAGAACATGACTTTTAGCACGAGAAACCTGAAAAGTCCAAAATCAAATTTTCTTGGATATTGCAGCAGCTAGTAACCTCTTTATGCATGAATTACCTATTTTCCAATCACTCCTTTTGATTCCACGCCTCTTCTTTATTTTTCTAGTTTTCCGGCTAAACCAGTTCCATTCTCCTCCACTATGAAAGAACTCGCCCTCGAGTTCCTCTTGAATAAAGAACAACAATAGGTAGATAAAAGACCTGAGAAAAAATTAGACAATTGAACCTGTAGATTATTGACCTGATCCTCTGCAAATTTTGATGGCCCAATCATGAAGCCAACACCATAGATGAGTCTGTTATATGAACTTTGGCAGTCATAGGCAACCTTAGTAGATTCTTCTCGGATCTTTAAGTTGCATTCTTGAAGGACATCTGGTTCTGAATGGTTTATTTCAGGCTCCAAGACTTCTTCATTATTGATAACAATGTCTACATAAGCAATTTCATCTTTGACCTCTTCTTGGTCATCATGGATGAATTCTTGTGGAGCTTCTTCCATTAGAAATTCTTCTGGCTTTTCTTCAATTAAACTATTAATCTCAACAGGCAAAGAAAACTTGGACTCTAACTTCTTCTCAAAAACCGTAGGAGGGTAATTCTTGATCGAAAAACCTCTAGGCAAAAAATTTTCATTAAGAAGACCTTTCATCTTCCTCCATGTTTGAACATGCTATTGTCCTTGCCTCTGACGAGAACTCTGCAATTGCTCCCACCAATAAGCAGCATCTTTTTTTAGCTTCAGAGAAACCATCTTAGCCTGCTTGTGTTTTGGAACCTCCATGATCTCAAAGAATCTATCCACTTCAACTTGCCAATCCAGAAAATCCTGCATGCTCATGTGACCATAAAAGTAAGGAATATCAATCTTGGTTCTGAGATCTTGGGAATCATGATCAACATCACCTCCACCACCATGTGGAGCCCTAGCATGTTGTCCTTCCCCGCCTCCATTACAGTTGGTGTTGTTGTTCCTTCCTTCCAACAACCCACAAAATTCTGCCATTTGAGCGTTCACGGCAGTGGTTATCTGAGCAATCATTTGAGCGGTAAGGGCATCCAAATCCGCTCCTGTAAGTGGGGTAGTACGTTCGTCACTCATGGATAATCGAGGTAAATAAGAGAGACAGGAAAGGCCTGCTCTGATACCACCTGACGCAGTCGAAAGTAATGGGGTTTACAAGAGATAAACCCTAAAAGGTATAGTTCTGGAATCCACCAGAGAAAGAGAGAAAAATCTCTAATTTTATTAAATTTGATATGATAAACTAATCCTAATACAAAACATGATGGTGCTTATATAGGCATCCAAGACCTAAAATCACAATCTAACAATAAATCCTAAAGAATCAAAATTTAAAAGGAAACTAAAAACCTAAAATAAAAGAATTCTAAAACAAATGTAAAACTAGCCTTAAAAATATTAAATCCTGAATCGGATAATTAAAACGATATATTTTGGCCTAAATCTGTAAGGGCTTACTAAAGTGAGTCTTGAAGATCTCGTCATTCCCATTCCAGAAAGGTATCATGCGTCTCAAACGGACATTCTGGCCAAAATTTACTCCAATCTGATTCACAATCCAAAACCTGACTTTTCGCACGAGAAACCTGAAAAGTCCAAAACCAAATTTTCTTGGATATTGCAACAGCTAGTAACCTTATTATGCGTGAATTACTTATTTTCCAATCACTCTTCTTGATTCCACACCTCTTCTTTATTTTTATAGTTTTCTGGCTAAACCAGGCTCATTCTCGTCCTACATCATGTCACCAAGCCACACAAGAAGGTGCATATCCAAACGTTGAAGTCTGTTGGAGGTGAGACTAGTGGTGATGCTGTAATGGTGAGTGGCGTGAGGCAGAAATGCTCTAAGGAGGATGGAGTGTCAGCCAAGAAACTAAGGTTAAGTGTCGCAGTGGGAAGGACCACACATATGCTGTAACAATGGGCTTAGCTGGAGTCAAAACTGCTCAAGAAGCTCCCAAGAAGAGAGGGAGACCTAAGGGTGCAAAAAATAAAACCAAAACGGATTTCAAAGCTGCGAAGACTTCATCAATGAAATGGGTCAAGACTCCGAAGAAAAATGAGAAGCTAGTAAATGGTTTGCTGGAATTTGTTTTATCTTCTGATGTTGAATGCTCCGACCCTTCTAAAGGGAAGGAGCTTGTAGTTGTCTAGCTAGTTGTTTTTTTTTTTTTCTAGTCTATGCTAGCGAAACTCCACTAGAAGCCTTTGTACAATTATTTGGTTTCATCGTACCATAATTGGATGTTTCACATATGGAGTAAGATCGAATAAATTTCCTATGAGCCGAGCAGTTTTTGTTTTAGCATAAACTACTCTGCTCTAAAAAATGTCTTAATGGAGTAGTCGTCTTTGTACTACTCTAATCCAAGTTCAAAGTCATATATCTATCAATCCTTTAGTTAAAAATAAAAACAGAGATACACCAAAAACAAGAAGAAGAAAAAACCAAAATGACAACAACAATAACTCTAAAAAACCAAAATTAAACGGATAAAAATTGTACAAAATACTGCAAAACTCATGTCACAATAATTGAGCACGACTTCAACTAAGAAATAAATGTACAACTTTACACACAAAAGAACTCTAAAAACTCATAAGCCTATTTTATTACTATTGTCCAACCCGGAAAATTTTACAAATTTGAGATCCTGAGCATTTTTCAACTTACGTATTCTTATAGAGATGTTTGTTTCCCTTTTGGTTAGATCTTCTATTGACAATCTTCTTGAAAATATATCGATGCCACAAAAGAAAAATGAGACTTTGCCTATAAGTTTATAAGGGTTTGCATCACTCCATTAGTTGTCAATTGGTTTTATATGCAAATCACATATTACTATATCATGGTACTAGAGTCAGGTTATCCCAAGTGTGCATGCCTCAAGACCACACGGACTCCATATCGCCCAAAGTTGTCCACGCATATGGCTTGAAAATTCGCCACACGTACGGGAACGTGTCGAGGATAAATAGATCTCATATGGAAAGAATGAGACATTGTGTATGAGTTTATAAGGGTTTGTGCTACTCCATTCATTACCAATTGGTTTTGGATGCGAAGCTCAAATTACTTTATCAATTTTTATGTATGATAAAACAGAATGAAAATCTTATCATTCAATAGACTAAGCTACAGGCCATGATAACATCCCTGATAACTCTAAAGTAGTGACAGAGTCATTATGGGGAAAATAGTGGCCATGACACCCCCTCAAGTTTTCAAATATATGCCTATAGAGCAATATAGTAGGTTGATAATTCTAGATGTACAAATAACATAATGCCCACCATTTCTATCTCCGTCCCTACTCTAAAATCTAACAAAACGTCATGAAATTACTATTGACAATTATTATAATACCAAAAACATCGAAATCTACCAAAATCATGACCTGATGAAATATATTCGTTTGATATTTGTGACTGATTACAAAACTGAGAATTTTAAATCCTCCTGGAAAATATATATAGGTCAATTCAAGGGAATTTTGGAGTAGACAAACTATTAAAATTTGGTTAAACTTTAGGGTTAACTAAAATGCTCTCATTTTCTCTCATGAAAGAAACCTTAGGGTTACTATTGGCATTGATTAGTGGCAGCGCTACTACCTCAAAAACCACATTCGAGCTCTCCGATTGTGATGTTGATGGTGGCGAGGGCTATACTCATCGTCGCTTTCTCCTAACTCTCACAAGAGAGGTATCTTGACTGCGATCAACTTTGTTTGGTGGTGATCTTGTTCTTTGGATATGGAGGGATGGTGTTTCCTCCTTTCCTACTTCTTTTCTAGGTGGTGTTGGTGGCAGGTCTTGACAGCATTCTGTACCTTGGATTTGGAAGGGTAGGGGTGCCCTCCTTCCTACTCCTCTTCTTAGTGGCAGTAAGAGATGGTTTCGACGGTGTCACTTTACTCCAAGTTTGGATAGGAGTCTTCCTCTGGGAAGTTCGTGTCTCAGGTGGTTGTCAAACGACCTCTCTTTTCCAATGGTGGTGATGGAGGATTTGGATTAGACCCGATTATGGATTTTTTTTTGTCTGGATTGGGTTGATGTGTTGCTCGGTTGCTTCTAGTGGTCACGGCGACCTCGATGGCAGGGGTTTCCCTTTTGGTCTCGACAGCTGGTGCGGTAGTTCCTATGGCGGCGATGGCAGTTATATGGAGGAAGTGATGCAGAATGAGATTTTAGCCAATTTCAACAAAAACTCTCGAAAAGAAAGAAGCATCTTCACATTAAGAAGAATAATTTGAATATTGGAAATTGATATTCAAATAAGCTTCTTAATGATGGAATTAATCATAAATTACTCTTTTGGATATATCGGGATTCTCGAGCAAAATCTTAATTGGGATTCCAAGCGTAGTATTCTTTAATATCTAGGATTCTAGTTTTGATTTTTATTTAATCAGGTTTAATTAGATTTCCTAGTTTTAGTCTACAATAAATTGTTCTTTATGTTTTCTAGTTGTAATAGGTTTATGTTATGTGCCCTATATAAGGCACCTCTTAGATTGTAATTTTGATTCAAGTTTTCAATAAAAAAAAAAACCAAATATTAGAGAAGTTTCTCTATGTTTCTTATGGCTGTGCCCGTAATTGCTAGTGGATTCTATCTCATCTCATATAGTTTTTGATGCTTGACAGAGCCTCTTACTATCGTGTTCACGCTTCAAGCATCATTTGGTATCAGAGCGGGTATCGCCCACTCCTTAGCAGACTACGATCCAAGGGAGAAGTTCACTACCACCAACCTCAATGACGCTGGTCGTAGAGTATCTATCAAAGAAAGTTTCGTTGAAGAGGAACATGCCAAGGGATTCGCCCTAGGACAACCTCATCAATCTAAAAAAAAAAAAAAAGAGAAAAAAAAAAAAACATGGAACGTTGGATATTCACAACGCCAGACTATGACGACTTCCGAACTACATGTATCATCAAAGACAAGGTATGCTCTGTAATAATTGATAGAGGTCTACGAGAGAACTTTGTAGCAAACAAAGTTGTGGATTATTTTCAATTACCAATAGTGAAGCTAAGTGATCCATATTGGATTCCATTTGGAGAGGATGAATATGCACAAGTAACATAGGTTTGTAAAGTTCATGTCTCTATGGGAAAATTTTATAAAGAAGAGATTACTTGTCATGTGATTGACATGGACGACACTGATGTGCTTTTTGGAAGACCATGACATGAAAGTGTCAAAGATAGTTATTGCAAAGACAAACGTATTTATTTAGGTGGGAGTCGCACAAAATTAGAATCAAGCCTGGAAGGAAGAACATCAAGAATGATCACTCCTGAGGTGTGTGAAAGGGAACGTGAAGAAGCCACTTTGAATATTGAAGAGAAACTCATTAAGGACAAGGAAGCTGATTCATTCATCACATCGATTTCCATGTCGTGCATGCCTAATTGTGTTCAAGATCAACCCAAGGAGAAGTTAATGTGCATTCCTTTTCAAGTGGAGGTGTTCAAGTTTCAAGATGCTTATTCCAAACTTGTCTACGATATTGGATTCATGGTAATACCTTTTAATTTCAAGAATATTGAAGTTGACGGCTTATCATGTTTTATTCCTACTAATGATCAAGCTACATACAAGAGGAACTCGAGGTCGAGTTCTTTTCAAGTGGAGGAGACTGATGTAGGACGAGATTTTAGCCAATTTCAACAAAAAATCTCGAAAAGAAAGAAGCGTCTTCACATTAAGAAGAATAATTTGAATATTGGAAATTGATATTCAAATAGGCTTCTTAATGATGGAATTAATCATAAATTACTCTTTTGGATATATCGGGATTCTCGAGCAAAATCTTGATTGAGATTCCAAGCGTAATATTCTTTAGTATCTAGGATTCTATTTTCGATTTTTATTTAATCAGGTTTAATTAGGTTTCCTAGTTTTAGTCTACAATAAATTGTAATTTATGTTTTCTAGTTGTATTAGGTTTATGCTATGTGCCCTATATAAGGCACCTCTTAAATTGTAATTTTGATTCAAGTTATCAATAAAAAAAACCCAAATATTAGAGAAGTTTCTCTATGTTTCTTACGGCTGTGCCCGTAATTGCTAGTGGATTTTAGCTCATCTCATATGACTTTCGACGCTTAATGGAGCCTCTTACTATCGTGTTCACGCTTCCCGCATCAGGAAGGGTTGGATCTAGTTGGGCTAGCTTACTGTTATTGTGGGCCTGATTGTTTTGGGCCTACAAGTTTGTTAGGTTTTTATTTTTTAGCTTGGTCTTGGCTCTTCATTCTTTTCTACGGAAGGATGTTGGGCTTATTTTCTACATTTATTGAGTGAGGAGATTGACAAGGAAAATAGGCGCGTCGTTGTCAAATTTTCTTCATCTTCGGAGGTCTAATTTTCCTTGTTTGAGGCTTAATCCTAAAAGGTGGGTGTGCTAGGAGTGTACTGAGTAGTATGCTCGTGTGAGGAGTGTGCTAGTGTAGTGTGCTCTATATAATGGCTCTTTCTGACAGTCCTATCAGGCAATTCATTATTGTACTACTTGCTGAATTGCATAATGGATGACTTTTTCAATTAAAAGGAGAAAAAAAAAAAAGAAAAAAAAAAAAAGGGAATTCTGGTTACTTTTTGGTTTACATTATTGTATTTTTGGATATTTAATATGTTGATTTTTCATGATGCTTTAGCAAGTAAATGAGTGTGACCAGCTGAGCATGTTATAGGCCTTTCCTTTAGTAAAAAAATCATTGGTTGATATATCAACTTTATTGGAGCTATTCTGGCTTCTTTTGTGATTGGCCTTAAGTGCTTAATTAACATTAACTCAAATAGAATTAAATCATACCCTTTTATACGCTCTTCGTGATCTTGATGCTCGTAGAAACCTCATCTCTTGCCTCGAATATCTGGGACTTGGAATTCCTTGCTCTTTCCATCAATTCATTAACGTTCTTCAGAAGACGCTCAATACTTTTCATATTGAGATTTACTTCACCCTCAATTACAGAGTTGAGATGGGATGAGAGTGATTTTATGTCATTTACAACACGATAGAGACACGTCTGAATTTCTCCCAATTCCTTAATGGAAATCACAGTTCCGGATTGCATCAAGCGAATTACATCGTCCGGATACTCGAAAGGAATTTCACAATCTTCAATCCAAGACAGAGTCCAATGCTGTCCGGCTAGTGCTGGGATAATAGCAGCAGCAATGGCCAGTGCAACAAGTGGAGCAGCCATAACTGCCGCCACAACTGTGCACTCAGCAGCTGCAGCACCAATGAACAATATATGAGTGACCATCCTTAAACAGCGTCTCCAAGCACGAGTACAATCATACTTCTTGCGAGGCTTTCATTTTTGGCTAATCAATTCTTCATGCAAATCTTCTCGCCGCGTCATCAAACATTTAACCTTTTCGAGCAACATTTGTTCTGCAAAATGCTGATCATGGACTCTACCTGAGGGCCCCTTGACATTCTTCAATTTCTCCAAAATCCTCATGTAACCATCATCAATTCCTCCGTCGTTATTTCCCACCTTCGTAATTTGAATCAAACATTTTTCATACGACTCTAGGAACTTGACCAGTTCAGTTAGGAAATCTTCATCATTCTTGCAAGCGTCCTCGTAAGATCTCCATCACGATTGCAAACGTTTTTGAAGATCTTTCGACTTAACTTTCTCACTCCCTTCATTCCCATGTCTGTGCAACCCACTGACAAACTCTCAACTTCTCTGAATTCACAAAAGCATTTCTCAACTTATTAGTATACCTAATATATTTCTTCTTATTGCAAAATGAGAACATGCAGATGCACGTACTCGGGAGAAAAAGTAAACCACACACAGAAATTCAACAGGCTTTAATGTGATTTGTAACATTTTCCTTCAGGGTAAGGTACGCCTCTCCAAAAAGTTCAAGTTCCTACCTTAAAATTAATTTCAGTACAAACAAGTTTTTTAGTTGTGGAAAAAAAAAAATTGGGACCAACTAATTATGACAGAAAAGGAAATGCAAGTGAGGTGAACATTATTGAAATGGCTCTGTTATAGATCCATGTATCTGAGCAACAGATCACATTTATACAGTATTGCAACTCTAGTAGACTCTGAATTGATCTTGACACAAGATCGATCATTTCCAAGGTTGAATTCTGTTCTTTTTGTGTCAATGCCATCTTTCGCATGAATAACTATGCAATTTTGGCAATATTGCCATATGTGTGCTATAAGATGACATGCATTGGAAATCTCAAGGCATCAAGCTTCAGAGAAAGAAACGATCAAACCGTAGGTTCCTGGTTTATCCAACCAAACAAAAGCATATAATATAAGATCACATTGACAATCGATCTCAAAATAGCATGTATACTGTCTTAATTTTCTTGAATAGAACGTAATATACATTGAAGTATATATGCTTTCAATGAAACGAAAGTAAGATGATATAAGTATATAAGAAAGGGAGAGGGATTATACCTTGCTCCGGTAACCAACAGCTCTGCATTTGATCAAGCTTATCAAGCCTTTCCCACCGATCGACCTGTATGGACTTGGTGCGACTTCTTAAGGGAAAAGCTATAGGCTATGAAGTGTTGTGATTGGTTAAAACTCGATCGAGCAAAAGGACCGCATAGTGATAAGAATCTTGCCACTTGCTTTTGCTGAGTGGGTTTGCGTGATTAATTTGTACGTTCTTTGAATTAAGGTCTTCCTGGTCTGCCACTCACTCGTCTTTTTTGCTAGCTGTTAGTCTGTACTACACTACTAACAGTGTAATCCGTACTGATTTCTTTCCTTTCAATTATTGTCGCACTAAGTACTTATTTATCTAAGAGCTTCTCATTCGCCGTCATCACCATCCTCGCCTGCACACCCTCTGCCGCAAGTATCTGTTCTTTGCATGACAAGATTACCCTCACCATCTTCTAGTTGGAATGCGTCAAATACTTTAGGCATTCCTTAAACCGATCAAGACCGGTACTGCGGATGACTTCTTTGGCGCTGGAGCTGAGTTCGGCGTCGAAGCCTTGCAAGTCTTTGCCATCTTTGCAATCCGCCTGATACGATCTCATCAAGTCTTCAAAATGCTTGCTGAGATCGTCAGTTGGCCTTGGTTCGGCATTGAAGGGAACAACCCTATGATTCTTAGCAAAGGATGTCTTTCGCTCGAAAACAGGTCGTCGTCTCTCTGGCTTTGCTTGAACAACGCCCATTTCGGAAATACACCGCCTTCGAAAACCCGAAGTCTAATTCTCTTCGTTTATGTATTGCACTGCTGTTTGCCTCAAAAATTCAGGCATTTGTATTCGTATATATAGCTCGGCTAATAGAAAAGAAAACACCGCCCGTTTCCGAAAAACAAGTTGTAGTCTTTCTTAGCAATTAAGTGTTCAAATGTCGGTCACGCGGAAAGGGGAAATTATTACATGGTCCCGGACCATAGTACACGTGGTGGTCCGGGATGATATTATTGGCCCATGTGACTTGTAGTTATTTCTGATTGGTTTCTAATTTAATTTTTCTTTTCTTTTTTAACCCCCTCTGCATGGTCCCCACCAGATTTGAGTGATATTATTGGTTGGGACCACCACATGACAGTGCCACGTGGTACTCGCCACGTGGTACTCCTGGACTACCTAATAATTCCCGACTACAACCGATAAAATATGAAGGGTTTTTGTCCATTTACACCATTTTTAGAGATTTTTTTCTCACTTACCTCACTAAGTTTTTTTAATTCCCTCTTACCCAAAACACTCTAATGAGGTCTTCCCTAATACCCCATTAAGATTTTTTTTTTGTTTTTATTGTTTTTTTAATACCATTTTACCCTCAGCTTTGTTACTTAGAGAGAGAGAGAGAGAGAGAGAGAGAGAAACCATAGGGGACTTCGTCGGAGTCCGGTCACCGGCAGCCTGATTCTGGCCAACTTTGCTGGAATCCGGTGAACGGTCGCAGAAATTCGGCCAACTTCGCCAGAATCCGGTGAACAGTCGCAGGAATCCGACCAATTTTCTCCGAGATCCGGTCACCGACCTCCGGATTTCGATCACCGGCTACCACCCACCGAAATTTTTTTTTGCCCCCAATAGACATCTATTGCCCCCTAATAGAGGGGCAATACATGTCTATTGCCCCCGAGTAGACGTCTATTGCCCCCCAGTAGACGTCTATCAGCCATGTATTGCCCCTCAATAGACGTGACGTCTATTGTCCCCCAATACACCTGTATTGCCCCCCCAATAGACGTCTATTGCCCCCCAATAGAATTTTCAATCTCCGGAATGGGAACTAACCTTCATAAAATTAAATAAATAAAACTTTGATTAAACAAAAAAATGAGTAGATTACATCAATTCAAATGTCTATTGTTCCCCAATAGAAGTATATTGCCCCCCAATAGACGTCTATTAGGGAGCAATTGAATATTATTTTTTCTGTCTTCTTTCCTTTCTGGCCTTCTGTTGCAAAACAGAAGTAGTACCATTTTGATTTTCCCCCTAATACAATTTTTTTTCTTTTTTTTTTTTCTTTTTTTTTTTCCTTTCCTTCTCAGATTTCTTCCCATAGTTTACAAAAAAAAAAAAAAAAAAAAATTGGGCACCAGAAAATGCTCTGGGCACCGAAGACCAAAGCACCCTCAGGCGACGGACCTGCAAAAGTGAAGTCGAATTACAAATTGCTCTGCTTGCAAATTTCACATTTACTCTCTGAATAACTTGAACCACCTTTCCCAACGTCCTGGCTATCCGAGGCCCTTATTTCCATTACCACGTCCTCTGCTCACTTGAGTCTTACAAGCACCCCCATCTTCATGAAAATCACCTGAATCGTTCCTCTGGGCCCAACCGAACCGTTTCGGAGCCGAAAACGCAGCACCCTGCTTTTCCGGTGTCCGAAGAGGCATCCCCGAATCGGAAGCTTTGGCCTTGGAAGCTTTAGTCGGCGTCTTCTCAGCCCTACTCCAAATCGCCAACTTCTATTTCGGCTTAGGGTTCTGAATCAGGTTAAACTGAGTTCTTGAAAACTCCGAGCTGGTTTGGCCCGTCGCCGTTAAGTCCTTAGGGTTCACCGGCACGTTCTCTGCCTCTTCTTTTCTTCCCGAATTCGATCGCAACAATTTAAAGACAGCCGCCGGAGGAGAGAGAGAGCGTCGGAGGAGGGAGAGAGAGAGAGAGAGAGCGCGCTGGAGGAGAGAGAGATGAGGGTGGTGGCAGTGGTTGTAGTTTCTTAATTAGGCTGAGGGCATATTTGTCATTTCTCTTTAATTTGGGTTAGTGGGAATGAAAATCTGTTGCTGGGGTAAGTGAGATAATTTTGTCTAATTTTGATGCTTTGGGTCAAGAACCCAAATATGAATTCCCTCCTCCCCACCTGACTTGCAAGTTGCTGGTGGCCTAACCGTGTGGAACTTCTCTATCTAATTTCCCAGGAATGTCCTTCCTTCCCGTAACCGTGCGGAGGTTCTCTATCTAATTTCCCAGGAAATGTCCTTCCTCCCCACCTGATTTGCAAGCCCCAGCCGTGTGGACCTTCTCTATCCATTTTCCCAGGAAATATCCTTGCTCCATCATAAAGCTTGACTACTTTTTGTACTCTTATTTTTGTTCTTTTTGTAACCGGGAATTTCTATTATTCAGTTTGCTGTGGTTTTCCTACTTTTCCTCCGCATTATCTCATTTCAGCCTCATATAGAAAATAACCACATTTTTTTAGAGTGATTTTTGAATTTATCGGAATCTTGAAAAACAAAGTGGTTTTGTAATCATTCAATTGTGAACAATTTTGTATAACCAACATTATATATACGTGGAGGCGTGTGTGATATTGGTCACGGGGAGTGAGGAGGTAGCGCTAGCTAGGGCTTGATGGCGGTATACTAGTAGAGTCACAATGTGAAAGCAAACAAAAAGAAAGGAATTCAGAACATATTTTTCATTTCATACCCAGGAAATGGGTGCAGCTTACAACTTAAAAGTTCAAAGAAAATATTCCTACATCATGGATTGGTGACAAGTGTGCACATCCTACAAATTCTTATCCTGAAATTGAACTATATGGCTAGCTATTTATTTGTAACCGTTGCTAAATGTAAAGTTGCAAGGTACTGTTGTGGGCTTCATAATCTGAGTCAAGAGGAAAATGTTAGGTAAAAAATGGGTGTCTTAACATTCTCACACTCTTGAGAGAAAGCCTACCCTTAGGCTTTAAAGTTTGAGAATCTGATCATGATGGAATGGGCCTCTTCCCACGTTGGATCATCAGCCGGAAGCCCAGTCTATTACACCAGCCACTTCACCGTTAATGTTTTTCTTCTTAACAGCCATATCGAGAACCTTGTGAGGAGTCCAGGTGATTGAACCACTGCCATCGAAGTAGGAGAGATATTAATATGATCACTCAATTTCTTCTTTATGAGCGAGACATGAATGGTGGGATGGAGTTTCAATTGAGCCGGCGGGTCCAATATGTACACTACTAAGATCTGAAAAGGGCCATAAAATTGAGGGGCTAATTTGTGTGGTGGTCTCCTAAAGAGTGACTTCTGCCTGTAAGGTTGCAATTTGAGGTAAACCCATTCCCCTATTTGGAAACATATCCATAGGTTGCCTTATCAGCCTATTGTTTCATATTTGTTCTGAGTAGTGACTATGTGTTGCTTCAATAGGTCCAGGAGCTCGTCTCTGTTCTGTAAAGCCTGGTCCACGGCGTGAACTACTGTAGTGCATGGATGGTACCTGATAACAGTGGAAGGTACCTGTAAACAGCTTGAAAATAAGTCATCTTTATCGCTGAATGGTATGTGGTGTTGTGTTACAACTCGCACCTAAATTTACCAGTAGTTCACTGCTCAGTAAATGATGGGGATGATACTCCACAAAGCACGGGTCTAAAGCAAAGGAACAACACCATACCAGAAACAAATTAAGGAACAACAACTATAATATGCTACCAATGCTGCATTTTAATATTCAACATATCGATAAGCCCCAAGGGCTTACAATTACTAGTTTAAATAGAACCAGAGTTCTACTTGAAGGGAAACTAATGAAAACAAAAGATATTCAAAGACACTACGTAAGTACTCTATCTAAACAATTAAAGACTAAATCTGCTAGGAAACAAAACCATAAAATAAAAGATATATTTCACTACTTTCTAACTTAGTTATTAAGATAAGGTGGGCTTTAAACACTTCTCTTAGGCCTGCATGTTGCATTTGCTCATGCATTAGTAAACGATTGAAATCTTTATTTTACTTTCATTTCGAGCATTTATGAGGAACTCAAAGTTGAATTTTTCTTCAGTTCATTTTCTTAGGAAACTTTTTTTAAGAAAGATGTAGAGTATGTTAAACAGAGTTCGTGGATATGCGGCACGCTAAAATTGAAATTCGTGTAAATAAAATACAATCTATAGAAGTTTAATTATTTCGTTGCAATTTTTCAGATATTTTTGTAAGGGCAATAGTATCGTTTTTTCATCGTAACTATAAAAGAATAGAACCCTAGAGTGGGGAAGGGGGCCCTCTATTTTCGGGGGGCTGTATACACAGAGTGAGGGGGAGAGACATCTGGTCGGGCTGACCCGACCTGAAAGCGAAACCCAACCATTTCTTTGTTGTCCGGCCACCACCAGTCTCGCTGCTGGTTAGAAAAGAAGCAGTGTGCAGCAAGAATAGAAGTCGAGAAACCCGTTCGGACTCGTGAGAGCCGGAATTCCCTTATTTGACCACCATTGGCTGGGATTCCAGTTGGGCTTCGTAGCCCTTTAGCCTGTGATCAAAACCCCCAAGCCTCTTACATCAAATTGTCATGAGAAGAGAGTTAGATCGATGTGAGTTTTGGATTTTTGGAGCTTTCGATGAGCTTTCCAACCAATCCACACAGAGTCGAGCTTCGGTGCAGTTATGAAAGTTGATCCTTGGGTTGTGATGTTGTTTTGATATAAGCCTTTGTCACGCCCCGAATTTCGAATAAAGAAATTCGAATATGAAACGGTATAACTTAACAAGCACAAGAAAACACTTAGAAAATTTTTCATTTAAACTAAGCAACAAAACAAACCGAGCTCACCAATGTCAATACCGACTCGTTCTTTAGAGTCACGTATTACATCACAAAGAGTTTACAAATTAAACTGAACAACTATTCAATAAGTAAACGCACCCACCACTCTCACTACACAGCGTAAGATTAAAACTAAGAGTATTATTCGACGTCCACGCTACCGAACATACATCTCAGCTTCAACGACGATCACTCGAGATTCTAACCTGCACAATAACCCTTACACCATGAAATAAGCACCGAGTTGAAACAACAAATCCGGTAAGCTTTTGCAAGCTCGTATGAGTAAACCTAAATAATCACAAAATACCTTTCCAACCCAAGGACAACAAATCAACACAATCATTAATTCTAACATCAAAATCATTTTCTTTTTAAGGAAAACACGTCACCTCCATGACAATCAATCATTTGTAATCTCGACAACAAACCAAGAAATCACTTTTCTTTCCTCTCGACTGAAAGCATTATCACCCCAACGACATGATAAAACATTTCTCAACTCACTACAAGTCTCAACCACAAATGCACTCACAATGTAAAATAAATAAAACAGTAATCTCTGCATAGAAAAATTAGTTCAGGAGATCACCAAAAATAAACACACAATCCAAAAACGTAGTAATCCCTACATATAGTTTAGTTCAGGACATTACATTAAAATCAAACAATAAAAATAAATAAGAAAATCAAACAACTCACACCAATGCCAAGAAATCACTTTTTTAATTCCATTGAAATTTCTCAACAACTCATGCTTAATAATTTCTCAACTCAAGAGCAAATTAAAGCAACCAAAACTCAACTCCACAATTTTGTAAGAATCCAAGTCCCTCATGGACAATAAAAGAAAATAAACCACCCGACACTTTCTCTAAGACAAAACATGTACACATGACCCCAATTAAGTAACCCACGTGTTAGTTTTATGACGTACGATGGTAGATAGACTAGAGCTCTAATTAGTTGAGCCCTTAAAATGGGTTCTGTCATCAGAGTTAACGCCTAATTTGGACGGAACTTGACAAATTGGACACGGCTGTTTGAGATTCAAAAGCTCAGGGATGTTTCTAATTAGATTGGGACTAACGGGATTAACATGAAGTTATCCGCAAACCTCAGGGGAGTAAACTGAATTTAATCCTATTTTTTCTTCTTGCCAATGAAAAAATATTGGTGCAAACTTAAGAAATTTATTAGTAGAAAAATGGCATATTTAGCACAAAGACTTAGATTTTTCCAAATATGAAAAGTCTAGACAGTTTGCTTCAACACACTATACTTGCATATCACTGAATGGTGAAATTCGTGGAAGGAAATGGCTAGTCTATCCAAAAGATATAGATAGAATATTTTGTTTTTGTTGCAAGCTATTTAATGCAAAGAATAGTAGAAGTCAATCAACTAATGAAGAACTTAGAGATTAGAAGATCTTAGTGACATGCATAAAGGTCATGGAAGAAGTATTCATCATGTTACTAATATTAGTTGGTTTGAGTTACGGGAGAGACTCTTAAAAAATAAGACAATTAATAGAATTGTACAACAGCAAGTTAACAAAGATAAAGTTTATTGGAGAAAATGAAAAGAATTATTGCAGTTATTAAAGGTCTTTCTAAAAACAATTTTGCATTTCGTGGAACAATTTATTGAGACAATTGGAGAGTTTGATCCAATAATGAAAGAATATCTTCGGCATATAAAAGATGATGAAATTCATAGTCATTATCTAGGACCTAGAATACAAAATGAATTGATAGATTTGTTAGCTTCTAAAATTAAAAATGAAATCCTAAGAATAGTAAGGGAAGTAAAGTATTTTTCTATCATTCTTTTTTTTTTTTTTTTGAGTAAAAGAGGTCATATTCAGCAAGTGGTACAAAAACGACTCACCCCTATGGGGTCGACATAAAGAACCATTCCGTAGAACTACTACAAAACCACCCCTATTAAAAGAGCAAACCAACTAGTAATCTCCTAGCACACCCACCTTTTAGGATTAAACCCAAAACAAAGAAAAGTAGAGTCCCGAAGAAGAATAAAATGATGACGAGGTATCTCTTTTCTTTGCAATCTCTCCCGCTCAATGCAAGAAAAAAATAGGCCTATCATTTACAAAAGAATGAAGGCCCAAAACAAAACCCTAGCAGCCCAACACCAGGCCCAACCAAAACTCCTAGTACAAACCCTAGATGAGACTGCAGTCAAGCCACTGCCGCCATACACCACTCGCCAGAGTTCGACACATGCACTACCACCACCACCTATAGCACCCTCCTGGAGGCCACCGCCCATACCAACAAGAAACCCGAACAGAAATGGATCCGATTATAGTAAAAGGTAACGAACTCCACCACCATACTCAAAACCCAACTCCAGCCCGTCATCCACCTCTGCCAGTGAAGGAGAATCAACAGCGTCACCGGTTCTATTGTCCTCCAACAACAACAACTGATCCCAGCCAAGCCAGAGAGTGCCACATCAAATGGAAAACCCAGCCTCTTGTAATAGCAATTCCATATGCTACTAGATCCATCAAGTTTCCAACGCGACCCAGCCGTTACAGCCCAGGACGGCTGCAGACACCAAGCGCCGCCATTCACTTCACCCACGAGCACACCTCTATAGAGCTGGTCAAACACCAGATCAACATCACTTTCGCCATTAGAAGCTTGAGAGTGAAAATTAGGCTGGTTTCGACGGAGAGGTCTGTCTTCATCACCACAGTTTGGACCATAGAAGGAGGCAAAGCAATCCTTCCACATCGAAAGTACACGGCCTCCGCTAGCAGAGAGAGGAGGCGGAGTCGAGAGCTCTCTTTCGAGAGGCAACAATATTTTTTTTTTTTCTATCATTCTTGATTATACTCCAGACATTAGCGAAAAAAAAAAAAAAAACAAATGTCTTTAATTTTGCGATGTGTGGAAATATCAAAAAACCTAACAAAATTTAGAAGAGTATTTCTTATAGTTTTGAAGAGTAGATGATACCATTGGGAAAAAAATTTTTGATGAACTTATAATTGTTATAACCAAACTAGAACTTGATATTAACAATTCTAAAGGGTAGGGGTATGATAATGGGTCAAACATGAAGGGAAAACATCAAGATGTCCTAAAAAGATTGTTAGAAATTAATCCAAGAGTATTCTACACACCATGTGGCTCTCATAATCTTAACCTTATGCTTTTTGACATGGCCAACTCTTGTCCTAAAGCTAAAACCTTTTTTTTTTTTTTTTTGAAATAATACAGAGTAAATATATACATATATTATTTTCTTCTAACAAGAGTTGAAAAAATTTAGAAGATAATGTAAATGGTTTAACTATCAAAGCATTGGCTACAACACAGTGGGAAAGTCAGGTAGAAAGTGTCAAAGCTATTAGATATCAAGCTCCACAAATTAGAGCTGCTTTACAACAATTGGCAAATACAAATGACTTGGATGGTGCATTGAAATGTGAACCTGAAATGTTAGCAGACTATGCTCTTGTAAACTTTGAATTTTTAAGGCATGGTTATCTGGTATAATATGCTATATCCCGTTGACTTGGTTAGTAAAAAGCTACAATCTAAAGACATGGATATTGGTGATGCTATTAAATTGTTAGAATGCTTGGTTTTTTTTTTTTTTTTTACAAAGTATAGAGAAGATGGATTTACATCTACTATGATTTTAGAACCTATATTTCATGAAACACGTAGGACTTACAGAAGCAATTTGATGACAATGTAAATGATGAGCTTATACTATCTGTTGAAGACACTTTTAGGATTGAGTATTTTTATATATAGTAGGTCAACCCATATCTTTCCTTCACATACAGTAGATCTGAACAATTTCAATTATGTGAAAGTGTTTTTAGTTTTTTATGTGATCTAAAACAATGAAAGTCATTAGTTGATACTGATTTGAAAGTAAAGTGTCTCAAGCCTGAAGACTTTCTCACTACATGATAATGTTTATGATATAGATGGTTCAGAGTTGCATTTAGAATTATAATTGTTAACAGAAACGTTAAAGAGAGATTCTGAAAGCAAACTAGAAACACCAACTAAAGTTCTGAACTTTGTTCAAAGGTGTGATTGTTTCTCAAATAGCATGATTACTTAGAGAAAACTATTAACTGTACCTGTGACAGTAGAAACTTTTCTAAATTGAAACTAATAAAGTCATATTTACTATCAACCATGTCACAAGGAGGATTGAATGGAGTAGCCATGTTATCTATTGAAAGAAAATTGTTCCAAAAATTTTAATATAATAATTTAATCAACAATTTTGCATCTCCTTGATTAAATATATATATATATATATATATATATATTTGCATCTCAAAAAGCAAGAAGATTGGTCAGATGAAAACTTCTCTTAGCTTGTTGTTTTATTATCAGGATTGTTTTTTTGTTTTTGTTTTTGTTTTGCTTTGCAAATTTTTTTTTTAATATAAAAAATAATTAGAAAAGCTTGTCTAAATTTTGCCTTATGCATCACTTTGTCACGGGACGACCCTGGCTTTACTATTTTTGTTAATTTACAATATTTCTTTTAATTCATTATATGTAATTTATAAATACATTTAAACTTTTTTTCATCATTCAATAAATAATATGAATTTAATTCTAGCTAAAATATAGAGAACTGATGCAGATGTATTTTTAAAGTGGCTAGCCAAAATGACTTTTTAGCTACTTTACCTAAAATTTGACTAAAAATGCCGAATATTACTAAAAATGCTCGTAGCAAGTATCCTCCTAACAAAAGTCACTAATTCAAGAATACTTTTTTGTTTCTATGCATTATTGTTAGATAATTGGAAATGAAAAATCAACAATTGCTTTAGTTAGTGAGCAAATGCATTTGAGTGTGACCAGCTGGGCATGTTATAGGAATAGGCCTTTCCTTTTCAAAAAATCGTTGGTTGATAAAGTTAATACATGTCCTTAGAAAGAAAAGAAAAAAAAATAATATAGGGGCCGTGACCACTTACCCAATTTTAGCCTAAAAATTACTCACTTACTCCACTAAGAGTTTTTTAACCTCATTTACCCAATATAATCTCTAGTGACAGTATTGCCCTCATTTTAATTAATGAATTACACTTATCTATCTCTCTCTCTCTCCCCTACCGATTTCTCTCTCTCTCCCCCCTCCCAACCGATTTCTCTCCTCCATCCCTCGAATCCGGCAACGCCTTCATTCCTCCATCCCCGTCGCGCCAAATAAAAGTGCCGCCTGCTCTAAGCAAATCGATCCCCATCTTGGATCTGTGAACCCAGCCCAGATCAGATCAGTCCAATCCGATGCGATCCAGGGCGCCACAGATCTACGTCGCCCGGCAAAACTCGAACCTGCACCTTCAAGCCATTCCACCGATGAGTACAACGAGGCATCTGTGAAACCCAGTCCAGATCGGATCAATCTGATCCGATTCGATCCAGGCCTACAACGTCGCCCGGGCACCCTCGATCCTGCACCTCCGATGCACTTCGGCTCCGCCTCGTTCCAATCGAACTAGAAGATGATGATGAACGATGGAGATGGTCTGTGACATTAACCACTCCTGCATCGGCCTCACACTCCGGTGGGTGCCCAGAGATTTTTTTTTTTTTTTTTTGGTATCATGAGATTTTTTTTTTTTTTTGTATCTGTAATGTATTCATTTTGGTTCACTTGAAGGCAATAATATGATTATTGGAGGGTAATAATATGATTATTAGGAGCCAATAATATGAGTATTAGGGGGCAATAATATGATTACTGGGGGGGGGCAATAATATGATCAATTGTGCTTGTAGTGTATTCATTTTGGTTTCGGGAGTTCATACAATTCACTGGACGAAAATAATATGATTATTGAAGGCAATAATATGATTACTGGAGGACAATAATATGATTACTGGAAGACAATAATATGGTTACTGGGTATTATTGTGGGGCGATAAATTCAGACGCCGGAATCCCGACACCAGTCTGGTAGCCGGATTCTTGATTCAGATCAATCGATCGCTGGATTCCGATCACCGATCGCCGGATTCCGATCACCGATCGCCGGATTCCGGTCACCGGTTGCCGAAGTCCGCTGCCGGCCACTAGTCGCCGGAGCACAGCATGGTGGAGGATGACTTTTCTCTCTAAGTGAGAAAGAAGGAGAGGGCAAAAAAGTCCTAAAAATAAATAAATAAAATTAAAAAAAAATTAATTGGGTAGTAGGGAAATAATCTCTTAGAGTGTTTTGGGTAAATGGGGTTGAAAAACTGTTAGTGGAGCAACTGGGCAATTTTGTTGTTAAAATTGGGTAAATGATCATTTTCCCTATAATATATATAGGAGCTATTTTGGCCTCTTTTGTGATTGGCCTTAACTGCTCAACATTAACTGAATTAGAATTAAATCCTATTCTTTTATCTTCTTAGAAACCTCCTTGCTTGCCTCCAATATCTTGGACTTGCTATTGCTTGCTCTTTCCTTCAACTCATTAATGTCCTTCAGAAGACGCTCAATAGTGTTCATGTTGATATCTTCATCTCCCTCAATTACAGAATTGAGATCGGATGTGAGTGATTCTTTGTCCTTTACAACACGACAGAGATACGTCTGAATTTCTCCCAAATCCTTAATGGAACGCATAGTTTTGGATTCCATTAAGCGAATTACAGAGTCAGAATACCCTGAAGAAATTTCCGAATCTTCAATCCAAGACAGAGTCCAATGCTGTCCGGCTAGTGTTGGGATAATAGCGGCGGCAATGGCCAGTGCAACAAGTGGAGCAGCCAAAACTGCCGCCACAACTGTGCAGGCAAACTCAGCAGCTGCAGCACCAATGAACAATATATGAGCGACCATCCTCAAACAGCGTCTCCAAGCACGAGTACAATCATACTTCTTGCGAGGCTTTTCTTTCTGGCCTGTCAATTCGTCATGCAAATATCCTCTCTGCCTCATCAAACATTCAACCTTTTCGCGCAAACTTTGATGTGCAAAATGCTGATCATAGACTCTACCTGAGGCCCCCTTGACATTCTTCAATTTCTCCAAAATCCTCATGTAACCATCATCATTTTTCCTCCGTCGTTGTTTTTCACCTTCTTAATTTGAATCAAACATTTCTCATACGACTCTAGGAACTTGCCCAGTTCAGTTAAGAAATCCTTTTCATTCTTGCAAGCGTCCTCGTATGATCTCCAGAGATCTCCATCACGTTTGCAAACGTTTTTGAAGATCTTTCGACTCAACTTTCTCACACTCTTCATTCCCATGTCCGTGCACCCCACCCACAAACTCTCAACTTCGCTGATTTCACAAAAGCATTTCTCAACTTTTTAGTATCTAATATATTTCTTCTTATTCGAAAAGAGCATGCGGATGTAACACTTGGGAGAAAAAGTAAAACAACTCTGAGAAATTCAATCAGCTTTACTGTGATTTATAACATTTTCCTTGAGGGTAAAGTATGCCCTCCAAATGGTTCAAGTTACTACCTTAAGATAATTGTCAGTACAGTAGTAGAAACAAGTTTTTTTCTTGCAAGGAAAAATAAATTAAAAAATTGGGACCAACTGATTATGACAGAAAAGGAAATGCAAGTAGGGTGAAATTTATTGAATGGCTCTGTTATAGAACAATGTATCTGAGCAACAAATCACATTTATACAGTATTGCAACTCTAGTAGACTCTAAATTGATCTTGACACAAGATCGATCATTTCCAAGGTTGAATTCTGTTCTTTTTGTGTCAATGCCATCTTTCGCATGAATAACTATGCAATTTTGGCAATATTGCCATATGTGTGCTAAGATGACATGCATTGGAAATCTCAAGGCATCAAGCTTCAGAGAAAGAAACGATCAAACCGTAGGTTCCAGGTTTATCCAACCAAACAAAAGCATATAATATAAGATCACATTGACAATCGATCTGAAAATAGCATGTATACTGTTAATTTTCTTGAATAGAACGTAATATACATTGAAGTATATATGCTTTCAATGAAACGAAAGTAAGATGATAAGTATATAAGAGAGGGATTATACCTTGCTCCGGTAACTAACAGATCTGCATTTGATGAAGCTTATCAAGCCTTTCCCACCGATCGACCTGTATGGACTTTGTGCGACTTCTCAAGGGAAAAGCTATAGGCTATGAAGTGTTGTGATTGGTTAAAACTCGATCGAGCAAAAGGACCACATAGTGATAAGAATCTTGTCACATGCTTTTGCTGAGTGGGGTTGCAGGATTAATTTGTACGTTCTTATTGCGCTGTTGGTCGGTACGTACTTATTTGTTTCCTTTCAATTATTGTCGCACTAATCTCAAGCAAGACACTATAGAGTATTTAAAAAATAAGGGTTAATTATAAATAAGTGTATTTTTAATGTTATTTTAGTTATAAAGTCACCAACTATTTTTTTCTCTCATAAGACCACTAGATTAAAAAATGTGTTAAATTTTGGATATAAAAACTAATATATTTACATAAATGCCATTAGAGTAAAAAGTCAACAATCATCCTCTCTCTCCTCTCTGGTGAGGTTTCCGGCTAACTCCGGCGACCACAAAAGCTACTGTCACTAGCAACAAAAGCTACTCTAGTGAGATTTTCGGCAACCTCCGGTGAGGTCACAAAAGCTACTGTCACCAGCAATAAAAGCTACTCTAGTGAGATTTCCGGCAACCTCCAGTGAGGTCACAAAAGCTACTGTCACTAGCAACAAAAGCTACTCTAGTGAGATTTCCGGCAACCTCCTGCGAGATCACAAAAACTACTGTCACCTGCAACAAAAACTACTATTACCAACAAAAGCTACTTTGGTGAGAGTTTCAGTAACCTTCGGCGAGGTCACAAAAACTATTGTCACCAGCAACAAAAGCTACTGTCACTTGCAACAAAAGCTACTCTGGTGAGATTTCTGGCAACCTTCGATGATGTCACAAAAACTACTATCACCAGCAACAAAAGCTACTATCACTAGCAATAAAAGCTACTCTGATGAGATTTCCGATAACCTTCGGCGAGGTCAAGAAAAGCTATTCCCACCAGCAACAAAAGATACGCTCCTCAAAACCAAAAACTACTGTCACTAGCAACAAACGCTACTGTCACCAACACCAGAAAGCTACTGTCACCATCAACAAAAATTAATGTCACCAACACCAACAAGCTACTTTCACCACCAACAAAATCTACTCTCACCACTATCAAAAAATTACTCTCATCAACACAAAAAGCTACTCACTAACACTAAAAGCAGTCACTCTTTCTCTCAACCACTCAACCCTTTCCAAGCACTACTAGATACACGTCTTCATACCCCACCTTCTTCAATCTATCATAAAATGCATCTTGTCTTTTAAAAAAAAAAAACAAAAAGAGAGAGAGAGATATATAATTTCCACTAACAAAACTACTCCCATTCAAAGCCTTCATACACAAATCATAAGTTACAACAAACTACATTCTACTTTTAGATTCCGAAGTTTCAAAAGGTGAAACTACAAAATGTGGTTGAAATGGTACCAAAAGAACTCAAAATTAAAGCAAATCAGATCAACATTTGTGCATAGAAACAATCAGTTCAGGCAGCTTTCATTCTGATAACAAGAGCAGCTATTGTTCTTCATAAGCCATCCACATTACAAAGACAGGGAGAAGAATGACGGGCCTAACAGCCCTCTGCAGGAGAGCGATTCTTTCCTTTTTTCCTAACAGCCCTTGTCCTTCCTTGCATTATCATTATCCTCATAGATCTTAACATGAAAACAGTAACATCCAATTCACATCCAAATTCATAAACCCTAGAATTTCCAGAATCTACAAACATTTAGACCTAGAATTCACAATCCTAACAATCTCACTCTCTCATTTTCATTCAAGAAAAATTGCAGAGAGATTGAGAAGAGTGATACTTATGAATCTCTCTGTGGTGGAGGTAATGGCGTCGATCATCAGGGGAATTCAAATCCACAACTTGCACAAAATCTCATAGATTTGAACTTGACAAAGATCAAAGAGCATCAGATCGAACAAAAACTTGCACAGCCAGGGGAATTCAAATCAACAATTTGTACGAGGTCCGACTGCGCCGCCGGACGACGTCATAAGGTGCAGCATTTGCCTCGGCATCCGTCACAGTAGCTAGAGTCAAAAAGTTGTTGTATCGTTGTCAGAGCTAGGCGAGACACCTCGGCTACCCGGCAACTGAGGACGAGCTCCGATCCATGATCCACAAGTTCGGCAACGACGGTCACGAGATTGATTGGAAATCCCAGAAGAAATCACAGAGGTTCTGGTGCTATCTAGAGAGAGAACGCTTCATATTCGTCTGCGTGCGAGAGAGAGAGAGAGAGAGAGAGAGATGTTAGACTATATGATGTTATTGACGTTAATTGTTAATTAGTCATTAGTCAGCTAATTAGTTAGTCCTTAGCTTGTTAATTAGTTGGTTAAGTATGCATGGTTTGCTATGTGTTGAGCTGTCATTGCTTTACACGTGTTGACCATCTGTATACCTAACTATCTACTATAAATACCTGTAGTCCCTTGTCTTCACACATAATCTGAAATACATTGGATCCTTTCTTAGCTCCTTTCTCTATCTTACAGATACTTTCTTCGTCTTCTATCACTAGCTTTCATGGTATCAAAGCCAGGTTTCGACCTTGGAGCACTGAAAATCTAAAGTTCATATACAAATCTACAAGATCCTCGTCTATTCTTCTTTGATTGAAGTTCTGCTACTCAGATAAGTTCTAATCATCATGTTGATTGTGATTACTGTTAATCTTGAAGGAGCTATTTGATTCATCTAGTATATGACATATACTACATCGAAGCTATGATTCTTAATTTGGAGTAGTTTTCTGTGAATTGTGCTTACAAGAAGCTTCAGAAATTGTGTAGATCTACGCTGTTCTTGTTCTCAAACCCTAGATTACTCTCATAGCTTGAAATCTTGGTGAAATTGTACTCAATATCTCAAAAGTAGAAACTGCATCTTTGATTCTTGAACCTTGCAAGCAAAGTACTAGCTAAAACCCTAGATCTGCAGAAATCCTCCCTTGATCTGCAAAAATTCTGACCATTGGTCTATTTGTTTCACATTAATTCAGAATCAAGACAGTATCTTCAGCTCAAAATCTCACTCACACCACTCAAGCCACCGTCTACCTTCCCAATATACTGTCAGATAAGTCAAACTATCCTACATGGTTGTTCAGGATGGAATCATTTCTCCGGGGCCAAAACCTTTTTGGATTTGTGGATGGCTCTACTCCTTGTCCACCTCAGTTTGTTTCATCCACGGATGGCTCCACAACCACTACCTCAGCTGATTATATAACATGGAAGACACAGGATCAGAGTATAGTCAATATGATTGGTCAAACTCTCAGTGCTGTTGCTATGAATTGTGCTGTGGAAGCAAGTCTGCTCAAGACTTATGGCTGAGGTTGAAACTGAAATTTGCTGATGCTAATAAGTAAAATATCTTGCAGTTGAAATATAATCTGCAGAATGTAAAGAAAGGCTCAGATGACATTGAGACATACCTTGATAAGATAAAAGCAGCTAAAGATGCACTTGAAACTGTTGGTGTAGTTATTGATGATGAAGATATTATAGTAACTGTGCTTAATGGTCTCCCATCAGAGTTTGCAGTTATTAAAACTGTTATAAGAGCTCAATTCACCTGTGCTCCTTTGAGTCAACTTAAGACTCTCCTTAAAGCTGCTGAAATGGACATAAGCAATGAAGTTCCTGGCATTCAGAGTATACTCACTGCTATGCTTGCAAACTGCAATCTAACTGTCCTTAACGCTCAAACTCAAGTTGCTTCCACAACTGCTGCTCAATCATCATGCAATAGTTCCTCAATTTCTGCCTCTAGTCAACCTATGCAGCTTCCAGTCACAACTTCAATCATGCAAGCTCAGACTCAAGTACCTTTGTAGAATCCAACTGTGCAACCTTCTGTGTCTAATGCTGCTTCTACAATTTACACCACTCAGAGTTTCCATTCTTCTGCTCCTACTATTCCACCTGGTTTTTCCTCTCCAAATATGCCTACCTATCCATTATCCACACAGACTCCTTATGTTTAGATTCCTGCCATGCCATATGGGTTCACATCCATCCCTTCATTTCCAATGTTCAGTCCACCTACTGCATTTGCTGGTTTTTATGCTGGTCGAGGTAATGGCAGACCTATCAACAATGGTGGCAGAGGCAATGGTAACAACTTTGGTGGAAGGGCAATTTCACAAAATGGCAGCTTTAACCAGAATGGTGGATTTAGGAACAATGTTACTGCTGGCAATCCTATCACCTGTCAATGGTGCAATAAAGTTGGCCATAGTGCCAAAACATGCAGGTCTCTTCCAAATATCCAACAAGGAAACAATGTGGTGAATCAAGGAGGATGCCAATACTGTGGTAAACCTGGCCATACTACAGACAAATGCTATTTCATCATTGGATTTCCTGGACAACAAAATGATCCTAACAATGAAACTGCCACTGCCACTGCAATGCTTGCTGCAACCAACCTTACACCACAGTATTGGCTTGCTGACACAGGAGCAACAAATCACATGACCAATAATTTGCAGCTTCTAAACAACATCACTCCTTATCCAGTTAATGATGGTGTGTAGATTGGTAATGGTAAACAGCTACATATTTCACACACTGGTGATGCAATGCTTGGCTTACTCAAGCTTAATAATGTTCTACGAATACCTGAACTTGCTGCACACTTACTTTCCATTTATCAACTTTGCAAACAGCACAATTGTTTTGTTTGGTTTGATGAATTTGTGTATCATACAGGACAAGGTGCAGGGCAAAATTTTGTATCAGGGACTGAGTAAGTAAGGGTTATATACTATACCATTTGATCAGCCTTCAATCATTACACCTACAGTATCATCTACATAATCAGTTCCCAGTAGTTCTCATCTACAGAATAAGGTTCCAACTGATCCTCATCACTCAGCTTATCTTGGCCAGAAAGTCAAAAATTCACTATGGCATCAGAGGTTTGGTCACCCCACCAATGATGTGATCAAGATCATGCTTGAGAAGAATAGCATATCACATTCTGTTGATAGTAATAGTGTAGTTTGTGAACTATGTTTGTTAGGTAAGTTTCACAAATTTCCATTCCCTAGTTCACATTCTAGAAGCAGTATACCTTTTGAGCTTGTACATTCAGATGTTTGGGGTCCTGCTCCACATCTCTCTCTAGATGGATACAGATATTTTGTTTTGTTCATTGATGACTGTACAAGATTCACTTGGTTGTATCCAATGAAAAATAAAAATGAAGTTCTTGTTTACTTCAAATCCTTGTGTGCAATTGTGAGTACTCAATTCAGTGCTTCTATAAAGACTTTCAGAAGTGATGATGGTGGTGAATACATAAATAATAAGTTCAAGGAATTCCTGACTCAAAAGGGTATTCACCATCAAGTCTCTTGTCCTTACACTCCTGAACAGAATGGTGTCTCAGAGAGGAAAAATAGACACATTAGAGAAACTACTGTTACCCTTCTTTAGCATGCATCGCTTCCCAATCAGTTTTGGTTTCATGCTTGTGCTACTGCAGCCTTCTTAATAAACAGGATGCCTACCTCTGTTCTTCATATGAAATCTCCTTATGAGTTGTTGTATCGATCTGTGCCAAATGTTGAAATGCTTAAGGTTTTCGGCTGCACTTGTTATCCCCTCATGGCTCCTTACAAGTTAAACAAACTTCAACCTAAGACAATCAAGTGTGTGTTCATTGGATTTGCAGCAGGATACAAGGGTTATGCGTGTTATAGTCCTTCTCTCAAGAAATACATAGTGTCCAGGCATGTGTTCTTTGATGAAACCTCATTTCCATATGCTATCTGCAATGCTCAAGTTCAGCATGTGTCTGCTTCAAGATCTACTCAATCACAGTCTGCTCAAGTTCAGTCTCAGGTTGCTACTGATATTACTTGCTTAACTCACACTGAGTCCCACGCTCAACATGATTTGCCTGCACCTGTCCTCCCTTCATCGCCATCAACATCACTTGAACATACAGGTCAGCTTACTTCCACTTCTCTTCGAGATATTGATTCTGTTTGTCACACTGATGCTTGTGATCCAACTGTTGTAAGCTCTGCTTGTGATTTTGTTGACAATGCCCTGATATTGTTCTATCTTCATCATCCAATGGCAACCCTACTGTATCTGATGTGTTTGCCTCTCAAGCTGATACTGTTATTCATTTTGCTGAAAATGATGGTGCTTTATCCTTATCTACTGTACCTGGTAATGGTCACATCTCAGTGGTTCTCAACCATGATTCTAGCTACAATCCATATGCACAAGTATCTGAATCCAACATCTTACATCCCATTGAAGGTATCTCTTCTCCTGTACTTAATTCTCACCCTATGCTTACACGAAGTAAGAGAGGCATACAGAAAAAGAAATGTTTTTGTGCTCTCCTATCTCAGCTTAGCCTAGACCCTAGTGCTACTAAACCTCAAAATTACAAAGATGCACTTAAAATTCCTGAATGGAAAAAGGCTATGGAGGAAGAATACAATGCACTTATGCAACAACACACTTGGTCACTTGTTCCCTTACCTCATGACAAAAACATTGTCTCCTGCAAATGGCTATTCAAAGTAAAAAAGACATGCTGATGGCTCAATTGCTAGGCATAAGGCCAGGCTTGTGGCTTGTGGTTTTAGTCAGGAATATGGAGTAGATTATGAGGAAACATTCTCTCCTGTTGTTAGGCATACTACTGTTCGACTTATTCTTTGCCTTGCTGCACATAATAACTGGAATCTACATCAAATGGATGTCAAGAATGCATTCCTCCATGGCTTACTGAGTGAAGAAGTCTGCATGACTCAACCTGGAGGGTTTGTGAATCCATCTGCCCCTAAACTTGTTTGTAAACTTCACAAGTCTCTTTATGGTCTGAAGCAAGCTCCTCGGGCTTGGAATGAAAGGTTCACCAACTTCCTACCTACTATTGGTTTCACTGCTTCATTTGCTGATCCAAGCCTCTTTATTAATCACTGCAACACAGATTATGTGTTTTTGTTACTCTATGTAGATGATATCATCATTACTGGTAATTGTGAATCTCTCATCACCGCTGCAAAGCTTGCTCTTCAAAGTGAATTTGATATGAAAGACTTGGGCAAATTACATTTCTTCCTTGGCTTGGAAATTGAGTACAAGCAGAATGGTCTTTTTGTTACATAGAGAAAGTATGCTAAAGACTTACTCCATAAGTCTGGTCTTGATGATTGTCAAGTTCACTCCACTCCATGTAGATCAGGTCTCAAACTTTTGAAGGATGTTGGCACTCTACTGCAATCACATGATGTTACTCAGTTTCGAATCCTAGTTGGTTTCTTGTAGTATCTCACATTCACGAGGCCAGACATTACCTATGTAGTTAACTCTGTGTGTCAATTTTTGCATTGTCCTACCGATGTTCATCTATTTCCAGCAAGAAGGATCCTTCGTTATGTCAAGAATACTTTACATCAAGGCATCTTCTTCAGGAGGGGTTCTAATACTGCTAGCTTGCCTCAACTTAACGCTTACTGTGATGCAGACTGCGCTGGTGACCCTAATGACAGAAAATCAACCACAGGGTTTGTTATTCTCTTTCATGATGCTCTTATCTCCTGGTGTAGTAAAAAGCAAACTGTTGTCTCTCGATCCTCTACTGAAGCTGAATATAGAAGCATGGCAGATACAACTTCAGAAATCCTATGGCTTTTGCATCTATTTCATGATCTTCATGTTGTACTTGCTGATGTTCCAGTTCTGCATTGTGACAATATATCTGAACTTGCCCTGGCCAACAATCCTGTATATCATTCTAAACTCAAGCACATTGAAGTTGACGTTCACTTCACCAGAAATCAAGTCAAGGCTGGCTCCCTCAAGCTTCAGTTTGTCACGTCTAAAGAGCAAATTGCTGACCTGTTTACTAAAGGCCTCTGTGCTCCACAACATTCTTATCTGTGTTCCAGCTTGATGCTGCTTCCTCCCCATCAAGCTGAGGAGGGGTGTTAGACTATATGATGTTATTGACGTTAATTGTTAATTAGTCATTAGTCAGCTAATTAGTTAGTCCTTAGCTTGTTAATTAGTTGGTTAAGTATGCATGGTTTGCTGTGTTTTGAGCTGTCATTGCTTTACACGTGTTGACCATCTGTATACCTAACTATCTACTATAAATACCTGTAGTCCCTTGTCTTCACACATAATCTGAAATACATTGGATCCTTTCTTAGCTCCTTTCTCTATCTTACAGCTACTTTCTTCGTCTTCTACCTCTAGCTTGAGAGAGAGAGAGAGAGAGCTTCATCGTGGTAGAGAGAAAGAGATGGAAATTAACTGTAATTGAAACTGAAACAGAGGTAGAGAAAGAAAGAGACATCTAAGGGTAAAATAGGTAGAGCATAAAAAAGAGCTGATGGTTTTGGGCCCTAAAGTGGCCTTATGTGTACAAAACAAATTTAGGTGGCCTTATGACTAATATAAGTCTCAAAGTGACACTTATATGTAATTTTCTATTAAAAAATGTATAAGGTATTAAACAGTGACAAACGAGGTCTGTGGCCCACTATTGTACTGATACTGTCCCAACTTAACCACCGGTTAGGTATTGGGTTTTAATCACAAAATGTCTCAATGTCTCGATACAATTGGATAAGAGCCACCCGCTTATAAGTTATATTTTATTTGTCACTTTTCCAATGTGAGATCTTTCTTCTCCAACACAAAGATCAAGCTCTCTTATCCGGGTCCTCCTCCTCGAGCAGTTAAGCTTAATATTGATGGTTCTCAGCTGACTTGTATTGGCTTTTACAGAAGCTGGACTACTAAAGTGGTGATTCGAGACACTTTTGAGCATCGGTCGAACCTTTTATGCAGAACTTTGGGCCCTCTATTTTGGGTTAAAAGTAGCGTTGCATATAATTGTATCAGTATTCCGATGGAATCTGACTTCTCTGTTGTTGTCAATATGGTTAAAGATCAATGGGATAATCTTATCCAAGGCTTAATTTCTAGCTGCAAAGCTCTCGGATAATCTTCTCTGTTGTCTCAATGTCTTGTTTTTATTTTAAGTTGTCATCTTATTGTCTGATCTCTGGTCCAGCCGCAGTTAGAGTCTGATTCTGTTGCGCACGTCATCCCTTGCCTTCAATGTTTCAGCGCTGCATTTCACTGCTTCTGCATCCAAATCGTCAATTTTCTTTATGAACATGTCCAGCTTTTGCTTCATATCCTTCATTAAGAAATCTATGTCACTCATTTTAACTGCAGTGTTGGTTTTGGCCAGTAGTGAATCAATCTCGTTTACCACATGATTAATGCGAAACTTAATGTTGCCCAACTCCGTAATGGATGACTCACTTTCTCTACGTATTGCGTCCATGTCCTTCTTCTTGTTGTCCAAATCCTTTTGTTTATTATCATAATGAGACATCACTAATGAATGCCCTAAGTTTAAAGGTACTGCAGCAACTGCTGTAAACCCGGCCCTGACAGCATACTTTGAAGCAATCTCATGATTATTAATACATTCTAAGGATGTTGCTTGTACTGACTCAATATGTGGATGAGCAGCAGCATCAGCTGCACATGAAGCAGCATCAGCTGTATATTAGAAGCAGCATCTGCAACATCAGAAGCAATTTCTGCAATACCGAAAACAATGTCTGCTAAATCGGGTAAGAAATCAGCACCTGCAAGTCCTGCAAATACCAAACCAATCCCAGAAACACTTATATGCAAGACTTGTGTGTTTCTTCTGAGCACCAACACGATTCTTCTCTACATTAATCTTAAAAATTTCGTGCTCCAAATTCTTGCATAGTTTTTCAAACTGCGCAATCAAACCTTTGATCTTTTGGTGCAAGCTTTTAGCAGAATTAGCATGGATGTCATCAGAGGACTTGAGATTCTTCAATTTCTCCAAAATCTTCAGGCAGTACTCAGTTTCCATCTTGTTTTCAAAGTATTGTTGAACCACATATTGTGTATATGAATGACCATCCTGAGCTAACTTCACGAACTTATCCAATGCGGAACAGAAATCCAGCAGCTGCTCACTATTGCTCAAGTACTTATTGACAACCAACTTAAAGCTCTTGTTGCTAGTTGATATATCCTGTTCGCATGTCAAGATTGTAGAGGCAGCTTAGCCATTCATGTAGGAAACAAATGCCGTCACTTCTTTCCGAAAAGCTAGAGAAAAACCCTCCTTACTTACGTTATAGACAGCCTCAGCACGTATTCTTATGTTGTTGGCGAGTTTCACATCTGGGTCATCCTTGAATGATTTCAACTGTTCATTATGCTTCTTCTTATATGACTCCCATTTTTGCTAGTGATAAAGCCGACTACAAATCCCAAATTGGCACACTACAAAAAGCAATATTTTTATTTTAGTCCAAATTTATTCACATTTCAAGTGGTTAAGCAAATTATAAGTGCAGTACTGAAAAAAAAAATTTTTAAAAAAAAAAGACATAAAAACATCAATTGGCAATAGGTGGGGATTGAAGAGGTTCAAACTCTTATAAAGTCTAATGCAAAGTCTTATTATTTCAATTTGTCACGACCACTTGTATATCATACTGGAATGTTTATCATGCATTCATTTTATGTTTAATTGAATCAGAATTACAATTATTTTAAACTAAATTTACTATGTATGTATACATTCATTTTATACTATTTACATATAATTAAATCAATTTACAATATTGATAACAAATATGTTCACAAACTTGCACAATAAAATTGTAAATAGAGTAATTACCTCTAATATAACTAAGATTAACATATAAAAAGAACTCAATGTCATCACAGTGACAACCAATTTGTTGTCACATCTATAAATATGTGTGTGACTTACATGTATGTACTATAGAATTTCTCCACGCCATATATACACTTCTAAGGCCAAAAATTAAAATCAAGAATTTTGATAAAAAAAATAAAATAAAAAAGCTAGAACCAACTAGATTTTTTTTTTTTTTTAGGGCAACTGAAGACTAATCCATTGATCGAAATCATGACGACCTCACTCGGTCAAGCATGAAGGGTACAAGCACCCCTCATATTACAATGCAAGCTCAGTAGAGTACTAAAATCCAAAACAGAAACTCCAAAAAAGACTAAAATCCTAAAGGAACTGCTGAAAATAAAATACAGAATTGAAAAAACTCCCTAACCCTACATTGCCCTAGAATGGAACCACTGGTCTGAACATTTTGACGCCTAAGATCCAATTGGTGTACGTCGCAACACTCAACACAGCCATAGCAACATTCGAGGAAACAGCACATGATAAAGAGCAGGACAGGCCACTTCCCAAAAATCCCAAAACCAAGCCCGACCCAAGTGTTGGAGGAAAAGGGAACTGAACCAAATAGGCCCAGTTCACCAGCCTGCATCTGCAGCCCAGATCGGTAGACGCCCAACAGCCCACTATCCAAACCCTTCACCTCCCACCCCCAGATCGACCGGTTCTGGCCTTTCAGAAGATGCGACCTCCACCCATCAACGCTCCGGTGGCCGTCCACGGTCTTCCCCCATCAAGAAAGCCAGAAACCCCCCCCCCCCTGGATCTAACTTGAGACCACCTACAATCGAAAGAAGAAGATAAGATCCTACGCACGAAGCCTCCGGTGAAGCCCCGACAAGCTCTTCACACCTCCACAGAAACCAGGCCGGTGATACTCACCGCCCCTTGCAATTCGATGCCCTCCGATCAACGTCACAAAGCACCACCAAACGTCGCCCGTGCCTTCAAACCTAGCACTAGATCGAAATCCCTGCCGCTGTCCACATACCTGAAGAGAACGACGCCGTAAGACGTCCTTTGGCAGGCAGGATTGAATCGACGTCGTCGCCCTGCTACACGAAACCCTAAGGTTCGATATATTGAGCTCCAAAATTTCGGGAGCTCTGTTTGACTTCTTAGAACCAACTAGATTAGATGCACATAATGTGGTGAAAAAGAAAAAGATAGCGTATGATTTGATCAAAGGAAAAAAGATTAGATGTATATAATTCAAATAAATTGCTAAGAATTAGGATTTTATGAAGTAAGCTAGTTAAGTTCAGCATTTAAGAACATAATATTAATGAAGTTAAAAAAAAAAAATCAACAGAAGGGCCTTAAAAATAAAAAATCATTCTTTGTAATAATTTTGTTAATGTCTGCTAGGCGTCCAAGTAAGGGTCATAACCAAGTTAAAAGGAAAAAATACAATATTGTTATAGAGAAACTGAATTTGAGAGGAATTTGATGTGTATTCTCATTGATAATAGGGGCCTCTTTATATAGAGGATTACAATGCATAGAATCTCAATCATACAAGGAAAGTAATCGTACATTGAATAGGAATCTAGATCCTCCTAATTTAACCCTATTACCACTAGAGCAAGTAATCTAGAGTTTGGGCCAAACACAAATTAGGGTTTACTTGAACACTGTGCTTCTCACGTTGCCTAGTTAAAAACCTTGCCGAGTAACAAAAACCCAGTGGGACAAAAATAACCTCGGTTGAAGGGGAAAAAGTGCACAACACACCCTTCACGATTCGACACGAACATGTAGACATCTCCCCCTGATGTCTGCGCCTCCCCCTGATGACTACGATCATTGGAGTTCAGATAATTTCCGCAAGCCAATTCTTGCCACATGTTTCTCGAACGTAGATTTGGGCAATGACTTAGTAAACAAGTCTGCCACATTGTCCTCAGATCGAACCTGGTTTACTTTGATCTTGAGGAGCTTTTGTTGTTGCTGATTGTAGAAGAATTTAGGCGATATGTGCTTGGTGTTGTCGCCTTTGATGTAGCCTTGTTTCATTTGTTCAATGCAAGCAGCATTATCCTCATAAATGCTTGTTATCTCATCTGTGGTAGACTTCAGACCATAATTGTTTCGAACATGCGTAACTATGGACCTAAGCCATATACATTCACGAACTACTTCGTGAAGAGCAATAATCTCTGCATCATTTGAAGAAGTAGTGACTAAGGTCTGCTTTGTAGACCTCCAAGATATCGCGGTCTTTCCCATGGTGAAAATGTAACCAGTTTGGGAGTGACCTTTGTGTGGGTCAGAGAGGTACCGAGCATCAGCAAAACCTTCCAAAACACTTATATTGTTTTGGGGTGGGGAGAGAGAACGCGGTCCACCATATGTGGCGTCCCTGTCACTAGATGGGTCCTAATCCATCTTCTCTCTGTAGGGATAGAACAAGCCCATATCGATCGTATCACTTAGGTATCGAAAGATATCTTTAACACCAGTCCAATGGCATCGTGTTGGCACAGAGCTATATCTAGCTAGCAAGTTCACAGCGAATGAGATATCCGGTCTTGTGCATTGTGCTAAGTACAATAATGCTCCAATTGCACTTAGAGATGGCACTTCTGCCTCTAGCACTTCTTCGTCGTCATCTTTTGGACGGAATTGATCCTTCTTTAGATCAAGACTACGGACGACCATTGGAGTGCTTGAAGGCTTAATCTTGTCATTGTTGAAGCGCCTAAGTATCTTTTGGGTATAAGCTGATTGATGAATCAGGATACCATCTCTATGGTGCTCAAGTTCCAAACCGAGGCAAAACCGTGTTTTCCCAAGATCTTTCATCTCAAACTCGGATTTCAAGTGTTCAGCTATTTCCTTTTAACTCTTTGAGGGTGCCAATTATGTTCATGTCATCAACATAAACCGCTACTATTGTAAATCCGGAACTTATCCTTTTTATGAACACGCATGGGCATAGTTCATCGTTGACATATCCCTTTCCAATCAAGTAGTCACTTAGACGGTTATACCACATCCGTCCAGATTGTTTCAATCCATATAGTGAGCGTTTCAACCTTATAGCAAACGTGCTCTGTGGTTTAGAGCCACTTGATTTGAGTAACTGAATTTGATATGGAATCTTCATGTATATCTCCGTATCTAGATCCCCATATAGATATGCTGTAAGCACATCCATAAACTGCTTGTTCAGTTTTTCGGAAACTATCAAACTGACAAGGTAGAGGAACGTTATGACGTCCATTACGGGAGAATAGGTCTCTTCGTAGTCAATTCCAGGGCGTTGTGAGAAGCCTTGTGCCACAAGGCGAGCTTTGTATCTTACAATCTCATTTTCTCATTACATTTTCTAATGAATACCCATTTATGACCAACTGGTTTGGTGTTGGGCGGTAATGGTACAACATTGCCAAATACCTTTCTTTTCACTAGAGAATCAAGTTCTGCCTGGATCGCATCTTTCCATTTTGGCCAGTCAACTCTACGTTGGCATTCATCAACAGAGCGTGGTTCGATGTCATTGGTCTCAATAATCTCACACGCCACTGAATACATCATCAATGATGATGGAGTTTCTTTCCCACATCCCTTGTACACTAGTGTAGTTTACATAGATCTCTACGTTCTCACGGATAGGTTCTGACATTGAGGCGTCCCCCAATGATGTCTGTTAGACATAACCATAATCCGAAACATTCTCATGGGACGGATTTTGAGTATCGATGATCAAAGGATTTGTTTGTGCAACATTCTCTCTCTTTCTAAGGTGAGTATCCTTAGAACCAATTGGTCTACCGCGCTTCCTTGCGGGACCTGTGGCCATAGACGCCACATTATTGCCATGCTGGCAATGGCGCCATCTCCTAGTGTCATAAGAGTGGCGTGATGTCTAGTATTCGGAACATCAATCCTTGCAGGCACATTTGCAGCAGGTATGTGTGATCTCGTCACTTTGGCAACATCAGAAAACGCATCAGGCAGAGTGTCTGCTACATTCTGGAGCTCGATTATTCGTTGCACTTCAAGTTTGGACTGTGCGGTACGGGGATCGAGATGAGACATAGTGGGGACAGACCACGACAATTCCTGTCGTTCTTGTTTGAATTTTGTTCCACTAGAGACAACTGGCGCAGGATACCATAGGTGGGTCCGAGATGTGCGCCAACATCTTAAGGCTGATGGACTTCTGGAAGCCATCCAAGAGCCTAGTCAGAACGTGCTCTCCATTGAGCAAGCTACTGCTTTTGAAACAAATCAAGATAAAGCCATCATTCTCATGACAAGGCACATGAATGACGCGCTCCAAAGTGAATACCTTAATGAGGAAGACCCAAGAAAGCTATGGGTTGAACTTGAGCAGCGATTTGGCAACGTTCGTGACTCCCTGCTTCCTGATTTAGAAGTGCGATGGCATAGCCTCCGCTTCTGTGATTTCAAGTCTGTGCTTGATTATAACTTGGAAGCTCTTCGTATCAAGTCCCTGATGGAGTTTTGTGGCCAAGCCATAACCGATACAATGTTGATCGAGAAGACTCTCTCTACCTTCCCCATCTCTGCCTTGATGATTTCAAAGAATTATGGGATTGATGTGAAAGCAGGACGTATCACAAGGTTTCATGAGCTTATTGGCGCCATGAACGTAGCTAAAAAGCACGACAACATACTTGTGAATAACTATAATGCTAGACCCATGGGAACTAAGTCTATTCCGGAGTCTAACTATAATCGCGCCCCCAAGGGAGGACGCAAGGAGCGAAACCCTAAGAGTAGGGACAATTCTGGACGTTCTGGTCCATATACTCGCCCTAAAGAGGAAGGAAATCGCCAAGAGAGGCGTGCACAGAACCGTGGAGGTCAACGTGTGAAGAGAGAGAGAGGCAGAACCTCCGGCTATGGTGGTGACGCCACTAAGAGTAATAGTCGTCCAAATCATGCACTAAAAGCATCTCGATCAAGGGAGCCTAACCATAAAGATGTTTGTCTTCGATGTGGATCAAGTTCAACTTGTTCAGGTAACTCATCCTGAAAAACAACACAAGATTAGGGTTAGTTTCGGAGCGAAAAATGCTACCACGAAAAACTATTAAATTTTTTAGCGTAGTCGCTTCCAAGAAATTAGGGATTTTCTGAGCGTAGTCGCTTCCAAGAAAATCCTATTCCAAGAGGGGTTTTGGATTAGATCGAAACAACGATGTATGTGGTCGATCGTTTTCTTCTCAACAAACTCTAAGTTTGGAGGATTCTACAAGCTTCAAGCTTGGAGTGAGCACGAACCCCCACAGTTCGGCTATTGGTCTCCCCTATGAAGAAAAAAAGTGGGGTAGAAGAAGGGATGTTGGAAGTCCCTGAGAAAAAGAAGAAGAAATTGAAAAACTTCAAAAACAGGAACTTTTAGAAAAGTTTACCTTGAAAAGATGCCGGAATTCTTGACCGGAAAGGTTGTTGGCTGGGCTTTGCAGTGATACTGCAGGGTCGCTACGAGGATGTCGCGAGGACGCTGCGGATATGCCGCTAGGACTCTTGTGGGGCCGCTGAGGGGATGTCACAAGGTCGCTGTAGGGGATGTCGCGAGGACGCTGCGGAGATGCCGCGAGGACTGTTGCGGGGCAGCGAGGACTGTTGAGTTTGGGCCAAACACAAATTATGGTTTACTTGAACAAATATATATTTTTTTTTCTTTGTATTTCTAACGGTGAGTGTTTTGGTTGGAAATTTTGCATGTATTTTCCAACAAAAAAAATCTTAACAGAAAATAACCCATTATTTTTTAGCGATATCAATCGTGGTCAGAAAAATAATTAGCAGGAAGGTTTTCCTCTAAAGTAACATTATTTTTTACCTAAATCTTTACTTTTTCTCAGAGAACGAACGTTCGCCGTCAGAAATAATGGTCATTCCAAAAACATATTTCAGACGGACAATAATTTATGTCGGAAATAATTTTACTTCCGACCAAAATTAGTTTCCATCGGAAAAATTTGGTCGAAAAGGACCATTCTTTTTGTAGTGAGTATTGAGCATGTGTTATCGAATTTACGTACATATAAATTGAAACTAGTGCCCCGCAAAAGTTTTCACCTTCAGATAAAATTCGGAAAGAAAATTGAAACATTTTAATACCGCATTATTAATTGGTACGATGAATTGAGAGAGGAGATATTGGGAGAGCTGCCCTTTAACTAAGAAAAGAAACCTTGGAATGGTCGATGGAGTCTCCTACTGCAGGGAGGAGTAGAGCTTAAAGTTTGGGTGAAGACTTGCAGCTCCTCTCCCCTGCTTTTATAGTAGGGAACTCTCCATGTTTTCTTTTTCTTTTTCTTTTTTAAGATACCTGGGTTTCCTTGCTTGACTTTTTCAATATATAAATTTAAGGGTTTTTGTCCATTTACACCATTTTTAGAGATTTTTTTCCCACTTACCCCACTAAGTTTTTTTAATTCTCTCTTACCCAAAACACTCTAAGGAGGTCTTCCCTAATACCCCATTAAGATTTTTTTTTTGTTTTTATTATTTTTTTAATACCATTTTACCCTCACCTTTGTTACTTAGAGAGAGAGAGAGAGAGAGAGAATGGAAGAGAGAGAAACCATAGGGGACTTCGCCGGAGTCCGATCACCCGCAGCCGGATTCCGGTCACCGGCAGCCGGATTCCGGCCAACTTCGCCGGAATCCGGTAAGCGGTCGCCGGAATCCGGTCACCGGCCGCCGGATTCCGATCACTGGCTACCACCCACCGGAAAGTTTTTTTGCCCCCAATAGACGTCTATTGACCCCTAATAGACGTCTATTGCCCCCCAATAGACTACTATCAGCCATGTATTGCCCCCCAATAGACGTCTATTGCCCCCCAATAAAGGAGCATTAGACGACTATCAACCATGTATTGCCACCCAATAGACGTATATTAACCATGTATTGCCCTCCCAATAGACGACTATCAGCCATGTATTGCCCCCCAATAGACGTCTATTGCCTCCCAGTAGACGTCTATTGCCCCCCAATAGAAGTTTCGATTACCGAAATGAGAACTAATTTTTCTAAAATTACACAAATATAACTTTGATTAAAAAAAGAAGAAGGAGATTACATTAATTTAAAACGTCTATTGCCCCCCAATAGGCCTGTATTGCCCTTGACATAACACATTTTGTATCTTATTACTCCAATAATTTACATTTTATATTACCACAATTTCTCATTAAAAGGCAAAAAAGATGAAAAGAGAAAAAAGAGAAGAAAAAAAAAGAAGGACCGGTGTTTAGAGGTACTAGTCACTGGGGCAGGTGACGAAATTGATTTGGGCACCCTTCTGCCTTCTGTGAAGCTGTTAAGTTGTGAAGTCTCACCAGAAAACAGCCTTAGGTGGGCTCGTTGGTGAACTTTAGCCGGGGGAGGGAGAGAGTGATGTCGCCGTCGACCCCGCCGGAGCTCTATCACCACCCCCGCCACATCTTCGCTTATTCTCAGCAAATCAGCCGAAGATCTACTCCTCCGAAGCTGAGTCAACCATAAGCAAACTCCAAAAAAAACGATTGCCGTCGCTGGCAATCCCAATCGGAAAAAATATGGACGAAAATCAGACGAATCCTCAAGGATGCTAGCGCAGACCTCAGAGAGCTCGGCCTCGACCTTGGATCTGTACTCCTTGACGAGCGCCACGTCCTCCTCGTTCTTGCAGCCCTCCTCCTTCTGCTCGATGCGCTCCTCGACGGTGAGCTCCGACGCCGTGGTGGATCCATCTCCTCGTAGCGCATGGCTACGACGACTGAGTCGGGGGAGGAAGCACATGGCTAGGAATCTGGCGTCGGCGATCTGCATCGAAAGTAAATCACAGCAAGCAAAACCGAGGGGGAGATGAGGAGAGAGAGAAACGCCGGCAATCTACACGGTGAGAAAATCATAGCGATCAAAAACACAGGCGGTGATAAGGAGAGAGAGTCCGGCGCCGGCGATTGCACCGAGGAGGGAGAGAGAGAGAGAGGGAGAGGGAGAGAGAGAGAGTCTGCGTCGTGACTGGAGAGAGAGAGAGAGAGAGAGAGAGAGAGAGGAGAGAAGGGATGTGGTTGTAATTCATTAATTAGACTAAGGGTAAAATTGTTATTTCATTTCAAATTGGGTTAGGGGGAATAAAAATCTTTTGCTGGGGTAAGTGGGATAACTTTGGCTCATTTTGGGGCTTTTGGTCAAGGACCCTAAATTTAATAAAACATTACCGGATTTTCTTAGACAAACGCGGTAAGGCACAAGGTCCATTCTCGATCCTGAAGGAGACATTGTAGTTGTATACACACTATGTACAACAAATGTTAGAAAGTTACACCTGTAGGAAGACTAAGCAAGTGGTTGCTAATTAAATTGGTGAAGTGTCGAAGTCCTTTTGATCTGGAGTCCTCTTCGACTCTTTGGTATTGAACGTACTACTCTTCAACATTGAATACGGTGATGTGTGATCTTCACAATAGGGTTCGAACGTAGGCTAAGTCCTTCCCAAATCGAGCCAGTTTCTAGATTTCCTAGACTTTTTAACGTTGGATCTTTTTTCCATCACAAAACACAGTTAAAGAGGAATCTTTCATTCTGTTTCTTTGATTCTTCGAATCAAAATTAACAGGCACTTGGGACTTCGTCTTCCCCAGTTGACTGGGAATTAGCTAGTCTGCTCCCCAATATGCCTTGAAAGGACATGACTTTAATATAACAATCCCCACCACCAATTTTCACTAGTATAGATGCATGCAATTAGCTATGTTCATCGGTCTGATACAAAATTAATATAACAGGCTTACAGGCACTTGGGTCTTCGTCTTCCTAGTTGGCTGGGACTCAGTCAGCAAATTGTTCATAAATTAATACATCAATTTAGGTGGAATAATTATTACAAATAGAATAAAAATTACAATTTTACATCAATTGTTCTGGGTTGCGGTAAAATGCATAATTATTGAAGTAATCATTTTATTAATTTTAAAAATATAAAATTTTACAACTATCACAACAAATTTATTATCACACTTATTAAATGGACAATAAATTGGTTGTAGGTGCCAGGGTGAAAAATTTTCAATGGTTATGTTACACAGATATAGAGGAATCTTTTATTATATTTCTTTGATTCCTCGTTCAAAGCAAAATTAACAGGCACTTGGGTCTTTGTCTTCCCAGTTGGTTGGGACTTGGGCCCAGTTTGGCCCCGAGATCTAAGTAGCTTAAGCTGCTCATACCTTTCTTCTTTTTCAAGAAACTAGTTAATAATGTCTCCAAAAAGATGATACAAGTACATTTATTTTTTATTATTTCTAACCTAATTTTAATTTGGTGTGGATTTAAAATTACTTGCTCAGTTATTGATTTCAAAATTAAAAATCAAACTTTATTGTTGATTACTTATGTCATACTTTTAGAAAATTAAGTTCACAGTCGTCAAGTCTACTATTAATTTTAACCTTAAGTTTTGGGAAGTGGGTCCCTAAAGAAAAGTGTTGGTCTTTCACACGTCGTTTTAATCGCTTTAGGAGCGAGTAGCACACTAATTTCATCATCCGAACTGATCAACAGACTGTTGCACCTCTTCGTTAAATGCAAGCACGGCATTTGGGGCCAACACGAATTTTAGAATAAACATTAAATATTTTATCTTGGATGAAATAATAAATATGAAAATTTGATATGATCTTTACTTATTTATACACAAACTTAGAACAAAGGTCAATATGGGTAAATCCCGGCTAGATATTCTTTTAGTCATATGTAGTTTTTCATCAACGAGAGAGCAGGCAATCGAAATTTTGGGAAAGTGATGTAGCTAGATTTATCCAATAGTTGCTTACAGCTCTGTTCTTATACTTTTCCACCCTTTGCTTCATTATAAAGTTTATCAACCCGCTCCTGCAGATGATATAATTCAACCTACATATTTAGGATTAACTTATCAAAGTTCCAACCTTTTCTTATCCAAGTAGAAATCATACCTTGTAATATTTGAGTAATTGCGGTCTTTTCAGTTTGAAAATTGGGAGTCATGAGATCCCTCTCTATGTCGAAGGGGTTTGGTTCCAAATGAACTGCTTTTAACAACTCAAACCCTCGAAGCTGCAACATAAATGTCTTTTAAGTCAGATGAATAAACTTAAGCAACATATCATGAAACAGAGATGAAGCACTACTTGCTGTTTCTAACCCTTACCATTGAGCTCATCCAAAATGTACATGGAGCACATACATGTGAACAGTTCAAATTGATGAATCTGTTTTACCAGTGTATATACGATCATAAACTCGAGGAACCACACAAAACATAGTAGGCTTTAGTTCCTGAATGTCGTCCAGTAAAAACCTGACATCCTGCAAGTCCAACGGCAATCACATTGGACAGATGTTGAAGTTGGTAAGTAAGGAAGAGAATACCAATCAAGTTTAATAAGGAAACTAAAGAAAAAGAACATAGCAAGAAGGACATGAACTTACGCCTCGCCAGAAGCCCATTGAAGATCCCTTGTAGATGCAATAGCTCTCTATTATTTGGTCATATATATGGGCCAACGGGAGAAACGAAAAATATGAATCTTCCTCTGTACACTGTAATAGAATTTATTTTATGTCAGTAGTCAATATTATTGCCTTCAGGGAGATGTCAAATTGTTAATTGAGTTCAGTAACTAAACTTCATGAAAAATATAATCCTTAACCATCTATTGATCATAATTCAACAGAGTTACTTTGGAAAAAATATGAACTATAAAATAAATCTTCCAGTAAGCACCTTTCAGAGGATGACTACACTCAAAATTGTATAAGTAACCTCAGTTTAATTAGTTGGTAGAAAATCTGTAATTTGATGGCCAACCACAAAGCTTTCAGCATAATTTGATCTAATATGGATCCAACTTCTGTCAAAATGAAAGTATAAATTTCCCCTAGTTGAGGGTTAAGATACAACCCCAACTTTTATTAATCATGTCTTGGCAATAGCAATAATTTGATCTAATATGGATCCAACTTCTGTCAAAATGAAAGTATAAATTTCCCCTAGTTGAGGGTTAAGATACAACCCCAACTTTTATTAATCATGTCTTGGCAATAGCAACACATCTTGAAGATGTTACAATAAACTATAACCGCCCGCTAAATTGGATTGCATCCACATGATTTAAACTTTTGTCATGGCATAAATAGCATTTTAAACAGGCATCGCATATTTGTATGGAAACAGAATAAGGATCGCTATTTTAATTTAAGAATGAGGAAATAATTTCATATTGATAATGCTACAAAATCCAAAACAAAAATGGTCTTAGTATTGGGCTTTTCAGTGAAAAAACCACTAAATCTCCATGACCAAAACATGTTCTCTGCAAGTTTATTTGCCTCGGACATATAAACGAGGTACATTTATGCTTCCAAAATGTGCAATAGACCAAACATAGGTACAGGACTTGGTGAAAATTATTCACCAGATTGCACCCCAAACAACTCATGACAAGTTACAGAAGCTATTCTGCCTTTTTTTTTTTTTTCCTTTTTTTTTAGGGAGGCAGAATAAGCATTAATTCAGAAACATCAAGATAGAATATATTAAAAAGCTAAAAAATGGAAGATGTTAACTGTGTGAATTTATTTATCATTCTATCTTTTAGGAAAAATATATGGTCTGTTGACAATACTTCTGACATTAATGCTGCATCAGTAACGATTAAGCCTTTTGGTTCTCTAGTCGTTCCACTTCTACACATTATTGTGCAAACAGCAGTCCTCTGTTTTAGAGGTAGTTCATAATCTGAATTTCCCTGAGAAAATGAAAGATAATAGATGATTTTATATTGTTGAAAGTTAATGGCCAATCCTTTACTAAAAGCAAGAACTTGTATGAGAAAAAAGTGTTGAGAAGTTACCAACTGAAAGAATTCCTCCCACGAAAAGCAAGATACCCCCAGTTCTTCTGCTCCCTTCTTTTGAGTGCTAGAAACATTTGTGAACATTTGTGAAGCTGACAATTGCTGAACAACGCAGATGTATACCTTAGATACAATCCAAACAACTTGGACCTCAAATTTGAAGTATTTAATGAAATAGTATATGACCTACTTTTTAAAGGCGTAGAACAGTTTGGAAGGCATGGTATAATCTGCAGAAAGAACTACCACGTAAGGATCTTAGAAAGCAAGAAAAGGAGAGGGAAATAAATTTTATATAAATGGAGTGCATATTAGGAAAGGAATAAGATTAACCATCAAGCACACAAGGCAAGTTGGACTTTGTAATTCTACCATGTTTACTACAAAATTGGATTATGAATGTTCTAGTACCAAAATATAAAATATCAGTGGCTTCAAAGTTCAAACATATATCCAGTTATGATAATGAGATAAGAGTTTGGAAAATAACTCACAGCAGGGATTTTGTTCTCTTGAACAAAAGCTATTGGAACTTCAGCATGGTTGATGATGAACTCAACTGCATTAGCACCTGCAACATAAACCATGAAATGTCAATCAAATAAATTTGAAGGGAAACTGAAAATGCACCTTTCGATTTTCTCCCTAGATCCCCCACCACTTAATTTCCCAAAACTTCCCCTTATACCTGTAGAATTCAAAAACTGTTTGGCATGTTTGCTGGTTGGCTACTGAACTTTTGTTGTGGCTAGCTAGCAAACACTTGGTACTGTTCAGTAGTTTCCAACAGAACCTTTAAGTTGTTGCGAAGAGGCTGATAGGCAACTACCAAGCATTCAGTAGCCAGCCACTGAACACAGCTCAATCCAGATTTATAAACAACGGTGAAGTGGTAGAATTTGATAAAGGAAAAAGTTAAGTCAAATTAGAATTTCCCTTCAATTAATCAAACTCGACCACCATCATTGAAGTTCACTATCTGCCACTGGAAAATGATAGCGCAAAGAATTCTTGAAAAAGAAAAGGAAGCATACCAAGGGTGTCATAAAGTGGAACATATGTAATGGCATGGCTGTTACACGCCTGTAACAAAAATAAATAATAAATAAATAAAAAACAAACCAAACATAAGCATAAGGCTAAAAAGTCACAATCTTTCTAGAAAGATTCAGTCCCCAATATCAGATTCAATTGTTCAATGTGACAAAAATGGGCTCTCAACAGTTAATATAGCATTTCTTCATTTAAGTGTCTTGCATATTATGCTCAAATATGAAACAAAGAATCACAGTATTATTATTACCTCCATTGCAATAATCTAGGCCTGGCATTTAGACCCGCAACCCGCAAACCCGCCCGAAACCCGCCAGCTAAAAGCCCGCACGAACCCGCACTATTGTTAATCCGGGCTGAAAAAAGCCCGCACGTAAAATACCCGTAAATTAACGGGCCGGGCCGTGCTAAACCCGCTAACCCCATTGGAACCCGTTAAATCATTTCTAAAAATTAAAACTCTTTCTACTCCGCTCTCTTTCAGCAATCCAAGTTATCCAACAATGGCTTCGAGATAGCCGACTAGCCTCCGCCCTACGTCTCTCTCTTCTTCATCCACAATTTTAGAGCAAGAGAGATCTGAGCTGGGATTGGAATTTGGAAACAAGTTCTGAAACAAGGTACCTTCATCAGTTCATGTTCATCTTCTGCGAAAGAAATCTGAGTTCATGTTCATCTGATATTATGTCTTTATTGCTTTGATAATTTGATTAATCCGCTTCTGGGTTTTATTTGTTAAGGTTGCTTTGATTAATCCACTTCTGGGTTTTATCTATTAAGGTTGCTTTGATTAATCCGCTTCTGGCTTCATTCGTGATCAGGGTTTTATTTCTGCAATCTCATTTGCATTGTATTTAATTTGGAATTTGAGATAGTTTTGTTGATTCTGATTCAGGGTTTTATTTCTGCAATCCCGTAAATTACTGTATATCCCGTAAATAGATGTTTTGTGATTATAGGAAGAGCATAGCCTGACTGTTATTTTTTGCTTCAATTTCTAGATTTGGTACTATGAACAGACTGAAACTTTCTGATGGTTTTTTGGTTCTGGGTTTTTGGTGGGTTTTTGTTCTTGGAGTCGGATTTTGATAGTAGTTTTGGTTCTGGGTTCTTGGTGGGTTTTTTGGTTCTGGGTTCTTGGAGTCGTTTTTTGGTTCTGGGTTCTTGGTGGGTTTTTGTTCTGGTAGTAGTTTTGATTCTGGACATGGAGATATGGCTGTGAGTATGATATATATGTATAGATATCTCCCGAGATAGGTACTTGTTCATTTCTGTTTCTGATTTTGTCTACAGTCCTGTATTTGTTAATAGGTTGAATGAATCAAGGTCTGTGCTGCTTGGATTTCAAGGCTTGAAGGAGGTAAACAATCACCGAACACAAGTATTACTTCCTCTTCTTTTTTATACCCGAGTCTGGTTATTGATATATGTGTTTGTTGAATTGGTTTGTGTGGTAAGGATTTGCAAACTTGGAGGTCGAAGAACGACTCACGTTGAGGTCTGTGGCGATGTAAGTGTTTTTGTAACGTTTTACACACTTCAAAAGCAAGCATTTGGATTATGCTCAAGCATTTGGCTGTGAGTTATACCACGTTGTTTCGGTGATTTTGACATATACTAGTGTGTTGCCTACTTGACTAATCAATTTATGGTCTCCCGGTTGGATGATCAACTTTCTTTGTTAAGCCAGTGTGTGTACAATTGAAGTGATGCTTGAGGGTAAATGTAATTACACATTTAGCTCGTGATGTGCTCACAATTCCCATTTCTACCGTTGCATCTGAATCGGCCTTTAGCATTGGCGGGAGAGTTTTAGATCAATACCGCAGCTCACTGTTGCCTGACACAGTTCAAGCTCTGCTTTGTACTCGAGATTGGATTTTTGGTAACAAAGGTAAGCTCAAAACAACTTGATTCTATTCTCACTTTATCAATCTTTATGTTATTCTAATATTTTTCTTTTTTGTTTGTTTATATTTTAGAAAAAGAGCGCGCTGAATTGGAGGATCTTACTGAAGACGTATTTGATTTGACATTGCAAGATAGATCTGGAGAAGGAGAAAGCCGCAATTAAGATGACTTAGACGTATTTTATTGAGTACATTAAAAATGTATTTTATTTAGTACATTAAATATGTATTTTGAACCTATTGGAATATTTAATTATATCTACTAGCTTAGCTCAACCAACATATGTATATATTAATTGATCTGAATATATTTCTCTAACAGTTGATAAAAAAATGAATAAAAAATTACATAAATCTTAACGGATTTTTTTTAAATAAAAAAAAATTTTAATTAAAAAAAAAAAATTTGTTAACGGGTTCCAACGGAAAACCCGCAAACCCGTCGGGTTAAGCCCGTGAAACCCGTTAACTTAACGGGTTTTTACCGGGTCGGCCCGTTAAAAACCCGACCCGTACCGGCACTATACCCGCCCGTTGCCAGGCCTACAATAATCCATCGGGGGGGGGGGGGGGTTGAATTTGAGCCATATAATATACCACAACGATCTCCCTGCAAGGATCAAAACATATAAAAATCTAATCTTTTTTCCTTTTGTTTACAAATCTGCAGGCATAAGTGCATAACAAAACTTTAATGTGCAATCTTATACACAGACTTAAACCTTCCGACAAACATATAATAACCACTTCTTTCAAATCGCAAGGACAATATAGTGACACGACAAAGCAATGCACCTATCACTTCGGCATTCACCGAAATCTAACTTGTATACTTTTTAAAACAGAAAAACATCATCAGCAGCAGAAAATTAACCAATAGCTCAAGCATACACGGCTGAGTCTATTTAAGCATACCAGCCAAGGGGCCAAGAAGAAGCAGATTCTAATATGTCATACAGACTCCTACAGTTCAATGTCCCAAAAGGAAACTAAATCAGTGAACTTGATACATATACTACTACTCGTGCTATGTGACAACAACCAGGAATAACGGTTCATAACACTACATTTAAACATTACTTGACCATATATATGCAAAATAACATAAATCCACTCCATTCTTCAGCATTTAGTGGTCTTCAGTCCCAGCAACTTTCATAATAAGATACTCAATCTCCCAGTTTCAACAAAAAACAAAGCATCAGAGACTGAGGACATCAGAGAAACTCATGCATTTTATAATTGATTCAACCAAATTGAAGCTACGACAGATGATGGAAAACAAACCTCTTCTTCTAACCATGATGTCTCTCTCTCCATCTTCTTTTGAAACATGTCAAGCCTCCAAATCTTAAAGAACACAGCTTTAGAAGGTCTCAGCCAATCATGCTGACAGGAGACAAGAAAGCTGTCGTGGCAGAAAGAGGATTCGTAGCCGTCACAAACTGTGGCCTGATGCAGTAAAAGAACACTTTCCCAGCCTTGTTCTTGTTCTACATTTTTGTAACGAGAGACACTTCCAGGCGATACATCTAATCTTGTAATAGTCTAATACAAATGCAGACACGAATAAACAGGTGAAAACAGCCAGAAACTATCTCCCTACTTCTTCAAATAACCATACAGAACATTGTCACATTGGTACATTATCATTCTGTTTCTTTCCCTCTTGATAATTTAGCAAGTGATTAAACATTCTTTCCATAGATGATAATATCATGGTGTTATGTAGAGTCAAAAACATATTGATTCAAAATTATTTGGAAACCAAAAGCAATCACTTACCCTGTAACATGAAAATACATAATGATCAAGTATAGGAACCACATGTTTATAGCTTTGGAGTTTACTGCTGGCGATTGTGAGTAGCAAAAAGAACAATGTCTTTGCTTCATCTATATCTCTCAGCCTTATCGAGCACGTAAGTTATGAAGGTATATCGGCTTGGGATTCAATTTCAATTAGAACAGAGAGACTCAAAGCTTTGCATCAAAACTTTAAATGATTACAGGCCTGGGATTTGGTGGGAAAAAGATGAAAGCCATGAGCTAAAAGACACATCGTTGGACTCAATATGGTTAGAAGAGAGGAGATATTACAAAGTCAAAGGGCACATTAGAGCTTAAATTAGAGAAAAGAGTTGGGTTACTTTTTCCATTGCATGCATAATTCTAATGCAAAGCTGCAGAACAAATAAAACTCTTGCAGATTAATCATTCTTCTGTTCAAGTGATACAGTGAAATATGCTTATTAACAAAAGACACACAACTCTATTTCTATGCAATTTTCATTTTTGAGGTGTCGTTTTCGAAAGTCAAACTTTTTGGGACTAAATATTGCCTCTTACATGCATTGTAAGTTCTCAATATATTTTCAAATGTTTTATGTTCAGTGATGACGCCAATTTGTTTTATTTCTGCACCTTAACTGTGAACTTAAAAAGAAAAATGGTCCAAAAGGAATAGCAAATATGCAGCTATAAGCATTCTGAAGCAAACATGCAACTGCTGGAGATTGAGCAGAAATTATTTGCAAAGAAGATCACGAAAAAGAATAATGAGAAGAGGTATTGGGGTGTCATTGTTTTACTGTTTATGTGTTTGTGGATTGGTTTAGTAAGAGAAAGTAAGGTACTAAGGTGGAGAAGTTGAGCACATGTTAGGTGCATTGTTAGGTGAAAGGGAGGGAGGGTATGTATTAGTGCATAGTTAGGCGAAAGGGAGTCATTTTAAGGTGGAAAGACCATGTCATCGAGAACACAAGTGTAACTCTTTCTTGGCAAGTAAGAGGAATAGAGAGGTAGGGAGTTCTGCTTGGCAGGGCAGGAAAAATAGAAGGATATGTGAATGAAGTCAGTGAGGTATGATGGGAGAATGATGATTATGATTCAAGTGTATTGCTTATTGTTTGGTGCAAACCTTACAGAAGAAGGCTTGTAATTCAAGTCCTCATAAAATAGGCAGTTACAGTACGACCAATTTCTGCCATACATTATTCTTTTATGAGACCCTCTGATATAACATCTCAACAGAAAAGAAATTATGCCTAGCTACCATAAGATTTCAAAGTTAACTGTAAATTTCAGATAATCTCCATGTAAATCAATCAAAATCATATGCATGTGCTTAATATCGTATTTAGAAGTCCATATTAGAATGAAATGGGGCTGTGATTAGTAAATCTACAATTAATACACATGACTACATACAACTAAACATAACAAGAATTATGAAATAGAATCAGAAAACAAAAATTGGAAATCAAATAATCACCTTATAGAGAATGGATGCTTATCGGGTTGAGCCTGACCATGATTTGAAGCTAGTTGTGGCTGTAGCGGCAGAGATTGCAAATCCCTAGGTGGGTTTTTCTGCTGAGATAGCATATATAGTACGAAGATTGTACTGGAAGATTGTACAACGAAAACGGGGGAAGGACCCTTTAAAAGGAAAGCTGGTATTCTAAGCTGGTTAGAGACAAAATTACTCTGACTACGAGTGTGCGAATAAAACAGCAATGAAATCAGTGAAAAGGGTTAGGGAAAGCTTCACGTAGTCCAGATCACCAAGGTGTGCCCTTCTCAATCATCTCCTGGGTGTTTACCATGTAGCCCACGAAAAGGGAAGCAGAACCACCAAAGATGGGAGAAGCAAATTGCAACCAGAGAAGGATGGACACGCCTGTAGAGAGCAAGCCCTCATGGTTATGGATCACATTGCTCCAAACACCAGACAAATCGATGTTTTACATGACCCCCCTCTCTTCTTTGGTTGATGGTGAAGAAGATCTTGCTGATATGTCACCTATCTCAGTCAAGTGTAATATCACAGACTCATGTAATCCCCTTTGCGGCCCAAGACTTCAACCCTCAGTCCCATATTTAGCTAATGCATCTTCGAATCATAAATACCCACTGATCCTTTTATTGAATATTACAAACCAACATCAACAGGAATTGCAATACTTACAGCGGCAATGGTGCAGCCGAAGCTTCATACTCGCCCTTCTGCACCTCTATAAAACCTAAAGAATGGTATCACATGAATGTGGAGACCATGGCACATAGCGTTGAGCTCTTCATAGTTAACCGAAAGAAAAATTGCATCTGGAATCTGTTCAGCCAGCTGACAAATCTGAACAAATTCATAATACTATTGGTAAACAGATATTCCAAAATGCTCCAAGCTAAAATTAGATGTGCTATAATTTCAAAAGGGGATTCAGTAGAAGCAAAACCGGACCATTTAATAGCAGCTGTATAAAAAAAATAGTGTCAAAATAACCAAGGATCATGATAATTAAAGTGATAAAGTGATATACCTGGGGTACGTATTCACCACCACCTCCAAAATTCTCCACACTCTTCCAGTCATATTTTTCATGCATGACACCTGTTTTCTTGTAGGCTTTATAATTGGTTCTGATCCACCTTACAGCAATGTCTTCTCACACTAACTTTGCTTCTTTTGATCCAGACCTTGCCAGGCCTTCAGCTATCATGTGTTGGATTGGAGCCCAATCATTTGGAAAGTCCCTAATATTACAATTTCCATTAGGCCACGTAAAAGTTCAAAGTAGGTAGCTGATATTCTGAAAACTTGAAAAGCCAATACGAACAGGTCTTAAAAAATTCCTGAACTACTAAAAGCAGTTAATATCGTATTGCAAATGACTCGATACCCAAAAATAAAATATGAAAAATACCTTGGGATGGAGAGCTCTACAAAATTTGATGGCTTGCCCTGCGAAATTGCAACTGCCTTATAATTCGAAAGAGCAATACTTTTTTCCCAAATAAGAAATTCATCAAACTTTGACATCCCAGGACTTTGTGTTGTATGTGAAGATCTGATACAGGTGTTATGGCAGCAACACAATAGGCCAAGACCTGTATAAATGCAGGAGGTTTAGACATTTTTTTCAAAGGCCTTGGAGTCCCACTTTATTGAAAACTCCAATGCTATGTCAACCAAACCTTCTTCACCAATGTGGGAGGCTTTGAAGCTATGTTCTCAGCAAACTATCATGTAGGAATTCAGTTAGTCAGTTTCAAAGCAGTTAGGGATTCATAAAATTCCATCAAGTGCAGGAAAATAAATAATTACCTTTTGATCCACATAATAATCCAGAGTTCACTTAACTCTCTTGAAATAGTGGCCTAATGTCACAGAACTCTGGTAAATCAAAAAATCTAGCTGCAGTAACCATTAGTGATGCAACAGCTTCCTTACATTCCTCAGGGCATTCCCTGCAATGACAATAAGGGAGCAAAGTAAACATTATGATGAGTTAACCTGTCCTTCTTTTAACTCATTGATGAAAGAAAGTTGTCAAACAAAAAAAATTCATTTCCTTTAGCAGGAACTCAAACCACCTCTCTGATGTACATTATTACATGATTCTGTCAGGTCAACAGAAAAACTGTAGTAATGACAGAATCATCTAAAGTTTCAAATATTCATGGCGTGAATATCTCTACACCAGAACCTAATCAAACTTCCTCCAATGAGTCTTTGCATCTGGTACAAATTTGCATGGCATATACTAAAATCAATCAACCATGTGAAACCTGACATTTGGAGAATCTAGTAAACTTTAGTAATGCTATACTGCATCAGCAGCATAATCTGACACTAAGATTAGCAATCCAGGAAACTAAACTAATTAAGCGAAAGTAAGGGCTTTTATTCTTTCTCGCCAACATTTCTAAGGCCCATAAGTGAATGTATATATTAGCAGTTCAATCCGAAATCAAAAGAGCAGCTGCGTATTAATAGAGTAGCAGCATACCTTTGGATGAGGAAATAAATTCAGAAAACGATGCTATATAATCAGAAAATAGAAAGACCTTGAAAGTGGCTATCCGACGAGATAACGTCTACAAGTTCATCGATGAGTTTAGTGAAGTAGATTTAGTGCACTAGATCAAGCTTCTAAATTACAAATTTAATATTCCTTTCACTGATGCAATTTTGCATTTATTAGTTACACGGAATTGGGCATGGTAAACTAGTTCAACTCTATCCACACATATGAAGAATGCCACAAAGAGTTGATATTACAAACCAATTTTGAAACTCCAAAGATATCAAAGAAAGGGAGGATTTGAAAATGTAAACCTGTATTCGTCACACTGGTCCGTAGACAATGCTATGCTGCATCAGTAATAATTACAGCTTTTCGTTCTCCAGTTGTGCATCAGTCACTGGAGAATGCGTGTGCTTTTGCTGTTTTTCAGTTTGTTGTTGATTCTGTCGAATGCGTGTGCCTTTGGTTGTTCATTCATGTTATTGATAATCGGATTAAAGAAAATGCGAAAAGAGTTGGTGGATTAAAGTATGTTAATGACTTGGAACATAGATTAAAGATGTATTCTTTAGTGATGAAAAGTACAATGATTCTGTATTCTTTGGTGTGTGTCCTAAAGAAGAAATTTTGGGGAAGGTTTTAACAATATAAAGGGTAAAAGCAGAACCCTTTAGTCTCCTCTATTTCAGCAATCATTCGCTGCAAATTAAAACAGTTCTATATCTTTGGTATTGGATTTTGTGGTGCTTGTTGTAGTTTTTGAATGCATATTTACTAGCTAGTTGTGAATGCCAGTCAAGACATGAAGTTGAGCAGTTAAGTCTTGTGCACAAAAGTATGTATGCTTATTTCCTGCAAACAGAAATGCACACACTATGGAGCTACACGGTTTTCTGCTTGTATTATTAGTTATATGTCTTGCTTATGTTTCTGCCTGCTACGTTGTTAAGAAGTCACTTTGGTTTCTTTTTTTTGTAGATGAGTTTAAATGATGAGTCCCAATTTATATCTGTGGAGGAAAGAGGAGAAGATGCTACAACAAATGACTTTGACATTGCAAGATAGATCTGGAGAAGGAGAAAGCCGCAACTAAGATGACTTAGACGTATTTTATTTAGTACATTAAAAATGTATTTCGAACCTATTGAAATATTTAATTATATCTACTAGCTTAGCTCAACCAACATATGTATATATTAATTTATCTGAATATATTTCTCTAATAGTTGATCAAAAAATGAATCAAAAATTACATAAGTCTTAACGGATTTTTTTTTTTTTAAAATTAAATTTTTTTTTTAAATAAAAAAAAATTAATTAAAAAAAAAATTTCTTAACGGGTTCCAACAGAAAACCCGCAAACCCGTTAACTTAACGGGTTTTTACCGGGTCGGCCCGTTAAAAACCCGACCCGTACCCGCACTATACCCGCCCGTTGCCAGGCCTACATCAGTATGTAATTCTTTGCAGTCAGTCCTCTGTTTGGGACGATAATTGTCCCAGAAGCCCTGCAATAGCATGATTGTGCAGATGTCAGTCGTCCGTTTTGCTACAAATGTCAGTTATGATCTCTGAAATGAGGAAAAGATACCCGATCAGAAAGTTCATCATGAGAAAGTTCACTTTGCACGGATTAGCTTCATAGAAACGTCTTCATTGGGTGGCATTACATGGTGGACACCACAGCTTTTTATGGAGGACGGAGAGCGCTCACGTTGATAAATAAAGACTCGACACGTAAATGGGGGCAATGGACGCATATAACCAAATCGCCACATATCAAGGAAGGGAACATAGTGCAGCAACACATGATCCGACTCTGCTGAATCAACACGTTGTAAGAAGGGACCTGAAACCCTCACTTCATTGATGTGAATATAGACCATGAATTCAGTCCAAGAATCTTGCAGCTTTTGATCAACAGCCACACAGAGAGCCAATCCTGTGTTGTCCCATTTGAAATTTGCAAGTGTTTCAATACAAAATTCAAACCGTCGATGCCCCATGAAATCCATTTGACAGCTGAACCACTTTGGAACCCCGCTTCTTGGAAGTTGGAACTGGAAATCTAATTGTGAATTGGAATTGCTGAGAAGATAGGAGTCGAGAGAAGAGATCAGCGTCCACCTCATCATCATCCTCGTTTGCCATCTCAACCAAATTTTGACAGAGTCTCCAGCAATTAGTCAAGTCCATCACCTCAATCATTTGTGATTCTTTACGCTCCAAAATGTTTGACAACTTCGAAATTCTTTCCAATGATACGCAATCCCTCACATTCAACCAGCTAATACTTGGTGGAAGCTCTGGAATTTCTACGAGCCTCCTGCAGCCTCTCAAATCGAGTTTCCACAAGTTGACAAATTTGTTGATGATGCATTCGGGAAGAATAACAATGGGGCTTTCTGATAAATCAAGTTCATCTAAAGTGGATGCACAATCAAGGGACGCGAGGAAATCAATATTAGATAAATTGCATCGGCTCGCACGGAATTGATCTAAACAAGGAAGCGCCAAATTGAATTCAGTATCTGGCTCTGGCTGCGATGAAGAGTCACGGTTGTCATGTGAAACCTTTGAGTAAGTTGGAAGCACTTCAGACTCCACCTTATTTGGGAATCTTACCAGTTTTGGGCAAGCAGTCAAAGAAACTAACTCTAACTTCTGCAATTCATAAATGCTGCAAGGTAGATCTGTGAGGTTTCCACAAGACTCTAGATTCAACCGTTCAAGGTTAATTAGATATCCAATGGATGAAGGCAATGCTTTGATGCCAGTGTTGTTTAGCCACAAGGATGCCATGTATTTCATCTCTCCCTCAATTTCAGGGAAACTCTCCAGCCTTGTGCAGTAGTCGAGATTAATGGATCGGAGGGATCTCCAGTTGACTTCTCCTGGTAGCCTCACAAGGTTAGAGCATCTTTCAAGATTCAGGTCAACAAGCTTTTTGAGGGATCCAACCGAAGGGTGAACCTCCACTAAACTTTTACAAAAGCTTAGATTCAGGAACTCTAGGTTTGGGCTTCCAGACAGGTCTGGGCTTTGTGCTACGAGTTCACATTTACTCAAATTTAAGGATTTGAGGGATCTCCAGTTGACTTTTTGAGGAAGCGTCACAAGGTTAGAGCAACGCTCTAGATCCAGTTTACCAAGCTTTTGGAGGGATCCTATCGAAGGATGGATCTTCTTTAAACTTGTACACCTACTTAGATCCAGGAACTCTAAGTTTGGGCTTCCAGACAGGTCTGGACTTTGTACTAGGAATTCACATTCCCTCAAATTTAAGGATTTCAGATTTTCCATACTCTGTCATACCAAAGAAGAAAAAAAATTTAATTGAAAATTAGTAAGGTGTAAAGATTTTAACAAAGTAAACTCTTGAAAATCTATAAATACCTTGGATCCTTCTCCAAAACGTGAGATGTGGCTGCAAAGCATACTAAGTTGAACCAGATTCTTCATATTAAAATCAGAGGGCAAAGATTGTAGCGGACAGCTAGACCAATCAAATAACCGCAACTGATTCGGATAATAATCAACCTTTCCACAAAACTGTCCATTGATGTTTATAAAGATTTTAAGATTTTTCATCTTTTTGAAGCATTTAGGACTCAGCCGTATCTCATCTTCTTTGGGCATCTTTACCATCATGCCTTCAATTTTACTTGTGCCCTAGTATGAAAAACGCAATCTTATTAGCAAAATGAATACTTATGTAATAAAATGCAAGTCTTATGAGTTTTATTCTTTCTTTAAGAATTCAATAGAAAATCATATAATACATATTACCTGGATATTGGTTGTCGAATTGAAATAAACTAAACACATAGAGAATCAACCTGACCTGACTCCATGTATATATGTAAATCTGAGCATATAGGAACTACTTACCATGTTTTCTGTTAGAACCTCCTGCACATCCTTGTGATGCCACAATCTTCTTCGCTCACTGGGCTCTGTAGACTCTTGCTGAACTATATATTTTCCCATCTCATCTAGCAAATCATGCATGCAAATACGACCATATCCATCAACATTTATGAGCGCCTTTTCTTCAAAAACTTCAATACTATGCTTGGGGTTGTTGCGGTCGCAACTTTCTAATATTTGTATCACATTTTTTGTATTCCAACCATTGAAGAAACAAGCAATGTCGAGGAAAACTTCTCTCACTATTTCTTCCAATCCATCATAACTGACTTTGAGAATATCTCGAATGTCTTTGGGAAGATTTCTTTTATAACCATCTAACATAGCATGCCATTCATGTATAGGTCTACCACATAGATGTGAACCCAAAACTACCAGGGCTAACGGAAGGCCACGAGCATATCTAACAATGGTGCTAATCCAGACTTCCTCATCATCATCATGATTTCCTTTTTTCTTGAAGGCATTTAACCTGAAGAGCTCAAAACCTTCGTGATGATCTAGTTCCCTGGCCTTGTATATAGGATTGACTTCGTGAACAGTATAATTCTGCTGCCACGACCAAACCAATCTGGTGCTCCAGCTAATGCGTCTAACTGGTCCGATTTATTCACATCATCAAGAATTAACAAAATCCTTTCAACCTTTGACGCAACAAATTGATTCTTTTATCAACATTGATTACTATCAGTTCTTTGCCCCCTAGAATCTCTGAAAGAATAATGTTTTGTAGGTTGACTAAACCTCCATGTTGCTCTGAACCTCCTCTAACATTTTCCAGAAAGCAGTGGCATTCAAACTTATGGGCAATTGTATTGTAAACAGCTTTGGCAATTGTTGTCTTCCCTATTCCACCACTTCCCCATATCCCTACCATGCGTACACCACTTCCCCCAACATCTAAAATTTCAAGCATGTCTTGTACCCGAGAGTCTATCCCAACTAGACACTTTGCCACATCCAAATTGGTACATTCTTTTAGTTGTGCAGAAACCTCTTCAACAATTATATCAATAAATTTAGATTCATGCCTGTCGTGTTAAAATCAAATGAAACATTTAATAAAATAAAACCTTGCTACTTCGGAAAAGAGCATATATAGTATTGTATTAAATCACACACCAATAAAAGAACAGACAAATTTGTAATAAGTAAGATCAAGTGCATGATGTACATGTACGTACCCGCACAAGAAATGCCACCCAGATAAATTAGCTGCTTCTGAAAGAGCTGTTTTCCATCTTAACACCGTGTCCATTTCACCTTTGAATCATGCTGTGCAAGTGCCTCACCAAATGTGCCTCTTTGGTGCCTTACGTCCGATGGATCCACTTTGTAAAAGATTGGCTGAACCATTTGGTTGTTTGATCTTCTACATTCTAGGATATGAACCAGTTCATCCAAACACCACTTGGAGGATGCATAGTTTTCAGAGAACACAATGAGAGAGAACTTTGATCCTTCAATGGCTCGGAGAAGTGCTTCTGATATTTCTTCTCCTCTTCTAAGATCATCATCTATGAAAGTGTTGATCCCCCTTTGAACCAAATACCTGTTCAAATGACCTGTAAAATTGTCGCGTGTATCCTCGCCTCTAAAACTCAGAAACACATCGTGTGTGTATGAACCGGTGGAAAAAGGAACAGAAGAGAATGAGGAAGAAGCTCTCAATTGGGTGGCCATTGAACCTGAGTTGTTGTTTGATTGCTGATGAAATGAAGAAGGTGCGCACTGTTCACAGTTTTTCATGTGAGCTTCGTTCAACGGCAAAGTGAAGTCAAGCGAAACTACCAAGAAAAGAAGAACAGGTAAAGGTCATCACAGTTTTCAACTTCTTTTCGTTTTTTAAATTTTTGCCTCCAGATAAAGTGGACCGATGAGTCACGTGACCGCCGAAAGAGCATTTCACATTGACCCACTAATGCGTGGAAGTGACCAACCAATAACCAGCTCTGGATTTAGTGCTTAAAGAAAGACGGTAAAACTTTGAACTCTTCATATCCGCACTGGGTGGAAAACCCACCTTCAAAATTACAGCTGCTCAGGTATTGACAAGGGAATGCTCAAAGTTCAGTAAGTAAATTCTGTACCCCACCAATTTACAAAACACATTTTCGGCTCCGCATTTCAGGTTTAGGGAAAGGCACAGATGAAATGGAAAGAGTCTGCACCTATTAGCAAATTTTCTATTTTTTGTTCTTTTAAGTCTAAAAGAAGAGGGAAAAAAATAAACCATTTTTTTTCCCCTAAAGAGCATTTCCCACCTACTCCATCTGCAGATTCTCATTTTTATCACTGAACCCAATATCTTGCATCTATTTTGATGATGATATCTAACATCAGCCTTTCGCCATTACCATCCCCTACTAGTTGTATGCTTATGCTGTGAGACAGAAAACAAAACCTAATGGACCCCCATGGACTACGGTCAGCAGCAAAGCTTTCCATACTGCTTGCAGACTATCTCTAGCTGAAATTCGAAATTGCAATATAGCTTGTATAGAAAACATTGCTTGCTTGTGTATAATGTCGTCAAAGGTACTTTCCTGATGACTTCCAAATTCTTCCTTCAAGTGATATGACCATAACAGTAACATCATCGTTATACTTCCTGCGATCTCCTTGAGGGATGTCCAGTAATTCATGGAAATCCATTCCTGCAAACCAAAAGAGTTCAGACTCCCAACAATATAAGTACAATTGCTAATTAACAATAATGACGTAGACTCCCATTCCAGAATCCACCTCAATCCCTCCATTGACATGAATCCTGAAATATTGTAAGAACAAACTCCTTCCCACCATTTAGAAATACATCAAATAAAAGGTTCTAGCTAGTCATTACACTGGTGCAAAGCTTGGAACACACGCGACAATCAATCCCAAAGTTTGAGGCTAATAGAAAAATTAACATCTTTTATCATTTTCAATTTTAACTAATTGTTTAAGTCTATGTATGTCTTAGGCCAAATGACCCTGGGGCATAAACCTTATGAACGTTAGGTACATAAGAGGGCACGTGCCATAAGCTCCATTAACAGCCAAAAACCGACTCTACAGTCACATAGAAACACCACAGGAAAGTAGCTATTACTGAAATCTAAATATGCATCATCACATGCATTCTCGACAACCTCATTCACTGAAAGACGCTTGCATGTGCACACAACATATACGCATGTATCAGGCTATCAGTATAAAATAGTAAATACATTAGAGAAGAGAACAACAAGTACAAACCACTTTGAGATACCTTCATCTTTCTTCAAAGAAAATATTAACAAGCAGTACCATAAAAATAATCAAAATCTCTTCAAATTATCAGCATTACATTTTACAACAAGAAAAATATCAAGAATTCACAGCTGCTATAAGATCCAGCAGTCCCAAGATCCACAGGAAGAAAAGAAAGAATGGATTCTATGTAAATCTATTGGACAATGAAGGCCAAAACTCAACAATTTCACTACTTTATCCTTGAGGACCTTGACATGGAAAAAAAAATCCATATATGTTATTCTTTCTGACCAAATTGTTCCAACAAGGAAGATCTCTTTTTGTACTCTCGCACTCCAACACTACGACAAAGGAGTGCAAATAGTGTAGTGCATGACAGCAAAGACCCTCGGCAATAATCAAGTATGATATTAACTAATCAATTCCTTTCAAAAAAAAAAAAAAAAAAAAACTAATCAATCAATCCTACCTTAGGTTATAGCTCTTCAAAAGCACAAAGCATAACCATCATATTGGGCGAGGCAATGGTTATGGAGGTCGGTGCACTTCCGTTCTTTGGCACATTATCTTATTATTAAATAAATAAAAGTACTCCAACGCTAAAGTCGTGTATTTTAACACCTTGCTACCACTAAAATTACCATTCCAAATACTTATAAAAAAAATTAAAAAAAATAAGACAGCATGACACTATGACAGCCAAGAGACTGAAGAGAGATTGGTTCTTGAATTTGGCGGTGAAATAATCGACGACACTGTCGACACATATATTGACTGGTTGAAGCAACTGTAAGTCTGTAAAATAGAAGCATCTCCTGACTTATTTGATTTTTTTTTTTTTAATGAGCCAAAAGATTACAACATACCCTAGAGGTCAAAACCTAGCTCGTATACTTGAAAGGGATTTGGCTCCATGAATTAATTCTCATCATCAGGAATTCAGGATTCAAGACTGAATGTTAAATGCAGGCAAGACATTAGGGCCAACACGAATTCTAGAATAAACCAGTGCTTACCTGTTGGTGAATTCCCTAATAAAGTCAATCCGTCTAAACTCACAATAATTGAATTTGACAAGATTGCCAAAAACACCTAAAACTCGAAAATGCAACAAATAATAATACTATGCCCTACAATTTAAAAATATCACTAATTCATGCTACATGATTCCAATTAATAATTTGATTTTGTCTTATGTCCCTTGTAATCTTTTGTTCTTGTTGTTTCCTTTGCGACGACATGGTTGCCATCGTCAAACTACAAGCGACGGCATAATTTTTTTTCGCAAATAGTAATGGTGAAGCTCATAGATGTCCTTTATGGTCGCTGTTGGTCTTCGGATGGCGTTGCTCCGTGACCACATCATTTTCTTTTTATAGTAGGTAAGGGGAACTTGTAATCATTTTTATTAGTCTATTCTTTATGGGTGAGAGAGATCATGATTGTATAAACGAGATTATGAGTTTGAGTCACAGTAAGCATTAATAAAATTTGATTCTACCTTGGATTCGTTAATGTGCCAACTCTATTCTCTTTCGAGTAAGGCTTCTTAGTTATAGTTTGTGATCCTTATCATTGTGTTTGTAATGATTAATTGCATCAATAAGCACAAAAGTTCTTAAAATTTTCCCTATGTTTTAGGGAATCGATATTTGAGAGAGAAACTGTTGTGTTTTTATTGATGTTTCTGTGTGAGAATACGGGACCTAAGAATGAAGCATGATGGGGGAGAGATAGAGAGAGAGAGAGAGACAAACATGTATGGGCTATGTTTGGTAGGGCTGTGCTTCGCAGAAAAGCTGGCTTCTGCTTATTTCTGAGAATAAGTAGCTGAAAAACAAATTAGCTTAGTGTTTGGTAAACTGGCTTTTTATAAGTGCTGATAGTGGCAAAAGCAGTGTTAAAGTGTTTGGTAAACTCAAACTGGCTTGTGCTTTTTATTTGTGGAATGACCGAATTGGACATGAAATATTATTTTGCCTTGATTGTTTGGTAATACAATGTTATTCAAATGCTTTTGTTATCATTTTAATCTTTATTATGGAACTTTTAATTTTTATAAATCATGGTAAATTAATATTAGATAACCGAATTCTAGTTTTTTAGTTCATTTTACCTAATGCACAATAATAATCAATTGGAAATCAAATTGAATTCAAACCATGATCAATATTTGTACCAAAAGCCTTGTGATACATCAATTTATCAAATACTGAATTTAAGTAACATTGTTATCACATTCATACATTTTAATTTTCAAGTTTCCTAGCTAAGTTTTACATCATGAAAGATAATATAACTTGGTGCGTTGCTTGGTATTCCGCTTGATCTTCCAATGACTCTGAATTAATACCAGCTGCAACAACATACATATCAAGTTTTCCTATTGGTATTCCAGTAGTTCCAAGAACTCTAAGGTCACCTAGGCCAGTAGGAAAAGAAACCAAGAGACATTCAGTATAAAACACAGGAAAATGAAGGATAATGATGAAAAATAAAAGCAGGGGATGGCAACAAGCATGTTTTGTCCTGGAAGTATTTAGGTCAAAGCTTTTACTTGCAGGTCCAATACCCTTTCAATTGTATTGTTCATCTCTAAGCAACCAATTCCATTATCACACACCCTTCTCACATTATTCTGCACAAACTCAACCCCAACTCGGGAGACCCAAAGAAAAAGTGATACAATCTATGCTTTTCACACCATTCCTTCCACCAACTAACCAACTTATTATAATAAACAAAATAATCTTTCCCTGGATCTAAATTCCTAGCTAGCACAGTCTACAAATTTACTTTTCAGATTTTACACTAAGGATATAAATTTGTTCATCGATAAATCATGCATGCCATGCCATATCATTAAGAGCAAATCCTAACCTTGCAGCACAAAGAGTGTGAATTAATTTCAGCTGCAACAACATATATATCACATTTTCCTATGGGTATTCCAGTTTGAAGAGCTCCAAGGTCACCTAGCCACCTAGGCCATGAATACAATTGCCATCAGTAATGATTATCATGTCTACCATAGCTGCATGATTATCAAAGTAAATACAAACACCAGTAACTTTAATTACATGATAACTATCAATTAACAGCAGTCCAACATAGCCCCGACCCTGAAAGCATAATGATCCAACAAAATGAAAGAAATGGTCACTCACCAAATCTTCTGCAGCTAGCCCTAACCATCAAATTGGAAGAGACAATATACCAAAAGGAAAATTGGCACCCTTCCACATACTAGACTATAATTGCAATATTCCCAATGTGGAAGAGATGTCACCCCTGCAATATTGTTCACAGAACCACACAGCATAAGACAACCCCAATTAAACCCATGATAAAGTGAAAAACTATCAACTTGAACAAGTTATTATATGATAGGTTATAAGAATGCCATTGAGATAGGACCAAGGAAGAAGAAGGACATGAAGAGGCGTCTATTCATTGGTTGTCGAATCTGTCTACACACAGTAAATAAGAAATTCAGAATGCAGTGGTTTTTCGTTCATGGTCATACCATTAACATAAACTACATAATCATATGCACTGGATGAAGCTGTTTTGCTCCTATTCAAATCAGGGCCATTTGGATATACGCCTAATACAGTTGCTTGCTCAATGAGTAGGACTTCAAATACAAAATGCATCATGACTTACTAATGATTCTTAACTTCCATAGTTCTAGCATAAAGTGCCCATTTTCGACTCAATACCAACATATGCAAGTCTCCAAACCACATCAAAATCGCAGCTTTTATTTTACTGAGCGTCAATGGAACAAACTTTCTGTCTAATCAAACCCAAGTTCATGTCTTTGCATAGTTTACATAAACTACTAATCGAACAGAAACTAATGGGTGCCACAAGATCCAATCAAGTCAACATAAATTTGAATAGCAAAAGGCACAGGCACTCCTGACTCATATGATAAGCTTTAACCCAAAAAAGATACTAATGCAAAGAAAATTTAACCCAATTCTCAATTCTCAGAACAAAACTTGTTCATCTATTCACAATTCTCCAATAAAGATACAAACTTTTTCATCTTTTCCTATTACTTTCTCTGGGTTATGCATGCAACTTGCTCTTCATTATTCACATAAAACAATCTAAAGTGAAACAAACAGTTTTAAATCGGAGTAGCATGACTAGCTTACCCAGATTGCAAACCAATCCAATCTCTTCCAAGCAACCAGATTCGAAAACATTGCAGACCTGGAAACCCCAAGATTCAAAATCAAACTTCATTGCTGTTCAGCTAGCTCATGAACAAACCCAAACCCAATTGGTCCTAACCCAATTAGCTAAATACAGAAAATTAAACTAGCATCTAGCTCATTAACATACCCGATTGGTCCTAACCCAAACCCAAAAAACTGGCAGCGAGATATTCGAGGACGGCGGAGCGGAAATTGGAGGCTAGTCTTGGAGGACATGGAGATGGATTTGGTGGCTTTGGGTTGTCTCTGCAATTGGATTTGAAGAGGGATCAAGGAAGGCCGTGTGTAATTTCTTCCAGGAAGGGAGGGCAATCACCGGTATTATCAAAGTATCATTAATCTACAGTATACCGCGCTACAGTAGGCGCTGCTGCTTCTGGCTTCCAAAAGTAGTGGTGCCCTGGCTTCTGCTTTTCCAGCTTAAAAGCCCTGGCTTCTGAAAGAAGCTGGTGTGAAGCTAATTTACCAAACACTACTCTCACCGTTGCTTATAAGCGGGGGAGCTAAAAAGCCCCCCCAAACATAGCCATAGTGGTTCATCTTGCCCTTGAGGCAAAGCTACGTCCATTTAGAGATTCCACTAGTAGTGAGGCCAAGTAGCCTTTGTAATGATACAAGTGTGGGGATCATGGATCCCATCCTCATCTAAGAAGAGGAGGACTTCCCTTTATAGCTAAAGGAGTCCCCTTCCATTTACATATTCTCGATGTGGGATACAATACACATATGGCTTCCCTTGAAGCCTCTTGGAGTGCATGGGAGGGTGGCCTCCTAGCAAGGTACCGACCGACCTCCACCATAGCGAGGTAGCTTGGGTGTCGGACTACCAGATGCATGTCGTAGGCGGGACTAGACATGTCGCGGGGCCCACCTAAGAGGTCATTACTTATACTTGACGGTATGTGGTATAAGTGATATCAACAAGTCCCCCAAGTCCCCGAGTAAAAAGCACTTCTTGGTTGGGGAGTTTAAATATGATGCCGTCAAGTATGAGTGATGACCTTGTTGAATGCCATACCCATACTAGTCCCCCAACTCCGTAAGTAAGAAGGGACTCTAAGGGTATGTTGGTGCCCCGGGGCCCCCATCAAACTGGTACCTGCAAATAAGATGAGTGCATAAAAAGCATATTGATTGCGCTAGAGCAATCGAAATGACATTTGAGTTACATGCATCAAGGTGCATGAATGTTTATATGAGATGCATGTTACACATTGTGTGTATGCACATATTATGTAATGTTGACATACGACGCATAAGTCGAAAATGTATGTGGTTGTGATAGCATACAAAGTGCATATGATGCAAAGATGTGTGATGAACATGATGACACAATGATATGTATATGTTGTATGCATATGATGCACATGTGTTAGGATCGGGATTGTTATTACTCGCCGAGTCCCCCAAGTTATGTAGTTAGTAAAATTGAAGTTTGGACTTGAGTTCGCTCGTGTCGAGCGGGTGGTAGATTGTGTGAGTTTTGTCCTATGGTCTTATTAATGGGATATAAAAGAAATTTAATTGTTGCGATCAATAATAGGTGAAAATTTTCAATATTTCCATTAATAGACCATAGCACAAAAAGTATAAGTGTGAAGCTCAATAATAGTCCCGATCGGGTACTATCTCCATTTGTGATAAGTGATATGAATAAGTCCCTCAAGTGTAGAGAATGCTCAGGAGGTGAGATGACTCAAAAGCAAGGGACTGGACTTTGGCTTAACCCTTGTGGGTACCTCACTCAAGGCGAGGATTATAATGCAAGGGACTGGACCTTGGCTTATGTAAGGGAGCTACCCTTTAGTGATCTCGTTGGAATACCTCACTCGAGTAGAGAATTTATGAGAGCCTGTAGGCCTCGTGTACCCGATGAGGTAGATAGGCTTGAGCCTTAGCACCCTATGGAGTAGATAGGCTTCGAGCCTCGTGTACCAGTTGGAGTGAATGAGGGTTTGAGCCTCGTGTACCCGATAGGGTAGATGAGGGCTTGAGCCGGCCTCCTTAACCCAATGGGGTTGAATGAGGGCTGGTATGCCTCTTTTACCCGGTGGCGTGGCCCCTGGTAGAATGAGAAATTGTGCCTCATAACCCCGTGGGGGTGCCCGGTGGCTTTGGCCTCCGGTACCCGATGGCGTGGCTCCTAGTAGAATGAGGAATTGTGCCTCGTAACCCCGTGGGGGTACCTCACATGATTGGAGGGGTTTTATGCAAGGATTTGACCTTGGCTTACCCCTTGCGGGTACCTCGCTTGCAGCAAGGATTTTAAGTGTTGCATGCTACTTAGTGTCACGTACATATGTAGCAATTTAATTAATTTGCAATCAAGTTAAAGTATGACATTAATACATAGGCAAAATAGATTTGATATCGAACTATCACATTTGTAAGCATATGCTTAGATTATAGAAATCGCTATCAAAGCATAGAAAGCATGATATAAATCAAATTGGTGGAGCGTAAGATATAACTTATCTTGTGCCATTTGAAGGAGGTGACAATTGGGATGGACCCGAATACTAAATCATGTTGGAGTTGTCCAAGCATGATGCTCTATGTGATCGACGAATGATCGTCGATAATTTGGTTGGCTTTGTATGCACAAGAAGATGCCCTATTTAGAGTGATATGCTTCCTCCAAAGGCAAAATAGAATAGGTGATTAGCAACTAATATGATTTAGTTGATAGGTCACACATATTTTACTTGCATGTCTTGAGATGTTATGAGAGATATAATATTTATGTAAAATTGTTTTACATGTGAGCAGAGCAGAAGTGATCATGCTTCCCAAAAGGTGCACTGTCATTACTCATAAAGTAGATCAATGTGGCCTAGTAGCATGTTGCATGGGTGAAGTGATTAAAAAGAAAAACCTTTTCCCATGGCAGCAAGCTTAAAGAGTAGTAACTTGACATATGGTCTATGTGTAACTTGATGTATCGATCATACCACTAATAAATAATAATTATTATTATTATAATAAACTATTAGGTTAAATTTATTTCATTAAATTAAAGATTTCATAAAATCAAATTTATTTAAGAAAAAATTTGGATTAATTATGCAATCATGCAACTTGAAGCTTGAAGAGTGAGCCAACTTTGGTTGTCTAAATGATGGTCTATATTTAGACAAAGAAATAGACTTTAGACCACCATGGAACATTTTTGTAATAGACCTAATCCATTATTGGAGATGGTTTTGCTCAACTATGGTCTAAAATATAGACTTTAAACCTTCAATTATTGGAGATAGTCTTACATTAATAAGCGAGGCGTGTGAATTCGATAATTTGAACAAGTAAGCAAGCTAAGCACATGTTAATCTCGTGATACTGCAGTTTATAATGTCCAGAAAATATGTATAGCTATTTGCAATGTGCACGGGTGCACGACTGCACGTACATAGTGGTTACCAAGAGAAAGTAATTGATGTGTAGTAAAGTATTAATTTGTCAGGGGGCACATGGGATGAAGAGACTTGACAGACTAAGAGAGTGTGCACGGCAACAAATTAATCAATTATGCTTTTTGTCAATGATACATGCAAACACATGCATGAATGTCCAAAGGGTTAGTGAGTACTTATTTCTGATAGGGTCATGGATATATGGTATATATGTGTATCCATAATTAACGCATGGCCTTGCATGGCCCTGTGACATGCCAAGTTTATATGAGTAATCAATTTATGGAACTTGGAACAGAAGTAAAGCAAGTTCATATATAAATGGATATATGTAGGCATTAGAGCCAATACTATGACTGTGCAGGATGTGTGTTTGATTGCCACCACCGTATGCATGATAGTATGATTATGGCAAAGTACGCATGATATCATCACATGCTAAAGCCAAGCTGCCAAGCCATCAATTATGATGCAAGGATAAACTTGGGCATAGAAAAGTAAAAAGTCTAGGGTTTTGTGCAAGTGAATATAGCACTAAAGCAAGCAAGTGGGGGTGTATGAAAGTGTCGGACTACTGCATGCATGTCGTAGGCAGGACTACCCATGTCGCGGGGCCCACCTAAGAGGTCGTTGCTTATGTTTGGCGGTATGTGGTATAAGTGATATCAACAATTGATAATAGGGGCCGAAAAGCCTTGAATACGGTTCTTGATGCCACTATGAATTGAATTACCATTGTTGGAACATATTTGTGCATTGAATTTGGCTAGGAGGATACCCTAGTAACCTAAATTCCATTTATTGATTAGTTTCTATTATCTTTATCTTTAGTCGCAATTTTAATTTTTAATTGTCAATTTTATTTTTCGCAATCGAAATCAAATTTCACAAACCACTTTCATTGTCAATACCACTCGGTTATGAGTTTCCGCATTCACTTGTGGTTTTCTTGACCCACTTTAGGCTTGGTTGTTCCGAGCCGGGCATGTAAATAGCTTGGTGCTATTTTTTCTAGGTTTGTTTGTCAATTGTTGGTGACTTAGTAATCGACATAACCAAATATTGAAGTTAGCTTTTCAATCCCCATGATACAATAATTTCGGGTTTAAATATTTCTCACTTCTTTAATGATCGCGCCTTTATTGCGCGTAAGTTGCATTTGATTTGGTGCTTAAATGCAAGAACAAACTCGCTTCTTAAGGAAAAATCATTCAGCTAGTCTAATCTACCAACACACAATTGTGATATAAATAACAACTAGAAATATCTTAGAAAAGTTCATAGAGATTACTCCTACTAATAAAGGCTTGTACCTAGATGTCTAATAGTCTAGAGAAGTTAAGAAAGTCCTTCCCCTTAGGTTTGGAGCCTACATCATCTTCAGCCTCTACAGCAACAAACAACCTCGGTAACAAGTTGCTCCTCTTGCTCTCCTTGAAGGCCCACATATTAGAGCTCCCTACTTCAAGTTTGAGCCCAGGCCCAATGACCCAAGCCCAAACCCAAGCATAAAGGGCAAAAACCGTAGCCCTCTGTTGCCAGGTTGCCCCCGCCACCGTCAAGCCCTTCGGCAACCCACCATTCTACCCAAACATCAGGCGTCGATCAAAAGATCACCAAGCCTAGGCCAATCCGGTAGAGAACCTAATCCTCCTCAACCTGTATAGACCCTGCAGTTGCACACAACCTCCTCGATTTGCTACATACCGCTCCGCTTCGTCGTAGCGCCTAGCAATCCTTCACAGTCAGCCCAAGTCAGATAGAAAAATCACCTCCTTGCCGTTGACTCTGGGGTTCTGATCCGTCCACCAAAACCGCAAACACCGGTTCTCAACCCTTGTAATTTGACCCAAGACAAGAATCCTCGCTTGCTAGATCAGACGGAGATTGGAGGAATCTCTAGAAGAAGTTTCCGCCACCACCGCTCTCTTCTCTAAATTGAAAGACATCTTGCTCTAATAACTTGCATAAAGTGTATCTTTTTTTTGTTTGTTTATTTTATATATATATATATATATATATATATTATTTTTTAGTAATAATGCAGATGCATGCATAAAATCTCCTCTTGGAAAAAGGATTTGCATACAACGTCTTGTAGTCACTTATAGTATGCATTTACCTATCTGTGTTACAGATACGGTTACAGGCTTGGCAATGATGTCTGGATTGGGAGTTCTTTCTACTTCACATGATGGGTGAGCTTGATTAGGCAGTTATTGTTGTTTTGAACGAATTTTTTTTTTTTTAGGGGGGTGGGGGGAAGGTTTGATCAACTTTCCCCTGAGCCAGTCTCTCTTGTGGATAATCACTAGTTAATTGTGTTGCTAGCAAAGGTCTTTATATGCTGGTTAGTGCCTTAATTGACTTTGTCTTCCTTTTATTTCTATTCAGTTATCTGTATTGAATATGGGATATGGGTCGACTTCCTTATTATAATATATATTTTTTTGGTCTGCTGCAGTTCTATCAGGTTATGGGCTCCACCGGTGAAGTTTCAATGGAGATGGTTGGTCATGCTTCCATTGTATATTCAGTTGATTCACATGTTTCTGGACTAATAATCAGTAGTAGCGAAGATTGTTTTCCCAAGATATGGAAAGGTAATGCTTCTAGTTTATGCTTCTTTTTAGAGATAGGGTTTTTTACTTCAACAGTGTCTGAACTCTTCGAGGACTTTTGAAATGATACCTGAACTTTCAAAGTTATCAATGTGATACTTGAACTCATTTTTTCATATCAACGTCGTACCTGCGGTCGATTTCCGTCACAGAACAGTTAACTATGACCACGTGCCTAGCACGTGAGGCACTTAATGAGGTTAAAAGACTAATTTACCCTCAAAAGTATATACTTCAACAGTGTCTGAACTCTTCGAGGACTTTTGAAATGATACCTGAACTTTCAAAGTTATCAATGTGATACCTGAACTCATTTTTTTGTATCAATGTCGTACCTGCGGTCGATTTCCGTCACAGAACCGTTAACTATGACCACGTGCCTATCACGTGAGACACAAAATAAGGGTAAAAATGACCTTTCCCACTTCCTTTAGTTCTTCACGTGTCCCGTCGTACCTTCAGTTCTTCTTCTCCATTTCTATTTCCTTTTTCATCTGCAAAATGCAATTAGATGGGTTGATGACATTTCCTAGCAAAATGCAAAACCCAAAGCAAAACTTGAATCCAATTCTCTGATGGACGGACACCGCTAGGGACTCTATCTCATCGGAGTTCTCCAAGCACAACTTGCTCAACGGCTTTGCTTCTCTGAATTTATTGCAGGCCGGAGCGGTGTAGACGGTTTCAAGACTCTTGGCCTCCAGATTTGAGACTTGGAATTTACCTGAGATTTCAGACAAAGGGATCAGAGAGAGAGAGACAGAGAGAGAGAATATGGCCGGCGGCAATCCAGACCTTCTTGTGCAGCTTGCCAGAGATATGACGGAGGCGGGCCACGCCGTCGTGGCACTCAGCTTCCTCACCGCAACTAACATCACAGCATAAGTTAATGAATTTCAAAAATAGTCCGTGTCTTTGTAATTGAATCAAAATCTGCAAAAGTGAAGGAGACTGAGAGTCTCTCTCTTTCTCTCTCTACAACTCTCTTTCTCTCTCTCTCAACAACGGCGAAAAGGCGAAGGATGGTGATGATGGGAGAAAACCCAAAACTGATTTTTCCGCAACTGTGTGTCTGTATATAACTATATTTATCTGTATATGATTTATCGAACAATGGGGCAATGATCATTTCACTGATTCCAGCTTCTAATCAATTTGTCCAAAAAAGAACCGGCCTTTGGTTATTCGCGGCTGTAATATCAGTACTTAGTGGGAGCATAGGAAGAGGTACTCTGGCGAGGCAATCAGTGGCAGTCGAGGCAGGTGAGGAACAATCTGAGGGTTTTACGGCGGCAGAGGTGGATGACGGGGCTGGCGGATGGGCTGTACATAGGGCTTCAGGCGATGACGGGGCATTGAGTGGCGAGGAGCTTGAATTTTTGCAAGGTAGCCATATGGATCTAGCTGAGTTCAATGTGGTTGTAGTCAAGTAGTGCTTGGAAAGGGTTGGGCGGTTGAGAGAGAAGGTGAGATCTGATTTGTGGCCATGGCTTCCAATCGGAGGGGACAAATCAAAGGGAAGAAGACGTCGAAAAAGAAAAACAAGAAAGAAAAAAAAGAAAGAAAGAAAGCAAAAAAAAATAAAAAACAATACTTTTGAGGGTAAATTAGTCTTTTAACCTCATTAAGTGCCTCACGTGTTGGGCACGTGGTCATAGTTAACGGTTTTGTGACGGAAATCGACCGCAGGTACGACGTTGATATGAAAAAATGAGTCCAGGTATCACATTGATAATTTTGAAAGTTCAGGTATCATTTCAAAAGTTCTCGAAGAGTTCAGACACTATTGAACTAAAAAACCCCATGAAGAACTAAAGGAAGTGGGAAATGTCATTTTTACCCTTATTTTGTGCTTCACGTGCTGGGCACGTGGTCATAGTTAACGGTTCTGTGACGGAAATCGACCGCAGGTACGACGTTGATACGAAAAAATGAGTTCAGGTATCACATTGATAACTTTGAAAGTTCAGGTATCATTTCAAAAGTCCTCGAAGAGTTCAGACACTGTTGAAGTAAAAAACCCTTAGAGATATCATGCGGGTTCTGACCGGTCCGAGTTTAAAGTCCCTTCAGTTCCGTAGGAAAAAATAAAGAGAGAAAAAATATCACTCTTTTACATTTATACAAGAGGAATACAATATTACTTTGCCTACTATCAGGACATTGCAGAATTTTTGTGATTTTTCTTCATGGTGACCCATTAGTACTCTTTTGTGGATGAAAATGCTATATCTAACAAAAATGGATGTTGATTTTATAGAGTTTTATTGGTAATAACATGAACAATTCTGGTTTGGAGTTTGTAGGGGATCACATCCGGCCCCACGAGCTTAATGCTCTTGCCTTCCCAGCATTCCTGAACTTTACATTCATGTCTCCTTAACATAACGCACATTAATGGAACATTGAATTCTTCTACCATTTGTTGTTTGCAACAATTAAATTCTTTTCATGTTCCATTAATACGAGCAAAAACCAAATTAACACAAATGTTTGCATACCTATTGTTCATGGGTTACAAATTCTTACCTTCATGGCACTCATGCAACTTACACCTTATGAGTGTAACCTCGTCAACTCGAACTCGTTCATTTTCTTGCACACATCAGTCATTTATGCGTCATATGCACTTCCTATGCTCATTTTTAGTATGCTCACACAACCACATGCATTTTTGAGTTCATATGTCGTAATTGATCATACTCGACACCATTCACATATATACATCATTATGTATCATGCACCTCATACATTCATACATGCTAATGCATATCGGTGCAACTCACATATGTTCACAGGTACAACAAGCATTCTACATGCACATGCTTCTAGTTGTATTTTGTAGGTACTATATGTGATTTAAGGACATCATCCTCCCCACCCCCTGGTATTGACTTTGCAAGATAGAAGAGTCCCTTCTTGCTTATGAAGTTTGAGGACTTGTCGGGGCAGGGCACCCCCGGACGTCACTTATGTTTGATGACATCGTGTTTATAACTCCCCAAACAAGTAGCTCCTCTTACTTGGGGTCTTTGGGAACTTGTCTATACCTTCTCAAGTATTACTAATTTGCTATGTCATCAAGTATAAGTAACACCTCTTAGTGGGCCCATGGCTTGACTCGACCGCGACATGCATCTCATAGCCCTACATCTACGCTACCCCATGGTGGTCGGAGGCGGCTAAGACCTCACCTAGGAAGTTACCTTCCCGGCCTTGCCAAGATGCTTCACAATAAGGTTTTCTAGACTAGAAAAGGGGACTTTAGGTCCTTCATCGGAAAAGAAGTGTAAGAGGGGAGACTCCCTTACTTATAAAAGAGACCTCCTCCCACTTAGAGAACCATCTCATTACATCTCTTGTAATCATCTTGGGGGCGCAAGGCCCAAACCCATATAGTGCAAGATTTAAGTGAATGTAGTCTCCCTCAAAGCGGGAGACAAATTACTATATTTCTTATGTCTCATTCTCTCTCTCTCTCTCTCTAATATTAACGAGGGCCTTTAGTTCTTAAAGTTAACACTGTCGGACAGAAAATGAATGGATTATGGTGCTTTGCCTTCTGGATCTATTTTGCTTTAGGCCTATACAATGGTGGTTTTGGCTTGTGCAGATCGCGGCAGGTCTTGGGCTAACCATTTCATGCGTACTGGTTTTGGGAAAGCGAATAAGCTGCAAGCTGGGTGCAATTCCAGATGACGGTGACTGCATGTGCACCTTCGACGAGATCATTGACGGCTTGGATGCGTGGTTCATCAGTGGCATTTGATAGGAGCATAATTATGCGATATTAATAACGTTAACCTCTATACTTTCTTTATTAGTTAGTGTATTTTCTCGTTATTTACGTTGTTTACTTGTTTTATAGGTATTTTGAGCAAAGAAGGAGAAAAGAAGTAAAAGAGGGATTGAAAGGCAAAATCGGCAAATCTGCCTGTGCAGATCAGTCAACTTTGACAGATCACTGAGACCAGCTCACAATTATCCAGAGGATGATCTTTATATTGATGGGAAGCTTCGGATGTCTAGTTTCCAGATCTTTTTACGGCTCGTCAATATCATTTTTCTAGAAGAATTTATGGCCGATTTAGTACAAGAAGGTCAGGCTGAGCGTGAATTTGAGGTTGGACGGAAATTTATGTTTCGAAGCCCAAATCACACTGAAAAGCCCGAGGATGTGTTTGTGCATCATATTCTGACTTAATGGGCGATGTGAATGATTGGAATAAGTCATCAATTTCAAGAGCAAATAGGAAAACTCCACCTAAGCACGTGAACCCTAATTCTTTTAGGTTTTGGATTTCCTACAAAACAAGAAAGGTGAAGGCAACCTCTAAGCATATAAAAGGAGATCAATCTGCAGCCGCGCTCCCGCCCCCTCTCTCCTGCAACTTCTTATTTTTCTCTTTAGCTTGTTTTTGTTTTTCTTTCTATGAGAAACTAACTCTTTTTTTAGGGGTTGTTGAAGCCCCAAATCATGATTGTAAACTTATTATGACTTTCAATTAGTTTTGTTTATCTATTGGATGAGAACCTAATTTCTATCTTCACATTGATGATTCCTTTGCATGTTTTCTTTGGTGCACAAATTAGATTGCATGTTTAGGATTCTATTCCTAAGAATGATCATTGCCTGTGCCTTGTTTCAAGGGTTCTGTTGAGAGTTCTAGAGTAGTAAATCGTCTATAAGGCGAGTGATTAGGTTCCTACGTTAATTGAGAAGCGTCGTACTCATGATGTCTTGTGATGTCTCGTTTTTCTTAATCTTAATGATTTCTATGTGTTAAATCTGGAGTTGCGTCAACCTAGGTTGCATTTTAGAAAATAGGTTAGGTGTAGAGCGTCTCTCACCTAGCATACAAGTAAGGAAGAACAATAGGTTAATTCAGGCGTTGGATTAACTTGAGCATCTTCATCCATAGATAAATGAAATTAGGTTGAACATGATTAGTTTACTTGATTGATTGGTGGTGGATGCAATTCCTCTAACTTGTTTTATCTTTGATTTTCAAAACCCTGAATCAAGTCTTTTTATTTTCAGAGTCGTTCAGTGTTTCGTTTTTATTTAATTAGTTCGTCAACCAAAACACCTTCAAAAATTATCAAATTTTTTCAGTAGTTAGTTTATCATGTCTAGAGTCTGTCTGTAAATTTTCGTGACATTTAGAATAGTTTAGAGTCGTCTGCCAGTCAGATATTTCTAACTGAACAGTTTAGGTTTATTTTGTTTTGAGTCTTTAGATTAGTGATTAGACCACAATCTCTTGCGGGAACGATCCCTACTTACCTATACTATTTTCGACATTCTTGTAGGGTTAAGTTATAGCCATTTTTGTGCATCTATTTAGGTGGATAGAAATAGCTTATCAGCGTGCAGCATGGTGGCACAAACTATGGGGATTTGGATGAAATTGAGCCTAGCTTGTTGGACCTTGGGTGGACTGTCCTTTGTGGCTTGGACTTGTTAATTTAGTTGGTGTATTCTTGTCTAATAATTTCTTACTTTTCCAGAGACTTATGCTCATTAGCTAGTTCTTAGTGAACGCTAATGAGTATTAGTTACTTTGCCTATTTGCTATGTCTTAATTATCATAGCTTATAGGCTCGCTTTTATTAAGTGAGCATTGGTTGTTTAATGAGTGGTCTATCCCTATGTATCAATGTGGTGCCACCACAACTTCTAGTCTGTCTATTAATAGCAGCGGAAGGATATGTAATGGTTATTCTGGCTTGAGATCAATGTATTGGCTATGCCTTCATTAAAAAAAATATATATATATATATATATATGATAAACCAATTCAACAAGTTTCCACTACATTAACTGTAGAATAGCTGTAAATCTTATGTAATTATAATTCTTATTTATTTAGGTTATCATATAATTATAGGAATGATTGTTTCCTATTAGGGTTAGACTACTCCTCTTGTCCTTGTATATATACCCCTTTGTGGGATGAATAGTATTATTATTGAAAACCCTAAAATCAAAGTATTCGTTTCTACTTTAACTTATTTAAAAAAATAAAAATAAAGATATGACATACATCAAGGTACCGTAGACGACCCCAAAAATTAGTATATCCAAGAATTGACCCTCAAAGAGCATATCGATCTAAGATAGTATCAGTCTTTGTCATAAGAAGATACATGCTAATTGAGTTTAGGTTTACAAACAAAAAACATATCCTTTTCTCTCGGCTCCTTTATCGCAAACATTAGAATTTTGTCTTTCCTAAAACCTTCTCCACCTTGATGGCGATGGTTGGCATTTCCCATCCACCATGACCAAACACCACTGGTTCCTTTGGCTCATTTCTCGGTATTTCCACTTCTTTCTCTAGCATATGAGACTTTGTCTCCAATATGCTTGGTGCCAAATCTGAGAAAGACTTTATCTCAAAACTACTAGGCCAATTACACATATATGGAATTCCCTAATAAACTTGATCGATCTAAACTCACAATATTTGAATTTGACAAAGATCGCCAAAAACACCTAAAATTGCAAAAAGCAACAAATAATAATACTATGCCCTAAAATTTAAAATAGAAAATTACACACAAATGTCATTTTGAAACTTTAATTAGCCATAAGGCCACCTAGTTTTTCTTGTACACATAAGACCACTTTCATCTTCAATATATTTTGTCCTTGACGATTTTTCCCCTCTACAAGAAAAACAAACAATCTCTCTCTCTCTCTCTCTCTCTCTCTCTCTCTCTCTCTCTCTCTCTCTCTCTCTCTCTCTCCCTTCCAACTGATTATATGCATTTATATGCGTGTAATTATATCTAAAACACTATAAATAAGCAAATCCCCATGTCAATTAATATGTAATTAATCCATTTTTATTTACTTTGTAGAAAATAAGCGGAATTGCTGAAACGAGAGAAAATTGTGCGAATTTAGAGCAAATTGGAGTTTCCGACAAAAGGACGAAATAGTCAATACGGGTCAACACCATTAAGGGAGCGGAATCCAATCCAATTACCTTCGGTAGTAATTGTTGAAGTGCGTAGAGAAGAGAAGAGAAGCGAGAAGAAAAATAAAATAAAAAAGAGAGAAAGCAAAACAAAGTAGAAGAGAAAAGGAAAAAAAAAATCTGCACTGAGATGACGTCATCATGACGTCAGCACAGGCCATTGCCTTTTCCCTTCTTCCTCACCCGTGCAGCCACTTGCCCATTTCCTTTCTTTTTCTTTTTCCTCTCGTCCTCTCAAGTTTGGACACATGTCCCTTATCTCTCTTCCTTTCTACCACAACCAGCCACACACAATGAATATAAATCCCATCCCAATTATACCAACACCAGCAGCTACAGTAGCCGCACCACCTCAAAACAGCTATCTTCCCCATCTTTCTTCTCCATTTTTCTTCTTTTCTTTAGTTTTATTTTAGGGATTTCAAGGATTTACTCACCCAAAGTTTCAAAGATTCATCAAAGACTTCTCCTCTACAAGATTTAAGACTTGGGTAATTGTGGGAGTTGTAAATCAAGACTAGTCATGCTAGCTTTTTAGCTATTTGTAACTATTCTTGTTTTCTCCTACACTTCTCTTCTCTTTTGTATTTGAATTTTGTAATTTTGATGTCTATGATTATGGGTTGTGAGTAATTTCCTTGTTGGGGGTTAGGGTTGTGTGCCATAACCCAAATTTTGTGTAAAAGATGTTTAATTTAATGTAATGATGCAATTTTCATATGATGGATGCCTATATCTATTTTTGTTGGGTTAAAATGCATGTCTAGGAGTCTAGTCAACTTTAGGGTGTGTACTTTGAGCATGTCTAGGATGGAGTTAGAGGCTTGATTCCCTCTAATTCATAAGCTAGAAACCTTTAATTTCGTATTCGAGGGGTTATAAGCATGGTGATTTACACCCGTTGCGTGATTGCGCGGGCAGGTCACTTAGTAGTCTAATTTCTCGATCTTTACGCCTCTTGATGTGAATTAGTGACCCTTGAATCGGCTCTAATCATGTCAAGTGAGTTGCTACGACCCTTGAACCGGAGTAGGAATATCATGAAAGGGAATTTCGGTCCTTGAGCCTTGAACCTCCTTGGATACGACTACCGCCAAAGTAGAAGATTTGCATCTACATTACATTAGCTTCCGACACATAGAATTTGGGTGAAGGAACCTCCCTAGCACCCGACATTCTCATTTCTATTATTTACATTTCATTTTTATTTTTATTGCTTTACATTTCATTACTTTTTGTTATGTTAAAATCAACTCACAAACATTGAACTATTCCACTCATTTGTGCATATCCACCACTAGGTTCTTAGTTTTGATTAGGCTTTGGTGAAAATCAAAGCCGAGCATTGCTAAGGCTTGGTGCCTTAGATTAGTATTTTTATTCACTCTATTTTCCTTTATTTGCTTAGTGACTCTAATTCCAACTATCCAAGGATTGTGGGTTAGCCACTAATCCCATGGTACGATAATTTTGGGCTTAATACTTCCCTATCTTGACAATGATACGTACGCTTGCATAAATATGTGTATCAAGTCACCAACCCGTAACCTTAGACCTTTTTTAGGAGCTTACTTGGACCGCTAGAGCTAACTGCTACTGAGAAAGAGTGAATGAGCTCTCCACAGTTCGAATTGGTCATCGGCCTGCGGAAAAAGACTGATTGAGCCTCTTTACGATTCAAATTCTTTGTCCAACTTTCTGATGCTGGCCAAGCCAGAGGCGGTGTGGGTCACCAGAGACAATGGCTTCATAGATGATGGTTGGGGTTTCCTCCATCTTCATCCACGACTGGATCGCTGTCATTTTCGTTAAGAAGATCTAGTATGAGAACTCTGAAGTCAACAAAACCACTTGGCCCTACAACTCCAGCGTCTGGTCCAAAAATAACAGTGACGACATCGTCTTCACCTTTGAAGGAAACTCCAACCTCTTCTAGTTGCTTTGACCTCGTTCCCACCTCCGGGATTTGAGATTGCATATCTGAGCTCCGATTCAAATCTATCACTTTTCGTCAGAGAGCTATCCGATTAGGAGGACCACCACAATGAGAATCTTTGCTTCTTTGTACGGTGTCATTGATGTCCCTTCCCAGTATCGCCTCCTTTCCGTCATCACCAACCTTAATTGCACCTCCGCAGCCTCAATTGCCTCTAATAAGACTCTGGCGACGTCCTCGATTTATTTTTCTTTTTTAAAAATTGATTTGTTTTGATATCTTTTCTGCTTTTGTTAATGATGAATGTTTTTCCTCATATAAATTGGCTATGTAATGTAAGAGTAAGTGCTTTTCCAATCCGACGATTTTTGCATTTGGCATCATTGAATTTTGACATCCAATCAAGAGTGTTGTGCACTAGATGAAATCGTATCAATTGGTTTTGAAAATCAAGTACTTTGACATTGTAAATTTTTAGTAGCTTTTATATTAGTTGGTAATAGCTTTCTTAGCTGTCACTACTACACAAAAGGCTTCACACGATGGTTTAAAACTGTCGTCTGATGTTGTCAATTTCCGTGGTCTATCGAGGCGTCGTATGATGAAATGTCATCAGACGACTGTTTTCAACCGTAGTATACCGATCATAGGGTCGACGGTGTGCAACTAAATCCGTTGTCTGATGGGATCGGCAAATCTATCGACAACCTATCGACAGCAATTTTCCGTGGTGTGACTTTTATTCATACCACGGTTTTATGATCCTAGCCTTGTCTCTTTATTGTTCAGAAGTCAGTTTTAATTTTAAAGATGTTGTGCAAACTCTATACACACGATAGTTCTTCTGGCATAGATGTGGTCTCTCTATTGTTCAGAAGTCGGTTCTAATTTTCAAGATGTTGTGCAAACTCTATACACGGGACAGTGCTTCTAGCATAAATGTGTGCATTGAGACGACACATTTAACTTTTGTTGTTGTGTGTATACATTTTAGACAATGCCTTTTAGTTATGCTTGTTGTCTCAGTTTATATTCAACAATGATTAGAATCAAGATTCAATTATGATACCAAAATTATCAATTGAACGATAACAATTGATCCCAATATATTGCTGTTATAACTGAACATAAATGTATATAAATTGATTTACTAAGGTGTTCACTAGCCTATTGTATCTCCAAAACAAGGAGCAAAACTCCCAAACTTCCACAAATATATGCATTAATAGCCAAGGTGGCCATCTCTGCAAAGCTAAGCTCCTTCTTCCTCTTTAGCATAGTAGCTCCTCCTTCCTCTTTAACACTAGCACAGTAGTCATAACTACCACCACAATAGCATCCCACCATTTGAATAAACCTGTACAAGTTCATCAACACCACAACAACATCGCACCATTTGAATAAATCTGTACAAGTTCATCAACACATTCAAATGGATAACAAAAGGACCATGCCCTCATGCCAATATCTAGTCAACAACTGCACAATAAAGACAAGATTGTCAGTGAAGTATCAATCAATACCTGTCTACAAGTGTTCCTTTGATTTAGTGCATGCACAATATCCTGCTCATCAAAGCCATTTTCTTGAGCTATATATACAGGGCGAATAGTACTTTTACTAGCCATGTCAAATGAATTGTTAAGCCCACAGCCTTGCATCTGGCACAAAATATCTTCATAGATTCGCTGAATAACTTTGTAAATAGGGAAAACTAAATCCTTTTGTTCTTTTTATTTCCAGATGGCTAAATTAAGATATGAGTGTGCAAACTACACCGAACCTGAAAGGTTGAAAACGATATTCAACTCAAATATGGAGGAAAAGATATTACCTGTCCTTTAGTCTAAAAAATCATTGGTATAATCAAACAAATCAAGAATCTCTTCTAGATTGTAGTAGCCAATCAATACATGGTTGCCAAACGGCAACAATTTGGCTAAGAGAAAAAAGAGTAATAGCAAAGGGAAATGTAAAGAGCATTCATAACAATCCAAAACTAATACAGAGTACTTTAACCCATGGAGAAAGGGCACAGTTCATACCTCGAAATGCAGCACTGGCACCTTATAAATTGAACTTGTTTACCACCCAACTAGGAGTAGAAGTATTGACAATGTAGTTAATAGCCTAAAGGTGAAACCATATATATGCTTCACTATTTAAGGCTACCAACCAAACGTTATTTTGGGGTGAGCATACTGACCATCCACACAAAAATGATCTCTTGTATACACACTAGCAAACATGATCTCTTACTACAGGTAGCCCGTCATACTCAATGTATACACAAGAAAATAGCAGAAGATTCTCACTTCATCATGCTCAACGTAGCCCATCTGTCGTAGATCGTACAATCTAAATGCAACTGAAATATGGTGGTAGAATAATCACTAATAGAAAAAGCTCTTTTCTTGTGTTACAGTCACATTGAAAAAGATCAATTCATAGTATTCATCTGATCATAAAATGGGGCACGCCATAAACATTGAAAATCATATATATATTCAGTTTACAGATTATGACAGGGAACAGCATAACTTATATATGCTCTACAAAAATACAGAACATTGATAATAATCAGGCCCACTTCAAAAGTCACAGGCACGTACATCTCAGTTCATTCAACTTGTGCAGAAGGCCCTAGTTACGATTTAGCTTATAACACATCTACCAAAGATCGAATAGATACATATGCAGAAGATCTTCAAAATGACTATTAAATGCTCATGTAAGATGTAGAGCTCACATAGGTCTAGGGGCTTGACCAATTTGTCATTCAATTAGAAATCAAAGACTGATGTTTAGATAACCAAGAAATCATTGAAGCTAATACTATAAACATAGTCAACCAAAGCCCTAGAGACATCTGCTTATGTTTATCCTTCTTAAATGTGAAAACAAGAATATAAGCAACAAACTACCAATTGATAAACTGTCAGATACATATAGAAATCCATCTTGCTGCATCTTTCTTTGAAGAGAAGAAATTTGCGACAATCTTACTCCCAACAAACTATCAGATAAAGAAACTTACAGTCAAAAACATAAAACTTCAACAAATCAATTACATACCTCGTTTACACGGATTGAGTTTCCATAAAGCTTGACAATATTAAGCACCTTGAACGCCACTCTACTTGCAACATTTTCCCAACCTGCAGTAAATTGTAGATTCACCCATTTCAATTTGATACAAATTATGCCCAGAAAGCCAATCATTTAAACTTGAAAGAACGAAAGAACAATTCTTTTCATGGAGGAAAAAAATTGCAAACAGCCACAAATACCAGCAAACAAGACATACTCCTCATTTTCCATCTCCAAGGCCACAGTCGTTGAAAGTTCAAAAGCTCAGGCTTATTGATTCAAAATGCAATTCAGCCTAAGGATCTCAAATTTTCGATAAATGCACAGGTCTAATGGCATGAGATATCACTACAACAGAAAATATCATTTGCGAGGAACAAATTCGTCGCTAAAAACAGACATTTTGTCGCGAAAGTACTTCTGGGAGGAAATTTTTTTCGTCTTCAATTCGTCAGAGAATGCTCGTCAAGAAAAGCTTCAGCGAGGAAAAAACAATGTCCTCGTCAAACCCTTTTCGTGATGAAATTAATTTGTCTCGCTGTTATTCTATAGCGACAATTTCTTTCCTCACTCAAACCCATACTTTTTTCTCCTTAAAAAAGTTCGAAGATTAGAAAATAGTCGTCAAATATATTTTCTGACATACTAGATTTCGTCGCGAAATTAATCATTTCCTCGCCAATGATAATTAAAAATTTAAAAATATAAATAAATAAAATATTTAAACTAGTTTTTCTGTGACGAATTTTCATCGTTATAAGCTTTGGGTGAGGAAGTTTTTTCTCACTATAAACCATTTTCAGCGAGGATATTTTGTTTCTCCGTACCATGTATTCTTTCAGCCAGAAAAAGTTTACTCGTTAAAGATACTCAACAACGAGGAATATTTTTTTGTCGGCATTGGAACTATAGTTTTTGGGATAAAAATATTTTCGTCATTATAAATAGCTTTGGCGACCTAGTTTTTCCTCGCTATAAACTATTTTCGGCAAGGAAATTTTTTTTCATCATAAAATGGATCTTTTCAATGAGAAAAGGTTTTCTCGATAAAGATTCTAAAAAATGAGGAATGTGTTTACCATCGGTGTAGGATCTATGTGATGCCCCGGAAATTCGTAATTATTTTCTGAGGATTTTCCGGAATTAATTTTATGGTTATTGGATGGTTTCGTGGCTCGTGGATGGAGCGGAAGTGTTTTGGGGGAATAATTATTTGAAGAATATGGTTTTAGGGGGGTTGCAAGGGTTGACTTTTTATTAGTTGGGTTTCTCTGAAAACTTCCTTCACGAAAGTCGTAGAACACGTTGATACGAGTTCGTGGACATGCGGAACGCAGAAATCGGGGTTCATATGAAGAAGTTATGGTCATTAGAAAAAGTTTCCATTTTTGGTATATATGGGATTTTTCCGGAAAAATATCAAAAAAATTGGAAAGTTTCCAAAAAGGGAAAATATTTCTCTCTCTTCGGTCCCGACCTCGGTTTCGCCCTCTCCACTTCGTCGGCTTCGTTCTTCCTCCTCTGGCCACCATCGGAGGCGATTCCAAGTGGGCTTTCTTCGCCTTAACCTCCTCTACACGTCTGTGGTTCTTCACGATTCGAGCTGTGGTGGACGTTGCAAGGCTGAGAAGAAGCCTCGTCGGGGACGAAATCGCCTTCGTCGGAGATAGAGATTCCAGCCACCTTTGCCTGTGATTCTTGAGGGCTTTTGGAGCTCGGAGGACGTAGATGCTTTCCACAAGGTGGCTTGCATAGATTCAACTCGTGGAGGTCGAATTTTGGATTTGAAATTCTAGGGTTTCAATCGGGCCGATTTGTTCTAAGGTAAAATTCGATCGATTGGTTTATAACTAGACTTTGGTGTAGTTATGAAAGTTGTAATTGGAGTTGAGATGAAGAACTTTGGTGTTGGGAGTTTTGCCAAATTCTGACTTTTCATTGGCGGCAGCACCGCCACTGTGTTGGTGTTTTCCTGCGGTTTTCGGCCACCTCAGGGATAGTTTCTATTCCTAAATTCGATCTACTCGTCAATACAAGCATTTTGATATACAATATGTAATTTTTGGAGACCGTATGAATATATTGTGATTTTTACGGTTTTGGACCGTTTGATGATTAGATCCGTGAGGATTTAAACGTCCGATCGACTTATAATTTTGACATATCGATCGTAGAAGTATTCCGGAGACATTGGGTGGTCTCGGAGGTGGTTTCGCCTCAATTGGCGTCACTTTGGGAGTTTAGTTCAAAACGAGGGTTTTGAACTTTAGTCACTTTGTGATTCGTGCACTAAATCAAGACCCTATGTGTTTATGTTCTTGTTGGACTTGTTGAACGGATTGCGGCAATTGTTCTTGCTTTGGTTAATGTGTGAAGGCGCAGCGGAATTCAGAGGTGAGTAAATCTCACGATATTTGTTATGAGCATGATCGATATTCGTTATGAGCAAGATTACCGTATTGTCTTGGAGTTATTAGGTTAACTATGACTATAGTTGGTATTAGTGGTATTCCTGAGTGAATGACTACGTATATATATTTACGTGAAATATATATGTATTGATGAATCTTTGTGATGATTGCCATGTAAAGCTTGTGTAGGAATATCTGTGTAATGAATCGTTGAAATCGGTATGATGAATCTTTGTGATGATTTCCATGCAAAGCTTGTGTAGAAATATCTGTGTAATGAATCGTTGAAATCAGTATGATGAATCTTTGTGATGATTGCCATGCAAATCTTGTGTAGGAATATCTATGTAATGAATCGTTGAAATCGGTATGATGAATTTTTGTGATGATTGCCATGCAAAGCATGTGTAGGAATATCTGTGTAATGAATCATTGAAAGAAATGTAATGAATGTTTGTGATGATTGCTATCTGTGTGATGACCGGCGAAATCTGTGTGATGATTCGCTAGATCATAGCTATCTGTGTGATGACCGGAAAAATCTGTGTGATGATCAGCTAGACAATTGTTATCTGTGTGATGACCCTCGGAATCTGTGTGATGATCAGTAGGATGATGGCTATCTGTGTGATGACCGGTGGAATCTGTACGATGATCAGTGTGATGACTGCTCGGTGGTGGAGCTGAATTGTTATTAAGTTAACAATAGTCAAGAAGACTGATGTGATGGCCGGGGCTACCTATAGACATCAGAGTGTGGGGTTACAATGACTACTATGATTTGAATTGATTGACTTAGTGTGACCTCCTGAACTAAACTATATGCAGGGGTTACCATAAATTGTTTTGCTTGTTTTAAAATGTGATTGCTTTGTTTTTCTTGATTGTATTGATTGATTGTTTGATTTATCTTAAGAGCCATAGTGGTGACGAATTGTACTCTGTGGTGAGGATAGGAAGGTAATTCATTCAGTTTCACCTTTGACGTCATGTTGATGACAAAAGCTTCTAGTGGGAAAGGAATGAGTGTGATTTGGAATTCGCCGTAGTGTGTTAGAATGATATCAAACATTGCTTGAGGAAGTCTTGTTTGATTGAATTTGTGTAATGGGACGCTAGTTGGAGAATCTTAGCGTGAGGCTTTAGTCACCAGTTGACTTACGTAGGCATGATATGGAAAGAGATGAAATCGATGGCTGTAGGTGTGAGATTTGTGCGTATCATGTTTAGGTTGAGATGACTCATGAATGCATTTATGGTCTGTGGTTTTGAGTTTACTCATACGGGGTTGCAAAAGCTTATCGGGTTTGTTGTGTGGCAACCCGGTGCACCATTCAAACGGTGTAGGGGTTAATCCTGCATGTCAGGGTAATCGTGGCTGAAGCTGAAGTTGCGTGCTGGCAACATTACGGTAGGAAGCCAATTTTGTGACTTTGTTGTTGATAGGGACTTCCATTGTATATTAAACTTTGAGTAGCATTTACGTTTTATTTTGTTGTTGACAATTTAATTCGTAAGCTTTTGTAATATATGACTCTACGGGCGAGTCAATATTGACATAGTGGGTTCAAGGCATCAATATGTACTTGGTTTAAAAGGGAAAAAGTTTTCAGATATTTTGTATTGATGGCTGAACGATCACGCATATATAATTATGGGATTCTATATCAATTTTATTTGTGTTAACTACAATATATAGTGAGGAAAAAAAATTTGTCGTAGGCATGATATGTAGGGATGGCAATGGGGCGGGTTGGGGATGGGGATCACAATACCATCCCCATCCCCGGGGTCATTTTCTACCCTCATTCCCGCCCCAATAACCAATAAAAATATGTTGGAGATTCCCCGTCCCCATCCCCATTGGGGACTAAGCCTCCAAACCCGCCCCAAATCCCCAATAAAAATTTAATAAATAAAATAATTTTTTATCATATTGTCTTTTTTAAAATCAAAATCTACAACAAATAAATTTAAAATATGATTAAATTCATAAATCATAATTCAGTGAGTGCAAAAGTCAAAACATCATTAAAGTAAAACTGTATCTATTAAAATAAAGTAGTAAATGTATATATTTGTGATTTATATTATAAAAAATAAATTAAAATATATATAAGTTAAATATATGTATATATTATTGGAGCGGGTTTGGGGATAGGGATCACAATACCATCCCCGCCCTATCCCCAATCTTAGATAGCGGGGATTAGGGATCCCCATCCCCATTCCCCATTTGTCCCCAAATTTTCCCCCCATTAGGGGTGGGTATCCAATGGAGCTCCGCCCCGCTGGGGATTTTTGCCATCCCTAATGATATGGAAAGATATGACATCGACTCTTGCAGACTATCAAGGTTAGCTACTAAGATCAACTCTTCCAGATGATCAGTTTAGCCCTCGATAGAGGTTAGGTTTCTGTTTTATTAGACCTAAATACAACCGTTTTTTCTTTTGGGATTTTGTTGAAACAGAAGAAAAGAAGCAGAAAAGAAGGAGGAGGAAAAGAAGAAGAGGAGGGAAACAGGAAGAATTTCACTGTTATTCAAGTCAGCACAGGTGGGTGATGTTCGATTTGAACAGAAATCGAGTAAATTGATCATCCCAAGTACTCTACCATGGCTTCTAATTTGTTTCATTTATTCTCTGTCAGTTGGTTGCCCAAGGCTGGTGATTGAAGCAGAGCATAGATACGCTTCGTATTTGGTCAGTCTTTCCTGATTGCTCTAAGCAGCTGATTATCATTTGCTCTAATTATGCTCGGTCTATGCTGTAAAAGATTGCAATTACTTCTTCCCAGTTGTAGCATCTCTGTTAATTCAGTGACCCATTTGCAATTATCTCAAAACCCACGTCCCTATTCATCAAAATCGTTACTAGGTTCTGAAAATAATCAACCAAAACAAGAACGTAAAGGTGGTTCCTTTACAATTTCATACCTTATAAATTGATGTGGAATGTCCCCAGAAAATGTTCTCTATGTATCTGTATATGCATTACATGGGTTTTGGTTTGTGTTGTTCGTCGCTGAAATTGAGTTTTCGGTTTGATCTGTTATTTGGTTGTGTTTCGCAGTTTTAAGTATTGGATATTTCTATCTTCAGCGTGAAGGTGATTAGGTATTAGCTTTTGTTCTTATTTTGTGTTTTCGATTCATTGCTGTGTACTTTTGGTTCTTTCAGTTCAGAAAATTAGCGTTTGGTGATTGAGTGTAGGGATTTATGTTGATGTGCTGTGAATACTGAATTATTTGACAGCAGGAAAAATTTGTCTTGATATTTGTTTGTAAATTAGTGTTGTGGGTTTTAACATTATGTTGTTGATTGAGTTTTATAAGATGTCTAATGAATTCAGAGGTTTAGTTAGGATTTGAGAAATTGTTTTAGGATTATGTTAGTGATAACGATTTGCTAATTTTGATAAGTGAAAAATTAGTGATAAAGATTGATCTTTGTCAGATGATATAATCTTTTAACATATTTTTTATATTTGATTCGTAGATGGATTAATTGATAAATTTATTGTGTGCATTTACAGCTATACTGAAAACTTTGAATGGGTTTTGGCACGAGAAGCAACCAAGTCGGTAATTTTCTCACCTTTTTTTGAGTTCATAATTGTTTATCCTTTATTGCTGTTTCAGCAAGAGAAAGTTATTTCATGTTTATATTTTAGTTTTTTAATAAGTAGGAAATCAATATTTTGATAGTTTGTACTAAAAGTGGTGAATAGTTATAATGATTTGATTAAATGTGATCAGATTTCCACTTTAGCTTCGTCACTGATCTTTTTTCTTTTCATCTTTCAAATGACGTTCATTATATGTTATTTGGAGACTTTGAAGAAAATAATAAAATTTTAGTAGGTACTGTGTTAATTATATGTTTATTATTGTGAAGCTTCAATAATTATCGGGAAATGCTTCAATCATTTTAGCAGGTATTGTGTTAATTATATGTTGATCATAAAGATTGAAGCTTTACTAGAGTCTGGTAATTGAAGGGTATAACTGTGTAGTTTATGGGCTTAAAGCTCAATTTTTGACTGAAAGTTTTGTAATTTAATGTTATTTTGTAGTGCTATTTTGCGCAAAGAACAATGACGTTTACATCTATACTCTGATGCAATCTAAATGGGAAAAGCTGCATGTTCTTCATAAGGTACTGCATTTCACACTCATTGGCTTGCAATAATAGTTGTCGAAAATCAATTATAATGTGATATTTCAATATAAACTTGAGAGATATGCAACTTGGGTAACTGAGTTTTGGTCAAAACAATTAGAAAGCAGTTATTAGGATTACTTGGAGGTGTCAAGCACTTTCTCCCTGTAATATGATACTAACTAAGTGATACACATTTGATGGCTTCCTGGAATGTTCTACCCTCCAACTTATGAAAAGTATTCTGTCTGATGTGTTGTTAGGAAAAGTGAAACCGTTTAAAGTTAGAATTTGAAAATGATGTGTATACGTATTTGTGGGTTTCGATGGGTACATTTGATATATATTTGTGCACACTTGCTAGGAGTGTCGAGAGCAAAATATTTATCTCAGATATACTGCATGTATATCAACAATGGAAACTTGGAGCATTGACTTCATGGAGGTATGCGTCACCATAGATATCTCACTTTTCCTTTGATGCCAAGGTGTTGTTCTTATTTAACAAGATATACTTTTTGCAGCGTTGCTTATTTACAGAAGGTCATTGAACCAAAGGTGATACATCAAGACATTAAGCAAAGGTTTCTTCTTGGCCACTAAGCACTTTGTAGTACCTTTCAAATTTTCTACGATCATCCATCCCAAGATATATTCTGTAAGTCAGTTCTTAGTCTCTGCTAATTGGTATCCTCTTTTCAGAAACTTTGCTTTTGGATTACTTTGAACAACCCTTTATGTTCTATTGTGGTCATGGTTGATTATTGTTTGCATTTCAGTTTTAAAATTGGGCATGCCTTTTGGGAGTTATTTGGGCCTTTGGTTCCTTAGCATTGTGTGGGTTACCCAGTTATTGTTGTTTTCTTTGAAATAAGTACTGTTATGTATGTTTATGTTATAAACCTTTATATTGCTCTTAGTTTCTTTGATTAGATAGTTCAAATCATCAGGTGGAATGTAAAAAGTATTGTTGAGGGCCAATGGAAGTGTACAGAGAAGTGTGACATTTAATCTGAATTAATAGCAAAAGATCTACTAAATTTTCTGTTGTTTAATGGGTTATTTGGTGATTAAGAGCTGCACAAACTATTTAGAGTTGTGGATTTAGTTTTGGAATGGAAAAGTTGAAGGTTGTGGTTAATGGTCATAGTTATATATGAACAAATTGCTATAGCTGAGTGAACTAGGTGTGTGCACAAGTCCAACCACATTAGATTTTGAATGAGTATGTAGTTGGTCTGCTCATAATTGCAGCATGTGCCGAGTGGATTAATGATGAAACTTCTGGATTTTCTCAGATTCTTTTTTTCTTCTACCTCTTTCGTTTTGTTGGGTTGATGGTCTGTATGTTCTTTGTTTTCTTTCAGATATGGTTGATACTGACATTGGTTTGCCAAATTAAGTTTGACTGATAAGGAAATTGTTTTCTTCCATATTCATATTGGTACTGACATTACAGATGAGAAAGAGCAGTTACTGACATTGGTTTGCCAAATCAAGTTTGATAAGGAAATTGAATTCAAGAGGGAGTTGCCACCAGGTGAGATAATGGTAATGCCGCTGGATGCCACTGTTGGACAACTAAAACAGTAAGCTGAGTGTCCTGAGGGATACATATCAAAGGGTTGGAGGGATTAAATGATTGATATGGAAGTAGTTTCTGGAGCAGTTTAATCGAGAACAGTTTGCGTCTCTTCACATAAATACTATTCCAATTTATGTAAAATATAGGGGGTATTTTATCAGTTTAATAAAGAATGAAGTCATTTTCAATTATATCTTTCATTATTATAGATTATTACCAACAACAAATTCCGCAGCAAAGCGCGGGGTACCATTTCTAGTTTGATTTATGGACAAGGATCCCCTCAGGGCTCACACAATGGTTTTTCATATTTTTTGTTGTCTGAATCTCCAATTTCAAATTTTCAATTTGCCTTCTGTTGTTGCCTAGGTGGAGGGAAATGGGTTTGGGGGAGAGAATTTGGGGGGGGGGGGGGGGGGGGGGGGGGAAATGGTTTGGAGAATGTTCGTGGACGTGGGAAACTTGCCTCTGTATAACCATTTTAACCTCACATCGCGCTTCCACTTATAAACGTCTTCTAAAACAATTCATAATTTCAGCATGAAAAACACCCATTGAATTCATATTAGAAGACGGACATTTTTAAACCATCGTCCCAAAAATGAAAAATCATTCACACCACGGAAAACAGTGTGGCGTCGTATGAGAGGTGTCGTGTGTTTCATTTTTTGTAGTAGTGTGTTAGGAGTAGCTTTGTTAGTTTATGTGAATAGCTTTCTCAGTCTAGGATTCTAAGAGTAGCTTTTGTTTTGCTTCATAGTTTTTTTGGTATTGGTGAGAGTGGCTTTTAGTGTAGTTAGAGTAGCTTTTGAGAAAGTAGCCTTTGTTGTTAGTGAAAGTAGTTTTTCTTGTTGGTGGGAGTAGCTTTTCATGTCAATGAGAGTGTAATTTTGTTGTTGGTGAGTAGATTTTGTTATCGAGGAAGGTAGCTTTTTATGTCAATGAGAGTAGTTTTTGGCCTAGTATCGGTGAAAGTAGCTTTTGTTGTCAGTGAGTGTATTTCTTGTTCTCGGTAATAGTAGCTTTTTGTGCTGCTGAGAATAGCTTTTTGAAGTTGGTGAGAGTAGTTTTTATTCATAGTGAAAGTAGTTTTTCGTGCGGGTGAGAGTTGCTTTTTGGAATTGGTGAGAATAACTTTCTACAGTTGGTGAGAGTAGCTTTTTGTGCTAGTAACAATACCTTTTGTGATCTCGCGTGGGAGACCCTACTGGAGTTGACCGGAGAACCGACTGGAATTTGTCGAAAGTCACCGGAGACTCGCTGGAGTTGACCAGAAGTCGGTCGAAGACCTCGCCGGAGTTGGCTGGAGGTCCGTCGGAGAGGAGAGAGAAATATTGTTAACTTTTTACTCTAGTCGTATTTAGGTAAATATGTTGATAATATATCCAAATTTAATAGAATTTTAATCTAGTGGCTTTTTTAGGGAAAAAAAAATTAGTTGGTGGCCTATGGCTAGTAAAACATTCAAAAATGGCATTGTATGTAATTGACCAAATTAAAAACACTAAATGCGCTACATGATTCAATAGTTTGATTTTTCTTACGTCCATTGTAATCTTTTGAGTTCTTGTCGTTCCTTTGCGACGGCATAGTTGCCGCTGTCAAACTTCAAGGACAACGTAATTTCAACGTCGTTGTGAAAGACTAATAGTGACGGCAAAGCCGTAGATGTCATTAAGCGCTTCGCCATTACTACTTGCGAAATCTGTGGCTACATAATTTTTTTGTGGTGGGTAAAGGGAGATTGTGATCATTTATCTAGGATATAAGTCTATTCTTTATAGGGGAGAAATCAAAGGAGGTTATAAGGTAATTGAGTCACAAGCAATTAATTTGTGTAATTTCAGTTTAATTTATTGTTACAGACTCACAGGCTCACAGCCCAGTTTGCATAGAAAATTATTTCACTTTACGTGATTTTCATAAGGGCTAAATACAAATTACTACCCTGTGGTTTAGGTCCAAAATCAATTCAGTCCCTGAACTTCTAATTTCATCAAAAACACCCATGCACTTTCAATTTTGATCTAATAGGTCCAATTTGTTAGTTTTCGAACAATTGAGTTATTTAACTTGTTAACGTGGCTCATATATGGCCTATGTTTTATGATGTGGTGTTGAGGTGGTATGCATAGTCAATTTAGGAGTGAGTCCTACTATTGAAAATAAATAATTTTTCAACAAATAATCCAACTATAACTTGAACCCATAACAGAATATTAACGAATTGGACCTATTAGATCAAAATTGAAAGTGCAGGGGTGTTTTTGATGAAATTAGAAGTTCAGGGACTGAATTGATTTTGGACCTAAACCACAGGATGCTAACTAGTATTTACCCATTTTCATAACTACCATCCGTCCATCATTTATTAGAGCAACTTCAACAGGTTTTCTGTAATTGTTATATTATAGAGAAGCAACAGTTAAAGTTTTAGCTTTTTTTTCTTCTCCAACTCCAACAGATTCCCTATTTTACAACAATCCCTAAAATCTCCATAATTCATCTTTAAAATTTTAGGGATTGCTGTAAATTTAGGGAATTTGGTTTTCTCTTTCCTCACTTTCCCTAAAATAGGGATAGATATAGGGAATTTGTTGGAGCAAAAGAGGCTTATTTTTTCTAAAAATAGAGAAAAATTAAAATATAGAGAAGCTGTTGAAGTTGCTTTTAATAGAAAAATGAAATATACAACGTACAAGAGGCCAGGGGACATAAACCAACTTGGAAATGAAAGAACAAAGTACACACAGTAATGGATAGAACTGAAAATGAAACAAGATTGAAATGAACTGCAAACAACAAATTTACTGAAACAGTTGCACTAAGAAAAGAAACTCATCAAGGGAAGAAAACCATGCGGATGAAGAGGTGATCGGTCAAGCTAGATAGGATGTTCAGAGACTCAGCCGGCGTATGTGAACTTCATCCCTTGCCTTCAGTATTTCGTTGGAGAATTTTTTTGCTTCCTTCTCCAATGCTTCTGTTTGATTCAGAATGATGCCCAAGTTACTGTCAACAAGCTCCATTGTGGAATCTATTTTTCCCTCATCTGTCGTAGAGCTGGGATGCAACAGCAGCGCATCCAATTCACCCGCCAGATTTTCAATAAGTAGCTTAATTTTTCCCAACTCATTTTTGGAATCTCTAGCTCCTTGCAGCATTAAGCAATTTAGATCGTCCTTATAGTTCACACTGTCTCTATACTTAGCAAAACAAGAACCAAGCCAATGTCGTCCCCCTATTGCTGGGGGAAGAAAACTGAGAATAGTCCCTGCAATAGGTGCAGCACCTATTGCTGCCATCACAACTGCGGCAATAAGCATACCAGCCACAGTACCCATAAATATAAAATTTTTGGCCCTCCTCCACCAGTGAAATTTCTGCTTCTTACCGAGCTTCCCTTCTTGTTCGATCAAACTGTCACACATCTCTCTCTGCTTCTCATATAAAGATTTACACTTTTCAAGCAACATTTTAGTAGATGACTCGCAGATATCTTCAGGGTCCTTGAGATTCTTTATCAAATTCCGCACGTTCAGATAGTAAGTACGTCCTCCCGCGCATTGATCAAGAGTTCCCCTCTCCTTTTTCATCTGAAAGTACCGTTGAGTCTCATGTTTAATATATTTGCAGCTATTTTGAGCTTTCTTTTGGAAATTATTAATTTCAGCCACGAACCCCAGCAGGTCTTCGCTGTCATTGACGTATTTGTCTGCCAGGAGGTTAACCGTTGCCTCATACTTCCTTGTCTTCCTCCAGTTCCACTTCCCCTTTCTGTTCCGTATATATTCTTTAAATGATTTGATCTCCTCAAAAGCCTTCTTGTTCGCATACCCAAGAACTTTGATGGATTGTTCGCAAATACCAAAAGCTCCTCCGGGACCTCCACCACCCTCTAGGGCATTGCTGATCAGGGGTTTGAGCATGTCGTCATAGCCTTGCAATTTTGGATCACACTTGCAGTCATTGTCATATGAGTTCAATAGTGACTGTAAATGACTCTCCATTTTCTGTCTCTCTCTTCCCCAATCCGCCATGTTCGATCTCTGAAACCACAAGCATTTTTTTTTTTCATACTTTTAGATATATCCTGTATAAAAAAGCATTACATAATCGCATGCATAACTTTTAATATTCGAGATCGTCCGATTAAACTTCCTTTCTCTAATCATGTACATAAAGCAACTCAATTCCGGAAAATATACTGAATTCTGTACTGTCAGATCTTTAATTTATTTTATCAAAAAACATGCATGTTTCAGACCCAATGAAAATTGTATTGCATATTTTCACAGGTCAGGTTTTAGGAAATTGTGGCAGGCAAACAAGTATATTGTGTATTCATATATAAAATATTTTTGAATAACAAAGTGACCACAGCATGTTTCAGCTAACAATTTCAACAACAACAAAAATCATGTTTCAGCTAACAAGAAAACTGCTAATAATATAGAATAAGAACGCACAGGGATTATACCTAGCTTGCTGTGCAACCAACGGCACTCAACAGCCCAACTGCGCTTCTATGGTCTGCAGAGCGAAGCTACCACCGTGTAGTTTGCTGCCTTGCTGTTATCTTTTCTTTATATATTGAGAAAATATTGCAAAGATATGATTAACTCTTGTGCTTGTTAATTAGGACCAGAAATAGTGCTGTTTGGTCCCTCAAAATTAATATCAAGGTTTGGTCCTACTGAGCAAGTTCCCAGAAAATACAGACGAAGACCAGAAAGGCCATGTTGATTATTATTATTATAATTTTTTAATCCTTATTGAAAAGTATTATTCTTATATTTCCTTGGATTTCTTAATACTGGATAGACGAAATAATTGATCAAACCCTAATTAATTTTTTTAAAATTATAAGAATAATATATAAATAAATCGGCAATAAGAAGTCTTGTAAATTTAATTCCCGTGTACTCTAGAAAGTCTAAGTTCAAAGACGTGTTGCACATTTCAAACCGCGAGACATAGCACTAGTTGGATGGCTGATAATGGCATGAGAATATGAAGGAAATTCGCACCCAACGGAAAATTAAGAAGTCTTGTAAATTTAATTACCGTGTACTCTAGAAAGTCTAGATTCAAAGACATAGAACACATTTCAAACTGCGAGATACATAAAACGTTTCTGTATAGACAATTGATAGATGGAGAATTCTTGGGTACGTACCTTGGTGTTTGCCATACCCTCATTTTGTTAAATATTTTAGACCATTGGATTAGTAATATATCCAATGGTTCAAAATATTTAACAAATTGGTAACTTGTTTAGCCCTTAGTCTTTCTAATTATGCTACTCATTTTCAATAAGCAAAAATGTTAACACAAACTACTAATTGAATTGAAAACAATAAAGATAGTGAAAACAATAAAACCAATTAATATTTAATTATCAATTCATAATTCACAATTATGATTTTTCCTTTTTCAAAAAAAATTGAAAGAACCTTCTATCCTAAGTTCACCGAATTACTATTAGTTAAATAGTCTATATTGCTAATTAATTTTATTATTAGTGAATTAATGTTTGATTAATGCTTGTTATTAATGGACAATTACACAATTGAAAATTATGTTTTTTTCCTTATAAAAAACAAAACCTTCTAACCTAAGTTTGTAAAATTAATATTAGTTAAGTAGTCTTTATTACCAATTAATTATATCATTAGTAGTTTCCTTAACCAAATATAATTCTTTTTACATGCATTTTATGACAACCACAACAATTAGTGTAAAAATAAATAATATTTGTTTTAAATGCAGTCAAATGAGAACCTACTTTAGGACTTATTTACTCAAATGAGAACTTATTTTACTCTAATGAGAACCTATTACAATTACCACTTTTAGGACTTAATTACTCAAATGAGAACTTACTTTACTCTAACGAAGGCCTTATTTACTTTAATGAGGATTTTTTTTTTCTAATTACCACATGTGTCCTCAAAGTGGTTACATGAGTCCTCAAAGTGGTAAATATTATATAAAATAGAATATGTATGAGAAATGTTAATGTCCATAGCTTTACCCGTCCTCATTTGTGTAATAAAGTTCTCCCTTGCGTAATGAAAGTAATATATTGTGTAATGTCCATCGTCGAATTAGTAATTACTCTTAATCGACGTAATTTACCACAAATTACTCCACCTAAACTAATGTACTAATTTATGGACAATTTAACAAGTATGACAACAAATTTGTTATCAAAGTGGTAAATCTTTATATTTTTATCATTAATGAAATGATTACTACAATGGCTACACATTTTACCCCAATCACAACAATTGATGTAAAAGCGGTAACTTTTGTCCTATTTATAGTAATTACTCAACCTAAACTAATGTACTAATTTATGGACAATTTAACAAGTGCAACAACAAATTTGTTGTCAAAGGGGTAAATCGTTATATTTTTATCATTAATGGAATAATTACTCAATGACTACATATTTTACCATAACTCACAACTATTGGTGTAAAAGCGGTAACTTTTGTTCTGATTGTAGTAATTACTTCAAAAACTATACCATTTACAAGATTACCAACCATTTTACAAGATTACCAACCATTTTACAATTCAGACAACATTTGTGTTGTGAACATGGTAAAATTAAAATTAGACCAAAAGATATGTAAAAACTCAATATTGTAAGGAGCTTCTCCACTTGATAATCAAGGTTCTACATTTGATAAAAGTTGTCCAAATATGATATTTACATCTTTGACCACTCAATTACAAGAACCACAACAACTGTTGTCATAAGTCGTAATTATAGTTCAACTATGTGTAATTTATTATTTTGACAATACTTTTTACATGATTTTTAACAATATTACATATCAAGAAAGAGTGTGTTGTTAATATGGTAAATTTTATTTTTAAAAATGACACATGTCGATATTTAATTGGGTAACTTGTTGACCAGTTCAGTAGGTTTCCACTATATTAATTTACTAAAAGTAAAAAAAAAAAAAAAAAAAAAAAAAAAAAAGGGTATGACATACATCAAGGTACCCAAGACAACCCCATTGATAGATAACTCGTTTCTGTAAGTTCTTGGGTACTTCCTTTTTAGCCAATTCTCTTATATCTTAGCTTTATAATCAAACCAAAATTTGATAGGTCTTGTTTTGTTTTTTTTGGTGTAAAGGTGTTGTTTTGTTTTTGCTAAGGCTAGCTAGGTGAGGTTTTTTTTTTTTTTTTCATTTTTGTAAATTGGCTAAGATATAAAGGAATAGAAAGTAAATGTAGGTTCATATTTGCTTCTTTAGCTGCTCGTTTTCTTAATCAATAAGAATGAAAAAAACAAAAAGTTTTTTTTTTATCAAAAAACAACAAAAAGTTAGAAGTTGGCTTTCAGTTTTGTCTTTTTGCATGGTTTCCAAATTTAATTTCTTATGTTCTTGAATGAGTCTTCCCGTTCACATACTGTGCAAGTAGATGGAAACCCCCTACTCATTTCCAAAAACTAAAAGAAGAAGATGGTGACTGTAAATGACTCTCCATTTTCTGTCTCTATCTTCCCCAATCCGCCATGTTCTCTGAAACCACAAGCATTTTTTTTTTTTAATTCACAAGCATGTTCTCTTAGATATATCCTGTATAAAATTGACGAAGTGGTGTTCGCTCAGTGGTTAGAGCACCCACTACCTAATGACGAAGTCATGGGTTCGAGTCACCATGGGGGTAGGAGTGAAATCCTTTGATCCTCTTTATATAAAAGTTAAAATATATCATGTATAAAAAAAATTACATAATCGCATGCAATAACTTTTAATATTCGAGATCGTCCAATTAAACTTCCTTTCTCTAATCATGTACATAAAGTAACTCAATTCCGGAAAATATACTGAATTATGTACTGTCAGATCTTTAATTTATTTTATCAAAAAACATGTTTCAGACCCAATGAAAATTGTATTGCATATTTTCACAGGTCAGGTTTTAGGAAATTGTGTGCAGGCAAACAAGTATATTGTGAATTCATATATAAAACATTTTTGAATAACAAAGTGACCACAGCATGTTTCAGCTAACAATTTCAACAACAACAAAAATCATGTTTCAGCTAACAAGAAAACTGCTAATGATATAGAATAAGAACGCACAGGGATTATACCTAGCTTGCTGTGCAACCAACGGCACTCAACAGCCCAACTGCGCTTCTATGGTCTGCAGAGCGAAGCTACCACCGTGTAGTTTGCTGCCTTGCTGTTATCTTTTCTTTATATATATATTGAGAAAATATTGCAAAGATATGATTGACTCTTGTGCTTGTTAATTAGGACCAGAAATAGTGCTGTTTGGTCCCTCAAAATTAATATCAAGGTTTGGTCCTACTGAGTAAGTTCCCAGAAAATACAGACGAAGACCAGAAAGGCCATGTTGCTTATTGTTATTATAATTTTTTAATCCTTATTGAAAAAGATTATTCTTATATTTTCTTGGATTTCTTAACACTGGATAGACGAAATAATTGATCAAACCCTAATTTGTTCAAAATTATAAGAATAATATAAATAAATCAGCATTAAGATGTCTTGTAAATTTGATTACTGTTAGGCCCATAATTACTTAGTAATTATTCCCCTAATCTTGTACTTTTGCTTAACATTTGTGTTTATTTATATTTATTTATTATGTTTTCCTTATCATGCTAGGAAATGATGGAGAAGCATGGAAATGCACTAAAAAGTCAACCTTAGTACATTTTCCTATTCCGGCTAGAAGAAAGCAAGCTAGACAAGGAAGGAGGGGCTGCAGCCTGACCAAAATAACTCCAAATGAGCTGAAACTTTCCAGATCCATTGTAGACATCCTAAGGATTATTTCTTATGAAGAGTGCAAGAGCTATTTCGGAGTGGAAAGCCTTCAAAAGATTGGTCCAAGTTTCTGACTAAAAGATGAAAACGGCAAACCGGACCTGTATGGATTCCGGCAGCATTTCCGGCTAAGCCACTATGAACTAAGCTCTGAAATTTTACTAGGATGATCTGCACTTATCAAGGAACATTTGGTATGAAGAAGTCGAAGGCCAATTCTGAAGTCTCAGTGGAGATTCAATTGAAGGAAGAAAGGAGAAGAAAGTCCACCATCATCACCCAAAAACCTTCCATGTTTTAGGGTGTAATCATCATGTTCTCTCCATATTACCCAAACCCACTCCAACACTCTTCATTTTCATGCTATCATTGCATAATAAAAAGCTAGCTGCTCCTCTCTTCTCCTTTAGCCATATTTTTGTACTCTACACTCTAATAGCTCATCATTACTTCCCTCTTTTTACTCTATCTATTTCATACTCTTTTCCCTTGTTTTTAAGATCTATTACCACTCTCATACTCCACCTCCATGCTTCTTACAATGCTTGAGCTGCTCCCTTTTACTTCCATTCATCATTTTACTCCTCTCCCTCTTCTCTATATAAGCATCCCTTCATCACACTCTTAAGGCATCACCCATATTCCTCCCCATTACATCTTCTTTCTCTCTTCATCTCCTTCATAAAACCTCCATATCCACCTCTCAAAATCCAAACCCATAATATTCTTACTCCCCTTACTACTCCATCTCCTCCATCTTCCAGCCACCACCATAAACTCCATCACTACCACTCAAAATTAGCCAAAGAAGCATTATATCTTCATCACCATTCCATTCATCCACAATCAACAAGAAGTTCATCATCCATCCATTCCACCATCAAGAAGGATCCAAGGAGCAATAATGGAGGACAAGAAGGAGCTAGCCATCAATTTGTCAAGCTTCAACTAGTTCACTATTTCCTTAAACTCCTTAATTTTCCTTGATATATTTTAGATTTGGTGTTGATTTGTATGAATATGAGTGAGTACTTACTTTGTTGGGGCTAAGGTTCAGCCCTAGCCAATCTTGTATGGATTGATTCTATATATAATAGGATGTAATACATTTTCTTTAACATGCCTATGTGTTAGTTCAAGAGTTGAATGCATATGCTTAGACTTTATCACTTTGAGTATGTGTGTTTGCCATGTCATGATATAATGTTTAGAAATTGGTAACTGTTTCTGTTGAAGAATACATGACCTAAGGTAAGAAGCATGATGGGGAGAGAGAGAGAGAAAGAGATGACACCGGATGTATAGTGGTTCACCTTGCACTTGGGGCAAGGCTACGTCCACTTAGATATTTTACTATGAGTGAGGTCAAGTGACCTTTGTAGTGATACAAGTGTGTGGATCATGGATCCATCCCCTCTAAGAAGGGGAGAACTTCCTCTTATAGCTAAAGGAAGTCCTCATCTAGTTTACATTTCCGATGTGGGACATAATACATATATTTGCTTCCCTTGAAGCTTCTTGGAGAGCATGGGAGGGTGGCCCCCCGACTAGATACCAGCCGACCTCCACCATGGCAATGTAGCTTGGGTGTCGGCCTACCGGATGCATGCCATAGGCGGGGCTAGTCATGTTGTGGGGCCCACTTATGAGGTCGTTGATTATGCTTAGCGGTATGTAATATAGGTGGTATGTACAAGTCCCCCAAGTCCCCGAGTAAGTGGCGCTTCTTGGTTGGGGAGTTTAAATGTGATGCCGCCAAGTATGAGTGATGACCTTGTTGAACGCCATACCCATACTAGTCCCCCAACTCTGTAAGTAAGAAGGGACTCTACGGGTACGTTGGTGCCACGGGGCCCTCATTACGCTAGTACCTGCACATAAGATAAGAGTGTACAAAATACATATTGATTGCGCTAGGGCAATCTAAGTGACATTTGAGTCACCTGCATCGAGGTGCATGAATGTTTATGTGAGATGCATGTTAAACAATGTGTGTATGCGCGTATTATGTAATGTTTGACATACGACGTGTAAGTCGAAAATGTGTGTGGTTGTGATATCATACAAAGTGCATATGATGCATAGATGTGTGATGAATACAATGATATGTACATAATGATATGTATATGTTGTATGCATATGATGAACACATGTTAGGACCGAGAGTGTAGTTACTCGCCGAGTCCCCTAAGTCACGTAGTTAGTACTTAGGTTACGCTCGAGGATGCCCGTGAGGTTGAGCATAAAGCTCCGGTATTGTAGTAACTATTGACAATACTAGCGAGACTATGACGTGACCATGATAGTCCCCGAAGGATAGGTTAGAGGAAGGAACGCTAACTTACTTAACCCGAACGTATAAGCCATAACCCGATTGTTTGGCTTATGTGTAACGGGAACGTAAGAGTTGAGCTCGCTCATGTTGAGCGGGTGTGAGTTTTGTCCTATGGTCTTGTTAATGGGATGTAAAAGAAATTTAATTGTTGTGATCAACAATAGGTGAAAAATTTCAATATTTCCATTAATAGACCATAGCACGAAAAGTATGAGCGTGAAGCCCGATAATAGTCCCGGTCGGGTACTATCTCCACTTGTGATAAGTGGTATGAATAAGTCCCCCAAGTGTAGAGAACGCTCGGGAGGTGAGATGACTCAGAAGCAAGGGATTGGACCTTGGCTTAGCCCGCCTCAGGTACCAAGTTTGGTTTTCTGAGGGCTTGAGCCTATGGTACCCGATGGGGTAGAATGAGGATTTGGGTCTCTGATACCCGGAAGGGTAGATTGAGGACTTTGAGTCTCTGGTACCCGAAAGGGTAGATTGAGGACTTGTGCCTTTGATACCCGGAAGGGTAGATTGAGGACTTGTGCCTCTGATACCCGGAAGGGTAGATTGAGGACTTTGAGTCTCTGATACCCGGAAGGGTAGGTTGAGGACTTTGAGCCTCTGGTACCCGGAAGGGTAGATTGAGGACTTGAGCCTCTCGTACCCGGAAGGGTAGATTGAGGATTTGTGCCTCGTAACCCCGTGGGGTTTGAGCCTCCTGTACCCGGTGGGGTATAGGCGTCGGCCTCTAGTACCCGTTGGAGGGTGAGGGTTTGAGCCTAGTGTATCCGGTGGGGTAGATGAGGGCTTGGTGCCTCTGGTACCAGATGGGGTGGAGTGAGCGCTTGTACAGCGTGGCCCGGTGGGGTCACGTGATGGCTTGAGCCTCCTTAAACCAATGAGGTTGAATGAGGGCCTGTAGACCTCCTTTACCCGGTGGCGTGGCCCCTAGTAGAATCAGAGATTGAGCCTTGTAACCCCGTTGGGGTATCCGGTGGCTTTGGCCTCCGGTACCCGGTGGCGTGGCCCCGGGTAGAATGAGGGATTGTGCCTCGTAACCCCGTTGGGGTACCTCGCTCGGGGCGGGGATTTTAAGTGCTGCATGTTTCTTAGTGTCACGTACATGTGTAGCAATTTAATTGATTTGCAATCAAGTTAAAGTATGACATAAACGCGTAGGCATAATAGGATATGCTAGTTAAATTAGCAAGTGTCATAGGCGTGCTTAGATTATAGTAATTGTTATTGAGGCATGTAAAGTATAGCATTAGCTCTAATTGAAGGAGCGTGAATGATGACTTATCTGGAGCTGTGGAGAAGTTGCATAAAAATTGTAATTGTCGCAAAAACCAAATCATGACGCTCCACTCCAGTTAGAGAGTACTTGTAGTTTATTTGGCCTTGTTGCATAAACAAGTGGCTCATTGGACAAGTGTACCACTTCGAGAATAAATAAGTGATTAGTAATTTATTCATATGATTTAATAACGTAAAAGATTAAGTAAAATATAGAGATGAAACAAATGTGCTATTGTGTAACATCTGTTCTACTCTTGCATGGGATGATGTTTGATAATGTATATTTGGTGAGATAGTTGGTATTTATGAATTGGCTTAGGGATGCCAGCCCATAGTGTGAATAACAGAAAATATACTTATGTAAAGCTTTGATGATTAGCTGAAGCCTCTGAACCAATTAATGTGGTCATGCATGCAAATTACATGAAGTAATTGATGGAGGTTTAGCGTTGCCGAGGATAAGATGCATAGGGTAGTAATTGAAAATTATGCTCAGTATTTGCCCACTTGTACGTGTGGTTTGATCGAAAAGACTAAGTAATCATGCTCCATACGTTTGTATGATAAAAAGAAACCCAGGTTCCCAGGAACCTTAATTGGTAGTATACCTAAGAAACATAGATGGTTACACATCGACCTGTCTAGTGCCATGGGCAACGTGCAATTATAGCAAGCTTATGTGTTAACACAATAGAACAAGCTAGGTGTTCAACTGAATATATCTTGGCATCTTGCATGTGCTACTGAATAAAGCTGCAAGGCATGCATGTGTAAGTATATCATGCATTCATGCTCTAAGGTATCGTGTAGGTTTGCATGGACATATAATTGCTTGATACGTGGCACTAATTGCACGTGCACATAAAGTGAAACATGAGTGCAAACATGCTTGATATGTCAATTGAATTTGGACCATATATCCGAGTACTTATCTTAGCAGCGTTGCAGACTTGCAGGGAGTCTTGAGTTCGAGGTTTGTAGGTACCCGGAGAGGCAGAGATCAAAGTAATTGGGCAGGCAACTGAGAAACGTAGTTATGTGCATGAAGAGCGCATGAGTTGGTTGATGAACCCAGCGGGTACTGAGTGCCAGTAAGCTAGTGCCGGGATGAGGGAACTTCGAAGTTGTGGTCGACAAGTTCGATGCCGGACATGACCAGCGAGTACCGGTGATGATCGTGATGATACTGGAGGCCTCGACCAATAACGGTCCCGGATGGAAAACTCCCGATCAGCCAGACTTATCTCCTGGTTCGGTAGCTGGTACCGATGATAGCTGCCACCTATAGCTGCCATGGTGGTTTGCTAATTCCAGTGAAGGCAAGGGCACCGGTGAATGCAGGGGTACCGCTATGAGCTCTTTGATTTGTCATCGGCATGAGTTAGCAAGATGAGGCACGAGGGGACCTTATGAGATAAGCTTCCTGGAGATGAAGTTGTGATGGCAGACTAAGTATACAAAACTAGTCCCGGATGGATTGGGTGTCCAAACCAGTCCCCGGGTGTCCAGAGTACTTGGCCTGATTGAATTTTGGCTACAAAGCCTTCGATGCAGGCTTGTCACAGTGCAAGATTTGATTAGCTTGGATGTGTGGCCGTTGGATTTGACCCGGGAAGGCCCAACAGATACCGGGAATCATTCTGGAGTTTGAGTGAAGGTTGACCCGGTACCTTCAACTCGGCCGTGACGGTCAAAAGCCCCGAAGAGAGCTCCATTGGGTTATTTCACTAGTGAGTTGATGGCAGGTCCTGTACAGTGATACCGCACGGTTTGGCAAGCTTGGTGGGTCATCGAGATTCGTCATAAGGTTCCCGAATGAAGGAGGATGATGAACTTCGCAAAATTGGTATGAGTTGCCACTGAGAGAGAGGTCACGATCGGGTTGGATATGGATCCGAGACTCTCAGTTGTTGCCGGCTCCCCGTGATGACGGGTGCTGGTATGGGCCTTAAGAACTTGTTGAGGACAACGGTACCAGGTGGTGAAGAGCTTGCGGTAAGGGATGTCGGGTGCCGGTATGTAGACTTGGTGGTGTAAACTCGAGTTTGCTTAAGTTGCCGGGATGAGTTACTGAGAGGAGGTACCAGGTTGGTCACCGAGAGGAAGTAGATAGGTTTCGGATACCGGGCTTGAATCATGACGTGCGAGAGTTGTTGAGGTTGGGAGGTATGGGAGGGATGCTCACCAAGACCAGTGGTGAGTTGCCGAGCGGGAGCTAGCAGTGGGGTGATGAGGTTACCGGTGATGATCTCCAGGAAATGAGGATGCTTTCGGGGAGGGCCTGGTTCCAGAATTTCGAAGTACCGGGGGGGGACCCGTGGTGGTACCTGTACATGACTGGCTGAAGGATCCAGGAAGGAATTAGAAATTAGACCAAGAGCGGGATGTTCTCAACGAGTCCCGGTCGGGTACTACTGAAATTGGACCTTGGTGGTAGAAATGACATGAGTACGGTGATGAGCTATGATGGTGCGGGGTCCTGCACGTACCCGCTCACTTGTGAAAGTACCGAAGGCTTAGGGAGGGCGAGGGCTGTCCGGCATGTACCCATGTACCCGATGATCTTTGGTACCCGTACATGACTCGTTGTACCCATCCATGACTCTTGCTCAAGGTCAGAGGCTCGTTACCCAAACTTAGGGACCCTCCTTCTAGCGCCAATGTTTCTATTGAAGAATACGGGACCTAAGGTAAGAAGCATGATGGGGAGAGAGAGAGAAAGAGATGACACCGGATGTATAGTGGTTCACCTTGCACTTGGGGCAAGGCTACGTCCACTTAGATATTTTACTATGAGTGAGGTCAAGTGACCTTTGTAGTGATACAAGTGTGTGGATCATGGATCTATCCCCTCTAAGAAGGGGAGAACTTCCTCTTATAGCTAAAGGAAGTCCTCATCTAGTTTGCATTTCCGATGTGGGACATAATACATATATTTGCTTCCCTTGAAGCCTCTTGGAGAGCATGGGAGGGTGGTCTCCCGACTAGATACCGGCCGACCTCCACCATGGCAATGTAGCTCGGGTGTCGGCCTACCGGATGCATGTCATAGGCGGGGCTAGCCATGTTGTGAGGCCCACCTATGAGGTTGTTGATTATGCTTGGCGGTATGTAATATAGGCGGTATGTACAGTAACATTTGAATGTTAAAGCATGGAAGCACACTAGGGTGTGCATGTAGGGGTTATGAATTACAATCACTTAGAGATAAGCTTAGTTGGTTTGCATGATTTCTGCATCTCCAAACTTTATGCACTTAGGGTAATGCACTAGATACCTAACCAGATTGAAATGCATGACTTAAATAGTTAAGTATTGTTTCCAGTGGCTTTCTCCGGGTACCTCACACAGAATGCTATACCTCGTGCGGTACCGATCCAATTCCTAAATCCTGAATCAAGAATACAGCGTTAGATGGGTAAACCGTACAGGATAGTTTACGCCTCTCCGATGCCGAAGTGAGAAGCTAATATATGAATGGAATAAGTAAATAGAGGATTAAGGAGTTATTACCCGTCAAAGGTGGTTGTGCAAATGCATAAATACTTGAGCAAGGGAAAGGGGTTTCCCCTATCTTCGATTTGGGACGCATATTGTTCCTTTGCAGTTAATGTCAGCCTTCTGGTGCAGTTAATGTCAGCCTTCTGGTTCATGTCCCTTGTTATACCCGAGAGGGATGCAAGGAGAGAAATTGGTTAATTAATTTTGCATAATTCATATTTAAATGCATCAAGTGCAAGGGAGGTTAGTGGTAGATAATCTAAATCCTAACTTTCATTCATTTGATCACTAGTTTAGTTTAGAGTAATTTAGTTTACATTTGAGCATCTAGTTGTTTTCAATTCAAAACCATCTTCAAAAACCAAAATCAAATCACTACTCTATCTTGTACATACTCACCATGAGCCTAAATTTCCTTCTAAATTTAGGTTTGTGATTGTACATTTGCATATTTTAGCTCTCCTTAGGTTCACACCCTATCTAGTGAAAGGAATCCAATCCTCATGGGTTCGACAACCTTTCTTAAATCCCTATACTATTACTTGTACCCCTTATACTTGAGGATGACTATTTGGCTAACAATTATCGTGTACTCTAAAAAGTCTAGGTTCAAAGACGTGTTGCACATTTCAAACCGTGAGACTTAGCAATAGTAGGATGGCTGGTAATGGCATGAGAATATGAAGGAAATTCGCACCTAACGGAAAATTAAGTCTTGTAAATTTGATTACCGTGTACTCTAGAAAGTCTAGATTCAAAGACATACGTGGAACACATTTCAAACTATGAGATACATAAAATGTTTATGTATAGACAATTGATAGATAACTCATTTCTGTAAGTTCTTGGATACTTCCTTTTTCGCCAATTCTCTTATATCTTAGCTTTATAATCAAACCAAAATTTGATAGGTCTTATTTTGTTTTTTTTTGGTGTAAAGGTGTTGTTGCTAAGAGATAAAGGAATAGAAAGTAAATGTAGGTTCATATTTGCTTCTTTAGCTGCTTGTTTTCTTAATCAATAAGAATGAAAAAACAAGAGGTTTTTTTTTTATCAAAAAAAAAAAAACAACTAAAAGTTGGAAGTTAGCTTTTAGTTTTGTCTTTTTGCATGGTTTCCAAATTTAATTTCTTATGTTCTTAAATGAGTCTTCACGTTCACATACTGTTCAAGTAGATGGAAACCCTCTACTCATTTCCAAAAACTAAAAGAAGAAGATGGAAACCCCTAGCTAATGGCTCTTATTTTCTCTCTCAACCCGACCCGACCCGTCCATATGATCCATTTTCCTCGAGGAAGCGAAGAAACACGATGAGTGTTATATGGTCCATGAGGTATGAGATTTGTATCCATACTCCAAGAACTTAACTACACACTTACATAATTACATAATAAACGATTCAACAATGTTAAAATATTTTTGTTTGGGTTCCAATCAAGGGACACTTTATTTTATACATATTTTTACATCTTTTTTTAGCCATTAGATTTAATTGTTTTCAATGGTCTTGATTAATTATAAGCATGATATGGCAAATGACATGGAAGCAATTATGAATATATTTTCTCACACAAAAAAAAAAAAAAGATAAACTTTAATAAAATAGTTTTATAAGGAAAATCAAAAATCAAATATAGAAGATCTTCTGGAAAATATGAAAGGTCTTGCTGTAATACCTCAGAATTTTGTTATTAATTTATGAGGATTTTTATGAAAATTATTAAGTTGACTGTTAGGACGATTATGTGGTTCGATGGTGGAGTGGAATTATTTTTCGGATGAATAATTACTCAGAATGTGTTGCTTTAGGGAGCTTGAGGGTTGACTTTTTAAATGTTGAGTTTCTCTCAAAACTTCCTTCACAAAAGTTGTAGAGCGCGTCGATACAACTTCGTGGATATATGGCATGCGTAAAACAGAGATCGTATGAGAAAGTTATGATTAGCGGAAAAGTCTGCTATTTTTGGGAAATTACTATAAATAGAAATTTTTGATTTTGGAAATCTTTATTTGATAGTTTACCAAAATAGAAAGTGCTTCTCTCCGTTCTCTGCCTTCAGAAACCTAGGGTCCAGCAGGAACCCGACCAGCCGGAACCCGACTGACCTAACCTGGTTTTATCTCTGATTTCTAGCATTCTTCGGCGACAGCGCTAGCCCAGATTTGTTTGCCACCACCTCGCCGTCCTCCCTACCGGCATCTTTTGCACTGATTTGCACGGAGCAAGCAGATCGAAGCGAGGAAGAACAACGATGGCGGTCCGACTTGGCTCCGGCCGATTCCGGCAATGATAGGGCTCGAAACTACCCACGTTTTGACGCTCTCCTCTTGCTGATTCCAACCATACCAGTCTTGTAGCTCGAATCGAAGTGTGGTGATCAGAATCCCAATTTGAAGGTTTGAGCTTTCGGCGGAGATTTAGGCCGAATTGGGGTTTGCTCCAGATATTAAAGTTGATCATCATGCTGTACTCTAAATTGTGGACAGTTGGATTGGCCTGGAACGGAGGTCAAAGTGGCGGCGCATAGGGCTCACGCGCAACTGCTTTTGGCGGCGCATCTGGCCTCTGTTGGAGCATATCCTTGCTCTGTTAGCATCTACTCGTCAATACTAGCATTTTGATATATGGTTTCTGGCATTTGGTGATCGTTTGAGCACGTTAGGGTTTTTAGTGGTTTCGATTATCTCGGTTTTCGATCTGTGAGGATCCGACAGTTGGATTGACTTGTCGTTTTTGTGATGACCTGAATTTTCATTATTTAATTCTTACAATTAATAATGGGCCAGTTGTACGAAATATGGGTGTTATGCTTTGTTCGTATGTTGGTGGTGAAATGGATTTATTTTAGGACGAATAATTATTCAAACAATATCATTTTAGGGGGACGCGAATGTTGAATTTTTATATGTTGAATTTCTCAAAAATCTCCCTTCACAAAAGTCGTAGAGTGCGTCGTTTACGAGTTCGTCGACATGTGGCACGCGTAAATCGGAGTTCGTACAAGAGATTTATAGTTAACGGAAGTTTCTGCTATTTTTAGTAATTACTATAAATAGAATTTCTGTTTTGGGAAAAATTAGAATTAGTTTTTTTGGAAACTTTCCAAAATCGGAAACCCCCCAAACGCTCAGTTCTCTCTCTTCAAAACCCTCGACCCGACCCAGACCCAATTCTTTAACCTAGTCGAAACTCGCTCCTTCGGTGACGGTAGACTACTGCACCGACCCAGATCGCTTCCTCTCCTCCATCCGGTGCTCCCTACAGTGGCATCTAGTGCCAATTCTCACCCACGGCTGCGTAGCGAAGCGACGAAGCTTAGTAACGGTGGACCCGATTTGTTCTCCCAATGAATTCCAGTGATCGTAGGACGTGAAATCAGTCACGTTTTGCTCCTGGCAGTGTACACTTTCGATCCATGGTGGTGGTTTTGATCGATTCTTAGTGTAGAGCTGCAACTCTTGATGAACAATGAATTTTGGCTTGCGGCAGTGATCTAGGCCGAATTGGCCCAAGTCTCAGGTATTAATGTTGATCTCGTAGTGTTAACTCCATTTTGGACGGTTGGATCAAGCTGGTTTTGAGTTTGGCACGGCGGTGCGTGAGTTGTAGGTGCAGCCGCTTGTGGTGGTGTGTCCGGCCATGTCTGGGGCAGTTTCTTATCTCATTTTTCATCTACTCGTCGATGCGAGCATTTTGATATATGTATGTAATTTTTGGAGATCATTTGATAATGTTAAGGTTTTCTGTTATTTTGAATTGTTCAGTTTTCGATTCGTGAGGATCAGACCGTTCAACCGACTTGTAGTTTTTACATATTGATCATAGGAGTATTCTGGAGACTTTGAGTAGTCTAGGATGAAGTTTCGCCTCGATTGGCGTTACTTATGGGTTTTAGTTCAAATGAGGGATTCGGACTTTAATCGCTTTGTGATTCGTATACTAAATTATGATCGTACTTTCCTTAGGTGCTTGACAGAATGCGTTTTGTAAGTTATCTAGTCGTGCTAAGACGCAACAAGAATTTCGAGGTTAGTAATTTCACAATGTTCATTTACGAACGGAGTTACCTTTATCGTTTTGGGAGTTATTTATTTTACTGCAAACTATAGTTAGTATTAGTGGCATTCCAGAGTGAATGACTACATATTTATGTGAAATATATATATCCTTGTGAGTGTGATGTATGATGAAGAATTATGCATGATGGTGTTCATGTTATTGTTTTGAATGTGACTTTTCGGAAAACAATATTGTGGAAAAAGATGTTTTCTATTAATTGTTTAAATTGTGTTGAGATGGGTGTGACATTTTGAGTCAAGCGTGACTTATTTTAAATGTATTAGTCTTTGTACCAAGAGTCACAGATGGTGATCAGGGAAGGGGAAATATTTTATTAGATTTATGTAACATTTTTAGGTCGTGTGCAACTTATTCAAATGTTTGGTTCAAATACCAGATGGGTTTGAAAATCAGATGTCACAGATGGTGACCAAGGCATGTAATCGGGAACCAAGCCTTTGGCTGGGCGATTGGTTATGATCAGTTAGAGGTCTAGTTTGTCTGCTATTATAGCTTATGGGGGTAACGATAGAAGTTGCTTGAGACTCATAAGTATGTAGTTTAATAGAGAGCGAGTCTCAAGGATATTCTTTCTTTTATTGTCCGTGAGGGACTTTGAATTTCATATTTATTTGTTGAGTTATCAAATAATATGTTTTTGTCACGGTGGTGACTTATGTTGTTCCTCCTGAGATAAGGACTTGGAGTGTTGGAAGGAATCATGCTTGAGTTGTTTCTTTAAGTTGATTGGTGGTGTTATTGTGATTGGTGTGAGTTGCTTAATTGATGTGTTTGAGTTACTCATACAAACTTTCATAAGCTTGCTAGGTTTTTCGTGTGGCACGTGGTGCACTATTCGATGGTATAAGGGTTAATCCTGCAGGTTAGAATAATCGTGGCTGAAGCTGAGATAGTGTGTTCGCAGCTGTATGGATAGGAAGCAAATTTTGTTGGCTTTGCCATTGTTATGACTTCTACTATGTAGTAAGCTCTGAGGAACATTTACTTCTATTTTGTTGTGGTAAATTTAATACGTGAACTTGTGTAACATATGACTTTGCGGAGCGAGTTTATATTGACATTGTGAGTTCAGGACATCAATATTTACTTGGTTTAAAAGGAAAAAATTTTCAATTATTTTATTTTGATGGCTGAACCATCACGTCTGTATGATTGTGATAATTATCTTGATTTTTATTGATGTTTAAAAATCGGGGCGTGACAATTTTGACATATCAGTCCTAGGAGTGTATTTGGACGGTCTCGGATGAAGCTTCGTCTTGATTGACGTAGTATTCGGGCTTTAGTTCACGTGTTTTGAACTTAGATCGATGCTTTCGTACCTCAAGTGGTATTAAGATGTGACCTTGATGTGATTAGGTACGTGACGAAGTTATGTTGGACAGATTGTTGCGATTGTGTTAGCTCAATTCTATAAGAAGACGCAACAGGATTCTGAGGTGAGTAAATCTCACAATGTTTATTTACGAACAAAGTTACCTTATCATTTTGAGAGTTATTTATTTAACTGCAACTATAGTTGGTATTAGTGACATTCCTGAGTGCATGACTTTATATGTGTGTGTGTGTGTGTGTGTGTGTGTGTATCCTTATGGATTGATTTGCGTGATGGAACAATATTAGTGAGTGTGTTCATTTTATTGTTTTGGGGGGTGACTTTTCGGGAAATCTTTTATAGATTTGGGTAACATTTTGGGTCTTGTACAACTCGCTTAATATATTGGTCTTTATCCCAGTTGATGATCAAGATGGGGAAATCTTTTATTAGATTTAGGTAACATATTGGGTCCAGTACGACTCGCTTAATGTTTTGGTCTTTGTACTGAGGATCCGAAGACTTGGGGGTTGAGGATGGAGTTCATGGGATGTAACCAAGGCATGTTATCGAGAACCAAGCCTTGGCCAGGTGATTGATCACGATCAGTTAGAGCTCTAGTCTGTCTGCCGAGGTATCTTGTGGGAGTAACAGTACTGTTATTTGGGACTCATGAGTACGATTTGTTAAAAGAGAGTCTTGAGAGTATTCTTTCTTTTATTGTCCATGAAGGACGTAGGTTTTCATATTTTAATTGTTGAGGTTTCAATTAATATGATTTTGTCACTGAGTGACATGTGTTTTTCCTTATGAGAAAAGGATTGGAATTTTTGAAATAATCAAAACGTGAGTTGTTCCTTAAGTGAATGGGTGGATTTCTCGAAATTTGCATGAGTTGCTTCTTTAAGGGAACGGGTGGATTTCTCAAGATTTGTGTGTTTCCTTAAATAGAATGGGTGGGTTTCTCATGATTTGTGTGAATTGTTTCCTTAAATGGAATGGGTGGGTTTTCTTGTAATTGGTGTGAGTTGTTTTGATTGATGTATTTGAGTATACTCATTCAAGCTTTCAAAAGTTTACCGGTTTTGTGGTTGCAACTCCGTGCACTATTCAATGGTGTAGGGGTTAATCCTGCAGGTTAGGGTAATCGTGAGTGAAGCTAAGATCTAGTAGCAGCTGTATGGGCAGAAAGCTAATTTTCTGGCTTTAGTGTTGTTAAGACTTCCGCTATGTATTAAGCTCTGAGGGATCATTTATTTATTATTTTGTTATGTAACTTAATTCGTAAACTTATGTAATGTATTATGTGACTCTATGGAGCGAGTCTGTATTGACATTGTGCGCTCGGGGCATCAATATGTACTTAGTTTAAATGGAAAAAAATTTCAGGTATTTTGTATTGATAACTGAACCATTCACGCCAGGTATAATATTGTGAGATTATCTTGATTTTTAATTGTTTTAAAAATCGGTGCGCTCTCCTTTCAGCACCATATTCTCCTTTTTTCTTGAGTTGAACAATTAGTTTTTTTTTTCAATGGTACCATTGATATCATTTCATATAGGTTTCACACGATTTGCTACAATAAAGTTTCTCACCCATATCATTTTGTTTTATTGCAGTTTGTGTTGTAAAAATCCATCCTCCCCAGTCTCCTTCTTTTATTCCATCAAGTTAGTATGAGTAATTGTACAAGTTTTCATATCTCTCTTCTTCTCGGGTCTTCAACGGTTTTCATGCCCCTCTTATTTCTTTTAGGCCAAAATCACAACCTATCATTCGATCTAGGTCTAGATGAAGAAGATTTGGTGGTGTTTTTTTTTTTCTCAATCTAAGTAATCTTGCTGAGTTCCACTGGAATATGTTTAACAATTACAATAATTATTGTTATTGCAATCAACTTGAAGAATATACACTTGGTGGGATAGAGAGGCTATGCCTCTTTTCGACATTCATCTTCTAATTATGTTTTGATTTTCTATATACAATTATTTTCAATTAAGTTTTTTTTAATAGAAAATATAATTATTTTCACGTCATTTACCAAATCATATATAAACTAATCAAGACCATTGAAAGTATTTAAATCTAATAAAAGAAGTGTAAAAATACTATGTTGTTCAAGTGAACCCTAATTTGTGTTTAGCTCAAACTCTAGGTTACTTGACCTAGTGGTAATAAAGTTCAATTAGAATGATCTAGATTCCTAATCAATGTACGATTACTTTCCTTGTATAATTGAGATTCTATGCTTTGTAATCCTCTATATAAAGAGGCCCCTATTATCAATGAGAATAGACAGCAAATTTCTCTCAATTTTTGATTCCCTAAAACACGTTATTAGCACGAAGCTCTAACCCTGAAACCCTAATTTCGTAGCCCTCAAATTCCAACATCCACTGCCCCACATATTGAAGCCCTAGCCTCAAGGAACCCAGAACCGGCGGCGGAACCACCAGAACCGGCCTGAAAACCCCTGAACCGGCGGTTGGAAAAATATGACCGGCCCCTGCCCCCTGCAAGCACCTGCTAAGGTCCCTGCACGCCCCTACCGAGTGCTGCGGGGCCTTTGTCGAGAGCCCTGCAAGCATCTGTCGAGAGCCCTGCACGCTTCCTACCGAGACTTGCCGAGTGCTGCCGACATCTGCCGAGAAGCCCAGCGCGCACCTGCCGACACCTGTGCCTGCCCCTGCCGACAGCCCCGCACACACCTACCAAGCCCCCGCGCACACCTGCCTAGCAACTGTCGACATCTGCCAACAGATCCCTTTTAGGTCATCGATAGCTACCGATAGCCCCTGCCTAGCACCTGCAAGAGCCACGCAGCAGCCCTGTAGCAGCTCCGCACAAGCCTTGCTAGGCTCTGCCACCTCTGCCTGCAGCCACCACCAGCTCAGCTCCGGCCACCGGCGACCACCGTCCGACCACCACTTTTCCGGCGACCTCCGGTGACCCGTTTTCCTGCCATCTACAGTAACTTTTTCGGTCAAAATTTCCGGCCACTTTTCAAGGTAAACTTTTCTAAAAGTTCTCATTTTTTGAAGTTTTTTTTTCATTCTTTTCTCAGGGACTTGCAACCTTCCTTCTTCTACCCCCCTTTCTTCTTCATAGGGGAGACCAAAAAGCCGAACTATGGGGGTTCGTGCTTACTCCAAGCTTGGAGCTTGTAGAGTCCTCCAAACTTAGAGTTTGTTGAGGTAATACGATCGACCACAAACATCATTGTTTCGATCTAATCTAACCCCTCTTGGAATTGAATTTCTTGGAAGCGTTTATGCTCGGAAATTCCTAATTTCTTGTAAGCGACTACGCTCAGAAATTTTTATTGTTTTCGTGGTAGCCTATTTCGCTCCGAAACTAACCCTATTTTCTTGTTGTTTTTCAGGATGAGTAACCTGAACAAGTTGAGCTTCGCTCCACTAGAGACAACAGGCGCATGATACCACAAGTGGGTCTGTGATGTGCGCTAGCATCTTAAGGCTGATGGGATCCTGAGTACGATCCAAGAGCCAAGTCAGGACGTGCTTACTCCTTAACAAGTTGCTGCTTTTGAAGCAAATAGAGCTACGAGAGAGGCTAATGAAGCAAAAGCCATTATTCTCATGACAAGGCACATGAATGACGCGCTCCAAAATTAGTACCTCAATGAGGAATACCCAAGAAAACTATGGGTAGAACTCGAGTAGCATTTTGGCAACATCCGTGGTTCCCTGCTTCCAAACTTAGAAGTGAGATGACATAGCCTCCGCTTCTGTGATTTCAAGTCTGTACTTGACTACAATTCAGAAGCACTTCGTATCAAGTCTTTGATGGAATTCTGTGGACAGAAAATCACTGATACGATGTTGTTCGAGAAAACTCTCTTCACCTTCCCTGTCTCTGCGTTGATGGTAGCTAAAAACTATCGGATTGATGTCAATGCTAGACGCATCACAAGATTTCATACGCTTGTTAGAGCCATGAACGTAGCTGAAAAGCACAACAACATACTTGTGAAGAACTATAACTCTAGACCTGTGGGAGAAAAGCCAATTCCAAAGTTTAATTATAGTCGCGCCCCTAAAGGAGGGCGCCAGGAGCGAAACCCTAAGGAAAGGGATTATTTTGGACGTTCTAGTCCATATTCTCGCCCCAAAGAGGAAGGAAATCGCCAAGATAGGCGTGCACAGAACCGTAGAGGTAAACGTGCGAAAAGAAAGAGAGGCCAAGCCTCTGGATATGGTGGTGACGCCACCAGATGGAATAGCCATCCCCAAAGCGCTCCTAAAGCGCCTCGATCAAGGGAACCTGACCACAATGATGCTTGTTTTCGGTGTGGAGCGTCCGGACATTGGGCTAAAGTATGTAATGCACCCCAGAATATTGCTAACGCGTACAAGACGTATCTTGAAGCAAGGGAAGCAAATCACATGAAGCAAGAAGATCAAGATGACGATCTCTCTCTAAGGGTTGAAGACTTCAAAGGCCAAGATCCAGACATTGGTGATTTTGATTAAGTCTTTTTATTTTCCAAGAGATGTAATAGGCAATTGCCATATTATTTTGTAGTAGATGCCAATGGTATTAGTTTTTCTTCAAAGTAGGCGTACTCAATACAAATGTGATGTCTAGGAAGGTTTTGAGATTAGTGGTACTTGAGAGAGGTTTGCTCCACCGACATCTCTCTACTCACCTGGTCACATTTGCGTTGGAATTACCGAAAGAAGTTAGACGACCACCATTGTTTTGCATTAGCTAGTTTTTTTGGGATTAGATTTTCTTTGGTCAAAGAGACAATGATGTAACTCCGTTGGCTTATGAATAAAATTTCGAGTTCTTTTCATTATGACTCCATTTTTATTCTTTGTGACTACGATGGCTGGGCCATTAATATAAATTCAAGGACATGGAATAGCTCAAGTTCCCCTTGCTAAATGGCACCTTGATTATTGTCACAGAAACTCTCTACGCTTCTAGGGTAAATTGCACCTATGAATAGCCAACAGATTCTATGCGAAAACGTGTGTAGAGAACGGAAATGAGTTCCTTTGCAAATGCCTCTAACGATTGCAAATAAAGGCGCATCTTAGAGAAGTTTATGTGTCTCTCTAGTGGACTCTATGTCACTATTCGAGCTATTAAATCCAATGAAGTTATGAGAGAAGATCTTTTGGATTTAGACACATATTGGCTTTGTCACGACAGGATAGGTCATCCTAGTCATGATATGATGATCCGTATACTAAAGACTTCACACGGACATCCATTCTTCAGAGTGAGAAGAAGGAAGAATTAAAAATTGATTCCAGGACTTAGTAAGACAGCAACCACCTCAGCATCTGGCGCAGCAACTGTCTTGGGACGCCATAGGGCCGCCCAAGTCCTTCTTGATGACGCCATAAATGGCGCCAACCATGAGCATGACACCATGGTTGTTCCTCCCAATGGCCATGACGCCATACATATTCATTCCTATGGCCCCAACGCCATAATGGGAGATGTAGTCACACATTTTGCTTTTAAGAGCGCTATAGACACTCAGGCCCAACCAAAATCCTCATTGGTTGCTTCTAAAGCCTCTTGCTCATTTTACAAAGCTCATTCCTTAAGGAAATTAGGACTGAGACCATCCTATGCAAATGATATGACAATACTCATTCTGTTCTTACAAAGAATCCGTAGGGATTCTGTGAACTAATGTAACCAACTTGCGGACATTGAAATATCTCATGAGGTTGGTTGATACGCAAACACACTGGTCACGTGTTGCGCCATTGTCCACCTATAAATGCTGCTTATGCTCTACTCCTAGCACATATCATATGACATCGGGCTCACTCCCCAAATCATCCTATTCAGTCAATTGGATTTGACTATGCTAGAGAGTTTACATCGAAGACTTTCGATGGTTATTGCATTCGGACTAATGTTGGACATTATATTCCTATGAACACACCCAATTGGTCTCGCGGAAACAACTACGATGGTAGTCTGAACATTGGTAATGCGCACCAATCTTCTTACATCCGCTTGGGGTGATGCAATATCACATGCAGTTATGCTAATTCGTCTACGACCTCCCGCCACTTAACCTACCTATGCGTTACAACTAGTGACTGAGTACAAATATCGTACTTGCGCACATTTGGGTGAGCCATTTATGTGCCAATTGCGCCGCCACAGTGCACTATGATAGGTCCTTACAGATGAATGGGCCACTACGTTGGATTTATGCCTTCAACAATTGTCTGCCATTTAAATGCCCTTGCAAGGCGATCTCCTTACCGCTAGAGTTGCGGATGTCACTTTGATGAGACAATCTTCCGTTGTTAGGGGGAGATAAGAACATGAATGTTCAGCATGAACGACAGGACTTGTCGTAGTCTGTCCCTACTATGTCTTATCTCGATCCCTGTTAAAGTGACGAGATCACACAAATATGCTGCAAACATGTCTGCAAGGAAGTACGTCCCTACGAGAGGACGTAGCGCCACCCTACACGAAGGTAGGCATGGCGCCAACACCAAAAAGAGTGGCACTCTGGCGTTATAGGCCATGGCCCCAGCTAGGATGCGTGGGAGGCCCGTGGGTTTGAAGGATACTTTGGCACATTCCAATCCTTTGATCATTAAGACTCAGAATTCGTCTCATGAGTATCTTCCTGGTTATGGTTATCGTTGGGGGACGCCTCAATGTCAGAACCTATTCCTGAGAATATAGAGCTCTATGAAACTTACACTAGTGTACATGAGATGTGGGATAGAAACTCCATCATAATTGATGATGTAGTTGCACACTTAGTTGCACATGAGTTTGTTGAGTCCGATGATATCGAACCACGCTTCGTTGGTGAATGAATGCCAACGCAGAGAGATTTGGCCTAAATGAAAAGATGTGATCCAGGTTAAGATGGATTCTCTAACGAAGAGGAAGGTTCTTGAGCCAGTGATGCCAACACCTCTAAACATAAAACCTATGGACTAATGGGTCTTCGTTAGAAAGCGTGATGAGAAAAAGAGATGGCAATCTCGCCTTATGGCGCAAGGCTTCTCACAAAACGCACTAGAATTGACTACAATGAGACATATTCTCTCGTAATGGATGTCATTGCACTCCACTACCTTGTCAGTTTGGTAGTTTCGGAATAACTGAACATGCAGCTTACAAATGTGGTCACTACATACCTATATGGGGATCTAGATACGGAATATACATGAGGGTTCATGGTGAACTTCATTTACCCAAGTCAAGTGGCTCTAGACCACGGAGCGCGTTTACAATAAGATTGAAACGCTCACTAAAGTGACTACTTGATTGGGAAGGGATATGCCCACGCGTTTCCATAACAAGTTTCGCGGTTCATCCGAGTTTGAGATGAAGGATTTTGGGAGAACACTATTATGTCTCGGTTTGGAACTTGAGCATCATGTTGATAGATGCTTAGGCATTTTGACAAGGTCAAACCTTCAAGCACCCCCATGATCGTCCTTGGTCTTGATCCTGAAAAGGATCATCTTCGTCTGAAGGATGATGACGAAGATGTGCTAGAGGCAGAAGTGCCTTACTTGAGTACAATAGGCGCATTATTGTCCTTAACCGGACATCTCATTTACAATGAACTTGTTAGCTAGATATAGCTCAGTGCCAACGCGACGCCATTGGATTGGTGTAAAAGATATCTTTCGATACTTGAGATGTACGATCGATATGGGCTTGTTCTATCCCTACAGAGAGAAGATGGATTCGGACCCATCAAGTGCCAGGGACGCCACACATGGTGGATTGCGTTCCCTCTCCCCATCCCAAAACGATATAAGTGTTTTGGAAGGTTTTGTTGATGCTGGGTACCTCTCTGACCCACACAAAGGTCGCTCCCAAATTGGTTATGTTTTCACCATGGGAAAGACCGCGATATCTTGGAAGTCTATAAAGCAGACCTTAGTCGCTACCTCTTCGAATCATGTAGAGATTATTGCTCTTCACGAAGCATTTCGTGAATGTATATGGCTTCGATCCATAGTTACGCATGTTCGAAGCAATTGTGGTCTGAAGTCTACCACAGATGAGCCAACGAGCATTTATGAGGATAATGCTGCTTGCATTGAACAAATGAAGCAAGGCTACATCAAAGGCGACAACACCAAGCATATATCACCCAAATTCTTCTACAATCAACAACAACAAAACCTCCTCAAGATCAAAGTGAACCAAGTTCGATCTGAGGACAATGTGGCTGACTTGTTTACAAAGTCCTTGCCCAAATCCACGTTCGAGAAACATGTGGCAAGAATTGGCTTGCGGAAATTATCTGAACTCTCATGATCGTAGTCATCAGGGGGAGGCACAGACATCAGGGGGAGATGTCTACATGTTCGTCTCGAATAGTGAAGGGTGTGTTGTGCTCTTTTTCCCCTTCGACCGTGGTTATTTTTGTCCAACTGGGTTTTTGTTATTCGGCAAGGTTTTTAACGAGGCAACGAAAGAAGCACCGCGTTTGGCCAACATAAGGGGGAGTGTTCAAGTAAGGGTTCTTGACCCAAAGCACAAAAATAGACTAAAACTATTCCACTTACCCCAACAACAAAATTTTATTCCCACTAACACAATTTAAGATAAAATGACAGTTTTAACCTCGATTTAATTAATAAATTACAAATACCCTCTCTTCTATCTCTCTCCCTCCCTCACCGGCGATTTCTTCTGCCTTCTCTCTCTTTCTCTTTCTCTCTCCCTCTCTCTTTCTCTCTCTCTCTCTCTCACAGCCAGTGCACGGCCTTCATCTCAATCTCTGGTCTAGATGGCCGGCGGTGAGACGAGGCCGACGATCACGTCGACGGAGGTGATACATCGGTGAAGGTGCAGATCCAATCGACGACCTCAAACTCCGCTTTGTCATTTCGCGGCGACGACGGTCTGACCTTTATGGTTGACAAGCTCCTCAGGCTACGAGTCGAGGAACTCCGATGCGAGGTCCCTGTTGCGACGTTTCAATGGTGTTATCGTTGGTTGACGAGCTCTGCAGGCTACGCCGAGAAGCCACTGGAGGCCTTGAAGGAGATTCAGTCGCTTGTGGTGCCGGTGAGCTTTGGCCTTCTGCTATCGCTTTGATCTTCAAATGGGCTTTCTGGGCCTTTATTGTTGATCGTGCTCGTGTCACCGGAGGAGTTGAATTGGAGGAAGGGTGCGTCGTAGTGATATGAAAATGAGGTGTTGCGACGTGTCTGCAATTGGATTCGAAGGATATGAAAAAGAGACTCGGGGGCTATTTCTTCGAGCCAGGTGGTCAACTGGTCATGATGCAAATTAAGTGCAGAACCAAAAATAGAAGCAAGTTGAAAGTCTGGCGGAACTGCAAAAGAAAAAGATAGGCTTGAAAGTTGAAACTCTAAAAAAGGTTACGTATGAGACAAAATGGCAAGGTGGAGCACAGCAATACCAATTTGGTGCCCAGAGCATTTCTGGGTGCCTAAATCAACTTCTTTTGTTTTTTGTTTTTTGTTTTTTTTTTGTTTTTTTTAAGACTCTGGGCAGAAGGCTAAGAAGGCGAGAAGGAAAGAAAACAAAAAAAGTTTTATTATCTCGTAATACTGAAGGTCTATTAGGGGGTAATAGACGTCTATTGGGGGGCAATAGACGTTTTGAATTGGTGTAATATTCTCATTTTTTTCCTTTAATGAAAGTTTTATTTGTCTAAATCTAGGAAGATTAGTTCCTATTCTGGTGACTGAAAATCCAATTGGGGGGCAATAGACGTCTATTGGGGGGCAATACATGGCTGATAGTCGTGTATTGGGGGGCAATACATGGCTAATAGACCTCTATTGGGGGGCAATAGAGGTCTATTGCCCCTTTATTAGTGGCAATAGATGTCTATTAGGATAATAAACATTTCCGGTGAGGTTTTTTGAAAGGTCCGATGGGCGGCGGCAAGTGACTGGAATCCGGCGAAAGTTGGTCGGATTCCGGCGAAGTCTCATATGGTTTCTCTTTCTTCCATTCTCTCTCTCTAAGTAACAAAGGGCAAGGGTAAAATGGTATTAAAAAAAAATTAAAAACAAAAAAAGAATCGTAATAGGGTGTTAAGGAACACCTCCTTAGAGTGTTTTGGGTAAGAGAGAATTAAAAAAACTTAATGGGGTAAGTGGGAAAAAAATCGATAGAAATGGGGTAAATGGACAAAAACCCGTTCAAGTAAACCCTAATTTGTGTTTAGCCCAAACTCTAGGTTACTTGACCTAGTGGTAATAGGGTTCAATTAGAAGGATCTAGATTCCTAATCAATGTACGATTACTTTCCTTGTATGATTGAGATTCTATGCATTGTAATCTTCTATATAAAGAGGCCTCTATTATCAATGAGAATAGACAGCAAATTTCTCTCAATTTCTGATTCCCTAAAACATATGCCTCTTTTCGACATTCATCTTCTAATTATGTTTTGATTTTCTATATAAAATTATTTTCAATTGAAATTTTTTTAAAAAAAATATAATTATTTTCACGTCATTTATCACATCATATATGAAATTAATTAAGACAATTGACACGTTTACTTACTTAGAATGGAAAATAATTATAAATCGGAGACAAGTGGAATGGGAGAAGAAAGGAATCGGTATTGATTCCGGAGGAAAGATTCCTAAACCCATCTCCCCCCTTCGTAATCGAATTCCTGAGTATTCAGGAATCGATTTCTGATAAATAGGTGGGACCTACACGAATTCCGATTCTTTCATGTGTTAGTAAACACATGAATTCTTTTACCCAGAATCATTCCGATTCCTTTATGTGTTAGTAAACACAGGGGTGTTTTTACTCCGTAATCATTCCATTACATTCCATTCCATTCCAAGTAAGTAAACGTGCCCTAAAAGTATTTAAATCAAGTGTAAAAATAGGTAAAAGAAGTGTAAAATAAAGTGTTCCAATACATAAAAAAGTGTAAAAATAGGTGTAAAATAAAGTGTCCCAATGTACAAGAAGCAAAAAAGATTCATTAGTACCATAAAAAAAAAAAACCAAAAGATTCATTAGACGGCACGTCGTACGACACACAATGTACAAGAACTTGCACAACAAGCTGGTGCGTTTTGATGCCTTCCCGACTCCTAAAGCCGCACTACTCGTCTTCTTCTTCTCCTCACAATTCTCCATTTTAGTAAAACCCATTTCTGCTCTGATCACTCAAACTAAAACCCTCTCGCTCTCCCATGGCCATGGATATCGATTTCAAAGACTACCAATTGCGCTGCGAGCTCCGCGGCCACGAAGACGACGTAAGATCTCTCTCACCCTCTCAATTTTCTTCTTCTCACTTTTTTCTGCTGATCAATAATCTCCGTACTGTTCTAGACCTTCAAAGAAGAATTGAATACTCTGTAATTGAAATTTTCTGAACCAATTTAGGTTCGTGGAATTTGCGTGTGCGGCAATGCTGGAATAGCTACTTCTTCACGTGATCGAACTGTTAGGTTATGGTCCTTGGACCCTTCCGACGAACGCCGGTATGCGCCGGCGAAGATTCTGCTGGGCCACTCGAGTTTCGTGGGCCCAGTGGTGTGGATTGAGCCCAATGAGGAGTATCCAGAAGGCCGAATTGTGTCTGGTGGCATGGACACTATGCTGTTGGTGTGGGACTTGAAGACTGGGGAGAAGGTCCAAACTCTCAAGGGACATCAGTTGCAGGTTACAGGCATCGCTTTTGATAATGGAGACATTGTTTCATCTTCTGTGGACAAGTGAGTGTTTACTTCAATTTTGCTGTGTGAACTGGATGAATTATTAACCCTTATTGCTATAGAATATAGGTCTGTATCGTGTTGATTGTGTGTACAAGCAATTATGGGAAAATGATTTTGGCCTAAGTGCCCATTTGAACTGGTTAAGTGAATCTGGCTAATCCATGTTGCCTGTTTTGGCAAAACAAATTGGTATTTGTTCTGTTAGTATGCTTATGTGCTGGTTGATTTACTATTGACCAGCTCTAGGGCACACGAATAGTTGATTCTCTTTTGGGTTCCTAAGCTATTATGCTCTTCTGATACTATAGGTTGTTGATTTTCTTTTCGTGTCTTTTCAACAGTACTTTAAAAAGGTGGAGGAATGGCCAACTGGTAGAATCTTGGGAGGCTCATAAGGCAGCAATCCAAGCAGTTATAAAGCTTCCTTCTGGCGAACTTGTCACTGGTATGGTTATAACTTGTGGAAGGATACATATTATATATAATTTTTTTTTCTATTCACCAAGTGTTGGTATGGTTTCACTAAATTTTTGGACCCCCTTTTTTATAATTCAATTTGTTTCTGGCTTGTGATCCTTATTTTGTTCATGCCATATGCATCTGTTTTCGTAAAAAGTAGGTATGAAGCACATTATGTTGAGCATGAACTGTTAGGGGCCATCAAAGCATGTGCCATACAGGCCATTAGGCTATACGTCTACAGGAGTAATAGCATAGGTGATTGAGGGAGTTTGCTAAACTTCACAGGCTTGCTGAAGACTCATGCCATGCTTGCATTTAACTAGGGAATTTCTCAAGTTTGAACCGGGTTTAAAACACATGTGATGCATGTATCTGTGTAACTTTAGGACTGAAAAGAGCACAGTGCACATTGGCGGCACTTTCTATACAACTGTATACTTTCAGTGCTAAGTGAGCATGCTAGTTTGCTTCAGATCATAGAACCGTAGAATTTCACTTGCTCATAGCGTAACTTTAGTTGCACATTGGCTGCACTTTCTATACAACTGTATACTTTCACCGCTAAGTGAGCATGCTAGTTTGCTTCAGATCATAGAACTCTAGAATTTCACTTGCTCACATGTAAGAAAGGCGTTATAGATTAGATATTGTTTGATCTTGTCATGTTGAGCTGACCACATTCTACATGAGATTCAAATGCATAGATCCATCTTTTTCTAGAAACTTATGATGTTGACTCTATTTTCTTTGTCCAGGTTCAAGTGATACTACTTTAAAACTTTGGAGAGGAACTACATGTACTCACACGTTTGTTGGGCATACAGGTAATTATCTTCTGTCATGCTATGTTCTGATATTAATTTTTGTATGTCCTCAATAACAGTGATGGTGTTTTTGTTATTTCCTACATTGTGGCTTATATAAGAACTATGTATGGTCTAATAACTTGTAAGATGACATTTGAAGACCATTAGATTGAAAGACAGCTTGCTCTAATAACTTGCATAAAGTGTGCCTTTTTTTGTTGCTTTGTTATATATATTATTTATTTTTTAGTAATAATGCAAATGCATAGAATCTCCTCTTGGAAAAAGAATTTGCATACAACGTCTTGCAGTCATTTATAATATGCATTTGCTCATCTTACAGATACTGTTAGAGGCTTGGCAATGATGTCTGGATTGGGAGTTCTTTCATCTTCACATGATGGGTGAGCTTGTTTAGGCAGTTATTGTTGTTTTGGATGCATATTTTTTTTTCTTTTTTTTGTGGGGTGGGGGGGTGTGTGTGCGCGTGGGGTGCGGGGGGAGTTTTGATCAACTTTCACCCTCAGCCAGACTCTCTTGTGGCTAATCACTTAGTTAACTGTGTTGCTAGCAAAGGTCTTTATATGCTGGTTGGTGCCTTAATTTATTGTCTTCCCTTTGTTTCTATTCAGTTACCTACATTGAATATGGGTCTTCCTGATTACAATATATATACATTTTTTTGTTGGTCTGCTGCAGTTCTATCAGGTTATGGGCTCTCACCGGTGAAGTTTTAATGGAGATGGTTGGTCATACTTCTATTGTATATTCAGTTGATTCGCATGTTTCTGGACTAATAGTCAGTAGTAGCGAAGATTGTTTTGCCAAGATATGGAAAGGTGAATGCTTCTGATTTATGCTTCTTTTTAGAGATATCATTCGGGTTCTGACCTGTCTGAGTTTAGGCAAAGTCCCTTAAGTTCCCAAGGAAAAAATAGAGAGAGAAAAAATATCATACTCTTTTATATTTATACAAGAGGAATACAGTATTACTTCGCCTCAGGAAATTGCAGTAATTTTGTGATTTTTCTTCATGGTGACCCATTAGTACTCTTTTGGAGATGAAAATGCTATCTTGCGAAAAAGGATGTTGATTTTATAGAGTTTTATTGGTAATAACATAAGCAATTCTGTGTGGAGTTTGTAGGGGAAGTGAAAAGGAACCTTCAAAAACTTGTTCAATTACTCCAGGGATTCTTGCACAGTGATTATTTTCTTTTATATCTCTTTGCCACTGAGAGTTGTAATGTAGAAAGTAGCAGAAATTTTATGGAGTCCTGTAATTATGTCATTGAAAGAAAAAGTGGTGATTTAAGCCTTCAATTGTAATTTAATGTGGGATATAATGTCGTTTCAGATGGAGTTTGTGTTCAGAGCATAGAACATCCTGGTTGTGTTTGGGATGCAAAGTTCTTGGAAAATGGGGATATTGTGACAGCATGTTCTGATGGAGTCGTACGTATCTGGACAGTAAACCAGGATAAAATTGCTGATTCCCTAGAACTTGAGTCATATTTCTCCCAACTGACTCAGCACAAAATTAGCAGGTATGGCCCATCTTCTGTTACACCTATGTTATGTAACAGCTAAGAACCTGCTATGCCTCGTAATTTGGGTTTCAGCATTTCACCCATTTCTACCCAGTGCTACACATTTATATAGACTAATATTTGCTTAGAATTGCTTCTTTAAAGGTTACTTGATACATCATCTATTTTCTAGGAATTTATTATCCTTTCTCTCTGATAGTTAGCTAATTTCTTTTCCCATGTGATTAATGGGTTTGGTTTGAATAATATCTGTTGTGAATACCAATGTGGAGTTGGGCGGAATAGCCAGGTCCATTTGGTCTGCGGTTCATGTATTTTAAGGGTCAGCAGGAGGATCAAATTTGGGCCTGGGTCAGCAAAGTGGGTTTGGAGATTTCTGTGTACCAAAAAGAAACAAATATCTGTTGTGAATAAACATTTGAAATTCGAAGCTCTGCTTCACAATGTCTAAGCTATGAGCCTTTCCACCCATAGCCAATCGGTTTTGGGTGATGCTCTAACTCTAGCAGTGTCCCTTTTTTGTTGGATATCAGTTTTCTTCATATTTCTGTAGATAAAATATGCATCTGCATTTGATCGGTTCTTTTATGATTTATACTCTTCTTGTTGGTTGCAAATTGTTTCATCTTCTTGACCTGGTTTACTTGTCTTAATAAACTTGTTTCTTTCAGGAAGAGGGTTGGAGGATTGAAACTGGAAGATTTACCTGGGCTAGAGGCTTTACAGATTCCAGGTACGATTCAATCTTTTACCTTTTTTGGGTGCTGATTTCAGTTTCACTCTTCTCTAGTGATTTTGTGCTTTTGCTAGTTATCTGGTTTTAACAGATATTTTTATTGTTTTAGATTGAAGATTTCTAGTTCGAATTCTGATTGAACAATTATTTCCATTTGAGGAACACAAGTCACCTTTGACTTGTTATTATATTTTGGAAAGAGGCATCCTCTTTATATTATGATCTTGGTTACCACAGCAAAGTCTTCTGTGAACAATGTCTAAATATTGTATTCTTTTGACAAGTAGTAAATTTTTACGTCGATCATGTTTCTGTGGTATTGTGATCAGGAACCAGTGATGGTCAGACTAAGATTGTCAGAGAGGGGGACAATGGTGTGGCATATGCATGGAATGTCAGAGAACAGAAGTGGGATAAAGTAATTTTGATTTTCATACTGATATCTTCCTTGGCTATTTACTACCTTGTCATATGATCTTTCTTCTTAAGAAGTACCATATGAGTGCCTGGGTGAAATTTAATGATTGCGAGTCTTTTTGTCAATTTGTATATCTGGTTTATATTAAAGAAAACATCGGGAAGATGGTGAATCAGTTACCATTATGACTGGATTGCTTTTATAGGTTGTTTGACTGGTTATGTGAAACCTGTTTGTTGCATTCCCTGTTTTTGGAATTTATGGACATGTTTGATTCTCGTGTTTTCCATCTTTCTATTGAAATGCAACTCTTCAAAGGAAAAATGAAGTTCTTTTGAATAACTTTAACTCAATGTTAGGCACAAAATCTAAAAGAAAAAAAATATAAATAAGCCATGGTCTGCATGCAGACATAATTTTTTTTTCAATGCCTCAGGTGCTTGTTTTTGATACATGTCACAGGAAATACTCGTGCTTTTGAGATCTTCACCGCGAGTTTCCGATTTATAGTAATTGCATTACTATAAGCCATAGTATTAATCACATGTAGTTTCTATATCTATTACTTAGTCTGGTGGCTTTTGAAGGTCAAAGTGTAGTTATATAGTACTTATATGTTGCTTTAATTATTCAACTTGTTTTTTCTTTGCTTGCATTCATCACTCATCACAGATGTGCTCCCTAAATGAAGAAATGAAACTAGTGCTAGCTATGCATGTGTTTTCATGTTGGGGAAATTTGCAGGTGTTTTCATGTTGGGAAACTTGGAGATGTTTTCATGTTTGGGACATTTTTCTTTAATTCTTCAAATTTGGGAGCCCCTTACACTATTTCTTTCAACGTAGATTGGCGAAGTTGTTGATGGGCCAGATGATGGCATGAAGCGTCCTGTTCTTGATGGAAGTGAATATGATTATGGTCAGGATATGTCTCTTTCAGCATGCACTTTGATATCCATTTCCTGTGTATACTTTTGATTTATACATATATTCTTGTTCTTTAGTGTTTGATGTCGACATTGGAGATGGTGAGCCTATACGGAAGCTGCCTTACAATCGATCAGGTATAATTTCTTTTTTAATCCCTGGCTTCTTTATGATTTTATATTGTGTGTTCTTTTCTTGTTCTTATTTGTGGATTGTGTGTTACAGCTAAACATTCGTATCTTACCTTTTGTTTAATCCTGCCAACCTTTGATCTATTGTGAAGTGTAGATGTAGGACAATCTAAAAGACTGAAAAGCTAGTATGATTGGCTCTTCTTATTAGTCAACTGATTAATCAATATGCATTACCTATACAATTACAAGTCTAGTGAATCTTTGATATAATTACAAGTGTAGAGAATCTTTGATGTCTAAATGACTACATAGTTTTATAGCATTCATCCTGTCTAAGTGAAGACTAACATGTTAGAAACAGTTGTTATATATTTTTAATAGATTCCTTTAATTGTTACAGTAACACTTTGTCCTCAATATAGTTATTTGAATAAATAGAAACAAATAAAAAAGTTTAGTTTGTGATCTTGCAAAAACTTATGATTTGTGGTAAATTAAAGGTTTCATTACTAACATGATGTGGAAGAAAAAGCACAGTTATACCTTTTGATATTTAGCCCTTTGCTGTTTATGTGACTCAAGAACATCATTGCAAGAATATGAGTCGTTCATTCAATTGTTTGTGTACAGATAATCCATATGACACTGCTGACAAGTGGCTTCTGAAGGAGAATCTTCCTCTTTCCTACCGTGAACAGGTTGTAGCATTCATTCTCCAAAATACTGGACAGAAAGATTTCACACTTGATCCAACATTTCGTGATCCCTACACTGGGGGTAAGTATGCTGTTGCCATGACCATTTAACGTCAATTCTTTGGTGGTGATTCAGGTGTTATATTGTGTCTCTGTTTGCTTTTCACTTGATTATGTAATTATTATTTTTGGTTTTCCTTGTTCCAGCCAGTGCTTACGTACCAGGACAATCTTCAAGCAAGAGTGGTTCTGCAAAACCTACTTTCAAACATATTCCTAAGGTAGACTGTTGAGCTCTTAATCTAAGGCTTTTCAATTCATCTTGAAGAAATTAAGTTGATCAAAATTATGTTTTTTTTTTTTCTGTGCTCAGTACCTTTTACCAAGGTTCTGAGCTCTTAGCTTTCATGCTCTTAAAACTATGGTTCTAGATCATCACCAATTTTTGTATCATGATTGCTTAAATATCCATGCGGTTGATATTAAGGCCTGGTTTGTTGAGTCAGCGGTTGTGATTTTGAACTTATTGTTAATTGTAAGTGATCTGTGCCATCTTAGATGATGTAAGTCAATTATTTTGTATGTCCATATGGAATTCCCTTCTTATACCTATTTTTAAAAGGTGGGCATTTTGAGAAGGAAAAGTCTTACAAATAGGTTTGAGCAGAAAACGTGCTATAAAAAATATATTTTCTTTGATATTTGTTTTGTTACTTACTGCATCTTTTCCTTTGGATGCTTTTATTTCAGAAAGGAATGCTTGTTTTTGACGTGGCTCAGTTTGATGGGATTCTCAAGAAGATTACAGAGTTCAATAATAATCTACTGTCTGACCAGGTTTGTTTTCTGCATATCTAAGGGACAGTAGTGTTCCAACTTTTTTATTCCTTTGTACAAATACACTTTTGTAGTGGACTGAGCCTCTTTGTAACATCTTGAAAGTGCTCTTTCGATCAGCTTCGACACACATTGGAGTTATACTTATTTATCAATATTAAAATTTCTTATTTGGCATGCTCATCATGAAAGTGCCATTTTTCATGCTCAAATTTCCTAAGCTATGTCGACCCTCTCGTGCCATGTGTCGAGTTTAGTTGGCATGCTCATAAATTCATAATGTGTAGTTGAATATTGAATTGTTGAGTTATATGTGTGTGTGTGTGTGCGTGTGTGGGATCAAGAGAGGACCTCCTTAAACTTGAAAAGTGAGGTATATATGTATAATTGGCATGCTCATCATGCAGTACCATTTTTCATGCTCAAATTTCCTAAGTTATGTTGACTCTCTCATGCCATGTGTCGAGTTTATATATATATTTGCACAGATCATAAGATTTGTAGATGAAGTATTGTCAAATTACCAGACTTGCTGCATTCTTGAACTTCAAATTTCTTTGGGTCTGGTCACCCATTTATCGTGCATTTTGATGACCTTGCAACTTACTTGCGATATCTAGTTTTTAGTTCAACAGTTAGCATCATTGCATGGAACTGGTACTTCTCTTAAGTGGTAGAAAGGAATGCAATAGTTTTTGTAGATGTCTTAAATTATTCAATTAATTTTCATATTAGTAAATATATCTTAAAGTTCTTGATCATGGATTTCATAGAAACCATGGAGGCCCCTAGTGTTATTTTAATTGTTTGCTGACATTTATTTTCGGCATAACTTGTTACTGTAGTAGAAATTGTTTTCCATCTAAACTTGTTTATAAAGTAGATTTCTTTTTCATTGCATGGTAGGGTGTCAAGTAACTGATAGTAGTGTGCAAGTTATTAACAGTAATATGCAATATAGTATTTTTTTTTGACGTGTTATTAACACAAGCTAAATTTCATACTACAGCCCCTCTTCATTTTTTATTCTTTAATCTAACTTTATTAGGTATATTTTCTTATATTAACCTGGGCATTATGGACAGCTAAGTTAACTTGGAAGAATAAAAAAAATAAAGAGGTGTAGATTGACTCGTTGGGTGTCTTAATAACAACACTCTTAATATATAGCAAAGCATCCCGTTTGTTTATTTGGTTTTTAATTTCTAATCTGGCTACCCAACCTCATGAGCAGCTTTCTTTAATTTTGTTTTTAATTGATGGAGCAGCATGATCTAGTTCTATTTATTTTGATATTTGTAATATATGCTTGATGATTGTTTTGGTAATATCTTGAAGGAAAAGAGCAACTTGTCATTAAATGAAGTTGAGGTTTCCAGGCTGGGTGCTATTGTTAAAGTACTGAAGGACACATCACATTATCACTCTAGTAAATTTGCCGAAGGTGACATTGCTTTGTTGATGAGACTGCTAAAATCATGGCCAGTTGCAATGTTATTTCCAGGTGAGCGCGAACTTTGACATTTTAGTGTACAGCTGTGTTCATTTCATTTTTTGGGTAGTGGTAATGAAATTTAATTCCTGCGAGTCAATTGTATAAGGAAGGATGCACGTCTACATTCCCAAATAGTTGCTAGAAGGTTTCAAAACGATGTTCAAAATTTGAACAGTTCTAGAAATCATTTCCTAAGATGCAGCGAAATGGATAACAGGATGCTTACTATTTAATCTCCAACGACAAATTTATAACTGTTTGAGTTGGCTTGTGGCTGATTGTGTGTTGGCTGCTATATGAACTCTGTCAGCTGACTACTACATTTTGTGTATGCTAGTAGCAACTTAAGTGGATTAATTGCCTTATGCTGTATAACAAAGCTTGAAATAAACTGAATAGTGGTAAAGAAAAGATGATGGAAAGAGAAAAAGATATTAGATGTTGGGTGCACTGGGATATAACTAAACATTTATTCAAGTATGATCTTAGTGTAAGTTGTGTGTGGTTGTGAGCTTTTCAGTTTTCAACATTATGTTGTAATTTGCCTGGGGATGTGGACCACGTCATGTCCGAGTCTGCAAACTACTTATAATGTATCCGTTTTTCAGGGATCTGGTAATACGAGTCATTCTTTGTTTTTATTTAGTTCAGCATGTAATGTTGGACGGCTCGTTCCCTATCTGTTTGTATTTTCGTGGCAATTAATAAAAGTTGTTTCCCTTTGAAATGGAAAAAAGAATTGTCCACATGGCATTTCTTAAACGATTGTTGTGAAGCTATGACTTTTCTGTAGCTTGTTAAATGCATTATGATCCGTTATTGTTCTTGAAAGTTAATTGGAGTGTAGCACTGTTGTAAATTGTATTGTATTGTGTCCATTTTGTGCCCACCTGTCCTACCATTTTTCAGAAATGGTTGTGTGTACTCAGTTGAAACTCGGTTACCATCTGCAGTTATTGATACTTTGAGGATGATTGTCCTACACCCTGATGGAGCACGTCTACTTCTCCAGCATGTTAGAGCTGAAAATGGTACTGCAGTTAGAGATATAACCTGCTGTGCTTTTATCGTGAAAGTTTATTGTGAGTTTGCGCAAAATGTGTACTGAAGTTGGAGATGTTCCATCTCCAAATGCACACATTTTATGCAAATTATTAGTAGTAAATAATGATACAGATTTGATTTTTTACTGCTCTAATTTCAATTCTGATTTATAACTTGTCTCTGTACTCTAACCAGATTTACTATGGGAAATGATAAAAAATGTCGCAATAAATCACTCTGTTCCCGCGAACCTCTTAACAAGTGTTCGTGTTGTAACAAATCTTTTCAAGAACTCAAGCTTCCACAACTGGTTACAATTGCATCGCAGTGAGGTTAGCCTTCTGAATTATTTACGACCATTAAGGTTGTTGGCATAACAATATTTGTAGCACTTCTGAGTGATTTGCTTGCATAAATTGATTTAAAAGTCCTGTTTGCAAACTTGCATTTTTGTGTCATGTATATTTTATGGTATCAGTCCACATTTATTAGATACCATATTGATTAGATTTCTGAATTGCCTTTTGCAAAAGTTTCATGTAGTTTTTTTTTTCCGTTCCTTTTAAACATTATCAGTATGATAATTAGTTATTAGGTACCTTATGATGATATCAGTTTTTTTTTTTTTTTTATAGTAATTGTTATCATATGCGGTTATTTGCAGATTCTAGATGTGTATTCAAGCTGTTATTCATCTCCAAATAAGAATTTACAGTTATCATATGCAACATTGATACTCAAGTAAGTTTTCTGTTGACTGCATTTTCAATATGTCTCCTACCATGAGCATAAGTAAATGGTTGGGCTTGTTTCCTTCCTTATTTTGAGATTTATTTGTAGGGGATAATTTTATCATTGCATATTAGCCTTCAATTGTAGCTGTTATATGAATCGCTTTGAGGTTTAATATGTTTCTCTATGAATGTGCTAGGCATTTTTTATTATATATCCATAACAGATGAAAATATTCATTTCTCAATGGGTTGATAGGAATTGGTGACCCTGATGTAACTGTAATGCTGTACTGTAATTGATTTAAGTTTGAAATTGACCTTTAAGCTTTCTGCTTTGAGCTCTACAGTTATGCTGTTTTGTTGATTGATAACAAGGACCGGGAAGGTCAGTCGCAGGTTCTTTCGGCTGCACTTCAGGTATAAAGATATTATATCATCAGGCTACTGTCCTACTTGCCTCCAAATGTACGATTTGTTTTTTTCATTTGTGTGTCCCACCTGAAACCTGCCCTTTATCAGACAGTAGAATATCATTTTATTTAAATAGAAATTTTGAGATCCTGAATCCTGAATTTGGTGAATCATGACAATAATATATGGTTTTCTGCAGATTGCCGAGGAGGAAAATCTGGAAATTGATGCAAAGTTCCGGGCATTAGTTGCCATTGGATCACTGGTATGCTTTGAATACTTTTTCTGACTTTGGGATGATTGTTTTTGTTGAAAATAAGTTGTCAGCATGTCACTTGCGTTCTTCTGTATATGATTATACCCCATTACTTGATTGTTCCCCAATAAATAAATTTTACCCATTGGGCTTTCTATCGTTTTATTTATCCAATTAATAATTATCACTTATTTTATCCGAATGACCTAAGGCAGTCCTCATTGCATTTGTTCATGGCTTGCGTACTAGCGAGGTTCATTAGAAGGTTGTCCACTTGTCTATGTTCCAGCAAGTTTCACAAAATTTAAAGCTCATAAAAACCTTTGAATCTTCAATACCTTATGGGTATTGGGGGACATGAATTTGTTAAAACAAAATTACTGAAGCAGATGACGAAGTGGTCCACCTATGATAAACCTACTACAAGCACAGCAAATCAGCCGATCAGGAACGCCACTAGAATGTCTAGACAGCGTCTCCAATATTCTTACCTCTCCTCTTCCTTATTTTTGTGGTCCTTTTGTTCCCCTACCATTAGTAGAGTTCAATTAGAGGCAAAGCTGCACAAGGCCATAGAGTAATTGTCTGCTTGTTTGCGCGGATCCCCATGAAATCAGCAGTTAGCAACATTCTTGGAACATCCCACTCCATAATCCAGAATGGGGAAAAAATGGGAATTTGGAACATCTTCCCTATGAAAGTTATGACTTACATATTCCTATTGGGGTAGGGCAAAAGCTTATCTTGAGGCTAGAATAATGTCTTCTTAAAGCAGGAGTCTAAAACTGTTTCTCCCTTTTGTATGGAGTCTTAAATGATTTATGTGTTAGCTGTTCGTGTCAGTTCTTTGCTGTGTTGCTTTCTACCTTGAATAATTGCTTTATCAGCTCTTGGTGGCTATAGTAATTGTTAATTTTTTTGGTGTTTGTCTAAACCAGATGCTCGAAGGCTCCGTAAAACAGATAGCTATTGACTTTGATGTTGAGAATATTGCTAAAATAGCGAAAGCTTCTAAAGAGACAAAGATTGCTGAGGTTGGGGTTGACATTGAAGTGCTAACAAAACAGAGCTGAAACTGTGAGTCCCTGGTAAATGTCATTCCTGGGCTGTGAAGTTGGGATGTTTCAACTAGCTGCTGTGTGTTCTTACGGTGGAAGAATTTTAATTGTTTCGATGACTCTACAGTTTACACAGGATTAGGAAGCGTTTATCTTCTGGTTGAAGATGCTGATTGGACTGCAGAATCCATGCTGAAATGATTTGAAATTTTGAATATTTACATCACAATTGGCATAGTGAGAATGATGCAATGGTTGACGGTCTCACTTTGACAAGACAGCCGCTTTTCTTTTGAGAAGTTAGCAGACTGAGAAAATCTGTTACTAGGGCGTCAATCGTAGCATTCAAATTTGTTGAACAAGAGCAGAAAACGTGTTAGGGCATCAAATTGTACCTTCAAAATTATTGATGAGTAGCAGATGGAATGAATTAAGCATTTAACAAACTGTCTCACTTGTCATTACTTTCATGGATGGCTTGAGCTCAACTCTCTGATCCATGCTATTACAATGACTGAAAGCATTGAAGCTGATTTTGAGCTCAACGCTTTTAGTTCCAAAACCATTAAGACTGTTGCAGACTTGCGACATTCTTAAAAAGGTGCACGTTGATGTTGTAGTTCATGTGGTAAATGGCATATTAGAGATGCAGACAAATAAGACTATATATACCAGGGCTATATCAGCCGATTTACAGTATGAAACTGTATTCTCGTCTACTTCAATTTCTAAAGCTCATCCCTATTTTCCTATCAGATTAAAGCAACAAAAACGAACGAAACCTCTTGATTTTCAATTTTTCACTGCCATTCTTTAAGATGAGATTTCAAGAGTATCATACTTTCTTCAATTTTTAATAAATCCAGTTGCAAATTTTACGGTAGTTAAGAGAATTTCGCTGTTGCATCGGGTGAAGAAGTAGATCTAACCATAAAAGAATTTCTCGTAGTAATTTTAGCTCAGGAAGGTCTCGGATCTGGTCTCTTACTCGCATTTTGGGTAGCATTTGTAGTCCCACTTTGGTCTTTAGAGGGACAATCACACAGAACCTAGTGGTTACTACATTAGCCTTGATTAGTCGACAAAGAGAACTCTTAGTATACCACAGATGATCTGCAATCATTTTAAGAATGGATTGTCTACTGTACATGGGTGCATGCCATGCACACATTGATCTGTGTGAGCATTGTATGGGCTTTCTCAATGCAGTGGCTGGGGCACCGTTGAATCAGTGCATATGGCATACACGCATGTATAGTAGAAGTTTTGTTTTTAAGAATACCTTTTACACAAATTTGTTGATTTTATTTTCTTCGATTTCAATACAAATTTGTTGATTACTTATTTCCATTTTGCATAAAACCTCTGGTCACTCCACAACAACATCCTATTCAAAGCAATCCTCACATTCCTCTCCTTCAAATGTAAATGCCTTGGCACTATTTTCTTCTCCAAGCTGAACCCAAAATACTGCGGAAACTTCTTCAACTCCTCCACATTTCTCTCCATCTCCTCCACCAAATACTCGTATTTTGGCTTCAAATTCCCCTCCACACTGTACCCAAATATCGCCGGCAGCCTCTCACACACCTTCACCGCCTCCTCGTACGAAAACCCTAAGCTCCTCAGGAACCTTACCTTCCCTCTCAGCTTCTCCACCCTTGTGTTCAACAAATGCGCGTTCAGGTTCGTCGGCGTGCTCAGCTTCTCGACTCCCACCTGTTTGAGAAAATGCAGCGTCGGTCGGAGGCAGAACTCGACGTCGGAGAAGAGGAGGTCAGGGCAGCGGAGGATGAGGCCGCAGGACTGTTCGGGCGAGGAGGAGAGGTCGTCGGCTAAGAAGTCGAAGACAGGGGCGACGTCGGTGGGGTCGAAGTTGGAGGAGAAGAGGTTGGGGGAGAGGAAGGCGAGTCTTTGGAAGTCGGAGTCGGAGAAGCCCTTGGACTTGAGGAAGTTAACCGTGGCGAGGAGGTGGTCGGTGGCGTCGGGGAGGGGGAGCTTGTTGGGTTTTGTGTCAGGGCGGATGACGCGTAGGGTTTTGAGGTAGCGGATGTTTTCGCGGTAGGAGGTGCGGAACTTGATGAAGTGAGGGTTTGCATTTGGATGGGCAGAAGAGACTAAGGATGATGAGGAAGAAGATGATGGAGTTGGGAGGAGAGAGAGAGTGAAGTAGTGGCATTGTGAAGTTTAGGGTGATCGACACTGAGATGGAGCCAACTTTGGGTGGCCGTTATTTTAGAACTTGGGGATGAAGAGGATAAGTTTAGTGTTTGTCCAAAGAAGCCAAATGACCAAAATAGTACCAATTAATGAAAAAAGTTGGAGATATTTTAATTTTTTTTAGGTGCTGTGACCACTTACCCAATTTTTGGTTAAAAATTGCCCACTTACTCCACCAAGAGTTTTTTAACCCCATTTACCCAATCTAACAGTGTTTGACAGTATTGCCCTCATTTTAATTAACAAATTAAACTCATATCTCTCTCTCCTCCCCCTCATCGATTTCTCTCTCTCTCTCTCTCTTTCTCTCTCTTTCTCTAACCTCATTTACCCAATTTTACCCAATTTTCGGTTAATTGGGTAAATGAGGTTAGAGAAAGAGAGAGAAAGAGAGAGAGAGAAATCGATGAGGGGGAGGAGAGAGAGATATGAGTTTAATTTGTTAATTAAAATGAGGGCAATACTGTCAAACACTGTTAGATTGGGTAAATGGGGTTAAAAAACTCTTGGTGGAGTAAGTGGGCAATTTTTAGCCAAAAATTGGATAAGTGGTCACAGCCCCATTTTTATTTCCATTAACACAATTTAAAAAAAAATGACAAATATGCCCTCGACTTATTTAATAAACTACAACTATACGATTCTCTCTCCCCTCTTTCTCCAGTCACGATTCACAACTCTCTCTCTCTCTCTCTCTCTCTCTCTCTCTCTCTCTCTCGCTCGCTCCCTCCCTCCCTCCCTCCCTCCCTCCCTCTCGCCTGTCGGATTCCGTCGATGACAACAACGAGAACGTTGATTACAAAAGCTCCGTGTCTGACCAACCCAATCCCGACGATCACTCCGAGTTCGATTTCGGCCTTCTCCCCTGCACTCATCCCTCTGTGATTACAGAAGCTCAGAGTCCGATCAACTTGACTATATCTGCAGCAGAATCCGGCAGCGGCGATGGAGAATCGGACGTCGGAGGTGAAGCGGAACTCAATGAGTTTGTCGGTGCCCTAGCCACTCCTTTGGATCCTCTCACCCACTGATCGGATCTAAGGTACGATTTTCTTCACCGCTTGGTTTCCGATTAAGATCTGTTTCGCTTCTTATCCTTTCGCGTTACGATTGATTTGTGATATGAAATTCATTGGCTAGAGGAAGACAGTGGATGCAATTTCATTTGTGAATTTTGGTCATGCGGTGGCTGAATTTTGATTTGATGAATTGGATTGGATTACAGTGATCGTGGTGGTGAAGATGTTGACCAAATTCGAGACGAAGAGTAATAGAGTTAAGGGAGCTTGATGTATTAAGTTGATTCTTGCAGAGTCTTTATGGAGTGTTACATTCAATCATTTTCATGTTTCTTGTTTTGGTGCATTGATCAGATTGGAAGAGTTTTTGGGCTTGAATTTTTGCTGCAGTTGTATGTAGCTGGAGCTATTGGTGGCTCAGTCTTTTACTTGGTGCACCATACCTTCCTGAACCTGATTCGAATTGTTGTTTAGAAGTGTGTGTTTGTGAATCGATTGTGACTAGAAACTTGAATTTTGGAGTTGCTTGCGAAATTGAATGTTATTAGTGTCCATAAATCACACCTCCGAAGCTCCCTCGTAGCTAATTTGAACTTTTTAGTGATGCAAAGCAAACAGATGGCAGAACTTTGAACCGGCTGACCTGGCTTTTTTTTTTTTTTTTGGATAAAATGAGGGCAGAAGAATAGAAGGAAAGAAAAAAGAAAAAAAAAAAGACTATTGGAGGGCAATAGACGCCTGTTAAATGTCTATAGGGGGTCAATACACGTCTATTGAGGGGCAATACACGTTTTAAATTGATGTAATCTCCTCTTTTTTTTCTTCAATCAAAGTTTTATTTGTCTAATTATAAGAAGATTAGTTCCCATTTCGGTAATCAAAACGTCTATTGGGGGGCAATAGACGTCTATTGGGGAGCAATAGACCCCTATTGTATTGGGAGGCAATAGACGCCTATTGGGGGGCAATAGACCCCTGTTGCCCCTCTATTGGGGTCAATAAAAGCCTATTGGGGGGCAATAGAGATTTTCAGAAAAATCCGGTGGGTGACGGTCGGTGACTGGATTCCGGCGACCGATGACCGAAATTCGGCGACCGATGACAAGAATCCGGCGACCGGTGACCGGCTCCGACGAAGTCTCCTATGGTTTCTCTCTCTCTCTCTTCTCTATTTTCTCTCTCTTTCTCTCTAAGTAATAAAGGATGAGGGTAAAATGGTATTAAAAAAAATAAAAAACAAAAAAAAAATATTAATGGGGTATTAGGGAAGACGTCCTTAGAGTGTTTTGGGTAAGAGAGAATTAAAAAAATTTAATGGGGTAAGTGGGAAAAAAATCCCTAAAAATGGGGTAAATAGACAAAAACCCTATGAAATTCTCTCCACATGGATGGAATTAGTTCAAAATTGCATTTTTCCAACCAAGACACTAAAATTACACAATTAAATTTAGAAGAGGGAAAAACAGTAAAACAACAAGTTACCTGTAAATTTTTTTATTTTATTTTATTTTTTAATTAAAGAAACATGAAGAAACCTGTAAATTAGTTTACTTTTATTTATTAATTTTTTTATTATTTTTCACATTTTCATGTCAGAAATAGAAGAAAATTACATATGCGAATTTACATGCGCTACAAAATAGTCCGGAGAAAAATGAACCCAACTAGATGTATTATAGAGGTCCCAACCCAAAGAAAACTAAAACATAAAAAATAGGGCAAAATCTGTGTGTGTGTCTATAATGAAAAGAAGTTGGACAAAAAGGAAAATCTAGAGGAATGAAATATGACGTATATACACAAAATGGTTTTTGTTCACATGGCCAATTCCAATCTCTTTAAGATCATTGTTAATCAACTGCCTAATCTTGTGTTCCCCTATGGGGAAGAATGTTATGCATTGCCTTTCTGATAGAAATATGACCACTACACTATAACATGTTGCAATCAAATACCCCATTTCTTGAAAATACATCCAATACTTTTCCGGTGCATTTCCAGAGGTAGAATAGTTAAGCTTCTACTGAACCTTCTCAACCTCCTTAGTTCCACCAAAGAGAATTACATATAGCTCTCACATATATGCAACTCGTTTATTAAATCCTACGAACTTTGCGACACGATTTTCTACCAAAACCCATTGTTGGAACCACAACTCTATGTCCACAGTTGCCATCAGATTCAACATTATATGCACCTATAATATAAGGCTGAAGATTGCTCAGTATATTTGTTTGTAAGGGCAAATCCAGTATCTTTTGGGCTCTGCAAAGTGAGCACAAAATTTTTGTTAGAAAAACAAGTGAAATATTGGATGTGCGAAACAATAATAGGAATGACATTTGTACCTTAATTTTAGTTGTAATCCTTAGGTTTCTTAGTTGATCCTTAGGTTTCTTACTTGATGTAGTATTCTGAATGAGAATAATAGGACCATGGGGAACATTTTGATGAACTTCATAAATAGTAGGTTTCTGTGAGTGACTGTCATGATTTGAAGAGTATTTTCAATCTCAAAACCAGATGGCAAATGACAAGTACTAGTGTCAATCTGACGTGGACGCCCTTTCGGCTTCGCCTTCTCTACAGGTTCTTTTAAGAAAGTACTACCTGGATTCATCAACTCATCAATCTTTATCACTAACTGTCGTCTATCTTCATCACTTTGTTGTTTAATCCATGTCTCTAATCGAAGCATATGTTGTTTTACCGAAATCTTTTTTCTAGTGTCACTACCTACTATCACTAAACCCTAGTAGCCTAAAAAAAAAAAAAAACTCTTTGCTTGGAGAACACTACCACCAAATTACAGTATGACTAAACCACGGATTAAAAAAAAAAAAAAAAAAAATAACTCTTTACTTGGAGAACACTCCCACCAAATTACGGTAAATGACTAAACCACGAATATGTAAAAATGCAATTGGCCCTTAGGTCGGTGGGGAGTCCACAACGCAAGGTCTTCTCTCTCTCTCTCTCTCTCTCTCGCATTCTCGCTCCAAATTCGCGGCATCTCATCGACCAAGGAGCAAGCGCTCGTGGGTGCCAAATACTCGTAAGGATTGTTACAAATTTCTTACAAACTTGTAGGTTTTTTACTTCACCAAATTCTGGGTTTCCAATTTCCTGTGTGATCTTTTTCTCTTGATTCCTGACAAATTATGTAAGGCAAGCTCTTGCAGGTTTTCATTTTTTTGCTTTGCAGGAACTTGCTAAATTTTCTTTGATTTTGTAAGTGACTCTGAGATATGATATCGTTTCTTATATGATTGTGCAGGGAAAGAAGGTTAATTGTTGAAAAATTTGAAATCAACTATCTGGTGAGCCTTTTTGGTACCCATCTGATTGTAAAGGTATCTGGGTATAATGCTTTATCTACTGTTTGACTAAATTTGAAGAATCAATTTTTGTCAATTTTGATGAGATATGACTAAATGGATAAAATATTTTTGATGTTTGATATGGTTATTAGTTCATGATCATCGCGAAACAAGTAGCATATTGTTTTCTTTGTTGTTTGAATATAGCAGTATGTCTTTTTGAATGGACAGCACCTATAAGGCAGTATGCTCAGCCATTCTCATCGTTTAGTAATGTGATAGGATGAGCTATTGAGCTAGATGGAGTTGATGATAAGCGTCTTGTTACTCTCGTATCATGTCTGAAGTTAATTAGACTGCTAGGGGTTCCAATATGTATCTATATTTAGGAAATTGGACAATTGGATGGAGGTTTCAATATGTATCTATATTTAGGAAATTGGACAATTGGATGGAGGTTTCTTATCCTTTGACAATGTAAAATCTGGCGGTAAACCTATGTTCTTTTTTCTCTACATTAGTTAGTTGGGATAAGCCAAATACCCGTTTGTGAATATGTCACAATGATACAGAGTGGGTTGTTCAAGGAAGTATGGTTGTGTGATGCTTCTTTCTTCTCTGTTAGAAAATTGGCTGTAGCTTTCTCTGTTTGTATTTCTTCATATACGAAACTCCTTCAAAATATAAATGCCTATCATATGCGATGTTGCAAAATATTTTTACAGCTATTACTTTGAGTTGATGGCTTGATAGGATAGGATATACTATTACATTTTCACTTTGGGATTTCTGAACTTTGTGGTTGATTATTGGTGGGTTTTAGGACTTTGAAGCTCATGGATGGGGGTGATGGTGGTAGTGGATTCACCTGCAACATTTGCTTTGAATCTGCTGATAAAGATCCAATTGTAACACCTTGTGGCCACCTTTACTGCAAGTCTTGTATATATACATGGCTTCATAACCCAAGACATGATTCCAAGAGGTGCCCTTGCCCTGTATGCAATGCTATTATAAAGGAGAGCAAACTGATTCCTCTGTATGGAATAGGAAAATCACAAGATTTAAATCAAAAGTCTCGGCCTATACCTGTAGCCAGTGTTGAGAGCCCAGAAAGGCAAGCTGGTCAAAAGTCCGCCACTACTTCAGCTCCATATAGGCCAACTCCTTCAGCTCCAGAGTGGCCGACTGGTCCAAGACCTGCCACTCCTTCAGCTCCAGAGTGGCCAACTGATCCAACACCTACTCCTTCGGCTCCTGAATGGCCGACTGGTCCAAGACCTGCCACTTCTTCAGTACCAAACTGTTCATCTGATCAAACACTTGCCACTCCTTCAACTGCCAATGTCATTCTGAACCAAGTTTGTAGGCTGTTAATACGTGTGGGACAGTACATGCTAGTGAGGATAATAGAAGTTGCCACAGATAAGCTCATTGAAGCTGTAGAAAGAAAAATCAATGAGTCGAGTGAGGCAGCAGAAGAGAGGAACGATGTTAATGAAGAAGGAAGTGGAAATAATACTGTATCAAGTGAGGAGGTTGAAGTGACGGATAGCAATGGAGAAGGAAGCCATCTGGGACCCTGGGTTGTGCTCAACCCAACTTAGGCTTCACAAGCTTCATTGAGGGACAACAGTGGACCAAGATGTCCGGGGTTGTAGCTCTCTAGCTGTTTTGAGTTTGAAACTGGTTCTGAACTCTTCATTAGAAAATCAGGTTGCCAAGCAGAAAGTTCATTGCTCTGTTTTACTTGTCCTATAATTATCACTTAGCTTATCATTGTAACAAGTCTTCACTGTAGGATGATTCTCTTATCTCCCGTGTTAAGTTTCATATGAATGAATTACATACTGATTCTAATCTAGACCCAAGCTAACAAGATAAATAGAACATGCATCTGGTTTCAATAGTATAGTTTGATTTTGAATCTGTTTTTGTTAAATTACAAGGCATGTTTGAGTTGCTAAATGAAAGTGTGAAAGTCTCTCAAACACAAAGCTTTCAGGTTTTGTTTCCCGCTGACCATGCTCCTAGGTTTTCAGTGCACTAAGCAAATCAAAGCTTGCATTAGTCTAACCATCAAAATGTAATTTAACAATGTTGGGCCTGCAAATGTAGACTCTAATAACGTAGTGACTCGGAGAAATTTCGAAGAACATGCAGGGGCTCAAATGAAACGGTCGGCAGCGCTATACTTTTTGGAATAATTACATGGTCAATTGCTAACCGAGGTCCCTTTTAAATTGAATCATTTCAGCCGAAAACGTAACTGTGCGTGTTAAGTTTCTAAAAGTTAAATTTCTTTCTCTTGCAACATGCAAAATTAGCAGTGTGTTTGTCGCGCCGCAACACTATCTACGTAACATGGATGTCCTAGGCAAAATTTTTGTTGTCTTAACAAAATGAATTGCATAAACATGTAACAAATTAGTAATTTCAAGTAGTGAGAATTTCAGATTTTTGCATTGACTTCTTACAACTTAGCAGAACTTGCTTAAATAATACTTCATACAATTATCCATGACGATTGCAATTGTAAGCGAATGCAGCTTGAATAAGAAATGAGCATGAACAGACCGCATAATCGTGGCCTCCAGAAGAAGAATCATTATCATGGCTAGCTAAAACATGAACAACATTATTTGTTTGTCTAGGCTAAAAAACATCTGAGACTTGAAGAAGTTCCCCAGGAGAAGCTCTATAGCACCAACTATTACCAAAAGATGAATGGTCAGCAGCCTGCACAGCGCTGGCCTATGTGACCAGCAAACAACCCACCACCTTCGAAGCTGTCTCGATGCTCAACTGGTCCACCAGTTGAGTCGAACACCACTACGAGCAAAGATGCACCACACTTCCAAGTTCCAATGCCACCCTTGGAGTCCGATGGACGAGAGGAGCCATTGACAGAACAAATTAAGTAATTTGGCGTTGGAAGAAATATATAAACAAATCAAATATTGTATACTTCATAATAGAAATGTAATATATAGAGGAAATTGTTGTCCATGTGTGCTAACCATGTTAAAGACTTGATATTTCTTGGTGCCAGGCCTCGATCGATCGAGCAGGAAAATATAACCAACAAAGGCTGGGAGAAAGGGGAATCATTCCGAGGTGAAACTGAAACTTACTACATCATATTTAATCAGAGGGGACTAAATGTCAAATAAAATGTATAACCTAAGAGACCTGACAAGGATTAGTGATTCCCAGTTTCAACATGTTACAATAGCTGAGAATCTGTTATAACCATATGACCTTAATTTTCAGATACATGCTTTGTCTAACAAACGGCCGGGGCTTGAGATTAAATATTAAAATCAATAAAACTAGCTACAGAAACAACCACGGTAGAGAAAAGATCTTGTACTCTGCCATTGTTGCCTCTCACACGAACGGAATAAGCCCTCCGATGGGATGCACAACAGTATGACTGCTTCCATCTCCATTGTTGTCCCTTACTTCTCCTTCCCCAGTGGATCCATTGTTAGTCATGCTTGCCTCTCCATAAGTGTTTTCTCTCATTTCTACTGTCTCACCAACTCCATTGTCATTTCCGCTTCCTTCTCCATTCACATTGTCCATCACTTCTGCTGTCACATTTGATCCAGTGTCATTTTCGCTTTCTTCTCCATCAACATTGTCCCTCTCTCCTGTCCAGTTCTTCGTTGAGCCAGTTCGCGGTACGTTTTAAAATGCCAAAAAGCAAACCCTCCCCAAACGAAATGAACATGACACACAAATACTTCACAATGAAACTGGGAACTGAGACAGCGGCAACTCTTACACCACTGGGCCGAATTGGAAGCAGTCCAGTTATGTGTAATAAGGCAAATCATAGTTAATCAGATACAATCATTAGTCTTTCTCGATCTTTTTTATGGAATATTCTGAGGTAGTAACCATTGAGAACTGTTTTATGGAATATTCTGAAGTAGCAACCATTGAGAAGGATGGTAAAGAATACTTGAACTGTAAAACGAATTTCAACAATGCTTGAATATTTCTACTAAAGTGTCCCAATAGATTTTGGATGAGTTGATTTACTAATAATGTATAAATTGTCCAGCACCAATCAAAAATTTGGTCGACTGTAAATCTGTGTCAATCTGTTTTTTCTTATGGTGTAGCAAACTTATTTGTAGCTTCCAAAATGTCTCAAAGGTTTTCAGCCAACAAGTTTTTGTAACCCATAAGCTTGAACTGATGCAGAAATATGGAGCTTTAGACTATTATCTTGCTGATATCAAATAGCAAAACTCTATAGTACGTCCAGAAGTACAGTACTAGATTTGCTTTTACTTAATTGTTATTGATTTGAGAATATTGTTGTACTTTTTTCTTCTTTCTTCTTACTATGTTTACTTCTTTCTTCTTACTATGTTTGCTTTGGGTAGATCTTTATCCATATTACATGTCATTATAAAATGTAAGCTTGCTAAGTTAACTGTGTTGGTAGCAGAATCATAGCAGTATTTGGAAGGTGAATTGCTTGAATGCCAAGTCTATCTGCAGAGCAATAGTTCTGTTCATATAGCTATATAAGCCTGAATACTCAACGGATTAGAACAATTAGCTGCATCTCTCTGCTTTTTCTTTTGGGGAGTGAAATCCACACTCTCTAATTTGTAATCCACATTTCCTCTTTCCTTCTTTGGTCAAAATTTTCATAAAAAGACAAAATTTAAGGTGGTCAAGACAAAATTTAAGTTACAAAAAAAAAAAAGAAACATGGGGTGTATTGGATTGTAAAATAGAGAATGTGATCACTTTCACTCCCCTTTCTTTATCCCAATTGTACGCATCATTGTGTTTTTTTTTTTCTATATCAGTTGATTTTCTGTGGTTATGCACTATTACTCCTATGCTATTATGATATGCAGTGAATGCCAGGTGCAGCACATCTCAATACTAGACGAACCAACCAAATTAAGGAATCTAATTTTTGTTATACGTAACTTTTTTTGTAACCAGTGCATCAAAAACAGCTTTGGTTAGAATGTTGATTTTTCTAAAAAATAGGTAAACATACAACATTTAATAAAAAAAAGAAATATATATATATACGAAAATGTTTTGAAGAGGACGTCCGCAACCCAGAAAAAATGCGGACGTCGCTCCTCCGGCCTCGATCGATAGGCGACGGCGCGGCGCGGCTTGCCGGAGGGACGCCGGGGGTCGTGCGGAAAGGTATGCAGTGCGATGGAGTCGCCGGCGACTGTTCTGCGGTGCTGCATAGAACCTGCAACTGCAGGTGAGGTGGCTGCCCAGAAACCGGCAAGCCCGACCTCCTCCGACCTCGAACGCCGCCCAGAAGAGGTTTGGGACGCCTCCGGCCTCCCTCTGGCCAGCCCCGGGCGGCCGTCGTCGCCTGGAACCCTCCTGCTGCGTCGACGTCCGCACTTTAGCGAAGTGCGGACGTCCGCTTCAGAACCCGGCTGTATATATATATATATATATATATATATATATATATATATATATATACCCATAGCATCACGAGGGATATCTACCTAGTAACTTTTAATATAGCCAACTTTTTATTTTATTAAGAAAGGATTGCTTCGTTCTTGGATATAGGACAGGGCAGGACCCTTAAGCATGAACCATCATCCAAAAAGGAAAAGCTTATCACGAGCTATCTCTGAAAATTTTACATCATCAACATAAAATAGTGGGAGTACGTTGATTCAATTTGGTACCATTACACTATTCAATCTCTTTCGTCCAAACCTTGCTCACAAATAGGTCACTTTCTGAATTCTAAGATTTTTACTCCCGTCATTGTGATCAACCATTTAATAGCTTCTAATAATTTCCCACACCATGAGAATGTTAGAAATAGAGGGATTGGTAGTCCCACATCAATTCTTAATGGCTGAATAATATTTAGTCACAATATAATATATAAGCAGAATGAACGAATATATAGATAAAGTTACAAAAATGATTGCAGTAATGTTTCCATCCTAATATACAAGTGTGGTAGTATTTCAATCATAATATACGAATGAAACAAGAAATACAAACAAAATTGAAATCACTAACTTAATTCTTGAGAGAGAAGCTTGCGAAGCAATGTCCTAAGACAGAATTTCGTTCCTACACATGTGCTGTGGTTGATTGTAGATATCTGTCCTAAGACAGAATTTCGTTCCTACACATAGATGCCTTGTAACCTAGCGAATTTCACTTGTGCTCTCTCTCGAGTTTTTGTGAAGAAAGAAATATCAAGAAAAACTTATGTATGTATCACTGAACTTTGTCATACTTTCATTTGTTTTGAATTTGGATCGAAATCTTGCAAATGTTTGGATCAGTTTATTCGAAACCAAACCATCTGTCTTTATCCGAATTTAAAAAAAGGAAAAACAATCATTTATTGCAAGTTAGCTAAGTCCCCATAACCCAACCTTTGATAGATTGATATATTTCTAAGCATTCAAAGCAAATTGACCCGATCTGTCTAGTCCATTTAATGTTTTGTTGTGTACATATATATCTATACTATTATTAAGAGAAGAGGGTTTGTTAGCCAAAGTGGACGTGAAAATACTCTAATACCCTCACACCATAAGTTATATTAAATTAATATTTAATAAATTAGGGATATAAATGTAATTAACAAAATAACAGAAAAGTAAAAACAAAAAAAACAAAAAACAAAAAATTTCTTATGCAGATAACTACCCCTACCCACTATCTGCATTACCCTTACTTCCCCTTACCCACTATCTGCAGATATCTAACACTATTTACAAATATTAATTTTTTAGTGAAATTTTTTTATTGCAGACTAGTATATATAGGATACAAGTGGTAGACTTATTTTCAATGTGGGATTACAATCCCACAATTTCAAACAAAGTTCTAAAAGCATTGGAATCGATCAAAAATCCAGTTAAGAGATGCTTGCTACAGAAAGTATTCCCAAACAAATCATGATGATAGTTTTCAAACCTAAATTTAAGCCATTAAACAAATCCCAAATTCCATTACTAGGACTTACCATAACTTATGACTTACCAAACAACTGATATTACAGCCATATTCCTTCCCCCCCCCCTAGTCCCAAACAAATCATGATGATAGTTTTCAAACCTAAATTTAAGCCATTAAACAAATCCCAAATTCCATTACGAGGACTTACCATAACTTATGACTTACCAAACAACTGATATTACAGCCATATTCCTTCCCCCCCCCCCTATTCCCAAACAAATCATGATGATAGTTTTCAAACCTAAATTTAAGCCATTAAACAAATCCCAAATTCCATTACGAGGACTTACCATTACTTATGACTTACCAAACAACTGATATTACAGCCATATTCCTTCCCCCCCCGAGGAAAACTGAGTTTTAAGTCGTACGAATTCGAATCGACTTTTAGGGAGTCAACAAAACTAGAAGTGCATTACGGATCAACTTTCAGGTACATACTTACCAACTAATTGAATAACATTGTAGCTTGTGCCTATATTATGAACTTTTTTCAATGAAGAATACAACCATAAAAATTGATGATAATTGCAACATTCATTTCATAACTGGACCAAAAAGAATGGAACTATCTATGACAATGTACAAATCTCACACTTACGAACACATAATTGAACTGCCATGAGTAAAAATATGACTTTCCCATCACTTATTATAGCTAGATAATGATATTGGATGACAGACTCAAGAGAAGAGAAGGCCAACTTACCTATAATGACAACATTGCATCCATATTCTGATAGACTAAAGTTTGTTTACAACTTTGACACCAGCATTCTTGTCCCAATCCTTAGGGGAGGCTACATCTGCCATTATCTTTTCTTAACTACACCACAAGACAAGAACAAGGATTGAAGAAATTATTGAAACGTACAATCATCTTTTACCATATTTCAATGGTGGAGTACAAATGTGCAATAAAATGGGACTAAACTCTTTTGCACAAAGAAGAACATCACTAGCCGGCATCAGTCTAGATGACGGGACAAAAGGTTGAAACAGGAATGATGGATATCATATAACAAATTTTTTTTTCTTTTTAAAAAAAAAGCCTACACAATTGGTGCAATTGCTATGAATTTGTGAATGTGGTTTTCATGATTTATCACTTTGTTGCAAATGAATTTTCTTGTTTCTTCTACAACAAAGTTAATATATAATAAAACAACAAATTAATGTATTGAAGAAAGGTATCCAAACTATTTCCTTAACAGAAACAAACAAATTTCAGTTATGAACTATGATTCATATGGATATATAAATATAAGGATTAATTTCAGTTTACCCCCCTGAGGTTTGGGGATCATGTCACCCCCTCGACTCTCAATTTTGAATTTTTACCCCCCAAACTTTTCAATTTCAGTCAGTCATGTCCAATTTCTCAGATTCCGTCCAAATTGGACGTTAATTCTGACAATCTAACTCACTTTGAAGCCTTTTAAGGACACATATGAGTTTTTTTTTTTGTCTTAAAATGACCATAAAAGGCTTCAAAGTGGGTTAGATCGTTAGAATTAACGTCCAATTTGGACGGAATCTGAGAAATTGGACATGACTGACTGAAATTGGAAAGTTTGGGGGGTAAAAATTCAAAATTGAGAGTCAAGGCGGTGACATGATGTCACCCCAAAACCTCAGGGGGGTAAACTGAAATTAATCCTAAATATAAATTACTAAATTTGTATGTCATGAATTAGGAGGTTTTTTGTTAAGTCCCGAACCAAATTTTTTAATGTTTAATTGTTATTAAAGGATGAATGACAATTTCAGTTACATTCTAATTGTTTTCGGTACTTTTTGTGGCCCAAAAAGTCGACTTTTGTTCGGATCAAAATTTGAGAAAATGTTCTTCACGAAAGTCGTAGAGGACGTTAAACCAAGCGCGTGCATATGTGGTACGTAAAAATATTATGCATTGCGTTTCTGATAGAAATATTACCACTACACTATAACATGTTGCAATCAAATGCCCAATTTCTTGAAAATACATCCAATACTTTTCCGGTGCATTTCCAGAGGTAGAATAGTTCAGCTTCTACTGAACCTTCTCAACCTCCTTAGTTCCACCAAAGAGAATTACATACAGCTCTCACATATATGCAACTCGTTTATTAAATCCTACGAACTTTGCGACATGATTTTCAACCAAAACCCATTGCTGGAACCACAACTCTATGTCCACAGTTGCCATCAGATTCAACGTCATATGCACCTATAATATAAGTCTGAAGATTGCTCATTATATTTGTTTGTAAGAGCAAATCCAGTATCTTTTGGGCACTGTAAAGTGAGCACAAAATTTTTGTTAGAAAAACAAGTGAACTATTGAATGTGTGAAAAAATAATAGGAATGACATTTGTTCCTTAATTTTAGTTGTAATCCTTAGGTTTCTTACTTGATGTAGTATTCTGAATGGGAATAATAGGACCATGGGGAACATTTTGACGAACTTCATAAATAGTAGGTTTCTGTGAGTGACTGTCATGACTTGAAAGAGTATTTTCAATCTCAAAACCAGATGGTAAATGGCGAGTACTAGTGTCAATATTGTGTGGACGCCTTTTCGACTTCGCCCTCTCTGCAGGTTCTTTTAAGAAAGTACTACCTGGATTCATCAACTCATCAATCTTTATCATTAACTGTCGTCTATCTTCATCACTTTGTTGTTTAATCCATGTCTCCAATCGAAGCATATGTTGTTTTACTGGAATCTTTTTTTCAGTGTCACTACTATCGCCTAAAAAAAAAAAATCTCTTTGCTTGGAGAACACTACCACCAAATTATAGTATGACTAAACCACGGATTAAAAAAAAAAAAAAAAAAACCTCTTTGCTGGGAGAACACTCCCACCAAATTACAGTAATGACTAAACTAGGGATATGTAAAAATGCAATTGGCCCTTAGGTCGGTGGGGAGTCCACAAAGCAAGTTCCTCTCTCTCTCTCTCTCTCCAAATTCGCGGCATCTCATCGACCGAGCGCGTGCATATGTGGTATGTAAAAATTAGAGTTCGTACGCAAAAGTTATGAGTGAATACTAAAGTTACTGTTGAAGTAAACTTCTATAAATTTCAAAAAGTTATTGTGGTGTGATTCACACGCAATTTACATGTGTTTCTAGCCCTAATTACCTTGAAATTAGCGAATACTCAATCATTATTTTGTAGTATTACTTTGTTTTCTTCATTTGTAGGAAATTATGGTCAAGAGAGGAAAAAGACGAAAGAAGTAGTGAAATTTGAACAAAAAGTCAACTCCGACTAAATGACAAAAACTCAACTACAAAAAGTCAAATGGTCAACCAAGTCAACTTGGCCCCATAGCAAGAAGTCCAAGGCCCAAGACCAAAGAAGCACACAAGTGAAGACCTAAACCCATTTGTATTATATCTTTGTATTCAAATTTCAAATTCAAAATAGATGTAATAACAATAATAATTAGTAGACCACACACCTCACACACATCACGCATATGGATGAGATATTAAAAATGTAGAGAATTAGAAGTTTAGAAAATAGGGAAAAATTTGGTAAGTGGTCCTGAACTATGGACCCCTACAAATTTCAGTACATCAATTTCCAAAACATAAACTTTGGTACATGAGGTTTCAAAACTGACAAGTAAGCATACACGACGTCATTGATGCCGTTAGTTTGGTGCCAACTGGTCGTATTTTAAGGGGTAAAACAGTCTCTTCAAATTTTCTACTATGAGCACTCAGCCCTCTCTCTTCTCTTACTGTGGGCACCCAGCTCTCCATCTCTCTTACTCTGGGCAACTAGCTCTCCATCTCTCTTACTCTGGGCACAATCTCTATCGCTCACCTGCTTGCACAGTGCAGCGTGCAAGCAGCACCACCACCCTTTCAACACAGCGTCCTACCATCACAGCTGATGACAACCGCTGGTCCTCTCAGAACTAATCGAAAAGAGTGGGCTCTTACGCTATTCTTCACGCATAGTAAATCGAATCCAAATACCTCCACAGCTCACCAAGAGGTGTATACCAGAAATACCTATTCGAAGGAAGTCAAAACTAAAGAATTAGACCCAAAGGATGTGATGTTGTCGCGGGAAAGCGATGAAAATACTCGATGACAGAGAAGTTGTAGGCTGGGTAAATGAGGTTGTGAGAAGCGGCCACCATTGCCACTATCGAATTTCTCAACGCCAAGCTTGGCGGTGTTTGGTTGTTAGGGCGATTGCCAATTTGATCTCGAAGAAGACGAACAGCCCCAGATTTTATCCTCTTGGCGCTGACAGAGCAACTCAAAGAACGCCGCCAAGTCCGACATGTTGCGAGAGTCCGAGTCGAACTCGGACCTCCGATTGTAGTTGGTGATGCCAATGGTGCAAAGCAAGCAGAGAGAAGAAAAAAGATGGCAGACCTGAGAGAAAGAAGATAGAAGGAAGAGATTGAAACTTGAAAGCTTAGAGATAATACAGAGAAAGTCAACATGAGATTGAGGAGCGAGAAACATGTGGTAGAGGAACAACGCGAACAGGCCAGGCCTTGGGGCTCTTGTAGCAGCGGTGGTGGACACGGAGGAGAGGTCGTCTGAGGCCATTGGTGAGTTGTGGAGGTATTTGGATTCGGTGAGCGAGGTTGGGAGAGAGGGAGAGTCAGAGAGACAGAGAGAGTGTGAGAGAGAGGAAACCCATTGACAAATGAAAAATCAATTCCGCCCTTCATTATGTGAGTAATGGCATGCGGATTGACGGAGTTACTGACGCTGTGTACGTATATGAAATACATTTCATATTTGATGTTCCAAAATTTATGTTTTGGAACTTGCTGTACTGAAATTCATAGTGGCCCTTACTTCAGGTACTATTCATGAATTTTTCCCTAGAAAATATAAAGAAAATCGGAGGGCAAAAGTGTAAGTGAGTGTGTGCCTAGTGTGAACTTGTGTTCACACTAGGCACACACTCACTTACACTTTGCCCTCCGGTTTTCTTTATATTTTCTAAAATATTTTCTAAACTTCTAATTCTCTACATTTTTATTAGGGTTAATTACAGTTTACCCCCCTGAGGTTTGGGGGTGTCATCATTTCACTCCCTCTACTTTTAATTTTGACTTTTTACCCCCTAAACTTTCCAATTTCAATCAGCTGTGTCCAATTTCTCCTATTCCGTCCAAATTGGACGTTAAGTCTGACCCTTGAGGGCTAAAATGGTCATTTCAACATAAAAAAATAAAAAAAATAAAAAAATTTCTTATGTTTTTTTTTAAAGAGTTTTTTTTTTTTTGGTCTTCAACATATACACCACAAGTTATAATAGGTTTATAAAAACAAAAAAAATACTCTAGGTGGGTGAAAGCCGCTCGCTGGTCTATGATATTTGTGATATATCTCTGATAAAGTGAAGAATTTTAGGATATATCCCCAATAAAGTGAAGAAATATTTGTAAAAAATAATTTTACACTTTATCTGTAAATAAATATCTGTGTAAAATCATTTTTGGTCAACATATTTGTGATATATCTCCAATAAATTGAAGAATTTTAGGATATATCCTCAATAATGTGAAGAAATATTTGTACATCCCCAATAAAATGAAGAAATATCTGTGTAAAATCATTTTTTACAGATATTTATTTACAGATAAAGTGTAAAATTATTTTTTACAGATATTTTTTCACTTTATTAGGGATATATCCTAAATTTTTCACTTTATCGGAGATATATCACAAATATCGTAGACCAGCGAGCGGCTTTCAATCACCTAGAGTATTTTTTTTGTTTTTATAAACCTATTATAACTTGTGGTGTATAGGTTGAAGACCAAAAAAAAAAAAAAAACGAAAAAAAAAAAAACACTCTTTAAAAAAAAACGAAGAAACAGAAAAAAAAAAAAAAAACTAAAAAACAGAAGAAAAAAAATACTAAAAAACAGAAAAAAAAATAATTTTATTTTATTTTATTTTTATTATTTTTATTATTTTATTATTATTTTTTATGTTGAAATGACCATTTTAGCCCTCAAGGGTCAGACTTAACGTCCGATTTGGACGGAATAGGAGAAATTTGACACGGCTGATTGAAATTGGAAAGTTTAGGGGGTAAAATGTCAAAATTAAAAGTAGAGGCGATGAAATGATGACACCCTCAAACCTCAGGGGGGTAAACTGTAATTAACCTTTTTTATTAGGTTGTTTTAGTCTTTTTATTTTACCCATTTTTTACTTGTTTTTGAGCCCTTGGATCTAGGGTACAAGTCTAATCTTGACCCTTGAACCCAATGGGGTATTTAAGCACCTTTTGCACACACATTTCACAAGCTTAAGACCCATTTTTCTACACCTTAGGCCTTTTGGCCGAATTTGAGACTTCTCTTCCTTCTCACCTCTTTTTCTGTTCTTCATCCCCCATTCTTCACATATCTAAGCTTGCACAAGGAGGAGACACACACATTTCCAGTATCTAGGCCGCCATCTCTACACCATGGCTTCATAAGGGTAGCAAGAGAAACCATGAAGTTATGGCAATAGCTAGTGACAAGCTTTGCCTTAACTTTCATGGATTTCTCCTCTCTTTCCTCTTATTTCTTACTTATGGTGTTGTTTGATGTGTATTGATATATACTTGTGTGTGACTTCTCATGGTTTTAGGGTTTTGAAACCCAAGTTTAGTTTTGTATGGTTTTGTTGAGGAATTAATAAAACTGATGTTTATTCATATGATTTGTGTACTCTTGCTTTAATTTCTTCACTCTAGATGTATGGTTTAGGTTTTCCCCTCCTTCGTCTATGTTTGGTGTGTTGGAATTGGAATATTAAATTGGGGAATTTATATTTCAATTTGATTATGGCATGAGTATGGAGGAATTTGCCCATTACATATCTCTATTTCCATTTGGATTTCTTAGATTGTGGTTCTCCAATCACCCAATTTTGACTATTATTACCCTTGATTGTCGGAATAATATCGGAATTGTTGGGTAGGGTAATTGTTATCACAAGTACTCTTTTCGACCTTGTATTTGTGGTGATGTTGCTAGAGTGTGTTACAATTGATTGTCGAAATATAAAGCATTAGTTTGAGCACTTATGGCCCTAACAAGGCATAAGGTTTGAGATAGTATAGGGAGCCAAAAACTAAGTATTCTTTTCTTCTTCTTGTTTTGCTTAGGGTTTGACTACTATTTTATGACAATCAATTTAGCTTTCTTTTCGACCTCTAATGCTAAATGGAAATCCAACAAAACATTTGAAGCATCATTTGAATTAATCATCATCATTCCATATGATTTTAGATTCGTGTGGAGAACCTTGAATTCCATGGTGACCCTTGATGCGATGCATCCCATCCTTCTATCTATCTTATTTTTATGTCGTAGTTAGTTAGTTTATTTATCATTTATGAAAATAAAAAAACACATTGTGACTTTCCCACTACCATTCATTTGCAAATCCATGTGGGCGTGAGCATTACAAGCACTTTTGTGTGTTTTACGGCCCTATCTAGGCCTTGCTTGGTGCAAGGCCGCCTATATGACTTTGTGTGATGCAAAGTCATGCTTGAATGAGGCTTGGTGTCTTGTTTAACATTTTTTTATATTTTTATTTGTTTGTACAAGTGATTTTTGGTGACCTAAAACCATATGATTCTTAACTAGCTCCTGAGGTACGATAAACCGGGACGTAAATACATCACATCTTTGATGACCGTGTTGATTGTTACGCGATAGGCTAATGAAAAACGCTCAAATCATGGTAGGTCAGAACCTACCACACCGGTAACGGTAGTTCTCTCTCTCCTCCCCAAGCTCTCTCTCTCTCTCTCCCTGTTACTGTTCATCACTGCAACTCCTCCATCCGGCCACCTGGGAGCGTGCCACCAGCACCGTTCGATTCCTTTCTTCATCCTCAACACATCTGTGGTGGTAGACCACTGCATCGTGGCTGGAAAAGGAAGATATAAGCTGTGGAAGTTCACTGTAGCAGTTGGAGCTCAACGCCGTTTTCTCCCAACTTCGGTCTCCTCCGGTGATGAAACTTGACCTGTTGAAGCGCCTTGGAGTGGACTTGAATCCCTCCAAGTTTCATAACCCAAATCGAAGTGTGGAAGGAGAAATCATGACGGGAAATTTTCTACACTATTCCTCGTTGGGTCCTTTTGGGTTTGCTTGGTTTTCAACTAGTTCAATGTATTTTATGAACTTTTGTAGTTGAGAAGCATGTTTGGACTGTTGAGAGGAAGCTGCTGGTAAAATTTGGTAGCCGGAGGTGGTGTTGGCCTGCAGCACGTGGGCCCCATGCGCCGCCGGTGGCGCGTGGAGGCTTTGGCTTCGCTTTTTTAGCTAGTTAAATCCTATATTTAACTGTGAGTGGACTTTTATTTTAATAATAATGCATTCAATAATTTTTCCCGAATTAATGATTTACTTATTTATTTATTATTTTATCACATCTTTGGCTTATGATTTGTTTTCGGGAATTTGATATTTATCTCGTGGTTTTACTTACAATGATGATTTTCAGAAATTGATTATAATTTATCTCTATTATGATTTAGGAAATGGATTTGTGATTTAAATTATTGTTTTAAATTATTGAGAGTACTAATCAGATTTAAATATTTATTGTTATATCGATTGGACTTTCGGATTGAAGTTTGTTATGCTCAATTTTGGACTCGTGATTTATGTTGGAATATTTGATGAATTATTTTTCCGAGGTGATTCCGGAATTTATTTTACCTTTTTACGTCAATTATAATATTTTTGGATTATTTACGGAAATGCGATTTTCGATAGAATTATATATATTATTACTCTCACCTTTTTGTTTATGAATTCGGGATTATTTTAGTGTACGGGGCCACGTCATTGGAATATATTTATTTTCTTGTGATTTTATTGTGAAATTTGGGGAGCCTTTATGGATTTATTGGTTTTTGAATGATTTTCTTCACCATACTTGGGTTGTTATAATTTGTTCGTTTAGTTCTCCTCCTCACGTGAGTGGCAATCTAGGCTCCTCCTCACTTACTTTGTGTTTGAGGGTTCAAAGTCAAGGATAGAACCTAGGAGGCTCCGACCTGATTCTGGGAGACGTTGTATGGTAATATTCATGTTCCCCTTATTTTATGTTTATTTGACTAGCGGGAGTAGTCGGTTTTCTTTAAACCAGCGGGGCTGGAATGTACATTTCATATACTTTTCCCCTGGGTCCTTTGTTTTCAAATGCCCAGTTCGCAGTGTAGCTGATCGGCTTAGAAGTTGAGGCTTAGCACTGTCACTGGCATCTATCATTTGTAGGTTATTCATTAACCTACTGTTTGTATTATATTTATTTTTCCTTAGACTGCTGTGATAACCGGGGGAGGTCTTATATTATTATATGTATATTTATGGGCTCGAGGTTGAGTTGAATTATTCCGAGATGGACCGTAAACTTGGCGTATTCAGTTGTGGTCTTATAAATTATCAGTTGAGTTTATTGATAATTTGGTTGGTTAAGTGGTTGATTCAGGGAGGAAGGTGGCTCTAGGAGTTGGAAGATGAGTAAGTATCTAGAAGTGTGATTTTGTCTTCTTTTCTCAAGTTAGGGTTAGCTCCCCTGCTTATAAGCATCTCGTGCTATTGTGTTTGGTAACCCGACTTCTCCTCAGCTTTTTCCAGAAGTCAGCGCTTCTTTGCGTCAGAAACCCGAAGCCGCCTCACCCCTGCTTTTAGAAGCAGAAGCCGGCAGGAGTACTGTGGCACCTTACACTGTAGCTTAATGAAGATTCATTAATACCGGTTGCTACCCTCCCTTCGTTGAAGCAATTACGCAGATGCCATGGCATCCTTCTCTTCAATCGTTAATGCAGATGCTGCTTCACGATTCTGGGTTCGGAATCGAAGCCGCAATTAAGCAAGGCTGCTTGGCAATTTGATTCAGGGTTAGTTTTTTAACTATTTCAGTTTCAAATTTCTTTAATTCTGATGAATATTTGGGTTCAGTTGCTCTGGGTTTTAGGGATATGATTTGGTATTGAGATTGACGGTCTAGCTATGGCAATTGAATTCACTTTAGTTTTCGATCCTTTGTTTCTGTTGGGTATTGAGGAAGATTTGCGATGAGTTGGACATAGAATTTCTGGGTAACAGAGAACGAAAGCCATGGAGTGAATTTGAATGATAGCAGTAGGTGTTGGTATTTCTCACCTAGGCCTTATGTCCCAAGTTTTTGTACAGAATTTGGGTTCGTGTTTCTTTTAAGTTGTGGTTTAGGGTCTAATTTAGGGTCTTTTTGATGCAGCAATCTGTTTTGAAGGGCATGAAAGGGCGACTAAGAAGAAGAGGAATTCTGTGCTCAAGTATTTGAAGAATGGTTTTGCCGATCTTCTCAAGAGTGGCCTTGATATTAATGCATATGGAAGGGTAAGTTTATTGGTTCATTAGCTTTTTTGCCCACAAAAGCTTTGATCTTTATATTGATATTTGATTATTGAACACCCATGAATGCATTGCCTTTTGTTCATGATCCTGTTTAGCCTTTTTTTAGTCTGCTGCAAATGTTGCCAGAAAAATAGGCTTTCTTGGTGCCCTGCCTCATGATTTCTGATGATTATCTGTTTTCTGGCCCTTTTGGCCAGAAAAATAGGCATATTGTTGTTGCTTCCTCTCAGAATCATCATATATATATATATATGTTCACATATGCACATGTTTGATGATGCAGTACATTTAGGAGACCTATTTTATGTTGCCACCATGGCCCAAAAAAAAAAAAAAAAAAAAAATTCATCCATGGATTGGAGGATGTTGATCAAGCATTGAATGCCCTCTGTTTACTCACGAATCATTTATTCTGTATGAATTGGATAACAGATGTGTCTGAACATTTATACTAAAAATATAACAGTGGTTTTTTTGTTTTTTGGATGAAGAAAGAATAAATGTTGAAGATGAGAAGAAAAATCTACATACATTCTTGGTCTAAGACATACATAAATTATTGATATGAAAAGCTTTAAAAGAATGACAACACGAGTGACTTGTTAACTTGTTTTATTATGCATCTTTGTTTCAAACCTGACATTGATTACAAAGTACCTCAGCAAATCTGCATTATTAGGATCATGCTCTGGTATGTCTGGCCATCTCATGTGATCAAGATATTGAATTTCTTTTGGACTCAAATTGCTCTGTTGGATTCATTTTCTGATTTGATCTTCCTCTAACTCTCAGTCCCATCTAATTCCAGAAAAAAATATCTGAAACTAAGGTGTTTCCGGATAAAGAAAAAATAAATAAGAGTTGCAGGAAGCTGTTGCATCTGGTTTTATAGGGAATGTCTGAAGAATGCAAGGAAGCTGTTGCATCTGTGATATATGCTACAACAAGATTTCTTGATTTACCAGAACTGCATGACCTCAGAAACATATTAGCTGAAAAATATGGAGATTCCGCACAATCTTTTGTAAATAAAGAGGTAATAAGTCATAACTTGCTCTCTGCAGTTATGCTATAGGTTTGTTTCTGGTCTGACCCAATTAGTTGTTTATGCTTAGTTTGTGGACAAATTCAAGCCAAAGCCCCTTACAAAGGATATGAAGGTACAAGTACTAATGCATGACATAGCCAGAGAATACTCAATCGAATGGGGGATGGTGCCCTTGGGAGTTATAGTAGCAGTAGCAAGGCTAGTGTATGACTCAATTATAAAACTGAATGTCTGAGAGTGAATTTGAATGATGTAATGATTGAAAGGAAATGATCCATGATCAATTGTAATACAAAATGGAGTTTATAGATCCAAGTTTATCCAGCATGCACATTGAGAAATTACTATACCAAGTGGTATTGCAGTGTTCTTCGTTAATGTTTCTCAATACGTAGAGGATTGAGAAACATAATACACTTGACTACATTGTATTACCAAACAATCAAGTTAAAATAATATTTCATGTCTAAATTAGTCATTCTACAAATATAAAGCATAAGCCAGTTTTGAGCTTACCAAATACTTTGTCATTGTTTTTGCCATTGACAGCACTTATAACCAAACACCCAGTTGCTTTGCTTTATAGCTACTTATTCTTAGAAATAAGCACAAACCAGCTTTTCTTAAAAGTACAGCCATACCAAACACACCCTTAAGTACTCAATTATTTTACTTGTTAAACAGATGGAGCCTCTTGATTATTTATCTATCTCTAATTGAATTAGATTTATGATTCATAATTGCTCTTGGCTTACGATTCATGCACTCGCCGTTAAAGTGCTTCAACACAAAATGAAAGACATAATTGTAGACATGCCTGTAATTCATAATTAAAAAGAGAGCTCTGCTATTCAAATACAAAAAGCTATCGTGAACCACATAGCATCCAAAAATGAGAAAATTACTTAATCGTAAGTGAATCTTGGACATTTTAGATGCTTCCAACATTATACAGAACGAGTCACTGTGTCACTCTTCAATCGTATTTGCAAACCCTCTAGCTAGATTGCTCCCAGACTCCAGTTTCAAATTGGCATCACAACACTAAGCGGCCTCTTTCATCCGAACTTCGCTCATAAACCAGTCACTAACCAGTCTGATTCTTGCAATTTTATACTCAGTCCACATTGACGCTCTATCTTTACAATAATGCTTCATGGCAATTGTCTCATTGAGCTATTGTTTTCCTTTACTGAAATAATACTATTTACATAAACTAGACACTGTGTTCGTGATGGACCTTCTGCAACATGAATTGGAAGATACTTGAGTGTTTGGGTATCAATGTTATAGGAGACTACGCATCCATCAGCAGTTCCCACAAGAATCTCGTCACTCTTCCAAAAGCTTAATGGAATGTCACATTCTACAGGTCCGATAGTTAAATGCTTCGTCCATGAACCTCTAAAATCACCAGGCTCACCCATCACCCATATATCTAGGAACTTAGGATCATCATCTCGTTTATAGGCAACAAGAACAATGGATTCTTTCCACACAGAAAAAGTCTTGAGGAATCCTTCCATATGATGGATACTTTCTGGAACTGATATCTCATCAAATAGCTCTTCACTCATATGAAATGAAAGGAGGACTTCTTTATCCCTTATTAGTGCAGACCAGTAACAAATTCCTTTTAAGCATATGTTAAAAGAAGGATGCGAAAAGACAGTAACTTTTGTATCAATCTTGATCTCTCTCCAAGAACGAGCACCCAAAGTGAAAACCTCTGCTCTTGAAGGATGTGTATCCGCGTAGTAACCTGACGTAAAACCAACAATTCTAACAACCTTGTATACTTTAGCTTTTGAATCGAATCCAAATCCCACACCTCTCGGATCCGATCTTAATGCATCATAATAATCATCTTCATTATCAAAATCATTGAAATCTTTGTGAGGCAAAAGAAGACATGACTTGGGAAGGAATTCAAAGTCTTCCTTGATTGATGGATTGTACAAAACAACATCTTCATCGTTAACAAGAGAAAGACAAACAATTCCATCACAATGACCTGCAAGCGGTATATTAAGGGCATAGAAACACATAGGAGAAGGAAGAGGAAAGTCCTCAACAATGCAACCAAAGTTTTGGTCATCGTGGTTGGAAAGAGTAAGTAATGAAAGCAAAGTTTCCTTCCTATTGTTGTTATCCTCGGATAGGATTGAAGTAATTTCATTCTTGTCCTTGATGGTATTGTCCTTGAGGACAGTACGCTTGAAGACGAGGGAAGTGGAGGATGCAAATTCATTGTTCTTGGAATAAGAAAGGTTCTTGGCCACAAAACTAGGAGATTTCATCAAATTGTACCACGATTTACAAGCGCATTTGAATCGCATAAGAGGTTTTGGAGACAACCTTGACAGGATTTCCACCACCACATCCTCCGACAAACACAATTTGTTGAGATATTCTGCCATATATATAGAGAGAGACACGCACACACATATATATTATATAGCAGGCTAGGATCCCCTTGATGAACACCTAATTTTCGCTTTCTAGAATATGAACTCTATCCTTACCAAAGTCTCAATATCTGATTTTTCAAGACTGAAATGGGCAAAGGAAGAGGAATCTTACCTTTGAATTCCAATGGTAGATGGTCTCAGAAATCAGAATCCAAGAGAAGAGATTGAGCAACTTCTCTTACTTGGCTTTGTTTTTTGGGCTCTTCTTGCAAGTCGAAACACAAATATGAGATTTATTTAACACAAGAAATTAGAATTGAGAGAATTGGCTAGGCAGAAAAATGCTCCCAACCTAGGATTTACTATAACTCGTAATTAATATTTGCTATAATTAAATATTCTTGTTGAGAACCCAACAACATGGAAATATCTTCATATTCAAAGTTTTTGCTGTGATTTTTGCAAGATTTCGGTTTTGAAATTAGTGGTTCAAAGGTGTGGGCAAACATAGTAAGATTAGATATGAGGTTAATAATTAATATTTGGTGTGGATATTCTTGTTTTGCCCTTTTCTTTTCTCTCTACACCCCAACATCATGAAAATATATTCATATTCAAAGGTTTTGGTGATTTAGCAAGATTTCAGATTTGAAATTAATGGTCCAAAAGTTTGGTAATCATAGTAAGATTAGATATTTAGAAAGATTCCACCTCGTAATTAATATTTGGTGTAAATATTATTGTTTTTCCCTTTCTTTTTTTCTCTTTCTTTTTTTCCTTACACCTCAACATCATGAAAATATCTTTATATTCAAGGGTTAATTACATATAAGTGCATATTTGAATTTTTTTTAGCCATAAAGCCACTAACTATTTTTTTCCCTCATAAGGCCACTAGAATAAAAAAGGTATTAAATTTTGGATATAAAAATTAATATATTTACATAAATGCCACTAGAGTAAAAAGTTAACAATCATCCTTTATACCCTAAACCCAACAAAAATAAAAACCCTAAACCCTACCCTAAACCCAACAAAAATAAAACCCTAAACACTAAACCCAACAAAAATAAAACCCTAAACCTTGTGCTTGGAACGCTGAGACCTCTCGCCGTTCAGGTTGTACCTTAGGTTGATAAAGAAACCTAAGGTAACCCTAAAATAAAACCCTAAACCCAACAAAAATAAAACCCTAAACCCTAAACCCTAAACCCTGTGCTTGGAACGATGAGACCTCTCGCCGTTCAGGTCGTACGTTAGGTTGATAAAGAAACCAGGCGGTTAGTTTTCTTAGGTAAAAGGGTAAAATGGACAGAGAAAAAATAATTTAAAGAGGCAAGTGGCCATTTGTGCACAAAACAATTTAGGTGGCCTTATGGCTAATATAAGTCTCAAAGTGACACTTGTTTGTAATTTTCTATATATTCAAGGGGCCGTGACCACCTACCCAATTTTAGACTAAAAATTGTCCACTCACTCCACTAATATTTTTGGGCTAAATACTAGTTAGTACCCTGTGGTTTAGGTCCAAAATCAATTCAGTCCCTGGACTTCTAATTTCATCAAAAACACCCATGCACTTTCAATTTTGATCTAATAGGTCCAATTCGTTAATATTCTATTATGGATTCAAGTTATAGTTAGATTATTTGTTGAAAATCTTTTTTTTTTTTAATAGTAGGACTCACTCCTAAATTAACTATGCAGACCACCTCGACACCACATCGTAAAACATAGGCCATATATGAGCCACATTAACTAGTTAAATAACTCAATTGTCGGAAAACCAACAAATTGGACCTATTAGATCAAAATTGAAAGTGCAGGGGTGTTTTTGATGAAATTAGAAATTCAGGGACTGAATTGATTTTGGACCTAAAACACATGGTAGTAATTTGTATTTAGCCCTATTTTTTTAACCACATTTACCCAATCTAACAGTGTTTCACAGTATTGCCCTCATACTCCCTCTCTCTCTCTCTCTCTCGACTCCCCTTCTCCTCCCAAACTCTCTCTCTCTCTCTCTCTCTCTCTCTCTCACTGCTTCACACTCCGGTGAGGTTGGACGGGCGAGGCGTCATTGCCAAGAGTGACCGTTTGGACGTGTTGGAATTCCTCAGCTTGACATGGAGCTTGCCGTTGTCGCCGATCTAGGCGTCGGTTTTGAGGAAGTCGCGGCTGTCGAGGAACATGACGTCGGAGTCGACCTTGAAGGAGACGATGGAGGCGGCGATCTCCGGGAACTGCTCCATTACGAGCCGCTTGGCGCCATGGTACTCGAAGAGGAAGAGTAACAGAGTGTACCAAATGATGCACTGGAGCACGACGACCTGGACCATCAGGTTGCCGGACTCTGGGATTCGTTGGTAGTACATGGCTATCAGCAGTGGGATTCCCTTGACCAGAGTATTGGGAAGAGTGGAGAGCGAGAAAATTGTGATCATCCACTCGAGGAGTTGTCAAGGGTGGCCGTGTTGATTCTCGGGTTGTTTCAGATCTGGTGGCAGAGTGGGGATGGCATTAGGGTGAGAATTAGAGGAGAGGGGAAGGGCAAAAGTGGTAGAGGAGGGAAAAACCGTTAGATAGCGAATTGGGAGAGAAGATGCATATATGTATATATACGTTCTCTCTGTTAGAGTTGCTAGCTGCTCTGTTTATGAGTGTCTCTGCTGGTTGTGATATGGGTGATGTGAGAGAGAGAGAAAAATGAAACACAGAGAGAGTTTGGGTTTGAGTCCAAGTCCGAGTTCTGTTTTTTTTTTTTTTGGTAAATTTGGCAGAAGGCTTGTAAGGAAAGAAGAAAGAAGAATGAAAAAACAAGTTTTTGAGTGGTTATACATGTCTATTGCTGGCAATAATATGATTATTGGGAGGCAATAATATGAGTATTGGGGGGCAATAATATGCATATAAATTAATCATTTGTGCCTGTAGTGTATTCATTTTAGTTTCGGGAGTTTATACAATTCACTGGAGGGCAATAATATGGTTAGCGGAGGCAATAATATGAGTATTGGGAGGCAATACTATGGTTACTGGGAGGCAATAATATGATTACTGGGGGGAAATAATATGGTTACTGGGGAGCAATAATATGATTATTGGGGGGGGGGGGGGCAATAATATGGTTATTGGATATTATTAGGGGGCAATAAATTCAGACGCCAGAATCAGGTCACCAGTCCGGTAGCCGGATTCCTGTCATTGGTTGCCAGATTCCGGTCATCGGTTGCCCTAATATAAAGAACTAGAAGAAGAATAAGCAAAATTAGCTAAATCGTGAGCCACAACATTAGCTTGAAGATAAGCATGAGTAAAATACGAACCTTGCATCTATTGAAGATGGAAGATAATGTCATCATAAACACAACCAATGAAGGAAGTAAGGAGGATAACTCTTTGCTTTTTAGCATGCAAGACAGTAAAAAAATAAAATCACACGAGAAAGGCTGTCACGCCCCGAATTTTGAATAAATAAATTTAAATTCGAAACACGAAAACACTTAGAAATTTTTTTGTTTAATTAAAGCAACTAAACAAATCGAACTCAATGACAACACTGACTCAATCTTTAGAACCACATATTATATTACAGAGAATTTACAAATTAAATTGAATATCAATTCAATATGTAAACACACTCACCAACTCACTACACAACGAAAGACTACAACTATAAGCACCCTTCTACGCCCATGTTATAGGAAGTCCACATTGGCTTCGATGATGATTAAACAATATTCTAACCTGCACAATAAACCCTACACCATGGAATAGTGCACCGGGTTATGATAACAACTCGGTAAGCTTTTGCAAGCTCGTATGAGTAAACTCAAAATACCACAAAATATCTTACTGACTCACGGATAATAATTCAACTAAACTATTAGTTCAAAATCAATTCCTCTTCTTTTCAAGGAAAAATACATGTCATACCGTCACATACCAAAGCATTGAATTTTCAACCACACTACATTCGCAATCTAACTAAATAAATTAGTAACCCCTGCATAGAAATTTAGTTCAAGAAATTACCAAGGTTCGAAAAATCGCTAGGCGCTAGTCGGGCGGTGGGCTAGGGAGGAGCGTCCAGGCTCCTAGGCGGGTGCCTAGTCAGCGCATAGGCGGTTTTGTATTTTTTAATTTTAATTTTATTTTTATAGCATATATATGATATATAAAGACTTATTGTATTTTACAAATAAGAATAATAAGAATAAGAATATATCTCATTATATTTTATATTTTATAAAGACTAATTACATTCCATAATAAGAATATATAAAGACTATTTAAAATGAGATATTTCCCAAGTTTCATAATAATCCACCATATGAACGATGGATCCCTATTCAACCCAAACCCAGAAGCCTACATACACCAGCAAACTAAAAATCGTGCAACGGAGGCTAGGACCCAAGTTAGAATGACCCATTCCTCCTTAAGATCTCATTCTAGTTCCTCTCCACAGAGATTTCAGGGATCACTATCTAGATCTACGTTGCATCCATCGACGAGCTCGTTGGGTTGACCGCAGCTCTAGATTCTCCGGCCGTCGGAGTGGCCAAGGAGCTCACTTATGTCCGATTCTCTTGTCTTCTCACTTCAATCGACCATCATGCACAAACATCAAGCTTCAACCCTCTCTTTCTCTTCCCTTTTCACACTTTTGGTCAAGCTTGAAGCTATCTTCATCGCGATCTCAGTTTCACAATCAAACTTGATTTGATTGGTGAATTTGGGTTTCTCAGGTTTTACTATAAGCTAAATTTGTGTACTCCTTAAGTTTATGTTGGGAAATTGGATTCTTGAGTAACTGAAATGGATCTTGAAGGTGATTTTCAGATGCTTCGCTCAACCGCCCAAGCTCCTAGTGGCCTGCCCAGGCAGCCGCCCAACCCCAGCTCGCCTAATCCCAGCGACTTGGCATTCCTCGAGTCGGAGAGCCGCCGCCCAGAGCCTAGGCGGCCTAGTTAAGAACATTGATAGAAATTAAAGATGAAAATTAATTAAAAAAATAAAACAATAGAATTAATAAAAATAAATAAATAAGTAAATCGAATAATAGAATTAAAGAGGAAAATAAATAAATAAATAAATAAATAGAACAATAAAATAAAAAATAAAAAATAAGCACGAATGTCAACCACTCACCCACATAACGAGGAAAACCTTTCAACTAAAAGAAAACGACACAAGTCACACCGTGACAAAATCATAGGAAATGTTAACCTAACAATTTAATATGAAAACTTCGATCCAACCTGGACACGTTGGTAGACAGACTAGATTTCTAACTGATCATAATCATTAACCCGGCCAAAGACATGATTCTGATATATTGCCTGAGGTCACAACCTGCGACCTCAGATCCATAGGTTAGCCTGACCCTTTGATCAAAATATTTAAACGAGTCGCACTGGATCCAAAATGTTACTTAAATCACCAAAAGGAGAAATCACAACCTGTGACTCCCACATTTCCAAACATTTAAACGAGTCGCACTGGACCCAAAACGTTACTTAAATCACCAAAAGGAGAAATCACAACCTGTGACTCCCACATTTCCAAACACTTCTTAAGACAAAAGAAATACCATTTACAATCTATGAACTCATTTACAAACATTATTTGCATCACAACCATTCCCCCAATACATCTATTTTTCCGACATAATTAGATAATCAATTCAATAATCTAAATAAAATCATCAATACATATTCTATTTCCGCAGGTGGTAAATGCTCGAAAATAATAATCACAAATGAAATAACCATTATTTGTTCACTCAATGCCACACCATCCAGATATATATTTCACGTAAATATATATACGTAGTCATCCACTCTAGTAGGCATACCAACTATAATTCTCACACACTAAAAACCGAGAGATTCATTTTTATTATTAAAATCTTGTTTTTATTTACCTATGGACCATAGATGATCAAGTCCATATTATTTAAAACAAATATTTATTTCATAAAATAATTTTCACAATTTAGCGATTAAATATAAAATAATGAAATTTGGTTCGTAAATGAACCATGTGAGATTTACTCACCTCTAATTCCAGCTGCGTCCTCTTAACAGCCCAAAATCACAATTGTACGTCAACTTCAAACCATCAGGTACCAAATCAAATATGGTCTCAACTTAGCAAACCAAATCACAAAACACAATTATGCTAAGATCTGATGATCGGATCATAATTATACGGTGATCCTATGGTCGGATCATCACAGATCGTCATATGAATTAACCTTAATAATATTAACGGTCGGATCATCACAGATCGCCCTTAGGATCATCCTATCAGAATTATACGACGATCCGATGGTCGGATTCTCACGGATCGCCCTTTTGAATCGTTGGTTAACATTTATACGAAGATCCAATGGTCGAATCTTCCTCCGTGACCACCCAAAGTCATCGAAATAGTCCTACGGTCATCATATCAAAATTTCAAATCGATCGGATGGTCTGATCCTAACAGATCGAAAACCGAAACGATCAAAACCTTAAAAATCATAACAAATACATATAATCTCCAAAAATTACGTATTATATATGCAAATGATCGTATCGATGAGTAGAACAAAAATATGAACAAAAACTGTCCCTGGCCTGGCCGGAACCCCCCGAAAAATGCCGCCACAGAAGACAGCGGCGCCGCCGTCAAACTCAAAATTTGGCCACATTTCTAACCAAAAATCTTTTTCACAACATGTACAACAACGCTCCCAACTACACTGAAGTCAAATTATAAACCAATTGATTGAATTTAACCTTGGAACAAAAGGGGCTGATTGAAACCCTAGAATTTCAATCATTCGATTCGAGCTTCACACGTGAAATTGTTGCAAGCTACCTTGAGGGAAACCATCCTCAGCCTCTAGGCTACAAAACCCCTTAAGAAATTCCACCTATGGTGGCCGGAATCGTCAACTTTGACCCAGACGATTTGCAGCATCGCCGTCAAACTTCCCGGCCTTGCCACGCCCTCCACAGCTCGAATCTTGATGCAATTCTTCCACAAAATTGTAGAGGAGATCGAGGCGAAGAAAACCCAACTGGTTTGACGTCCTAAGGTGGCCGGAGGAGGAAGAATCGGCCGGAAAACCAAACTGAGCTCAGTTCGGCTCGGGGAGAGAAAGAGAGAGAGAAGAGAGGGGCTCGGGTGCAAAAACTGAAATTTATGTCCTTTCCAGCAATTTCCGGATTTTTTTGGGTTTTATACTAAAATTGAAACTTTTTCAAAAATTCATACGTTAATCCTACTGATTTTCGCGTTCCGCATATACACGAACTCGTATCGACACACTCTACGACTTCTGTGAAGGAACTTTTCTCAAAATCCTAACGTATAAAAAGTCAATTTTCGTGACCCCTCTAAAACGTTCCGTTTTCTATAAAAACTCATCCGATGGTAAGTACACATCATCTCCAGCTTCGTACTTGTGCTCACAACTATGGAATCATTTCTGAAAGGTCATCGGAAATTAATTTGAATTTTTGGGGTATTACAAAGGCCTTGCAAAATAGCAAATGAGACAGCTTTTCTCCATGCCAAAGCTTCTATTGCTCAGTAGAAGAAACATTAAAATCTTGATCATAACAACCACCCAAGAACTACCCCATATCATCTCAAATAATCACTCCAATCCCACTAGTACTAGTAGCACCATGATAAGCTCCATGAAAATTAATTTTGATACAACCTGCACTTGGTGGTTTCCAAGGTACAACTTTTCTATTTCCTCCACTCTTATTTTTACTATGGTGTCGTTGGTACTCTTGAAACCTCACAGAAAGAAGCATCACAGTATTGGCCAACACCATATGCTTATTATCGCATACCCTTGCGTTCCTCACTCTCCATATTCCCCACAAAGTATGGACAAACTTGCGCATAATTGAGAGGAAGCACAATACCACAAACAATCCACAAAATAGAATTGCATAGCTGCACTAGAATAGCCAACCCGTGCTATTCCAAGCATTGCTGCTAAAGCCTCCTTCACAAAAGGACAATACACGCACAAGTGCTTAGCTTTTTTTATTCTCTACCCCACAAAGTATACATAGTTCGTGACTCCAATGGAACTTGTTTCTCAATTAATCTCTCTATAGCAAGAAGACAATTATTCAACACCTTCCACAAGAAAATTTTAGTTGTGGTAAATTAGCTTCTTCCATGAGTTTTGCATCTGGTCAAAAACAACCTCAGTCCTAGCTTCCTCCATTAAAAGCTGGTAAGCACTTTTAACAGAGAAGAGGCCCTTAGTACCATAATGCCAAATCCAACATTCAGTTACTCGTCGACTGCTTAAGGGAATAGAATGAATAAAAGGTATATCATCACCATGACAAACCTAATGGACCAACTCCTCATTCCATCACCCTTCCCTAGTCAACAAGTCACTAACATGCCAACTCAAGTCCCTCCTTCCCTGAATAGGTAAAAGTCGAAAAGGAGCAGCCCTTGGTACCCACGGGTCAGACAACAAAACATCCTTCCCATCCCCTATTTGCCATCTAGCTCCATTTTCCAACACATTCCTTGCTGCAAAAATACTCCTCCACGAGAAAGAAGGTGTAGGATGACTCTTAGCTTCTCAAAAGGTAGAGTTCGGAACGTACCTTGCTTTATACATTCTTGCAATCAAAGATTGCAGATACTATAGAATGCTTTACCCCTCTTTAGCCAACATAGCCATATTAAAAACATGTAACTCTCTAAACCCCATACTTCCCTCCTCCCCAGGTTGGCACAAAAATCTCGGCTTGTACCTGTAGCTAATGTTGAGAGTCCAGAAAGGCAAGCTTGTCAAAAGTCTGTGACTCTTTCAGCTCCCTATAGGCCAACTCCATCAGCTCTAGAGTGGCAAACTGATCCAACACCCACTCCTTCAGCTCCCGAATGGCCTACTGGTCTAAGACCTGCTACTCCTTCAATTCCAAACTGTTCATCTGATCAAACATTTACCACTCCTTCAACTGCCAATGTCATATATTCTAAACCAAGTTTGTAGGCTATTAATACGTGGAGGACAGTACATGCTAGTGAGGATAATAGAAGTTGCCACAGATAAGCTCATTGAAACTATAGAAAGAAAAACCAACGAGTTGAGTGAGGCAGCAGAAGATAGGGACAGTGTTAATGAAGAAGGAAGTGGAAATGATACTGGATCAAGTGAGGAGGTTGAAGTGACGGATAACAATGGAGAAAGAAGCCATCTGGGACCCTAGGTTGTGCTCAACCCAGCTTAGTCTTCACAAGCTTCATTGAGGGACAACAGTGGAAGAGACCAAGATGTCCAGGGTTATAGCTATCTAGCTGCTTTGAGTTTGAAACTAGTTTTGAACTCTTCATTAGAAAATCAGTTTGCTAAGCAGAAAGTTCCTGGCTCTGTTTTACTTGCCCTATAATCATCACTTAGCTTATCATTGTAATAAGTCTTCATTGTAGGATGGTTTCCTTATCTCCCGCGTTAAGTTTCATATGAATGAATTGGAGTTTGATTCTAATCGAGACCCAAGCTAACATGATAAATAAAATATGCATCTGTTTCCAATAGTATAGTTTGATTTTGAGTATGTTTTTGTTAAACTACAAGGAATGTTTGAGTTGCTAAATGAAAGTGTGAAAGTCTCTCAAACACTAACATCCCATTTTTTCTAGGGAGAGGATCCTCTCCTAAGCTTCTTGTCTTCCTAAGCTTCCCATGCTTTGAACAACAAAGTGACACATGTCCAAACTTACATCTCATGGCCTACAATAAATTTAGGTTTTCCCTTTCTTTCTTCTGTTCTTTTCCTCTTGCATGTTTTTTCACTTACATGATCTGCAAGTGTTGGTCTTCGTTATCTCAGCCCATTGTGAAAATTCTTCAAGCAGTATATCCCCAACTGTTGTGAATGATAATGACTATTCATGTAATAGGTATTGTTTAATGTATGTCATTGACAAACTCGTAATGTAGGCGATTGACAGACTCGTAATGTATGTAATTGACAGACTCGTAATGTATGTGATTGACAGACTCATGATGTATGCGATTGACATACTTGTAATGTGCGATTGATTATATAGCTATTGTGTATTGCCTTTTGTATACATGATGTAACCCTATATAAATCTCATGGTGAGATAAATACAATACATTTTTCCAATTCTCTACAACACGTTATCAGCACAATACTCTAACCCAAGCCCTAGCCAGGAAAAAAAACCCTAACACCCGAAATTTCTTTCACCAAAAACTACCGCAAGCTCCTAGCCCTTGCTAGCCATACCGTGCGCTACTCCTGCAGCCCACGAGCACCTGTGTGCATCCTACTACCCCTGCAACATCATCGCACGCCTGTTGCCCCTGCAGCACAGCAGCACGCTCGTTCCTGTGTAGATTAGCCTGTTTGCACGCCCTGAAATGTCTTGATCGGGACCTCATATCAAAATCCATCCTTCATCAAAGTTGTTCGTCTCTGTCTCTTCTATCGGACCTCCAAATTTCAGCCCTATTGGGATCGTTTTGAGATCTGTACACCATTCAAAGTGGGAGCTGTTCAGAAGCGAATCTGCTCCGAAATTCAACAAGTAAGTTTTAAAGATTAAAGTTCATGCTTTCTTGTCTTTTAAATTCCTTTATTTTCTGCAGGATTTTCAATATACGAATATGGGTTCGATTATTTAATAAAGTGAAATTGTGGGGATTCACGCTTAACGAACTAAGAGTGTTCGTATGAACTAATAGTGTTCATAATGCTCGGACTAAGAGCGTCCGTAAGCATCAAATTGTGACCATATTAAAGCATTATTGTTTGGTCTAATCCAAAAGAGATTCTTGAAAATTGTTTTCTTGGTAGCATAGCTCGGAAATCTTATTATTTTAGTTTTCGTGGAAGTTTAGCTCCGAAACTAATATATCTTCTCTTCTTATTTTGAGGATGTCGAATGAATTTAGACTCGACTTTCCCATGCTTGACTCAACAGGCTCGGATTACCATAGTTGGGTAACTGATGTTGAGAACCACCTCACTTCAAAGGGAATATTACCCATAATCCAGACACCTAACCCGGATCGCGTGTTCGTGTGAACACCTACAAAGCATGCTCAAGCAGTTATCTTGATGCGATGCCATATGGACAAGGCACTTAGATTGGAGTATATGTCGATCAAGCATGCAAAAGAGCTATGGGTAGCGCTAGAAGAGCGCTATGGAAATGTCCAAGATTCCTTCCTCCTTGACTTGAAGGTTCAATGGAACAATCTGCGTTTTGCTGATTTCAAGTTTGTTGCGAAATATAATTCAGAAGCTCTTCGCCTACAGTCCATGTTAAGGTTTTGTGGACAACCTGTCACAGAGCAAGAGCTAATTAAGAAAAATCTCTCCACCTTCCCCGTTTCAGCCATTATGGTATCAAAGTAATACCGAACTGAAGTCAATGATGGACTGATCACGCGGTTTCATCAACTTATCAATCTCATATCTGTAGCTGAGAAACATGATAACATACTCGTGAGGAATTATAATTCAAGGCCCATTGGAACTAAGAGCGTTCATGAGGTGAATTATAATGCACCCAAAAGAGGGCGCAAGGAGCGTAACCCTAAGAATAAGGGATATGAGGGACATATGGATCCATATAACCGCCCTAACAAGGAAGAAAACCGCAGGTTTGGTGCGAATACACGTGGTGGGAATGCCACACGTGGGAGAGGTGGTCGTGGTATCCTTGGTCGTGGTGGTGGGGCCATGGCTCGTGGTGGAGGCGCCATGGGTAGTGGTGGTGGCGCCAACCCTCCTAAGGAACACCCACAACGTGCACCTCAATTAAAGGGAGGCAACCACAATGACATGTGTCATCGATGTGGATCAAGTGAGCATTGGTTCAAGCAATGCAAGGCAAGCGAGCAACTAACTTCAAGATACAGGGCATACAGGGACCTGAGGGAGCAAGAAGTGTAACTTGCAGAAGAAGAAGAAGAAGATGGTGGAGATGTCAATCTCACCATAGAAGGCTTGAAAGCTGAAGATGAAGTGCACAAGTAGAGGTGGCAAACGGGCCACTAAGCAAGAGCACGGCACGGGCCCGGCACGCTTAAAAGCTGCCCGGCACTGCCCAAGCTCGTTAGTAGCCCAGCATGACCCGAGCACGTTAGAATAACGGGCCGGGCTGGGCCTAAGAATATTGGCCCATTGGCCAGGCCCGGCATGGCCCGAGCACAACATATTGTGGACCGGCCCGTTACAAACACAAAATTTCATTTTGTTTTTAAAAATATTAAAAAACTATAATGATGAGATTTGAATATGAGACATTTTTATTTAAAATCTCATGACAATTCCACCAATGCTTTCTTTTGTATTGTCAAAATAATGAAACAAAACATTATATCCTTGTTTTGACATAAGTATTTTTTCTAAATATTAAATATATGTTTATTATAAAGATTAATCTCATAATAATACAACTATAGAATGAAGGAAAGAATAATAGATACTAAATGTTCATTATATTAATAAAAATTAATCTCACAATAATATACTAAAAACAATATATTTTGAGTTTTTTTTTCTTTCTTTCTTATAGTGGAATATAAAAAATTATTAGAAATCTAATCTTAAAAAGCTAAGATTAAGAAAAACATTGTAGAACTTAATTTATTTTAATTTTCTAAATAGTTAAATAAAATTAATTTTTATTTGTTCAAATTAAGATTTTAAAATCGTGCTTTATAGTGGATAGGCACGAGCACGGCCCGTTATTGACCCGGCAAGAGCACGGCCCGGCACTATATGGGCTCGGGCCATGGGCCATGGGCCAGGCCGGGCTTAATGTTTAAGTAAATGGGCTAGCACGAGCCCGACACGATAATAAATGGGCCCACCCGAGCACGGCACGAAGCACGACTAGGCCCGCTTAAAATGGGCCGGCCCAGCCCGTTTGCCACCTCTATGCACAAGGATGTTGGAGACTTTGATTAGAATAGTCCTTTTATTTTCCAAGAATTTTTGTAATGGCAATATGCCTTAGTCAATAAATGACAATTGTATTAAACTCTTTCTTATGTGGTGCACCCAATGAAATATGATGTCTAGGAAAGTCATTGAGATTAATGGTACTTAAGAGAGCCTCGCTCCACCAACATCTCTCTCTACTTTCCTAGTCATATTTGATTGGAGTTACCAAACGGATAGAGTGACTACAATGTGTCTTAGTTTGATTTTATTTTGGATTAGACTTTTTGAGACCTTTGATGTAATCATTGGCTATCTCTATTAATAAAGTATCGTATTATTATTCGATGTCATGGACATGTTTTAATTCCGAACTTTATTATTTTTCAGTATGTTTCCTGGAGAGTTGGAATGCCTTGTTGATAGTGGCACCACACATACTATATTGCGACATAGGCAACTATTTCTATGGATGACGCCTAGTCGATCTTCTGTGACTACGATGGTTGGACCATCACAATTGATTCATGGTCGTGGACCAGCTCAATTTATGTTGCCAAATGACACAACTATTAATGCCACCGAAGCTCTATATGCTCCTAGGGCTAGAAGAACCCTATTGAGTTTTAAAGATATAAGAGCCAATGGTTTTCATGTGGAAACACATTGTGAGAATGGAGAAGAGTTCCTTTGCATCACCTCTAATGACTACGGACATAAACGAGTATTAGAAAAACTTATGCATCACTCTAGTGGCTTGTATGCAACCACTATTCGAATTATTGAATCCAACCATGTCATGAGAGATGACTTATGGGATTCTGACACATATAGGCTTTGGCATGACCATTTGGGACACCCAGGTCGTGATATGATGATCCGTATATTAAAGACTTCACACAGACATCCATTTTTCAAAACAAAAAGAAGTCAGAACCAAAATTCGATCCAAGGTAGGGTTGGCACCACCTACCCCCTGCGGCCCAAAAGTGGTATTGACGCCACCAATACCTTCTTGGTTCCTTTTTCTACATCTAAAGTCAATTGTGACTTCGTGGCTCAACCGGATACTTCGCTGGTTGCTTCTAAAGCCCATCTTTCATTTTGCAAAGCCTGCTCTTTAGCAAAATTAGGATCGAGACCATCCTATGCAAAGGACACTAAGGAAAATATTCCATTCTTACAAAGAATCCAAGGTGATATTTGTGGACCTATTCAACCAACTTGCGGACTATTTAGATATTTTATGGTGTTGGTTGGTGCATCGACATGATGGTTACATGTCATGCTATTGTCCACAAGAAATGCTGCATTTGCTAAACTCCTAGCACAAATCATTAAATTAAGGGCTCACCACCCTGATCATCCCATTAAGTCAATTCATCTTGACAATGCTAGAGAGTTTTCATTAAAAACGTTTGATAACTATTGCATGTCCATTGGGATTGAGGTTGAACACCCTGTTCCTCATGTTCACACCCAAAATGGTCTCTTAGAAGCTGCCATTAAAAGACTTCAAATGGTCGCTAGAGCATTCGTTATGCGCACCAATCTCCCTGTTTCTGCTTAGGGCTATGCAATTTTGCATGCAGCTGTGCTCATTCGTCTGAGACCTACTGCCACTCAACCCTTTTCTGCGTCCCAGATGGTTACTAGATGTGAGCCTGATGTCTCACACTTACGCATATTTGGGTGTACAGTTTATGTGCCAATTGCGCCACTAGATTTGCGGATTGTCACTTTGACGAGACAGTCTTCCTGTCGTTAGGGGGAGATAGGAACAATAATATTCAACAGGAACGACAGGAATTGTCGTGGTCTGTCCCCACTTTGTCTCATCTTGATCCCCGAACCTCACAGTCCGAAATTGAAGTGCGGAGAATTCTCGATCTTCATAACGTAGCAGACTCTATGCCTGATGCATTTTTTGATATCACTAAAGTGACAAGATCACATATACCTGCTGCAAACGTGCTTGCAAGGATTGATGTCCCTAAAAATCATGGACATGGCGCCACCCCTAGGGTTATTGGGCATGGTGCCTCCACCACTAATTGTGATGGCAATGTGGCTCAGGCCGGGTTCCTAGCATGGAAATGTGGGAGGCCCAAAGGTTCGATGGATTCTCGCCTGAGAAAGAAAGCAATTTTGGCACAGAAAGATTCCTCAATGGCAGAGAGAATTATTATTAAGTTGAGCTGTTTTATTTTCCACCCTTGGATGTAAATCTAAGGGTTATTGAGTATAAATTCTTTAGTTAGCAACTGACCAGGTGAACACAACTGTTCACATTGTCCATCACTTTTGCTGTCCCATTCGATCCAGTGTCATTTTCGCTTTCTTGTCCTTCAACATTCTCCCACTTTTCCAGTACATCAATCAAGTCAGGGAATCTTCTGTTCAGTGCTTCATTGAGCCAGTTCGCAGTACATTTTAAAATGCCCAAAAGTACACCCTTCCCAAACGGAATGAACATGTGACACAAATACTTTGTTAGTGTGAGTCATCATTCCATATTAGGAATAGACTACAAGGGAATATATTGTTGTAACTACTTACCTTGTATATGTTGTGTAGTACAGTAGTACACAATAGTTGTAGTACGTTGTAGTACGATTGTAATCTGTTTATATACACCATAGAATGGGTGTAATAATATATCAGAAAATTCATTCTCTATATCTCGTCTTATTTGACTTGGTATCAGAGTAAATGTCCGAAAAGGACTTTGTCTCTTTCTTTCAGTTTTTTCTCAATCCGAGGAAAAACAATTGGGTTAAAAGCCAATTTTTTTTGTCAGGCTCTGAAACAACGTCGTTCAGACGTCCTCTTCATCTTGTTCGATGGGCCTCTTCCTCTTGTTCTCTCGGCTTCGTCCTCAGCCAAAGACAGATCGGTCCGTCTCAGATTGCCGGCCCTCTTCTTAGAGATCTTCAGTCCAGACCGGCCTCATCTTGTGTCCAAGACCGCCTTCGTCTGCCTCCGACACCAGATTAATCTTCGTCTGCCTTCGTTTACCTCAGATCGCCTTATCTCTTCTGCCTTCGTTTGCCTCAGATCGTCGAATCTCTTTAGTCGACGTCCATAATTGTGACCTCGACTCAGTCCGGCGTCGCCCCGCTTCCGGTCGTCCCTCTCCCTCGGTCAGACCAGCTAAACTCGGTAAATCGGTCAATTCGGTAACTCGGTCAACTCGACCAATCCCAACAACAGGTCTAAAAAAAAAAAAAATACATCGCTGCAATTGTTGGAATATCCTTTTTTTTTCCGCTGCATAATCTGTGATTTTTGCTACTGTATTGTTGTGATAGGTGGTGATAAAAGTGAAGGTCAAGGTTCTAAGGCCAATGAGGTTTAGAAAGTTGAGGTCTCTGTTAAGAGCTCAGAAGGTGGTTCTTTTGGAGGTACCAAACTCACTGGTACCAATTTCCGAACATGGAAGAAGATTATGTCCTTTTATCTTCGTGGGATACAGAAGATGGGACATGTGACAGGAACAATCAAGGTTCCTAGTGAAGATGACATGGAGGCCTATGCTAAGTGGGAAGATGATGATGGGTTTGTAATGTCCATTTTATTTAGAGCCATGACTGATGATGTGCTACAGATGGTAGAGGAATGTGAAACTGCTGAGGCAATATGGAAGACGTTGGGAGATCTCTATACAAATGAGTCTAATTTTATACAGGTTCTTGAACTGATGTGCAAAGCTGCAGGAATGCAATAGAATGGGCAACCAGTGTCAGTGTTTTTTACCAAGCTGAAGAATGTATGGGTTGAGATTGATCAGAAGCGTCCTTGCAAGATCAAGAATCAGGAGGATTGTTAACGTTAGAGTCCGCGGGGGTCTCTAGTTAGCTTTAGAGAGAGAGAGAGAGTGACATGAGATGTATAGTGGTTCGTCTCCCGCCTTGGCGGGAAACTACGTCCACTTGAATGTTACACTAGTGTGTTGAGCCTTGCGGCCCAAGGGGATTACAAAAGATGTAATGGGATGTGGAGTAAGTGAGAAGGAGTCTCCTTTTATAGGGGAAGGAGGCTCCCTCATTTACATTTTCTTAGATGTGGGATGTAGAAATCACTATTCTAGTCTAAAAAGCATGTTTGTGAAGGCAACTTGGCAAGGCTGGAAAGGTGGCTTCCCGGCGACGGATTTGTGACTTCCGGATACCGTAGTGTAGCTTGAACATAGGGCTACAAGATGCAAGTAGCGGTTGGGCCTCACCATGGCTTGTGGGTGTCCCAAAGAGCGTGTTACTTATGCTTGGTGAGATAGCAAACTAGTCTTGCTAGAAGAGGTATCTACAAGTCCCCGAAGTCCGCAAGTAAGATAAGCTTCTTGGTTGGGGAGTTATAAGCATGAAGCCATCAAGCATAAGTAACCAGGCGGCATGGAGCCCCTACAAGTCCCCGAACTCCTTAAGCAAGAAGGGACTCGTTAACCTGCACAACAAAGACAAAAAACAGGCATATGTAGAATGCTTGTTATATTGGTTACCGTTCGTATTAATGGAATGCGAAAAGAATTCGATTTGTAGTGAACAACAAATGGTAGGAGAATTCAATATTCCATTAATGTGTACGAACATGTAAAATATTGGTAGTTGTATATGTGGATCTTATGGCCATATAACACGTACAATAGATAGTGGCAAGTGTAATGGGTGTCCATATAAAATTGTGGGAGTAGTCCCGGTGACATTGTATGAAGCGTTTGTGAACTTTGGGGCTTAAGTAAAGCATGTTGGACATGATCGAGCAAGTTGGGTTGTTCGAGCAAGTTGGGTGTAGTTGAGCGTGTAGGCGTGGTGCGAGCATGCGGGGCGTGGCCCAAGCGCAAGTTGTGGCCATGCTCGATACCCAAGCAAGTCCTACCCGAGCAAGTCGTTTATCCGAGCATGTTTGATTAAGTCGTAAGTGTCACAAGCTTCTAGATGCATGTCACAAGTAATTGAATTTAAGCATGTATGTGTGTAGCATGTACTTGTAGTAAAGTTGCTAATAACATTTTGTAGGCATGCTTAAGGGTCATGGAGACATGTATAAACATGGCAATAGCTCTAATTGCAAGAGTGGAAGAGATAAGATATAGTGACTTATATTATGCCGAGTTGGAGTGAGTTGGTGTTGGCATTGATATAAGTACCCAAATCATGTTGGAGTTGTCCAAGCATGACGCTTCATTGTTCCGGCAAAGTTCCTTAGTAGAAGGATGATGGTTTCACTAATTGGAGAAGTGATCAATGATTATGTCTCCTTAGCATAAGATAAAGAAAATAATTAGCATCTTTGATCATTTACACATGTTTGAATCATGTTGTTTCAAATTTATGTGTGGTACTAACTGACATGAAGTGCTTGAGTTTCATGAGCATGTGAGATGCAAGTTTGATTATTAAGTGAAATCATAATCAAGTGAACGTAGTGTGATTAATTTGATTATTGGGAAAGGGAAATGACCAAATATAAATAAGGGTACAATATAATTGTAAAATTATAGTAGCACAATGTATATGGAATGGGTGTGGTAGCCGACATGTGCATGTGTACCAGTTATATATGCAGGATATAATAGTAAGTGGACACATGCCAGTGCTTCAAAGTTTCGGGTAAAGCAGAGTATACATGTGTGGTTATAAGGGTGCGTCAAGTTACTTGCTAACAAATATATGCATGCATGACAATAATTAAATATATCAAGGCATATATAAGTGTGCTGCACGTGTGCACAAAAGACAAGGATAGCAAGACATTGAATTTTAGAAAAGTTTATGTTGACTTCTACTTTGATCATGGGTAAGTGGTAGACACATGACGTGCATATCAAATAAAAGAAGAGACTTATAAGACTTATCTCGTTGGCTGCTGCTGTAAGCGGAATTGACGAATGACCCAACATTCAGAGCAAGAGCTGCAAGTGACCAGCAGAAGTGAGCGTTGGCTCGGTGACAGTTGCAATTGCAGATTGCAGATTGGCCAGTGGGGAGTGCTACTTAGCTGAGCTTTGGTCGGCGGTGAAGCTATCCGGCAGTGGCGGAGCTATGTCCAGCGGAACGGGTCGGCGGAGTTATGACCAGCGGAACGGTGATGCTCTGAAGCTGGTGAAGCTCGGCACTGATGCTCAGCGGTGGAGCAGCTCAGCGGAGCTCGAGTTCGGCGGAGCTAGAGTGCAGCAGACCTGGAGTTCGGCAGAGCTGGAGTGCAGCGGACCTGGAGGTCGGCGGAGGCTCCGAGTTCGGTCTAGCTGGAGTGCAGCAAACCTGGAGGTTGGCGGAGGCTCCGAGTTCGGCGGAGCTAGAGTGCAGCTGACCTGGAGGTCGGCGGAGGATCGGAGTTCGGCGGAGCTGGAGTGCAGCGGACCTGGAACTCAGCGGAGCTAGAGTGCAGCCGCCCTGGAGCTCGGCGGAGGCTCCTAGTTCAGCGGTGCTGGGGTGCAGCAGACCTGGAACTCGGCGGAGCTGGAGTGCAGCAGACCTGGAGCTCGGAGGAGGATGGCCTACTGGCAGTAGTAGGCGAGCTTGCTGGCGAAAGACTCGCTGGCTCTGTTAGCATACGTGTAGCTATCACCGCTGGCAGTGAAGTGGTGGCGGAGCCTTGGCGGAGATGGGTTGATGAGCTGAGATGGCTAGCGGAGCTCATGCATAGCAGTTGGCGTGCAGCGGTGATCGAAGAATGATCATGGGTGGCCAAAGGAGATCTCTGGGTGTCCAGAGAGAATTGGCACCATATATTTTGTTTTTTTTTTAGCAGTCAGCGTTGACTTTTGAGTTGGGTGTTGACCAACCTTTAGTTGGCGGTGACTTGCCCCGATGGGCATTGACCGGAGTTGACCATCCCTAATTTGATGTTTACCGAAGTTCATGGTACGTGACGAACCCTTTGTGTTGGCTTCCCACAGACGGCGCCAATGTTAACGTTAGAGTCCGCGGGATCTCTAGTTAGCTTTAGAGAGAGAGAGAGAGTGACATGAGATGTATAATGGTTTGTCTCCCGCCTTGGCGGGAAACTACGCCCACTTGAATGTTACACTAGTGTGTTGAGCCTTGCGGCCCAAGGGGATTACAAAAGATGTAATGGGATGTGGAGTAAGTGAGAAGGAGTCTCCTTTTATAGGGGAAGGAGGCTCCCTCATTTACATTTTCTTAGATGTGGGATGTAGAAATCACTATTCTAGTCTAAAAAGCATGTTTGTGAAGGCAACTTGGCAAGGCCGGAAAGGTGGCTTCCCGGCGACGGATTTGCGACTTCTGGATACCGTAGTGTAGCTTGAACATAAGGCTACAAGATGCAAGTAACGGTTGGGCCTCACCATGGCTTGTGGGTGTCCCAAAGAGCGTGTTACTTATGCTTGGTGAGATAGCAAACTAGTCTTGCTAGAAGAGGTATCTACAAGGATATTACATGGTACCAGAAAGAGAAGGAACTTGAGCGGGTTCATGCATTCTTGAGAGGACTTGATGCGAAACATAATAGTGCCAAGGGAGAGTTGCTCAGAATGCCGGACCCTCCTAGCTTGACCACAACTTTTACATATATTCGTAAGGATGAATCCCAGCAGGAAAGTCTCAAACAGGCACAAGTTGAAGTTTCTAGCCTAGCCGTTCAAGCACCAACACCTTTACTCTAGCAGCAGCATTCAGTTCCACTTCATCAATAAGGACCTCCACTAGGTTTTGCCCACCGCCCTCGTCCTCAGTGTTCTTATTGCAATGATATTGGGCATGTTCGAGAGACTTGTTGGAAACTGCACCCGCATCTTAAACCTAAAAAATAAGGTTATTGTTCTAAGGCTAAAGCATCTGCTGTTCAATTGGTTCAAGAACCGGATTTCTATGGAGTGGCTGGATAGGATCATCATACAGCAGGTGGGGCTACTCCTACAGCCTCTATAGCTGGTCGTGGTAAGATTGGTATGGCTTTAAAGGTTTCTAACTTTGTTGGTTCTGATACATGGATTATTGATTCTGGTGCCTCCGACCATATGACTTATGATAAATCATATTTTACTAAATTGTCTTCCCCACCAGTGTCCTATGTCACCAATGCTAATGGTGAGGCTTTTTCTGTGTTAGGGTCAGGGTCAGGGTCAGTGCGTATTACTCCCACTTTAGAACTTCATAATGTGTTATATGTGCCTGACTTGTCTCATCACTTGATATCTGTTCCACAATTGAATACTGAGTCTAAATGCTCCGTAACCTTTTATCCTATGCATGTGATTTTTCAGGATCTTCTCACCAGGGAGTTAATTGGTCCGGGGTATCTGAGAGGCAGGTTGTTCCATCTGGATCAGACATACGCAGGGGAGAAACCAGGAGCACAGTCCCGCGCCACTTTGACTTCGAATTCTGATAAGCTAAGTGAAATTTGGTTGTGGCATCGCCGTTTAAGGCATCCATCCTTTAGTCTTATGAGAAAAACCATGCCTACTCTGTTTATTGGTGTGGATGAGTCTGCTTTACATTGTGAAACATGTGTCTTGCCTAAAAGCCATCGTACTACTTATTCTCCTAGTGTTTCTAATAAAAGTGTTATTCCTTTTGAGTTGATTCATTCTGATGTTTGGGGACCTTCTAGAGAGCCCACTGTATCGGGTATGTGATACTTTGTGTTGTTTATTGATGATTGTATGAGATTGTCATGGATTGCTCTTCTTAAAACCAAAGATGAGGTCTTCCCTGCCTTTCAAACATTTCGTAATCTGGTTCAAACACAATATCATAGCACCATTAAAGTCCTTCGTTCTGACAATGGGGGGGGGGAGTATGTTAACCATGTGTTCCAGGAGTTTTTTAAAAACCGATGGGATTGTTCACCAAACCACTTGTCCGCACACAGTAGAACAGAATGGGGTGTCCGAAAGGAAAAACCGTCATTTACTTGATATGGCTCGTGCTCTTCTTTTTAGTGCTCATATGCCTAAGTATCTTTGGGGCGATGCTATACATGCTTCCTCTCACCTTATCAATTGTCTTCCATCCAGTGTCCTTCAGGGAAAAATTCCATTTGAGGTTCTCACCTCTCATGTCTCCTTACCCTCATTTCATAATCTTCCAGCTCATGTTTTTAGTTGTGTTGCTTTTGTCCATGTACCAAAAAATCAGAGGTCTAAGTTGGATGCTCGAGCCCTTAAGTGTGTGTTTGTTGGCTACGGAGGCTATCAGAAGGGGTACAAGTGCTATCATCCACCAACCAGCAAGTATTATGTCACTATGGATGTTACTTTCTTTGAAGACATGAGTTATTTCTCCTCTTCAGATACAGCTCTTCAGGGGGAGAATTCATATTTTGAAGAGCTATATCATAGAGAGGAGGAGGAATCAGAAGGAGAAGGAGAAGCCACACAGTCAGGAGGTATTTTGACGGATCTGGTTGAGACTATTAGCTCGCTGCCTCCAGCAGCAGAAGCACCAGTTTCCATCACTCAGAATGAGGTTGAAGACACACCTGGCCCTCCTGCCATTGCTTCTACCCCTGACCCACAGCTTCCTGGTACTGAAGATCACCCATTTGAGGTATGTCCATCCATTGATACTAGTAGTAGTGAGTCTAATCTTGAGCAATATGTGTTACCACATAGGACCACTCAGGGTCAATCAGCCAAAAGATATGAACGTACTCTTACTGCTAAATCAAAATACCCAGTAGCCAACTATATGTCCACTAGGAGGTTGTCGAAGTCATATGAATTATTTGTGAATCAAATATCTATTGTATCAGTACCTAACAAACTGTAGGATGCATTGGGGGATCCAAAGTGGAGGAAGGCTATGGATGAAGAGATGGAGGCGTTGCAGAAGAACAATACTTGGCAACTTGTGCCTCCACCATAAGGCAAGAAGGCTGTAGGTTGTCGTTGGGCGTTTACCGTGAAGCATAATGCAGATGGATCAGTGAATCGATACAAAGCACGTCTTGTTGCAAAGGGATTTACTCAGACATATGGTATAGACTATGATGAAACTTTTGCTCCTGTTGCCAAGATGAATACTATTCGGGTTCTGCTCTCGTTCGTTGCTAGTTTAAACTGGTCACTTCAACAATTTGATGTCAAGAATGCATTTCTTCATGGAGAGTTAGCCGAGGAAGTGTACATGAGCCTTCCGCCAGGGTATGTAGTTGCTTCTCCTGGTGAGTTTGTATGCAAATTGAGAAAGTCTCTGTATGGTCTCAAACAGTCACCTCGTGCTTGGTTTGGAAGATTTTCACAGTTCATGCGGAAGGTTGGTTATAGGCAGAGGAACTCAGACCATACCTTGTTTCTCAAGCATCAACATGGTAAGGTAACAGCTCTAATTATTTATGTGGATGATATGGTAATCACTGGTAATGATACTGTTGAGATGGATAGACTGCAGAGACAGCTAGCCTCTGAGTTTGAGATGAAGAACTTGGGTGAGCTTAAGTACTTCTTAGGAATTGAGGTAGCCAGGGGGAGAGAGGGAATCTATCTGTGCCAGAGGAAGTATGTTCTTGACTTGTTGACAGAGACAGGTTTGTTGGATTGCAGACCTATTGACACTCCTATTCAGCAGAACCATTGCTTAGCTGAGTATCCAAATCAGGTACCTACTGATCGAGCTCGCTATTACAGGTTAGTTGGGCGCTTGTTTTATTTGGCTCATACTAGACTAGACGTTGCATATGCAGTGAGTGTGGTGAGTCAGTTCATGCATAATCCAAGTGAGAGTCACATGGATGCTGTTATGCGAATTCTAAAGTACTTGAAGTCAGCTCCAGGAAGGGGAGTACTGCTTTCTAAACACAACAACATTCTTGAAGTTTGTGGCTTCACAGATACAGATTGGGCTGGAAATATCACAGACAGGAGGTCGACATCAGGTTACTTTACCTTGTGGGAGGTAATTTGGTTACATGGAAGAGTAAGAAACAGAAAGTTGTGGCACGTTCTAGTATTGAGGCCGAATATAGAGGTATGGCTCATGGAGTGTGTGAATTGTTTGTAAGACTAAAATGGACTTTATCATTAGTTTACATCGAGTCATCAACAACTTACCAATTTACGCAGAATAAGTAATTGGAGAATCTTGAGACTTTAATCCGATATTTTATTTATGGTGTATCCACGTAAATTATGGAGAAATCTAATATGACATGGTTATTAAGTTAACCTAAAATAATATGCAATTACAATAGAGATTTGGACTTAAATTGTTTCCTTTATGGGAGGTTACAGAATATCCAATTCTCTATATAAAGCTTGGGTCCCTGAACTCTCTCATATGCTCTCGGTAATACAGTCTCTTCCCCCATACAAAGAATACCAAAGATTGAGATGCAGTGCAGAAGACTTAGGCTTGGATTGAGTGACCATTCAGTTTAAAGGTTCATGATCCATTTCTAATTTATTTCTTGTTCTTATTTTTATATAATTGTATCTGTATTCCTTGTGAAGCGATTTAATAGTTTTTTCTGTTTAAGTTTACATGTGGTATCAGAGCCACCTTCACAAAATATAGATCATTGTTGATATTCATTTTTACAGTAACAAGAAAATGGTTTTTACATGAACCCTAGCCTGGAAACTAACTACAGATCGAGTTTGTCATTATATATATATTCTTTTTAATTTTAATGCGTATTTCTTCTTTTGATACGAGGAAACCAAAAACTGGTTGGACTCTATTCTGCACAACGAACCAAAGAAGGAGATGATCTATCCTATAATTGGATATAGAGTTGAACTAGACGAAACCCAATGCTATCCCTGTGGACTGTGACAGAAACAAACTAAAGTCAAGGGGACGGTCTGATCGAAATCTTATGCGGGATCTGACAACGATGATGAGTCGAAACGTCAGGCAATCCCAAATTCAGAAAGATGGAACGAACAGATAAGCAAATTTATATTGCTTTTGTTTTGAAGTCTTATACTCTTTAAAATGCTGATATTGAGATATTCTGCACAGTTTATTATTGTCATGCTTGGTTTTGGATTGTGGTTCCTCAATGAAGGAAAACATGTTTCTGTGCATATAGATTTATTGAATTAACTGATGATCAGGGGTATGAGTCTATCTTTGAGATCAGCAAATGACTATTTGCAATTGGAAAACCATTTGTCCTTGATCAAGAACACAATTGAGAACATGTGTTCTTACGGTTGTTTCTTTGTTTCTTGCATTTGCACATACTAAATGATTTTTTAGCATGGAAAGAATGAAATGTGTTTTTAAAAATATGCTACTGATTACTTCACATTATGAATATATGTCAGTGAAAGCCTAGATTTTTTTTTTATTCTCCTTATCAGATAATTATTAAGGCTAAGTATCCTAATTTGGTTTCTAACCAATTGAAAATATTTACATGCTGTGTATTTGATTGTTATTGATGCAATCGTATCTTGCGATTAAAGCAGCTTGTTTAATATAAACATTAGTTTTGTATCAATATTGATATACGGATTGTTGATGCTTTTGATTATTACTGAGAACAGTAGTAATTAATTGGTTGATTGAGATTTTGGCCTAAGTTCAATCCTACATTATTTTGAAGAACGCAGGAGTTATATATGTATCAATCGTACATAAGGTCATGTCCTTGTTTTGGCAAGGCTTATGACTATGGATCTTTTAATACAGTATATTCATGCCAATACTCGCATATTTGCATTTTACACTTTCTGACAAACAGTACGAATTGATCATCTTAATTTGGGCAAACAGCCATTGTGTATTTGCAATTGCATAGGGATTGCTTCTTTTACACATGAATATTCTGTTCAGGTATTATATGTTGTTTATAAGCATGATTGCAAATGTGTATGACTGAATAGATGGACTAATTGATAGCTTGGTAACTGAGGAAGTAATGCCTTATCAAGAATGCATTATAAGAAAAACCAAATCTAGGTCCTGATTTCTTGAAACTGTGGCTACTAAAATTACTAATTTTTGGGACTTCATTGAATTTTGTCCTGTACATGATTATATCCGGGGTTGGGACATAAATAAATTGTCAATCAAAATTATAAGATCATTGACATGTTCTTACCCACTGCAAATTTGAATTCTTCATGTATTTACCGAGGATCATTGTGGAACTTGCAATCCAACGTACATTTGAATATGCATGAGTAAAATATATATCTTCTAGTTATTTATTCTACTGTTAGAGGTAATTACATGATAAAGTTTGCATGTCAGGCTTCCTTTCTATGATGTAGTTGTAAGGAAACTTGGATCTCTCTTGGTTTTCTTCATAATGTCTTGAAAAATTGATTGTGGAGGTTCTCCTTGTTGATTAATTGTTATATTACAAAACGAAGAAACCACATTTCCTCAAGACTAATGACGATATTTTTTTACCTTCAAGAGTATGTTTTTAGACATTTAAAAGGATTTCTGAAAATTCTTTTGTGCAATGTTGAGTTCTGCTATACGTGAAACTGCAAATGGCAGTGGATGTACTTTTATAGAGGATGACTAGCATAACAGGCACTTGGACTATTTATGATAAATAGTATTACTGTTTGCAGAAACTTGGCCGAACTAATCTATTTTGTTGTCGGTAAAAATATTTGTTATTTTATACGGTGAGCTTGATTGTAAGTTACATGGATGATTACTAGAAACTAGTATAGTTGTTTTTGCTTGCTTCAAAATTGTCGGCTATTTGAGTGAAGTGTATATTACCCAAGTGCTAGTTAATAGGGTAATGGTAGCTTAATTCCACTGGAAATACAGAACATGAAGGAATGATCCCAAATGAAGATCAAGATATTTTGAGAACCAATGTGAAGGGTTTGCTACCATAAAATGAACATGCCGAATATGTTTCCATGGCAAACTGTGATGCATATGTATGCATATTCCCCTTATATGTATTGTATTGTTTTGTTTTTAGTCAGGCTATGTACGTACGTATTCATATACATACATTCAGTGGTTATATTGCATATGTGTTTTTTTTTTCTCTTTACATGCTCTCAGCTGAAAATAAAACCAAAGTCTGGTTGACGCTTGTCTCTATCTTATACTTAAAAGTTTATAATTTATGACATATTTGGCCAACAAATGGGTACAAATGCTTGACTCATGAAGTTTATAATATGTCATATGAATGTATCTGTTTTTTTTTTTTCTCAAAGGAAGATGGTGACTCGATATGAATGTATCTCATATGAATGTATCTGTTATTGGATACACATCTATTATTGTGCGATGCACAAGTTGGGCTCACGAAGTTCAGATGATTATGCATCAATTTCCTTCAATGCATATCCTCTGGTTTTTCCTTCTAAGAATTGTTATAAGCTGAAGGATTCATATGACTAATCATATGAATGAGTTTATTGTCGTGGAATTATATTTTAAGGCTATTTTTGATGTATGATATGAAGTCCTTTTAACGAATTTATATCATGAACTTGGATAAAGATATGTTCTATTCATTTTCCGCTGTGTAATAAATCAAGTTTAGCATAAAAGTGTTAATGTCTGATTTTGAATTATCTTGCAAAGGAGAACTTGACTACCTACATTGTTAGTCAATATTTTCTTAGACTAAGTGATATATTTTGAAGAAAAGTGTTTTGATAAGTTTTCCTTGAAATTAGACTGTAAAGATTTCTAGATGCTATGAGGGTTATATCTATGCATCTGCTGAACATGATTTGAGACAATTAAGGTATGTTTTCAAGAACTCTTGAAATTTTTATCATTGATTATCAAGTGATGCTTAAAGTGTATCAGGGATGCACCCTGAATATATTAAAACTAGGATATATATTCTGTGATGATCATATAATAACTACAGTGAATATGTTATCTCTAGTGCTCTTGTATGATCTGGAATATCTTGCATATGTTGATAATCATTGTGTACAATTTGCTGGTGTAAAATTAAATAACTAGAAAATATCTCCCAAAGTAAGTCTTGTTAAAATTTACCGTAAGCACAATTGGTGTCTTTCATCAAGCCTTGTGCTCGACGAAACTTCTAGAACCAACTTTGATCTTAGATCTCTGGGGTGTCTTAGTGGTACATTTTGCACACAGCAAACCGCCACTAGGATCTCTCATTGATTTTAAAGGTTATAAGATCAAGAAACTTGTGTTGTGCATTTCAATTTCATGACTGTATCTCCCAAAGGAGGTTCAAACTTTACATGCCTTTAACTTGCACATACAGCACATCACAAAATTGATGCAAATGCATTTGGTTTGCCTAGATCTTTTCCTCTTGCTATTAAAGGTGTTGACTGATCTTAGCAAAATAGCATTTTTATCCATTTTGGTTTTGTGAATAAGAAACTTCAGAATGTCATGTCTTCTTGCCACACAGGTGTTGCTTGACATTGTCTAAAGGGTGATTATACGCATTTATATGCGTGTAATTATATCTAAAACACTATAAATAAGTTAATCTTCAAGTCAATTATTATGTAATTAATATATTTTTATTTATTTTGTAGCAAATAAGCGGAGTCGCGGAAATTGAAAGCAAAGTGTGCAAAATCATTATAGTAAAGGTGGAGTTTTCAACAAAGATCGATGCAGTCAACTCCCTTGGTCAAAACATCCTTAATTAACCATTAGTAATGGTTAATTAAGGTTAATTATGGGCTAAACGTTAGCTTAATTGAAAGAGTCCAAAACCCATGATTTGGTGACACATGGCAGCAAAACAATTAAACATTAGGGTTTAATTATGCAAGGAGGAGCAGGTGCATTTCTTTGTTTGTTTTACTGCCAAAACACATGCAGACTACGTGCCCCTTATCCCATCATACCCATCCTTTCCTCCTTCTGACGAAAACAGCAGCCCCATCATGTGCTCTTCTCTCCAGTCAATCCTAGCCGCAAGACACCATATTTGTTCCTTTAATCACAGCCATCCATTCATCATCCACTTCTTCCTTGGCAAACAGACACACACTGAGACCACATATATATTCAAAACCTCACCCATTAATTGACTCACCCTAGAACAGCCGCACCAGAAAATCAAAAACAGAGGCAGCCCCTTTGGGCTGCTCTCTTTTCTCATTCTCTTCTCCTATCCTCTCCTCCTCCCTTTTCATTTTCTTTAGTTTCTTTAGTTTTATTTTAGTTTTATTTTGGGAATTTTGAAAGACTCACTCAAGGCTTTAAGGGAATCATCATCAAGAGTACCACACCTCTATTTTGGGTAGTTGGGTGAAGAAATTGTTTGGTTCATACTAGCTCATAGCTAGAAGTGACCAAGCTAATTCTCCCCTCTCTTCCTTATTATCTATTCCATAATTTTATTTGCTATTGATGATGTATTTAACTATGGATAGTGAGTAGTTCAATTTTGGGAGTTAGGGTTGTGAACCCCTAACTCATCTTGTATAAATATTGATGCTTTAATTTTAATAAATGCAATTTCCATTGTGTATGCTTTAAATCCGAATTTATTGGTCCTTAGAAGCATGTTTCTAGGCTTTGTCAACTTTTGGAATTATGTTGTGGGCAATTACGATGAATAGATTGATAAATTGACAACTTATTAGTCTTGTGGCATCTAGGATTTAAGTGTGGTGACCATTAGCTAGCTTAATTGTAGCTAAGCTTGCTTGGGTATCTATTATCTTGCTCTCTATGCCTCTAATTTTGGATATTGCGGCCTTAACCGGCGTAATGCCCAAATTAGAGAGTTGATTGTGGCCTTAACCGGTATAATCAATACACCGAAAGGATAATTGGTTTAGTAGCCTTAACCGGTACTAAATACGGGACTCGACACATATAGGAAATGCATGCATTTGTGAAATTGGCTTCGATATTTGCAAGGGGGTTAGTGTGAATCACCCGACACTCCCATGTTCCCATTAATTTGAAAACCCAAATTTAATTTTCTAGTTCGTTAATTAGTTGTTTAGTTTACTTTTCGGTTGCGTTTAATTTAGTTAATTCACAATTCAAAACCCCCTACAAATTTCGACTCATTTGTGCATATCCACCACTAGGCTCTTAGTTTTGATTAGGCTTTGGTGAAAACCAAAGCCGAGCATTACTAAGGCTTGGTGCCTTAGATTAACATTTTTATTCTTTTTCTTTTTCTTTTCGTTGTTTGCTAAGTGTCTTTATTTCCGATTACCCAAGGATTGTGGGTTAGCCACTAATCCCCGTGGTACGATAAACTTTGGGCTCAATATTTCCCTTACTTGACAACGATTCGTACGCTTGCGAAAGTTTATGAGTCAAGTCAAAGGGGCTTACTACGGTACATCTTGTTTGATGTGATCACTATATTTAAATTGGTTGCTAAGCTATCTGTTATTTTTCCATTGCCTGTGAGACTAGCAAATTGCAGAAACGTTAAAGTTGGCATGGATGTTGAAATTATCAGTATGGTTTAAGTTGAGCATGGAAATTTACAATAGCAAATTTTCCAAGTACTTGGATTGTAAACCTATTTGTTTGAATCATTCACATGTTTAATGTGATGCTTAGTGGTATTCAATATATCTGGTATATGTTGATATATATATTTTTTGTCAAGAAAATTGCTGTCATGTTTTGACAAGGTTGTTATGGTATATTTTTCAAGGTATAAACACGGTTTAAGTTCCTTAGTTACTTGATCTAAACGCAAATTGCAATAAGGAGCATGTTTATATTATGACACTTGATTTGCCTATTGACATGAAAATTTCAAAAAGCATCACCACCTTTTATCCTAACGAGCATTTGGCTACAGAGTTCCCTTGTTTATGTGTCTTATTGTCTGTACGAAAGTTTTGTTTTTAGACAACAATTTTTTTTTTTCACAGGGGAAAGTATTTGACATATGTGTGTCGTTTACTGTAAAAGAATTGTGTGGCTTATCACTTGATTGCTTAAAATCTACTACTTGGTAATTTATGGTTTCACAATTTCACCATTTTTCATGGTCATATGGATGCTCGGATTTGATAAGGGACAGTGGGAATAAGGATTTACTTTCACAAGTTAAGTTTTCATGAGAAAAGATATTGCTGATTCTTTTATCAAAAAAAAAAATTCCATTTAAGTTTTGACATTATTTAATAGCCTATGAAGTTTTCCCAATCTTACAGATTTTGGACAAGTTAAATTTTCTTATTTAGATATTGCTATTAAGTAAGGATAAATCAAGAAATTGGTGATCTGTTTTATGATCCATTTTCACTGAATAAAGATTGTTTTCATGTTCTTTAGTGGAAGTTCTAAATTTCCTTGGTTTAGTGGGAGTACTTTCTTTCTTACTGACCTACAGTTCTTCGTTTAGCAATTGTTTTTGTTAAGTTGCCGATTATCTTGAAAGTGCATTCCCAGATTTATTGGATTAAGTTTTTCCATGGACTCGAGTTCTTATGCCAGAAGGTTTTGGTTATTATCCACAGATTATGAATATTCAAAGTCTTTTCTTTGTTCATGTTGTCTTTGAATTTTTAAGGCAACGTTAAGGTTAGAACTCTCTGATGAGATAATTCATAATCTCAGCTGGAGCTATTAACTGCTTCTGATTGATGATTTTCTTGTTGAGATTTGGTTTGGGATATCTGCTCTATGATGAAGTTTTCTACCAAGGATTTCATGATTAAAATTCCATAGTATTATGTTTATTTCTTGCTGCAGTAGTGTTGTTTTCGGCTAAAGCATTATGTGCTTTGAAATATAAATAGCTATTTGATTTTAGTTGTTCTCGTATTGCAGAGGCAACATATGGAATCTATCAAGATGGTAAGGAACACATACAGCTGAGTTTCATTGGAAACTTGTGTTTCCTTGAGGTTTTATCATTCAAAACCATTAAGAGGACCAAGTACAAGGCATAAAGTTTTGATACATGGAGGAGCCTTTGTACATTACGGATATATCTTTTGTTTGGTAACTCATGTAGATTACAGTTGCAACATTAGTAGTTATGAAGGTCTTGTGTTCTGTTGAACATAATGCTCCTCCTTGGCTCAATGTTGTGGTTGTTCTTTGACAGAGTTTTGAATTAGATTTTAAAAGATTATGATTCTCTTGTGTGCACTATAGAATTGATTACTATATCTGATCACAATGGTATTCTTGTTGAGTAAACTTATGATAGTCCAAGTGGGAGAATGTAAGACTAAAATGGACTTTATCATTAGTTTACATCGAGTCATCAACAACTTACCAATTTACACAGAATAAGTAATTGGAGAATCTTGAGACTTTAATCCGATATTTTATTTATGGTGTATCCACGTAAATTATGGAGAAATCTAATATGACATGGTTATTAAGTTAACCTAAAATAATATGCAATTACAATAGAGATTTGGACTTGAATTGTTTCCTTTATGGGAGATTACAGAATATCCAATTCTCTATATAAAGCTTGGGTCCCTACACTCTCTCATATGCTCTCGGTAATACAGTCTCTTCCCCCATACAAAGAATACCAAATATTGAGACGCAGTGCAGAAGACTTAGGCTTAGATTGAGTGACCATTCAGTTTAAAGGTTCATGATCCATTTCTAATTTATTTCTTGTTCTTATTTTTATACAATTGTATCTGTATTCCTTGTGAAGCGATTTAATAGTTTTTTCTGTCTAAGTTTACATTGTTGTGGCTGAGAAATCTGTTACGTGATCTGGGTTTCAAACTCAAAAATTCCATGCAGTTGTATTGTGACAACAAGGCAGCTATTGACATATCACATAATCCAGTACAGCATGATCGTACTAAGCATGTGGAGGTTGATCGTCACTTTATAAAGGAGAAGCTAGATGCCAAAATTATTAGCTTTCTTTTTGTTCCAACTGAAGAGCAACTTGCAGATGTTCTTACCAAAGGAGTTTCCAGGAAGACATTTTATGACTCACTAAGCAAGTTGGGCATGGTTGATGTATATGCGCCAACTTGAGGGGAGTGTTAGTGTGAGTCATCGTTCCCTATTAGGAATAGACTACAAGGGAATATATTGTTGTAACTACTTACCTTGTATATGTTGTGTAGTACAGTAGTACACAATAGTTGTAGTACGATTGTAATATGTTTATATACACCACAGAATGAGTGTAATATATCAGAAAATTCATTCTCTATATCTCGTCTTATTTGACTTACTTTACAATGAAACTGGGAACTGAGACAGTGGCAACTCTTACACCACTTGGCCTAATTGGAAGCAGTCCAGTTCTTGGATCCAAACGGGCATCACAAATCGGGCAAACGTGCACTGGTCGAAGCCATGTACAGGAACAAGATTGGCAGTAGAGGTGGCCACAAAGTGTAACAACGGGGCCTTGTTCAGCTGATTGATGGCAAATATGGCATCTAAAGCCAATATCCCTATCCCCTGTCTCCATGAGCTTGAAAATCACAAAGCCAATCAGTCATTCAATCAATCAATTCCAAAACAAAGATCAAAGTGCAGTTTTTGTTATCACTGTTAAAGAATGAATCTTTTGCACAGAACGAGCCACAATAACACTCTAAATCACTGCAATGAGCCCATGAACTTAGGCATACAGATTTAAAAGCCACAGTTATTATACATTCTGTTGCTTTTTATAGAGAAACAATAATAATTACTGTAAAAGAATGAATCTTTTTGCACATAGAACTCAACCCAATACTTCCCAGAAGCCACAGCAAGTTTGTATCTTTGAGAAAAAGGGCATTTGATTCAGCCGACAATGGGGTTCACCTTAAAGCAGAGTTGAATGAAACTCATACGTACCTAATTAAGTCGATGCCTTCTTTGTTACATTCAAGAATCAAGGAAGTGGGTTAACAAAATCTACTAAAGACAGATGCTTTATATACATTCGATTCAAATGTGATAGCAGAATCAAACAACAAAAGCCTCAAGTCCCAGATTTCCGAAAGGTAATTAAGGAGCAGATATAGACATGTTAAAGAGAAGGATTTGTACCTTGGTTTTGTTGGACTGGTGATCCTTCAGTTCGGCAACCTCAACTTGTAGGAGGAGGGTTTCAACGTGGGGAAGGGTCTACAAACAGTGAATGTATTTTTTTTGGGGCCAATAACAGTATATGTATTTGAAATGCAATATTCAACGGTAACGTTTCTGTACTTTTTTTTGTTTTTTCTTTTCATTAAAATTTTATTTAAATTGAATGAAAATTAATTAAATTGAGTGCCAATTAGCAGAAAATGACCACTGAATGACTTGCGTAGACTTTTTGTGGACATTTTATTTCAAGCAGATTGAGTTAGCAGAAAATGACTTACCGTCACAGTTGAACGGTGCACTAATGTTTTTCTAGACCCTTCCACTTCCACCAAACCCAAAATGGGTTCACAGTTCACCAAACCCAAGGTGAACTTGCTCAAAGGGTAAAGCTGAAACCTGTAAGCCATTTTCTTTCACTAACACGCCTCCTCTTTGGCTCCATTTTCTGAAGGATCACCTCTTCCATATCGGACCAAGGTATAAATTCTTCTCTTAGATAATTATAGTATAGACATTCCTTATTGAAATTTTAGGCTATTTTGCTGTCATATTTGAATATGCAGGTAAAAGTTTCATCTTTAGATTTGGTTTTGCCTAGATTTTTAATTGAATGAAAAAGCCATCGACTTTAGCATTGCAACTCTGTTTTAAGCTGGACCCTTTTGTTAGCTTAACAAATGCAATCTGAGCTTCAACTTAAATTTGTAGATTCCTAAGCTTAAGGGTTATTGTACTGATTTGCAGTGCTACATTCGTAAATGAAACCAAGATTTTACCAACTTTGTTCTTGATGAACACACTGTGTACTAAAGTGCCTACCACATGTTTGATAAAATTCCACAAAGACACAAAGGATCACTGGATTGCTCCGGGATGTATTGGTTGAGTTATACATTTGGTTTTTGGATTGAGATTCTTTTAATGCAACGTTTTCGGTAATTTTCTTTCTATACAATACATGGTGTGGTTATTTAAGTCTATCTTTGTTATTTATACAATGCATTTGTAATGTCATGCTGTTAAATTCTATAATCATTTGGTAACCTTGTTAGCTGCGGTGCCGGGTAGAGCTTTTGGAAAGCAAGTAGCTTAGTAATCTTGTACACCTAAAGGTTCAAACTGCAGCTAAACAATCCATTTTTCCCAAAAGCTTGTTTGCTAAGTTGTATGTGTCGATTTGGGATGGCGTTCTTTTGTTTTGTAGAGCCCATTGAATTGTACCACCCCTTAAATTAAACTGCGACCGCAAGGTTGCAAATTGCACCGCCACTATCACAATTCACAAGCACTGACGGAATTAATTTCTGTGGTGACATACCATGCCAAATACTATAACCTTCTTCTATATAGTTCTTTCACTGAGCTGGACCAGTGATGCAGCGGGTGGTGGTCGAGTTTAGGTTTGATATGAAATATATTTTCCATTTTTCAATTGATGTAACTTCTATGGTTGTTGATGATTTGTTTTGTGATTTTGAAGCTCATGGATGGAGGTGATGAATCTGATAGCAATGGCTTTATTTGCAACATTTGCTATGAACCAGCTGAACAAGACCCAATAATGACACACTGCCGCCATCTTTACTGCTGGCCTTGTCTATATACATGGCTTCATCGCACACCACATGCTTCAAATAGGTGGCCTTGCCCTGTTTGTAAGGCTATTATTGTGCAAAGCAGACTGATCCCTCTCTAGGGAATAGGGAGATCAAATGGTTCAGATCCAAGGCTGTCTGTACCCAGTATTGAGATTCCAGATCGCCCAGCTGCTCCACGGTTTACTGCTAGGCCTTCTTCAACTTCCCATATCTATGTGAAATTATTTTGTCGACTATTGATATCGTCTGGAGAACAGCTTCTAAAGTCAGTGATAGAAAGTGCATCAAACAACTTAGTTAAATCTCTCAACAGGCGATTCCATGGATCAATTGAGGCACAGGAAGTAAGACGCATTACTGATGCAGAAGGAAGCAGCAATCACAGTGGATCCATGGAGGGAGCGGAAGTCAGGGACAACAATGGAGATGGAAGTAGTCTGACTTCTGTGCTCGACAATGGAAGGCTACATGAGCTCATAGTACTTGAACAAAGCTCAGATTGGTAAGAAAGGTTGTTTTCACAATCCATACATGGTAATGACTAATGAGGAGAGAATTTGTGGGTAATGTAATTGTTGAAATCTAGCTCATATCAGGTCTTTGTTTGTGTTTATTTGACATTTGATTATCTAATTTTATTTCTTATGGTACTTTTTGTATCAATTATGCTGCAAAAGATTTTTTTTTTTTTTTTTGATAAGAATTATGCTGCATAAGTTGGCTTTGCTCTGGTCAAGGCATTAGGGTCATCTTCCTGGTATTAGACTAAGTCGAAGAACAACAAAGGGTACTGGTATACTCGACTAAGTCGTATTGGTCATATTTTGGCCGTGTCAAACTCCAATTCTCATCTGCATCCAAATGCATAAGTCCAGCCATGGGGTAGAATGCATGCCTTAATATGCCATCAAACGGTTTCCCATGTCGATGCTGACCCCGACGAAAGCTAATGTCGAGTTGATGGGGGGCGTCTAGTCCGACGCTTGTGAATGTAAAGTTGGAAACACCGGCCCATAATCCGAATGCCTGAGCACATGCTTGAGCCAAAGCGTCGTTCCCAATTGGGGTTTCATCTCTGGCAGAGATTCTGTATGGGAGATGGTACATTGTAGGTGGCCATTTTGTAGGTCCAATATTAAAGAAGGCTTGATAGGAACCCATTTGAACACTACCATTGATGAGATTATGATCAGGCAGTCCACGTCGCGGAGTGTTTATCAGTTCCTTTGTTTCGGAATTGAGCTTTCCAGTAACATTTAAGTGGTAGGTTTTCTGGTACATCTTTAGTGCAGATTCCAAGAGCTGCTGCTGCTGCTGCTAATCATTGGAGTCCTTCATAAGATATCCAAAGGTTCTTAGGTAGGTTCCAAGCTCATCAACACCTATGGCCGCCTTGGCCTCATGCAACTGACGGGACTCGGCTATTGAAGCCTGCATTGCTAGGCGGGGAAGTAAAGCTCCCATAAGAACAACAAAGGGTACAAGTACTATATCCGGCCATTGGATTGCAGTGGACCTGGCGAAGAGTATAGGGGTACACCAACACAAGTCAGAGAATTCTCAAGGCTACATAAACACCCTACTTATAAGAATTTAGCTAACAGTACATAGGTACCAATAATAATTAAGAGGTAAATAATAAAAGGTTAGGGCTAAATACATTTTGGTAGGGTCGGGCAGAAACCGAACCGGAGGCCAAAAACCGGCCAAACCGGCCCGGAAATGCGGCTCGGGGACCGAACTGGATGAAACAGGGGGAAAAAATTGACTTGATCGCACCGGACCGGAATTTTCCGGTTCGGGACCGGGTTTACCATGTGAACCGACCGGAAAAAACCGGACCGCCCGAATATTTAATATTTAATAAAATAAATGTTATTTTATTTAAATTAATATTATTTTTAAATGGTTGTCAATTTGTTATTGGTGCAAAACAGGTTACACATACTCTCTTATGCACTAGATTACTCTCTATATTCTCTAACCCTAGCTGACTTAGTCAGCCCCATTTCGAGTCTAACACATCTCTCTCGACCTTGACCACTCTCTCTCTCTCGACAGCCGCTCTTCTTCTTCTTCTTTAGTTTTTCACTTCTCACTTTCTCAGTTGTCAGAACGTTGAACGTCGTTGAAAGCCGAACGAGGACACCGTCGATCTCCGACAGAGGACGCCCACTAACGCCGCCGAGGATGTCGTCTGATCTCGTCTTTGGATGGCCTCGGTAGGGAGACTTGCTTGCTTAGATTTTGAATTTCTGTTTCTGTTTCGGGCTTTCGGTAGGTGGAACTCCCTTGCTTCTTCGATTTTGACCATGAGAGAATCAGTTTGACAAATTCAGTAGAGCATCAGTTTCTTTGTTTGAGAAATGCTTTTGATTTTGGTTCAATTGCTTTTGGTTTCAGTTTGTTTTCCTGTACTTGTTTCAGAAATGTTTTTGATTTTGGTTCGACTGCTTTTGGTTTCAGTTTGTTTTCCTGTACTTGGTTTTGCTTCTTCGATTTTGACAATGAGTGTGTGATAATGATTGATAAAGACTGAAACTTTCAGTGTTTGATAATGGTATTAATGGGTGTTTTGAACTTTTGATAATGACTTTACACTAGTTGTTAATTTGAATATATTTATTTGTGTTAGTTTGTGATTGTTTGATTTGGTTTTCATTAGACTCTGTTGTGACCCAAGTGTCTGACTATGAGGGATGAAATAGGTTGCAGCTGCTGCTGGAAATCGAACTAATGGAACAAGCTTTTGAAATAAATTGTTATGCTGCTGGAGCAAGTTCTCCGTGACCTAACTTTCTGTTTTTTTTTTGTTCCCTTCCGGTTTCATTCAAGTATGAACTGCTTTAACTTTAGTTTGTAATAACTAATAACTCTAACTTTTGTTTGTACTTGGAACTTGATGTTACTGCCTTTATGTTGTTTAATTATGGTTTGTAATAACTTTAAATTTATGTTTGGTACTTTGAAGTTTGAACTTGATCATGTTTATGCTGCTGGAACTTTGATTTATTGTTGTTGGAACTTTGATTTACTGCATAATTTATGTTTGTGCTGCATGTTAGCTATTTGGTTTGGAAACAGGTTGTTTTTTGTAGTGTTGATTTAGTTTTGGAAATTGCTTTTTGGTTTGAAATGTTGAACAGTTGGAGCAAATTGTTGATGTTTGAATGTTTGATAGTTGATATGTAGGTTTGACAGTGTTAATGTTATTTGTCTAGTTGAGAACTTGAGATGTTGATGTCATGAACAGATTATGTGATGCCCCGGAAATTCGTATTTATTTTCTAAGAAATTTTTGGAATCTAATTTATGATTGTTGGACGGTTTCGTGGCTCGTGGACGGAGCGGAAGTGTTTCGGACGAATTAATTATTTAAAAAGTATGGTTTTAGGGGGTTGCCAAAGGTTGACTTTTTATTTGTTGGGATTCTCCGAAAACTTCCTTCACGAAACTTGTAGAGCGCGTCGATACGAGTTCGTGGACATGCGGAACGCGGAAATCGGAGTTCGTATGAGAAAGTTATGACTATTGGAAGAAATTTCCATTTTAGTATAAATAGAAGTTTCCCGAAGGAGAAACTTACTATTTTCATTTGTTTCCTTTTCCGGAAACCAATTCCTTCTCTCTCTCTTTTCTCTCGGCTGCTACCTTCAGAGTCGAAGATATCTGGCTGACCCGACCCGGACCCGGTCGATCCGACCCGACTTTTCCGGCGAACTCCGACCATCTCCGGCGACGAAACTTTCCAGACGGGATCGTCTCCGCCGTCTGGTGGTCCCTGTGGTGTTCTCTAGCGCCGATTCTCGGTGGTAGCGGCGGTAGAAGGCGGTGCAGGTTGGTGTTTTCAGACCCGGCCGGAAAACACAACTCCGGCGACTTCGTGGCTTCGTGATTCCTTGGTTGAGTTCAGAATAGCCTCGCCGATCGATCCTTGGTGTTTGTTTGGATCGATTCACGTGAAACTTCAATCAACTCGGATTGGATTACTGTTCACGCCTTGTGAGGTAGTTTTCGATCCCTTAGGCTTGTTTTCTGACTTCGATCCAGTTATGAAAGTTCACAAGCATGCTTAGATGAAGCTTTTTGATGTTGGGAGTTTTGTGAAATATTGAGTTTTGGCCGGCGGCGGTGCGCCACCGCGTGTGGCGGCGTTCCGGCCATGTTCCGGCCATGTATGGGACTGTTTCTGGTATTATATGTCTTCTACTCGTCGATATGAGTGTTTCAATATATAATATGCAAATTTTGGAGTTCGAATGGATTTGTTATGTTTTTTGCCGTTTCATATCGGTGAATTTATTCGATCTGTGAGGATTCGAGCGTCCGATCGACTTGTGGTTTGGTCACATCGATCGTGGACGTATTCCGAAGACTTTGGGAGGTCTCGGATGTGGTTTTGCCTCGATTGGCGCCACTTTGGGGATTTTAGTTCAAAACAGGGGTTTCGAACTTTAATCAAATGTGAATCGTTACTGATTTAAGATCATTGGTGATTAGGTGCTTCTAAAGGTGAATTGGACGAGTTGTTGCTGATAGTGTTAGTTCGGTTCTGTATAGAAGACGCAGCGGGATTCTGAGGTGAGTAATCTCACAAGGTTCAATTATGAACGGATTTAATTGGTTGATTTTGATTGTTTTCGAAATGAACTATAGATGATATTAGTGGTATTTCTGAGTGGATGACTATGTGTGTACATATATATATTATGGGGTATATATATATATACATATGTATTCATGTTTTGGTGAGTTGTGGATTGAGGAAAACAATATGCATGAATTGATGCTTTTTATTGTTTTGTATTGTGGCTTTTCAGAAAACAAATGGTGGAAAATGGTATTTCTATTGTTTTGAAAAGTGTTTGAGGATGTGAGAGTCACAGGTTGTGATTTCTCCTTTTGATTTGATTTAATGTTTTGATCCAATGACCGGTGGTCTGAGGATGTGAGAGTCACAGGTTGTGATGTCTCCGTTTGATTTGATTTGACAATTGGGGTCCGGTGCGACTCGTTTAATGTTTTGATCTGAAGGTCAGGTTGGCCTAAGGATCCGGGGTTGCAGGTTGCATCCTCAGGCAATGTATATCGTAAGGTTGAACCTTGGCCGAGGTGACAGGTTACGATATATTCAGTTAGAGCTCTAGTCTGTCTGCCGTGGTACTTCATGGATCTAAGTAGGTTACTTACGATTCCTGGGTACGTGTTTTGTCCAGGTTGGACTGATTTGAAGTGTTTTGTCCAGATTGGACTAAAAGAATCATATTCTATTTGTTAGGTTAATAATAGGTATGATTGATGTGCGTATGTGTTTGTCCAGGTTGGACCGTTTTGTTGTTTTATCCAGGTTGGATCGATTTATCATATTTGAATTGTTAGGTTAACGATTTATATGATTTTGTCACGGTGTGACTTTCGTGGTTTTCTTTTGGGAAAAGAGTATTGTTTTTGGGAAGCATGGTATGTTTTCCTTACTCTCGAGTCGAAAGGTTTTCCTCGTGTTTGGCGTGAGTTGTGCGGGCTTTTATCCCGTGATTCGGTGTGAGTTGTTTTGAGTTACTCATACGGGCTTGCAAAAGCTTACCGGGTTTGTTGTGTGGCAACCCGGTGCACCATTCCAACGGTGTAGGGGTTAATCCTGCAGGTTAGGATAATCGTGCCGAAGCTGAGGTAGCGCCTTTGCAGCTTTACGGTAGGAAGCCATTTCTTTTATGACTTACTTTTTATAAGGACTTCCGTTGTATAGTTAACTCTAAGCAGCATTTACGTTTATCTTGTTGTTGACAATTTAATTCGTAAGCTTGTGTAATATATAACTCTTTGGAGCGAGTGTATATTAACTTTGAGGGTTCAGGACATCAATATGTGTGTAAGTTTAAGGGAAAAAGATTTCAGGTATTTTGTATTGATGACTGAACGTTCACGCATATATAATTATGGGGTTATATATATCGATTTTCATGTGTGTAAAATCAGGGGCGTGACAGATTATTTGAAATGTTCATTACTTAATTTACTGAACAAATTATAGTGGTTTATTTTGTTGATATTTTGATAGTAATGGTTACTCATTTGAGGATAGCTAAATTTGTCGACTTTGGTCGACAATATGCGAAAAAAATAGAAAGTCAAACACAACCGAAACCGATCCGCACCGCACCTCAAAACGGTGTAACCGGAGTAAGTGGTGTAGGTTTTTAAACTGCGGTTGCGGTTTTAAATATAGCATAACCGAATGAAGCGGTTTGGTTGAGGTTTTGGCCTAACACCGACCCGCACCGAACCGCGCCCACCCCTACTTTTTGGTACCTTGTGGACTTGTGGTTTGAGTCGAACATCAATTCAGTTAATTGACTTTCAATTTCATCAAAAATACCTCACACTATTATTTCTCGTTCAATAGATCATTCCGTTATGATTCCATCAAATTCAGCCGTTATGCTGCTGACAATGGCATTCTGACTCAGCACAAGTGGGTCCACATGGAAGGCAAATTCTCAAAATGACCAAACCCATATCACAGCCCCAAATCCCATTACGCCTAAATTTTCTCGCAAAAATAAATAAATAAATAAACCTAAAATAACCTAAAAGAACCTATTTGCATAATTGCACACTAAGTAACAACATTGACTTATACATATCAAAGTAACAACATTGACTTCGCTATTGATTCTGAAGCAACACTTATTCTACATTTGAAAGTTTAACAACATCATTCTTAAAATACCCAAAAAATAAGCAACCCAAATGTTTACAACATCAAATGCTTGCATTTCAAATAGCTCTAATCATGCTCCCAAAAAATTAGAGCTAGCAACTTAGGTAGCACACACCAAGGTTACACAAAAAATGTTAGGCTTGCTTATCATTCCTCAAAGTTCGTCCTACTTTCCCCCTTATTTGGAAGTCTGCCTGATCCTCTGAGATGATCTAGAAGGTGTTGTAGTTTGGTCCTTTGATGCTTTAATTGATGTAGGAGGCCTTGTGGTTGTTGTGGTAGATGTGGCAGCGGCAGCAGCTTTGGTGGACTTAGATTTTGTAGCAGCAGCAACTTTTCCGGATGCCTTCAATTCAGCCACCTTATTTTAAAGTGACATAAACAATGAAATAACCACTTAATCATCAACACATACATAACAAAAAAAGCAGAACATGACTCTTAATAGCAGGCCTATTAATCAACAAATTCACACAAAGTTTACAACCTCAAATTCAAATTTCATACCATTTGATATTCCACCACTTTTAGATGCTTTTTTCTCAATTCATTCTTACTCAATGGTGGCTTTCTTCCAAGTTTAGGCTGCAAAAAAATATTGGATCAGCTTTAAAATAGAAACATAAACAAGGGCCCTATAAACAAATCACTTTCAAAAAGAACATGACATAATGTGAAAATAAGATCACCCTTCACCTAGGCCTGCTGAGATGAACTTCCTTCTCCATTATTCAGCTTCCTCTTCTTATTCACATTTGTAGCTTGCTTATCCTTTGGTGGAAGATGTCTGTGACATGTCTTCATGTTGTGGCCAACTCTTCCACAATTGATACACTTCAATAACCGTTGAATTCTTCCAAGCTTTGCTCCCTTTGCATTCAACTCACTACAAGAAAAATGGCTTTTTGCAAGGAATTTTTCCTTGTAAAAAACTGAAAATTCCTTGCATTAACTCAAATACAAGGAATATTCCTTGCATTTGAGTCCTTGCAAAGAGGCCCTTGCAAAAGAGCAAATACAACAACTTGAAAATTCCTTGCATTTGTGAACACAAATGCAAGGAATTGTTCATCTCAAATGCAAGGAATTCTGAACCTGAGGTTAACTCTAGTTAACTGATATACAAGGACAATTCCTTGCATATCATTCCTTGCATTTAGTATTTAAAAAATAAATAAAAAATAAATAAAAAAAATTAAAACTGAATAAAAGAAAAGTACCCCAAATGTCATTCCAGATTTTTTTTTTATTCCTTGAATAAAAAACAATTAGTTTATTTGTAGATCATATAAATATGCACAAATAGAGCACCAGACTAAGAGTTAGCAAATGCAAATCACTGAAGCTTGGAGTGAGTATTTTCTGGTGTGGGGAAAGTCATCAATAGAGTACCAACTCATCTGCTCTTGAGATCCCTTCAACAAAACTTTCAAGTGGCCATTTCCTTGCTTCAATTTGAGAATACCGGAAGAAAGCCAGTTCATTAGAGTTTAGAGCTTAGGTACCTAATTAAGAAAGATGCTTAGTCGATCACATGAAAAGAGTCAATTGCACCTAAACTAACAAATCATCAAACATTGAAATTCAATCATATAAATCAAATTATGTGGCTTCATGGAGGAACATCTATAGGTACTTTACAGATATATTCAAGCTAAAATATGAAGTACAATTGCAAGATTTCATTTAGGCGCAGCCAGAGTACCTTGGTATATATACAGCTTAAGGAACCAACCCATGTAGCAGAACAGTAATACAGTTATACTCAAGACATACCTATAAATTGATATTGACAGCCAGTGTTAATCATGGAGTTGTTCAATACACTCTCTTTTGGAGTTGTTCTGTCCAGTGTATTATCTTTAAGTAACCATGGCATAATCATTCCCAAGGCCCTAGGATTTTGTCTAACAAGCAGAAATAATATACTTGGTCCAAATAAATCTCCCTGATACAGAAAAGAAAACGAAGAACAAACAATAATAGGAAGGAAGAATCTCCTTTTACCTTGTCCCTCAAATTTACCAACACTAAATGGTTATCAGTTCCACCAGAGACAAGATCATAGCCCTTCCCTATTAAGATATGCATGTTCAGAGGGCATAAAGCTATAAGAGAAAACTAGTGAGACATATACATTCAAAACAATAATGGAAACAAAGTATTGTGTGCATTTTAGATGGCAAAAATACTCATGAGAGCTTAATTAGAACCAACTAAACAAAAAGTATTGCTAATTAGCATAAATGTGTTGGAAAGGTGATGATCACAGACCTCTGCAAATTTTGCGGAATTACTGAGAACTTGCTCTTAGTAAGCTTTGAACTCTGGAGTTGTGGCCTTGTGGGGCTATGACCCCCTTCCTGAAGAAGATCATAGACTCACGAGGGCCACGAAGTGACTTATGAGTTGTGGTTGTAACAATATCTGCATACTTAAAAGGAGATGGAATAACACCTGCCGTAACCAATCCACTTATGTGTGCCATATCAGCTAACAAAATAGCTTTCTGCTTATCACAGACCTGACAACAACACAAGAAAAATATCTCACTTAAGGATCGAGTATTATAGGTGTTTCATGATCATTGCCACAATGGCGAACCTCAAGCGAAAGATTACCTTGCGTATGCGTGCATGGTCGTACAAGCGTGCACACGCACTAGCACCAGCAACTATTAATTTGGGTCTGAATAGTGTGGCACTTTTCTACAACTGTAGATATATTTTGGTGGCATAGGTCAGCCCTCAACAAACAAAGATTAAGATTTGAAGGAAAATAAAAGAGTGGAAGTAGCTCTTCGCAAAAAGCAAAGAAATAGTTTGGATATATTACTTTACTGTCACATGGTGGCGATTCCTTACAAAAGTAGGGACTTTAAAACACAAATATTTAGGCAAACATGTACCCAAAAAAAAAAAAACAGAGAAAAAACAAGACAAATTCAAGTTTGTCCAAGGCCAAGGCTAAATAAAGATTATGTTCCTGGTTCTAGTAATATTCCAAAGATTAACATTTCATGACAATTAATACTGTCGATTATTACCAACATCTACATCATTATATACGTATTTTATTAATATAATCTGCATAACAATCAACCAGACAACAACCTCTCAAATCCTATTTATGAGCCTGAATGAAAGCAAGTCAGATGGAGAAGCATGCGATGATGATACAAAGTCTGACTTTCCAATCCTTAGAATAAAGAAGTTAGAGAAAGGAGAAAAGGTAAGCACTGTATCTGATCATAGTCAATGTACCCAGTGGTTTCATCCAATCTGTATAGCATTGTCTCGAAGAATATCAAGACAGCAGATATCTTTTTGGTGTTAGTCTGAAAATAATAAAAAATAAAAAATAAAATTATCACACAGTAGCATTTTGGTTTATGTATTATTATCAACCAAAAAGATATGCCACATGGTTGCTTGAAAATGTCTTGGAAATTATAATATAAGGCTTCTATATAGAAGGCTAATTATGCACCGACTGATAAGAGCTTTGTCTAAGCTTCTTAAGGATGCATGGGATTGCCTACTGTCATCTATGCTTTCTGTTCTTTTGCTATACAATTTTTAAGTCAGAAAATTCCTGCAACCTACGAATTTAATTCAACAGCTCAGCACCCATCAAGGTTCAATCTTTATTAAGTAGACAAAACTACTCCTGAATCCTCTTACGTAACAAACTAAACTTAAAACACATTACAAAAACTAGAACTCCATTAATATCCTCAATATATCTTTCTACAAATCAGTTAGATCCTGCATCTGTTCATGGAAATATCTTTAATCTGGCATCTGCATGGACAGTTATACATTGTTATATCTTTCTCCGAGTCGTATGTGAACATTAACAAGTGAGACCACAGAGCGTAATTTACTTTCCATGCCAAAAATAACGAGTTATACATATCCTCATGAGGTCAAAACACAAAAAGAGAATTAGAATATGAAAGCAATGATGCCCATCTCCAAATCTAAAAGAAACCCCAAAAAGTGAAACCCAAATTGAAGGGAACAATTTGAAACAAGCCGAATTGAAAATTTGAAACCCTAACCCCAAATTCTTGAAAGAAATTACTTACTGTCCCTCAAAGAATAGAGCAGGGCGCTGTACTTTCTCCAGAGAAGCATGCAGAATACCATCATAGATTCATAATTCAGTCCTCCAAAAGGTGGAGGTTGAGGCGGAGCACGCGGTCCTTGTGGCAGCGAAAGGTGGCGAAGATCGCTTGCGACAGTTCGAGATGCCTGTCTGGTAACTCTCGTTAGAGATCATGGAGCGGGATTGGAGTGTGTAAAGGAGAAGGATGGCGAAAACGCACGAACCCTTTGAGATTCAGATTTGGGTATTTGGTGTGCCCTTAGGTCTGGGTTTGAGAGAGAGAGGAAAGAGAGAGAGAGAGCAAATAATATGAAAAAGAAAAAGATGGAGAGAGAAAAAGATTGAATACACAAAGCGGCAATGACCCCGCTCAATAGTATGCAAGGAAATGCAAATTATATGCAAGGAGTTTTCACTTTTTTCACTTTGGGAAACCAAATGCAACGAATATATGTCTTCCTTACATGTCATACAAAATAAATGCAAGGAATTACGGTGTTCTTTGTATAATACAACCTATTGCAAAGAATGTATAGATCCTTGCATATCAATTCGTTGTATAAGCCCAAATTTTTTGTAGTGACTTCTCAGATAAATCTCTAATCCTTTTTGTTCTTGGTCTTCTAAGCTGTCTTGAATACTATGGAGGCAGAATTGGTTGTTCTTCACTCCTAGTCTACATCTCTATTCCATTAACAGGCTTGATAAATTGTTGTAAATGTTCATCTAAGTCTTTTTATGTAGCAATCTGGAACATAGTCTTCTGAATCTGCCCTGTTGTTGTATATTGCTGAGACGGCATGCTTGCATGGAACACCACTTAAGTCCCGCATTCGGCATGTGCAGGTTCTTGCAATAAGGTTAACCACATTCTTTGTTCCTTCAAAACTCTCCACCTCCACTTGGTCACCACCATTCCCGGTAGAAATGCAATATGAAGCAGGCTTCATTTTGTTCTTTTCTAGTACATCTCTAGGCTTGGGGCACAGATTTCCCACCACTGCCTGCATCTTATCCTTTCTGATTTGGTTTCTCTTCATAAGTTTCACTCTGATTTCCTCAAACATACAGACAGGTGATTTTGCTCTAGCATCAAAAATGAAGGAGTTGAAGATTTCACTTAAGTTGTTGATCATAATGTCACACTTCAAACAAGTATTGAAGTGTGCTCTACACCAATGCTATGCAGACTTATCCTTATCTACAAAACAAGCATCAGCAACCATTAGTCATGTATAGCTCAACTTGAAAGAAAAAAAAAATCAGAAACTTCATAATCTCGAAAACTTACATGTCATCCATTTGTATGCTCTATTATCCACAGCCTTCATCTCCTCCATGGCCTTTGCAAAGTAAGGAAGTGTAGTTGAGTTTGCAAATCTTCACATTGATCCTTCAGTACCTTTCCTGGAAAGAGTTTCGTAAAATTTGTCCACATATGGCGCACACAGAATCTAATCTTAGCAAATGGAACCACTTCTTCAAAAGCAAGGATTAAAACCTTTTTCTTATCACTAATGAAAGTCCAACCTGCTCCATCCTCACTTATATTCAAGTCTTTACACAAAAGCTATAGAAACCAAATCCAGGAGTCTTTGCTTTCCATCTCCTCCATTGCTTAGGCAATCACCTAAGAAGTATTGTTGGCATCAATTTCAACAGCTGTCAAGAGTTGACCATCTTATGCAAACCTCAAATGGGAACCATCTAGCCCAATCACATACCTACAAGCTCCTTTGGATCCATTTTTAAGAGCTCCAAGACAAATATACATCCTCTTAAAGATAGGACGCTTCTTGGAGTTGCTGAAATCACATTTAATGTCAACAGTTGTAGAAGGGTCAACCCTTTTCAACTCATTCCTATAATCTCGGAGTCTGGCATACTGCTCCATGATGGTTCCCTCCAACACCAAAAGGGCTTCTTTCTTTACTCAATAAGCCATCTGCTTGGAGACCCTTACTCTAACTTCTGAAGACATAGTTTGAGCTAAAGATTTTGCAACAAAACAAACAAAAAAGGGTACCAACAAAACAAGGTTTAGCAATCATCAAAATAAGCAAAAATATATAGCTTGGTATAACTGTACTGTTACTTATCAACTGTCAGCAACCATCGAAACAAGCAAAAATATCAAGTAAATAGGTAATTACTCTAAACCACAGGGTACTAAACAATATGTAGCCCAAAAGGTTAATAACTTGTTTGGTAAGTTTATGGATGTGTTCTCAATTTGATACCCATTTTGGGTCTCATTTGAAGATTCGCAAGAAACTAAAATCTTCTACACAACTATGGCATGTACTCAAAGATTCATAGGACAAAATTAATTAATATTTAGAAAGAAAAGTTAATGTCTAGTTCTTGTTACTTAATTTAATTAATATATTAATGATATTTGAAAAGAAAATTTATAGGAAAGAAATAATTTTTTTTTATCAGAAGAGAAACGTCATTAACAATTAAGAATACAATGAGAATGAATACAAAATTTTCCTATCATTATAGCAAAAAATTTAATTAAATGAAGAAAAATATCGATAAAAAAGTTCCTATCATTACATAATTAATGGCTGCAATTAACACACAATATTGTTTTTCATCACCTGATTAAATTCATTAACGTCATTGATTCACCCCCTAAAATGTAAAAGGAAATATAAAAGGGCAAAATAGGTGTTGCAAGATTATGATTTGACAAGATATATTATGTGGAATTAAAAATAAAAATTTGTATTCAATTACATTACATGACACCTATGATTGATGCCACAAATGTTACGTTTCATTGAGACGCCCTATCAGTACCCTTTAGGAGATATACTACGTAGATTAGTATTTGTAATCAAGTTTCAAGCAATGAAATTAATGATCGATCTCAACGCAAGCTAAAGAACAAAGAAAAAGATTACAATCAAAGTAGACATATTACACAAAACAAGAGAATAAGATTAGAGAAATAATTGGCACAACATTAAAGAAATTAATGAAATATTAATAATTATTACTCATTTCATTTCTCACCCAGCTAATAGCTCATCTTACAATGTTAAACCACATAGATACGTTAGCTAAGGGTACATAGCATGTATGGCAGCAATATCATCGCTATGCAAAGCCCTCCTGGTCTTCCCTGGACTAACATGAGCGTACATAATGGCATTAGTATTTTGACTATGATCAATTCCAAGAAGGTGACCTATTTCATGTGCAACCACCCATATCAAGTCAAATTGGTTCCGACTGGGTGGCCTAAAACTCCAATCAATACCGGCATTTAGATGCAACCTCCCATCTGTGGGAGGATTTGCGTACGCTAAAACCCCATGTTCCCACAGGTCTCTATCGCCATGATCTCCATTCTGAAAGCTGATCAAAAGGTCAGCTGGGGAACTTGGTACGACCTGTTGAAACGTAAACTTGGAAACCTTAGCCCATAGCTGGAATCCATAGTTGAGTGCATTCAACAATGCATAATTTCCAACTTTTGCTTGAGCTCCACCGTTGATTTTGTACGTGAGATGGTACTTTGTGGATGGCCATTTTTCTACCCCAAGTTTAAAAAGGACATGAAATGAACCGATCCAAACACCACGTGACTGTGACCCATTGACGAGAATTGGATCCGGAACTCCACACCTGGGAGTGGTTATTAGGTTGATGGTTTCCGGATCAAGCTTTCCTGTAACATTCAAATGATAGGTTTCCTGGTGTATTTTCAATGCCGATTCCAAAGCCTTATCATCATAATTTTCAGTGTCGGTTAGGTATCCAAAGGACTTCAGGTAGCTCCATGCCTCTTCACGCCCTATCGATCCATTTTGAATTGACTCTGCTACTGTAAAAGCTTGCACAAAAATTGCTAGAAGGGGAAGTAAAGGTCTTACAAGAACAATTTGGGAAATGATGTTTCTAGCCATTGCTACCAATATTTGTTGTCTCTGAGAAGTTAGACGCTATTATATACTACTCAAAACTGAAATATATGGCAATTGGGGCAGATCCGTGGCCACCTAAATTATAGTTAAGATTATACTCTGATTCTAGACCATCAATTAGATCCTATAACAAATAATGGTTCAGATCAAATTATTAGTTTTTTTTAATAAATACTATTCTAAAATAGAAAAGTAGATAATGATACTTTTTCCTTTTTTCTCACTCCTTCATTTACTGCAGGAGAAACCCAATTTGGAATACCAAACCAAATGAGATTATCTATTTAGTCAATTTCTTCTCCGACCTCATTAATTTTAAGGTATCAATTGGAAAACTATTTAGAATTTTTCATGTAACATAGAGTAAATTTTGTTTAGAGGTTGAGAAAAAAAAAATTCTTCGTTTGTTGATTCTTCTCCTTAGGTGAGTTGCATATCAATCAAAAAAAAATCAATTTTATTTTCTCAATTAATTATTTTTCCTGCAACAAATGAATTTAGAGAATAAGAGAAACAAGAAAGTAATTTGAGAAAGAGAAGAAAGCCTCCAAGAAGAAGAAAGTGAACAAGGTTTCCGTAGGAGGCAAGGTTTGTTCAATTCTTGTATAGGCTCGCTTAAATGTGAGCGTCCCAGTGATTCTTAAGAGTTTGCTTTGGTTTAGATAGGTAGTTCAGATTTTCTCGCCGGATGGCTTATGTAAACTTTGTAGACTTTAGCCTTTGGCGGTTGATCTAATGCAATCAACTTCTATTTAAAAAAAAAAAAAAAGTAATTTGAGGAAATGGATCCTGTAATTATTGAGCATTTTTTAAGTTGTCTGTAATAATGAATTTGAAGGAGAATAGGAAAGAAATTAATGGCTCGTTATTTTATTAGATATATAATAGAATATATTATTTAAAAAATAAATAACACATTTTGTTTAATCTGAACCATTAGTTGTTATATGATCTAATGGTCTAAAATCTTAGTATAATCTTAACTATAATTTATGTGGTCACGGATCCTCCCCCATGGCAATTATATCATTAATGGGTGTAGCAATTTTTTGATATTTGGACCTCTAAATTTGGTTTCTAGTTGGTTATCCAAATTTGATATTTGGACCTCCATATTTTTTTCAATTATTATTAGAATTTGTCAACTCATTTGAAAAGACAAATATGAATAGAGAAATTTTAAATACACACCCCTAACTACTTAATACATATATCTATTATTTTATATTTCAAATCATATTTTATAGGTAGGTTAATGACTAAATTAGACATCTATGCATTAGAAGAAGAAAAAGTAATAATTTCCTTATTTATTATATAATTATGTACAAATAGTTAGTATTAGAAAGCTTTAATCGGAACGAGATGAAAACCCTAGCCTTCCCAGCAGCACTTCTCCTCGCGCTAACACTAACGCTGTCTTTGTGCGGCAGCGACTAACAAGGCGGCTTCGGCCGACTTCCAACCCCAAAGCATGGTGGTGACACTTACAGCTCCTTCGACCAGCCTCCAAGCCCAGCACATTTGGGTACAATCCTTTTTCTCGCATCGATGGTCTTTGATTTGTCAAGAATAGAGCTGTCCTCTTGGGATAGCAATTTCCAGTGGTGGTGGCCTCATCCGTGGGGGCTCCATTTTCTGATCCCTGTATATGATAATGGCAGTGATGGTCTATGGCGGCGAGTTTCTTATAATCGGGTTGGCTTCGTCCAGAGAAAACCGTCACCATGCTTCATCGACGGTGGGCTAGTTTTGGCTGGAACTGCGATTGCTGCCAGATTTGGGGGGGCGTAGCTGGATCTGGGTGTCCAGATCAATGTGGCTAGACCGATTTTGGCCTCCAATCCTAACCGAGTTCTCAATGACTTCCATGGAGGATGTAGCATCAGAGAAAACCCTTGATGTTCTCCCTGACGGTGGTTACTTGGCTTGTTGTGGGTTTGCGTACGAAGCCGGTGGCCTGGAATATGACAGCGGTGGTGTTACTATCGCTGGTTCAGAGCTATGGGGATTGGGCCAAATATCTCTATGGCTTGGACTTTGCTGTTGTGGGCCAAATATTACAATTGAAAGAAGAGATGGCCTTGGGCCCTTCATTAGTGAAGTAGTAATGCGGGTCATCAGGAGTTGGGGCAGTTGTGGGGCCCACTTCACTTTCTCTATATGCATCGGGCAGTATTTGTGTTCGGGAAAGTCTCCTAGCCCTAGCTTGCAGGGCAAACGAAAAATCTAGTTTTGTGTGGTGCTAGGCCTATGTACTATGTCATAGTGTCTCCATAGTCATAGGCTCGCTTTAATAAATGAGCGATTAGTTCAAATATAGGTGGTCTATCTCTATGTATCGCAATAGTTCTCTTACTACAACTTCTTGATCTGTCTAGTTGAAGGCAGCAGAAGGATATGTAATGGTCATCTTGGCATGTGTTTAATGAAATCCACATTTACAAAAAAATGTATAAATAGTTAGATAATTTCTATACATGGCCTCCCCATTTAATATAAGAATAAAGTTAGAAACCATCTAATTTAATTTTTCTTAAATATATTGTAATTAAATGGGTTGAGAAACCATAATATTTAGAATTTCAAAATCAATAGCATTAAATGTTTTTAAAACATATCACTTTACTCCCATTTTTAACTTTTTTTTTTTGTTCTAAAATCTATGACTAATAAATTTATTTTCTAATATAAAACATCATAAGTAGAAAATTTTGTAATCGTTAGTTTGTTTGGCTTTCGCCACTGTGGAGAAACGACTGCTATAGTTTTGGTTGAATGTTCAGCTCATAATTTTATACTTGATTAACAAGACGCTTGGTGGATGAGAACGAAATAATACAAAACTTATTTCTAAGCATCGATCTATTTGAAGGGACCCAAAAAAATCTTTATGGATTTCCCTATAACTAACATAAGTAATCAATATGGTCATTTACAAAACGTCAATTTACTGATACATACAAATCATATTAAGTAATACCCTTAATACAGTCAAATAATAGGATATTTCATGGTTTTTAAGATTTAGGATATTTTAGGTACTTTGAGTTGTGTATTTAGTAAAATATTAATGAGAAATTAAATGGGTGGTGTATTGAGTAACTAGTGTGTATTGAGTAGTTAGGGGTGTGTATTTAAAACTTCTCTAAATAAAGAGAGAGAAAATAATAATAATACTCTTCTTACCTCCCCCATTAATATAAGCTACATAAATTGTTCAAAAAAAAAAAAGTTACATAAAATAATTAAGAAAAATAATTAATTTCTATACATAGTCTCCTCATTTAATACAAAAATAAATTCAAAACAATCTGATTTGAAGAAATCTCCTTAAACAAATTAAATACTTTGGTGTAGTTATTACTAATTAAGATCAAAGTAAAACCCCTTATACCGCGACCTTTTCTCTAGTGGCACGTTTACTTACTTGGAATGGAAAATAATCATGAATCGGATACAAGTGGAATGGGAGAAAAAATGAATCGGTATTGATTCCGGATGAATGATTCCTAAACCCATCTCCCACCTTCGTAATCGAATTCCTGAGTATTCAGGAATCGATTCCTGATAAAGAGGTGGGACCTACATCCATTCCGATTCCTTCATGTGTTAGTAAACGCAAGAATTCTTTTACCCGGAATCATTCAAATTCCTTTATGTGTTAGTAAACGCAGGAATGTTTTTACCCAGTAATCATTCTCTCTCATTCCAAGTAAGTAAACATGCCCTAGGTCTCTCTCTCTCGCGTTTCTTTCAACTACGGATAGGGTTTGTCCGGTGCCTCCATCGATGGCTGCCTCCCTTGCATCAATGACGGCTATACTTTGCGACCAAACTGTCGCTCAAGGATGGTGAAGAATCGGTGGACCTCGGCAATCTTCTCTACCCTGACACAGGGTTTCTTGCAAACTAATTTTTTCTGGTGGGTCGTCTGAACAGCGCTACGGCGGTGGTCCTGGATTCTTTTCGGAGTGCTGTTCGGTCCATGTGGCGGCTTTCGATGCCAATGGTCTTTTAGCTGCCTAAGGCTTCAACAAAACCTTCCTGTGCAATTTTATCAAGTATCTTGTGCACTATGTTCTAATTTGCATCATCTCCAAGCTTGTTGAAAAATAGCACATACTGCAGCATGATACAATGCCTGCAATAGAAAAATAAACTCATCTAAATGAAAATGTACAAAACTTTATTTCTACAAAGCCAGGGGTAGACAGATTAGCCTAACACATAACGTAGCAGACTGATAAAATAATATAGGAAAAGTAAGGTATAGGCATAAGGCCAAGAAAGAGGAAAATTCATCCTGTGCTGCTAGCAAATATCATCTTTGTTAGTGCCTTTAAATAAGTAAAAAAATAAAAAATAAAAAACTTGTTGTGCCGAACAATTGGTTTAAACAAGTCTCGTTACAAAACTGGTGTGCTAAACGAAACAAGGTGGTGTAATTGATCAATATTCAAGAACTTTATTGTTAGTACGGGACTCTGCTGTTTAACACAAACAAATGATCAACATACTGGATAAAGACTAGTTTAGCTAGAAACAGATTAAAATAAAGAATATTTTATACCGCAAGAGTCATTGGATGATTAGTCATTTACATTTCATGAGGTTATTAGACTGTTTAGAAGTTGTTGTTTGGACTCTACGGGTGTGACTCATGTGGAAAATCTGGTTTTGGACACAGAAATCAGTTATTATCACTTTGGACGCGTGAATTGCAGCTATCTGTAAATGGAACCATAAGATCTACATAACTGACAATAATGTCAATTCTAGAGCATCTGATTTGGCAATTAATATTTTCTTAAGAAATTTGATTTTCTTTTTAATTTGGGATTTAGTTTTCCTTTTTGGTTTGATTTTTCTCTACTACTTTCTGGTATCTCCTAGGGTTTTGAAGCTTGTCTAAAGTATAAACCACTGCTACGTCTATAAAAAAAAAAACAAAAAACAAAAAACCAGAAAAAAAAAATGAGGAAGATGTATCATTCTTGAATACCAATTACTTTTTTTTTTATTTAAAAAATAAATAATTGATAACAATTGAAAAGTCGTTGCACCTGCTGTAGGAACCTAATTAGACTAGAACTTCTAAAACGTATCTATATAGTAACTTACGAACCGGGAATATTGGATGGAGACTAGACAGAGCTTCCTTCCACAAGTCTTCGCATCTCAGGTCAAGCTGTTAAGGTAATCTATGTATATCTCTTCTTTTTCATATAGGTCGATCATTCTATAGTTTGTAGTATATTCCTGGTTGATGCAAGAGTAGCTTCAGGAGAGACACATAGTGAGTTCTATATGTGTTTCTGTGTTACAAAGTATCATATCTTAATCATTAGCTAGAGTAGAGTAATGTTTATTTCCCTTCTCTTTCTCACAAGTAGAGATCAGAGATTTTCTGTGCGAAAAATCAAATCACTAGAGTAGAAATTGTTTACTAATTGAAGTGCTTCACTTAAACCCTAGAGTGACCATGGCCAAAATAATTTCAATAAATTAATTTATATATCATCTTTTGCAGAAATTCATATAGGAAGAAAAAGCAGATAGAGAATGTAGTTGTCACTCGGCAAGACGAATTTTTGCATCGATTGCTTTTAAGAACTCAATTTTACAGTCGATAGGAAGTGCATGTATTTCAAATTAGGATTCTAAAGATCATGGATGTGCATAGTAAGAGTATGGTTGGTCTTAAATCCGTTAGTGCAGCAGCATCCAGTAGCTGCTTTCATTCATCAAGTGACTTTTGTGGTTTTGAATGCACCATTTGCTAAGGACTCGCCTATAGTCCCAGTTGTGACACCCTGTGGACACCTTTACTGTTGGAGTTGTCTACATAGATGGCTTTCGCTTTGTTTATCTCGTTCAATAAAGCGTCATTGCCCAGTATGTACTGCTACTATAGAGGACATGAAATTGATCTATATCAAGGGAGGATGGAGTCCATTTTACTGCGGCCGTAGATCCCCATTCGAATGCAACATTTGCCTAGAATTAGCTCAAGCTGAGCCAATTATAACACTATGTGGCCACCTTTACTGTAGACCTTGTCTCCACAAAAGGTTTCATGTTCACTCAAATTCCAAGAACGTACTCTAAGGACTCCAATAGATCAGCTAGCTGCTCGGTTTGTAATTCCCATATAGTGGAGAAGAAATTAATCCCTCTTTATGGACAAGGGATCAGATTATCACAGAAGGATGATTCGGAACCAAGTTCTCAGTCTCTACGACCTATTCAGATTCCAAATAGGCCAGAAGCTGGTCATGAAGGACCAAAGTCCTCTGCGATTGCTTCAAGTAGTCTCACCGGGAACCATTCGTCTTGGGTGTACGGATACATAAGCACTCTTATCGTAGTGGTAACATTTGTTGCGACATTAATAGGGGCATTGATCTATGTCCCTGCAGGCAATGCTCCAACTATTTCCAATAGCTTTGCTGCCATTGCCTTTTCTGATCAGAATAGTGATAGTCCGACTTAATTACGACTGAATGAGTTTAAGAGGAGATTTGAGAGGGAAGATATTATATTAAAAACCTAAAACCCGAGAACTCTCTCCCTAGCGCCGCGAGAGAGCACCAAACCCACCAGAGTGTTCCCTGTCCGGCGGCGGCCGTGGATAGCGCCGGCTTCGGCCGCATCGCCGTTTTGCTGGCTGCCGGACGGGCACTTCAATGCCTTGGGCTGAGGTCCGGAGCGGAGGTGGCTATGGCTTGTGGTTTGGCGGCCTGGTTTTGACGGCAACCGTGGGCTCACTTTCTGGGCGTCTGTGGTAGTTCTTCTGTGCAGGGATGGCGATCCGGCGGAGGCGATTCGTGGGCGGTTAGGGGACGGCGCGGCTTGCGGCGATCGGTGCTGAGCGCTGGATCTGCAGTGGCTTGGCGCTCCAGGCGGTGCTGGCTTGTAACGAAGCTTGACGGAGCGGCTCATGGCGGGGCTGGTTCACGGCGGGGATCGTGGCAAGGTTGGTTCGTGGCGGGGTTGCAGAGGCTGCTGCAGGCGTGGTGGGAGGGTGACTGGGCTTGGGTCAACCTGGCTTGCTGGACCTTGAGTTGGGCCCTTCTCTGTTGGGCTGCCCATTGGGCTTTTATTTAGGCTAGGGTTGTTTTAGTCATAAGCCTTTTCTATGTTTTTATTTTTGTCTATTTACAATAAGGTTCCATTTTCTGGGACAGTCTAAGCACCTTTGTGCATTTAGTTTTCTGCATTTGGTCTAGTCCTGTCAACTTAATTCTCAGTGGATCTAGGTGTACACCAATTGAGGTCTCTAAGCAGCTAGGTTTATTGGTTAAAGAGTTAGGTTGGAAGGGCCGGATCTTTCTAGCGCCTCCGGCGTAGTACCAAAGGGGGATTCCCGCTAGTCTACGTATTGATTGTACAATGAGTGGGTCTATTTTCTATGTACCATTGTGGGTACTACCACTATCTTCTTGGAAGGGTATGTAATGGCTTATTCTGACTTTTGATGAATATATATTCGCCCTACTGGCTCGATTCAAAAAAAAAAAAAAAAAAAGAGGAGATTTGAGAGATGGAAATATTTACTTAATTATATTGTACACACATTGATGTGTCAATGTGCTAAACTATATTTGCTGTTCTTTAAACAATGCGTCCTTTAAATACAAATTCTTGTTGTCATTTTTTTTTTTTTGCAAGCATGTGTAAAATGCAGGGTTTCTAATGCTGCTAAGAGGAAAAGAATTTCGAGTTATCGGACCTTTCATGAAAATGGTATATTCACGACGGGGTGGCCGGATTCCATCAGTTGGGTTTTTCAACACCAACCACTCCCTGCCAGTTCGATACTGTTCATATGTCTAGTTTTTTGGTTTCGGAAAGACCACCAATATTTTCTATAAGCTCCAATACTTTTCTTTTGGACTGTACTCACCTGGCTATTTCAATCCGAATTCATGTCTAACGTGTGTTGATAATAATTTTTATTTGAGGAGAATGAATATATTAACACGGCTTCACAGAACTACTATCAGAAAAATACATACACGCCAGAATTAATTAAAGTCCCAACAACAATATACTATAACGTCTACACATAAAATTAGGGATGGCAATAGGGCGGGTCGGGGATGGGGATCACAATATCATCCCCGATCCCCATCCCCAGTGTCATTCTCCACCCCCATCTCCGTGTCATCCCCAATAAAAATATAGGGGATTCCCCGTCCCCATCACCACTGGGGACTAAGGCCCAGTTTAGGATTGATGTGCTGTGAGGGGAAGCTCTTCTGATATTGCTGTGAGAGGAAGCAGCTGAGGTGTTTGGTAAACTGTTTATAAAAGTGTTGTGAGAACGAAAATCAATTTTTGAGTGTTTGGTAAGTTATAAGTAAAAGGGGTATAATTACCAAAATGGTCATACATGCTAAAAAATGCTACTAAAATACATAACTTTATTTCTGATTATGTAACCATATCAAATTAAAAAATTTCTTTTATATTGTCCTTATACACACTAGTTTAAATTATTAATGCATCACGTTTATCTCAATATGTAGATTAATACAACTCTTTTTGCACTAGTGTATTGTGAACAGAATTCCATAAGGAAGTTTAATTCATTGAAATGATATTGATCCAAAACGGAGACTACTGATGATGAATACAAAACAACAGTAAAATCAAAGTACAAAAAACCTAAAGGTCAATCCTTAAATTATCACATAGACTTGTACAATGACCAAAGCATACTTGAGGAAGTCATCCTTCTTACAACAATCTCAATTAAAGAAGCACAAGAATTGATTCAAGTTTACAGCAAAAAATTCTTCATCCTTCTTACAACACTCTCAATCGAAGAAGCACAAGAATTGATTCAAGTTTACAACAAAAAATTTCCCTGTCAAAACAATCAAACAAACTAAAATGCAACGTGCTTCCATAAAATGCAACGAATCGATCCTCTTTGGACCACCTTCATTTTGATGAACTAGGTAATCATCCGAAACGCAAGCATTTGCTGCATTACTATATTCCGCGAAGCACAAACTGATTACACTCCCACGAAAGTGCTGCAGAAATTCAAAAAATTAAATAAAACAAAACTAGAAGACCCAAAACAAATCAAAAGACAGTATTCTATTCCTTTCGTGCCAGGAGAATTGCGAAAGAAAGAGTGATAACGTACCTTGTGAAGACTGATAGCTGAGGTGGGTCTGATTCTGAAATTAAGCAGATAGCTATGGAAGAATATATGCTTGTGGCATTGGTTTACAATGATCATCAAGGACCTGAGACACTCACTCCCACTCATCTGCCTATAGTTATCACTAATCTCTCACTTTCACGACCCTGCTCTATATAAACCAAATCAATTTGATAACCATATGCATAAGAATCAACATCATCTTCATTTCAATTTTCAACAAAACAACCATTATTCAGATAATTGCATATATCAGAGAGCATAGGGAAGAGGCATCAGATAGGTGATAACAATTTTGAACAAACAGACAGCACAGTAGTGATTATTAATCGGATAATCAGAAAGATTACATGCATTTTATGATTTTTATCAGACACTAGGTTGTCCTACATGAGCTATTAATAACTCACCGCTACAAATGAGTTTAGAAAGCAACAAGCCCGGCCGATCTAGACTCAAGCATAGACGATGAATTGTTCTCAATCAATCCATTCAAAACTAGTTTCAAATACCTACTAGGGTCGTAGACAGTCATTAGCACTAACATGATGAATCTGATGAAGAAATCTTATAATTTTCTAAATTATGACACCTCAATTTTCTTATGGTAAATAGAATTGATCAGGAATACAAAAGAAATCGACAACAAACCCATTTAACCATGTAAACCAATCAAGAGAGAATTGATCAGGAACACTATTTCAATCAAAGAACCCATTAAACCAATCAAGAGAGAATTGATCAGGAACACTATTTCCATCAACAAACCCATTAAACCAATCAAGAGACTTTGCAGAAAAGAAAAAAATACCTCCATTTTGCAGCAACTCAGAAAACAAAGCAAGCTTGGATGGGGAAAGCCGGAGAAGATGACTGCAAGTCTGCAATGAAATCAGTACAGGAAGAAGAACTCGACTCAGCATCACGAAGAGAAGAACTGGCTGCATCTCATCGAATTGGTGCGCCGAGGAGGCGACTAGGCAAGGACTCGAAGTGTGCTGCGCGTCCGCGTCCGAGGAGGTGAGGAAGGTTGCAGATAATTTCTTTCTTTCTTTCTTTCTTTGGGCTACTATGGGCTGTGAGGAGGAAAAGTAGAGGCCCTCTCTCCTCATTTGTTCCAATGAGGATTAGGGATTAGGGATTGATGACAAACAGAGGAGCAGAAGAACGATGCATCTGCGTTTCTGCGATGGAGAGAAAAGATTGAGTTGCTGGGTTAAATGTAATTTTCAGAAAGGACGAAGGCAAAATAGGAATTTGAATATATTTCATTAAAAGCTCCGTGTTTTTTCGGAGTGGTTCCGCAGAAGCAAATCCTAAAAGCTAGGAATTGTTGCTTCTCAGAAACAGCGGTTGGGAGAAGCAGCTTCGACAAAAATCAACTTTAAGGAATTTTACCAAACACCTTGATCTGGGCCCAAAAGCACTTCTTTTTTTTTTTAGAATACAAAAGCACTTCTTAGTTCAAAAGCAGCTTGAGAATCAATCCCAAACTGGGCCTAGCTAAGCCTCCAAACCCGCCCCAAATAAGAATTTAACAAATAGAACAATTTTTTTCTCATATTGTCTTTTTAAAATCAAAATCTGCAACAAATAAAATTAAAACATGATTAAATTCATAAATCATAATTCAGTGAGTGCAAAAGTCAAAATACCATTAAAGTAAAAGTTTAGCTATTAAAGTAAAGTAGTAAATGTATATATTTGTGATTTATATTATAAAAAATAAATTAATATATATAATAAAATATCTATAAATTAAATATATGTATATATTATGGGGCGGGTTTGGGGATAGGGATCATAATACCCCACGCCCCATCTCCAATCTTAGATAGCGGGGATTGGGGATCCCCATCCCCATTCTCGGGGAATCCTCCCCCCATTAGGGGCAGGGTATCCAATGGAGCTCTGCCCCACTGGGGATTTTTTTCATCTCTACATAAACTACAATAAATGAGTTTGGAGTGGATCGACTCAAATCCGAATCCATTTAGTAACAACAAAATTCAACTGGACTCGATCCATTAACCTGGAGGATGGCTAATAGCTCAGTCCAAATTCATATCTAGCAGATTAACAGATATCCAATCCACTAGTCCGATCCGTTTATTATATTAAGTATTTTTAAATTTTACATAATAATATTAAATATTTTATTATGATACTTCAAAAAACTTCAATTAAACATTGAAACAAAATGAGGAGTACCACCGAATATTAAATTAAATAACTAAAATACTTCTTAGAACAATATACTAAGGTGTGCAAAATATTGTATTTATAATATATATATCAAATAATTATAAAAATGGACCGAATCATAAGGGATCGAATCACATAAATCCATGTTTGATCCGTTAAATAAGTAAATTAACGGATATGGACCATTACCGGATCAATAGATCAAATTTTCAATCCAAAGCAATCCAATAACCACGGAAATTTTCAAATTTCCAAAAGAATAATCAATCAATAAAATGTGATTTTATCCTTAAAGATAAATAGGAGACTTGACTAACCAAATCGGTCTAAATGAATATCCTTCTAAGACTCAGTGACAGACTACTTTGAAAGAGAAAAATCCTCAAAGAAAACCGAATGACAATTAAGCAAGTCACACAAACAGACTTCCATGGGATTGCAACACAATCTTCAATCCCAGTATGCATTTAGACACAAGAGGTTATGAATTGCAATGCATTTACCTGTGAATAGGGTTGTCAATAGGTCATGTTGGGTTGGGTTCGTGTCGGGTCAAGGTATTTATCATGTCGCAGGAGACAAACCCAAACCCAACCCATTTAATAATCATGTCAAAAATTTAAATCCAAAGCCAACCTATTTATTAAACGGGTTACCCGTTTCCAACCCGCTTAACCCATTTAATAAATAGGTTGTGTCATGTTAGACAAAATGACTCATTTAAGAGTTAACAATGCGACCCATTTAACTAAAAAAATGCATAAATTGATTAAATTCACTAAAAACACAAGAAGAAAAATATAAATAATTATATATAATTCATAAATAATTAAATCCAATGATTATAAAGCAAAATATTTCAAAGTGTCAAATCTTATGATCAAATACTCCCAACGTCCAAATTTTCAAGATGAAGTATAGCATAATCGGGTTATGCGGGTTCACTTCATGTTGGCGGGTTGACCCATGGCCAACCCATTTATTAAATGGGTCATGGCGGGTTGACTCACGGCTGACCTGCTTTTTAATCGTGTGGGTTCGACTCGTTTTATTTCGTGCGGGTTTCGAATCTTGTTATCGGGTCGTGTCGGAATTGACAGCCCTACCTGTGAAGTAACCAGGAGGGTTAGTTGGGGCATTAGAGGCTTCCTTTTCATTCCAGTAGGTCTTCACTCCAACGATTGACAGACTTCCGCCTTAGACCTAAGACTCTAAATTTTATATCAGGAATGCCAATATACAACAAAGCTTATAGACTAATGCTCTTATTTTTAGAATTTCTCGAAGCTGACTTAACCCGATCACGTTTAGATTTTCATTATAAAGGTTATATATTGATGAATAACAATATACATTAAGTATAAACATAGATGCATCATACATAAAGCTACAATTTGTGGTAGATATTACTCCATAAGCATAAAAATCAATACATAACTCACGTGAACCTCCACAAAAGAAATTTTTTATCTTTTCCTTCATAACTTGGTTGATCAAATTCATCTATAAAAGTGGTGCCCATTACGTCATATATAGTGTAGATATAGTCGTCTTCTTTTAATAATTAAATCTTGTTTATCAATTTTCTTTCATGAAGCTTCAATATGTGTTGAGTTTGAGAAAAAAAAAATTCTCATGTCTTTATTAGTCAGATCAGTTGTGTTGACAAAGTCAACTATTGCTTCGATACACCTTAATTATTATTGTTTGAGATGTTCTTATAGTACTTTCGTAACTTTCTTAGATATGATGCAATGCGTGCCAAAACAAACTTAATTAGTTATTACCTAAAATATTAAAAGCAGTGTTACCAGGATCGCTAGGTTTGCCGGCGACCCGTGATTCAGATCACGTGACCTGAAACTCTGTATGATCATGAACCAGATCAGTAACTCCAGGGCTCCAGTAGTTTCATGTTATTGCACATTTGAAACTCATAATCTACACATACAAAAACTTATTGTGATTTAAGTTCTGATCATTCTAGACATATGGGATCATATCTCCCTCCATTCTCAGTCAGCTTGAAATAGTTACAGAGTTGTACAGCACTACAACAACTTCCTCTTCCTATCCTATTAATTTTTTTTTTTAATTGATCATATTTTCTTTCTTTCTTTTTGGACAAAGCCATAGGAAAGGAAAAAGAAAAAGGTGTTCAAGTAAACCCTAATTTGTGTTTGGCCCAAACTCTAGGTTACTTGCTCTAGAGGTAATAGGATTAAATTAGAAGAATCTAGATTCCTATTGAATGTACGATTACTTTCCTTGTATGATTGAGATTCTATGCATTGTAATCCTCTATATAAAGATGCCCCTATTATCAATGAGAATACACAGCAAATTCCTCTCAAATTCAGTTTCTCTAAAACAAAAAGCTAGTTTTTTGTTAGGTTTTTCCTTTTCTTTTGGCGTAATTAATCTTAATTGGTACGTTTAATCACTGCAAAAAAAAAATTAGATTCCTTTTTCTTGTTTTTATCTTCATTAAAAATGAGTTTGAATTTTTAAAATGTATTAATCAAAATAAATTGAGTAAGTATATATACCTAGAGTACCGCGTACCTAGATAACTAATGTACCGTGTACCAGTACCGCGTTTCCGTACCAAGAAGACCCACAATCCAGGTCACACTAATTTAAAGTAGTTAGTAGGTTAGCAAGTTTTTTTCCCCTTATAACTGAAAAACAGATCCCATTATTCTAGTTTGCTGTTCTGTTTTTTGTCTCTGTTTGAGAATGATAAATTACAAACAGTTCTTGTTGTTTTTAAAAAACAGAAAACTAGAAGTGATAACAGATGATCCTTTAAATTTGACATGAGTTTAGGGCTTTATGCTCAAACATGTGAAGGAATACGTAAACCATATCATTCTTACTTCAAACAGGTAATCAATAGAAGGGACACGACTTGGATATCTCAGCAGTCAAAACCAGTTCTAGTCATTGAGAAATGAAGGTTAGTCTTTGATTACCCTATTCTAAATCCTTATGATTTCAATAATCTTGTCCTCTCTCAAATGATGTTATAGTCAACTGTTTCTCCTTGGATGAAGATTCATATGCATATGGTTCTTTTCAGATTTTTTTTTCTATTTGCTTTTAATTATTTTAAATTTCCTAGAAAAGTAGGTGTAGCTATACCTATGCATTTGTCTCGTTATGTTAGAACTAGAGTTTTTCTATTGGAACCTTCAATTTACTCACTTGACCTCTATGCTTTTTACACCTCCTATTAAACTTTCAAATACTAAATTTACTCATTAAACCTCACTAAACTTCCTCAAATAACCTCACTCATATAATTAATTTAGAAACAAACTAAGATCTTTATAATAAAAACTAAGTCATTTCAATGATTTAATTACTCTATAAATCTTAATTACATCTCCATTCATTAATCAGACAACACAAATCTCTTATCCAATAAAAAAAAATCAAACACAAGGTATTGAGTTTTAAAAATTAATAAAAATAAAATAATATGAACTATTATGTGATTTTTTTTTTAATTTACTTTTTCTTTTTTAGCTGTTAAAAAAAAAGATTAATAATTTTTTCTTAATGTTTCTCTATTTTCTGTACCTCATGATTAATTATTTAAATAATTTTTGTTTTTTTTATTTGCTAGCTCTTTTTTCTTCTTCTTCTTTTTACAAATATAATGGATAGGTCCTTTCAAAAAAATATATATATAATGGATAGATTTAGGTTTAGGGCATAATACAATTTATTTTGTTCTCCCTAACCAATATGCGTTCAATATGCATATCATACATTTTTATCTTAATCATAGTTTTATTTCTTAATATATATATATATATATATATATGTGGATACTTTAATGAGTATATAGTGAAATTGAAGAATGAAAATAGATAGGGAAAATAATACAGAATGCAATCTAATATTATTGAATTGGAAAGTCTAGAGAAAATAAATATAACCATTTTTTTGGTATAATTATTGTCCCTAATAGTCATTTTATAGTAGGTTATATATGTCATTTAATAATTCATAATAGAGTGACGTCAAGTGAGCAGATTTGGAGGTCCTAAAGAAACTCTCTAGAACTATTATGGAAATGCTATTTTGAATCATAGTTTGTCAGACAAATATCTATGTAGACCCAACAAATTATGGAAATGCTATTATGCAAATATCTATGTAGACCCAGCAAATTTTTTACACCCAGCAAAATGATAAAATTTCTAATTGCACCCAGCAATTTTTTCAATAATACTCTTACATTTAATTAAACCCAGCAAAACTCACACCTATCAAATCTCACATGCAGCAAAACCCACACCTAGCAAAATCGGATTATCTCCCTTGGTTGAGTTACTTTTATGATCCACTATGCGATACAAGCACTCTTTCCACTAATATTTGATACCTGAACCTGCCTAGACTAGCAGTTGTGTCCACCACGTGAAGTAGTTGCTTAAACATCAACTGGAGTAGGACTTTTTTTTTTCAACACACAAAAGATTCGGGGAAGTTCTACAAATAAATCTACAAGAATTCGTATACAAATCATAATGCGATGTAAATCTTATACCCAGTTTTGTGGTGCTATGTGGCTTCTCTTTGTATCAATGAGGGTGCAGGTGCGGTCATAGTTTTATCCTTATATGTTGGATGAGATTCTTCTTTCACTGAAGAAAGTGCTCTATCTGGATTATACAGTCCATTTGAATATCTGCTAGGACTTGGAGAACCAATTATGCCAGTCTTAGTTGGGCTTGAGTAGTTCCCCAAAGAAGAACTTGAATGAGACCTAATTAATAAGTTGACCCACTCCATCTTCACGGGGCAAGGGTGACATTGGTGGCTGACTCGGAATATCTGTTTCTTTTCTACAAAACTTGTCTTCTACAATGTCATAGGTATTCCCTGTTCTCACTTCCTGAGCAAGAGAACACCAACAACAGAAAAGCCACAACGTGCAATCAAATACTGCCGGTTCACCAAAACAGAAGTTATAAGAAGGCAAGTTGAATCTCTTTCTCATTTGGATCCTCCAAAAGCCACCATAGAGCAAACCAAAAACACAGAGAATTATACTAATAACTGCAAGAGCCTCCCGAACAGTCTCATAGTCAATATTAACAGCAGCCAAGTTAAAGATCCAGAAAGGAGCCATGCAAAACATAATAAATATCATAATATGAACACACATGTTCCCGAACCCAACTCTGTCCAGATTCCATCCAAATACACAACAGCTACAGAACAGTGAGACATATGCAAGAGAAATAGAAAAAAGAGTTTCAAACTTTATGGTTTCTTTTGTTATTATCTTTATTTATCATGACTATTACTGTCATTTTGTACGAGGATATAACTGTCTTTTCATGTAAAATTGATTTGCTGGGCCTAAATAGATATTTGCTGGGTACATTTAGAAAGACCCTTTGTGTTTCCATGTTCAACTGGTAAATGTGTTTAAAATACTTGAACTTAAATTTAATAGTGCAGAAAGACTAATTAGGAATGCGAACAACCATCGCACTCACGTGTTGATACAAACAGTGCATGGATTTTCTAATTTTGCAATGGACTGTGAATTTAATGTATTTTAGGGTTGAGAATTGATCATCAATGTGTTTTAGGATTTTGTAGCTCGCTACGTAATGCACGAAGACAATGAAGCTGGTTTTGAATGCAACATTTGTCTTGCCTTAGCTGAGGACCCAGTCATAACACTCTGTGGTCACCTTTACTGTTGGTCTTGTTTGGTCAAATGGCTCTTCAGTTCACAGTATTCCAACAACGAGTGTCCGATTTGCAAGTCCGATATCGAGTTCAGCAAATTAATCTTTTCTTATGGAAAGTTGAAATCGTCCGAATCCAAACCGATATCTTGGTTTGAATGTAACATTTGCTCTGGATTAGCTCAAGATCCAATTATAACACTCTGTGGCCACCTCTATTGTTGGCCTTGCATCTATAAATGGCTTTCCAAGTGGAATTCAAATTCCAATTGTTGGGTTTGTAATGCTGTCATAGAGGAGAACAAATTGATCCCTCTTTATGGAAAAGGGATAAAATCGTCATCACATGATTCGGACTCAAGCTTTCGAGCTGTTGCACCTGCAGGCGCTGGCAGTCTTGCTTCAACTGCCAAGGTGAACTGTTTTGTACGGTGTGCATTCGATGCTAGCCAGACCTTGTTTCGGTTTGGAAGATATACCATGGAGATTTTCATGACAAGGGTGTTGCCAGTAGTTGCACTTCTTTTGATGTTTCATCCCTCCATGCCGAGGGAAAGGAAAAACGATTTGGTGGAGAAGGTTTTCGGGTTGAGTTTGTGGTGTTTGTTGATTCTAGTCGTTTGGGATATCCTCAAGGGAAAAATTAGACGACATCACAAATTGGAACATTGATCCCTATTCTGAAATGAATTTGAGACCTTATCCAATACTGTGAAGATAATAAATACTAGATCAGTAGTCATTTGGTAATGATCGATTGTGCTGCTTCTCTAAGATCGATGGAAGGACGTATGAGACAGGCCCCTTACAAAGGTCTATGTACATATGGGTTATGGGATTATAGTTTTACATGTTTCTTTCTTTTCTTTTTCTATCCTAGCAAAGCTATAGAAGTATAGGGTATCAAAAGATACACATTGCTGTTGTCATAAAGAATGCTATTGGGTGGCTATGCCTCAACTTTTCTCACAGACGATGGAACTGCTTCTTAAGAGGCAACCCTTTCTCTATTTTTTTTTTTGTTAACTTCAATTAAAATCATACAGGTACACGTCATGGTATACTCTGAAAATAGTGAGAATTTTAGTGTAAAATCATACAGGTACACGTCATGTTTTAAAACAACCTTCATTGGAATTACTCCAGAGATTATAATCCCATGCATGAGCCAGATAGGACACCTTCCTTTTTTTTTTTTTTTTTTTTTTTTCTTTTTGTGATCTGATAGGACACCTCGTTCTCTATTTTACAGTCACAAAATGTTTCTTGGTTTGGCTAAGAAATTAAGTTCACAGAAAAATGCCTATTCTCTAAACATTATTTCTCAAATCTCAACTAGCAACTAAATCGAAGATATGAGAATATATGTACAGCTTTGTAACGTACTTGAGAGCTCAACTTGATCCTCTTCTCAAAGAGAAACTAGTGTTTGATTAATTAAACCCATAATTTGTTTGGTTTTAGTTCGACATGTTTAATTTTTGTCGAATAAAGTGAGTCAGTACATTGGGTTGGTTAGATGTGGTGGGATAACTAATAGTCCCCTACTATTCCCTTGAGCCTGACAGAAATTTGTTCTCCAGTGCACAAGTTTCCTTTAAAAAAGGAACGTGAATAATAAAAATATTTGGTATCTCGAAGGCAATGATGAGGGAGCAATAAGAAATTAGTGGAGTAATATGCAGGCAGTATGTAATATTTTGATCGATAAACCCAGGACCAGAATGTTGTAGATGAAGAAATTTAACTCAAAGGATAAGAAAGAATGACTGAATGATCAAACAACTCGTAATTACTCCAGAGAAGTACTCGTGGTCTAGTGGTTCAGATCAATGGCTTTCATGTAAGGTGAGGGGTCGAACCCTCCCTCTTACCAAATTTTATTTGTTTTTGGGTTTGACCCTCTTTTAACAAAAAAAAAAAAACTCATAATTACTCCAGTAAAAATTAATATATATTTGAATTGCAAGAGGAAGTTGACAGGACCCGCCCCGGATTTCACTCTAAAATCCAAAGTGGCCATGCGAGACCCACTTTATAAGAAATTCTATAAAAAATTTGGCGGAACTTCCCATAAAAATGGACTATCCAAAACCTGTAGAAAAACATTTACACTTCAAAGCAATTCTATCAAAAATTTGACGGAACTTCCCCTAAAAATGGACTATCCAAAACCTGTAGAAAAACATTTACACTTCAAAGCATTCGACCCTTATTCTCCTAGAGCCACCCTGCTCCCAAATCACAACATCTTCCAATTCACATTACACAAATCTTAACTTAATAACATTAATCCCACAGGTTATCAGAGCAATTCTAAAACAAAATGTATAATAGAAATAAAAGTAAAGAGGGTGAATGATCGATAGATCCTACAATGCGGAAGCAGTGACAACTATGCCTCAACTCCATGTACGCCCGACCTCAACTAATCTAGCCTGCAAACTGGGCATTTGAAACCGAAGGGCCTAGGGGAAAAGTATTGAAAAACACGTTAGTGTGAGTGGACAAAAATAAATAATTAAGATGATTTAAATGAAGCAAACTTGAATACTCTCCCACTTATTTAAATTTATAAAACTCGATGCATGCAACGTTTATAAAACATATTTATTTAAACTCAAAATCTCGTGAAAACATACCAGCCCCGCTGGTTAAGAGAAATCGGACTAGCAAGTAATAATAGGATATGGGAAAGAAATATCACCATACGGGTAAAGGAGCCCCTTAGGCTCTACCCTCGACTGCCACTCACACATATATTGTATGAGGAGGAGAACTAATAACCTCAACTACCACTCACGTGAGGAGGAGACACTATAGAACGACCCGAGTATGGTGAGGAAAACAATCGAAAACCAGTAAATCCATAAATTCATAAAACATCCCCAATATCTCACGAGAAAATAAGTATATTCCAATGACGTGCCCCGCACGCCAAAATATTCTTAAATTCATAAACAATATAGGCGAGAAATAATAAATAAAACATAATCTCCATAGATCGAAACAAAACCAATTCCAAAATCATCATCAAGGCATTCCCAATGCCAAAACCGAAAGTCGATAAATAAATAACAAATATAACTCCATCGAAATCCCATTTCGAAAATCCTTTAAAAATCTCAAATCGACGAATAGAAATATAATTAAATAGTATAATTCCGGAAATCACCTCGGAAATAAATAATTCGTCAAATAATATTATAAATCATAACCAACTTCGGAAACAAATCATTATCGAAAGCAATTATATGAGATAAAGCAAAATCAATCTCCGAAATTAAATCATATGCTCGAAATGTAATATGATAATTAAATAGAGCATACTTTAAGAACTAAATGCATGCATCATTATTTAAAAACAAAAGTCCACTCACAGTACTATATAGGCGACCACGCATACGAGTTTCCTTCGTCGAGCAGTAACTCGGTATAGCGCCTTGTACACAATTATATTCCGTAAATAACAATTCGGTAATTAAATACGATTCCCAAAATCAATCCTCTTAAGCCAACATCTCTATTTCCTTCTCCGAATCAACCCAAACTTTACCACTAACACCATTTCGTTAAGTTACAAGTTCTAGGGCAGATTCGAGAGAAATCCGACGGTCGGATTCTCATAAATTGATAATCAAAATTCTAAATCTTCGAAAATTAGAAATCGATTCAAAACTTCTCCAATCTTCACCAAATTCACATATATAAGCTCTAGATCAAAAATAGGGTTTAACTAGCTAAAATAGAACCCATAACATTGCCATACGCGCCTCCATGCGCGACCTACAGTGGCGGTCCAACTTCACCTCCGACTACCAAATTTCAGCCACAACATCTACTCAACAAGCCTAACACTCTTCTCAACTACAACAAGTTTCAATTTTACCTTGAAACAGACAAAACCGGGCGGTGAAGAGAAACCTAGAAATTTCAAACCCTAGCTTCGAAAATTTCTCCGATTCATCCTCCACGCTGTAAATTGGAGTTAATAGCTTGAGGGCAATTGATCAATGGCTCGAGATGCTCCTACTAGGCCTGGTTTGGTGGTTGGAGATGGCCGGAAATGTAGGAATCGCCGGAAAACCTCCAACTGCAACAGTGATGGTTTTTGCTTCGATTCGGGGTTTTCCGGCCAAATCGCCGAAACCCACAGTCACTAAGGTGTAGAGGAGGAAGAGGCGCTCCTGTGATGGTCGGTTACACATTGGTTGGTGGCCAGACGGCGGTGATTGGAGGGGAAGAAGACGGAGACCGAAAGGGAAAAAGAGAGAGCTCGGGGAGAGGAGAGAGAAAGGTGGGTTTCCGGATTTGGAAACCTACCACAGTAAAATTCTAATATTTATATCCAATTTACCATGAACATTAACTTTTGTATTTCACTTATAACTTTCTCATACGAACTCCGATTTTTACGTACCACATATGCATGTGCTTGGTTTAACGTCCTCTACAACTTTCATTAGAACATTTTCTCCAATTTTGACCTGAATAAAAAGTCAACTTTTAGGGTCACTAAAAGTGTCGAAACAAAGTAAAAAGTGAAATTAATTGTCGTTTACCGTCCAAATGACTAGTAAACCGGTAATTTGAGATACGGGATGTAACAAAAGTACTTTAAGTTGTTTCGCTCATAAACAGCTCCATGCATGTACTTCACCTTCTAATTCGTAGGTGGAAGCTCATTGTTAGGAAATCTAGTAGGGCTGGGATCGGTTCTGTATTGACACTTCAAGCAGTGGAACTGAGACCGAAATTGAGTTGTAAGTTTCGTTTCGGGTTTGGTGTTTTCCAGTTAGAAAACCGAGATAGAACCAAACTAATCACAAATGGTTCGGTTCTCAGTTTTTACGGTTCCTGTACCAGAAATAACTTACCAACAAGAGCACTTTGTGACCATTACCAACATCATAATTAAAATTGTTACAAACTATTCCACAAGTACAAAAGAACAAAACACAAAACTGCTTCAGTTGATTCAGTTCACTCACGACTCATAGTGATATCCAATCAATGAAAGACAAAAACTCAGAAGCAGAATAAGTTACAGAATACAAAATATCTAACTTGCAAACTGCAAAGTACAAACTGAAAAATGCGACACAAAACTGCAACGCAAAACTAAAAACCCCAAAACTGCAACAGAACACCAACAGTCCAACGCTTTTCAGTTTATTAAGATATTTCAAGCAATTCATAGCAATTGAATCATTAATGAATTGAAAGTTTGTTGCAACAACAATCAATCAATTCAAACTGGAAAATAATAATAATAATAATAATTGTAATCCAACAGAAATTTTACTATAGCTAAAATAATTGAAACAAGTAAATAAATGCAAAGCAACTAAGCAAGTCCACAGATCACAAATGCAATACAAAAATCAGAGCTGCACAATTCCAAAGCAAAGCAATGCACTAATGCAGTGCACAATTCCATCAGCAGCAATGCACAACTGCACAACTCCATTTGCATAATTCAAAAATTAAGATTAAATGAGATTTGGATCAAATGAGGTTCCAAACATTGAAATGCTTGCATTATGCTAAAATTAATAAATTATAATTACTATATTAGTATGTCTGCAATTCAAAATATGCATTATGACATTATTCACTTCTAAATCTGCAATTCACTGACTTGACATTCTAAATGAAAACAAAAAACATGAAAAGCATTCAAAAATTCTAAATCTGCAATTGTAAGATTGTTCATACCTTAACAAAGTATTGACATATCATTTTTTCAGTTTCTTCTTCTTAGTTTAGGGGCTAAAGCTGAAGCCTTAGAACTCTTGCCAATTCTCAAACTTGGTCCTTCTGCCGATCCACCAACAAAAGTGCTCTTGGTCTTCTCAGCCTTGTCTCTATCCTCCTTTTTCATGTTCTGCAGAAAAAGAACAATTAGTAATTGTTCAAGGAGTTAGAAACACTGAACAAATCAGAAATACTGAAACTGAACACATCAGAAAATTGGAAACACATACTAGCTTCAAGTTGTTCATAGGTTTCCATTTCCTCTACACTTGGAATGTACTCCAACCCCATAATTGAATTAGACTTTAGCCAATTTAACCGAGAAATTAGCTTTTCAACTGTTCTAGGGGTTAAAGAGTTTCTGTATGGATCTATCACCTTCTTTCCAGTGCTGAAACTGGACTCACTTCCAACTGTAGATTCTTGTATGGCTAATACATCTCTAACCAATGATTGCAAGTTGGGATATTTATCTCCATTCACCTTCCACCACTCCAAAATCTTCCAATCATCCTCTTCTCCTTGCTTCACTTCAAGTTTTTCTATAGGGTCCAACAAATATCGATCCACTTCATGTCCCATAACAGCCTCATTATTTTGTTCAACCTACCTATTCCAGTCTTCTAGTATAACAGCCAATTTTCCACTTACTGTCCTTGCTCTGCCTAAACTCTTACTAGTTGATGTGTCACTAGTAGTGAGTGCTTTCTTCTTTTGTCCTCCACTTGATGCACCGTTAGACTGACTGTACACGTCACACAGTTCTATAGCAAGTTGCTTCACTTCCTCCAATTTCTTCTTAATCTTCCCAGCAGGCAAATTAAGTCACACTTCACACACTCTACCAATGTTTCTCAACTTATACTTAGGATCTAAGACCACAGCAACTAGGAAAAGTTGGTTCATGTCATCCAAGGAAGAAAAATACTTGTCATACTTGGACTTCATTTGAACTGCCATGTCATATAAGACTTGGACAGCTTCATTTGAATCAGGCCCTACACTCTAAGTTTTTCAAGTTCTGCTTCTATGGTAACAACATCATGTAAGGCATTGTGTGCAGTTGGGGTAAGTGAAGCACTTACATTAAGAGTCACATCATAAAAGACCTTCAAAAACTTCACAAAAATGGCTGCATTTCCCAATCTATATCAGTTGGTGGCCCAACTCTTTTCATAGGTACTCTCTTCCTACTTGCAGTCTCTGCCTCATCCTCAGCAACTTCTTCATCTTTATCAAAATAGTTTCGGAATCTTTAATCATCATCATGCAATCTCTCAAATGCTTTTTTCAACTCCACTGCTATGTCCAACATAAGAAATGTGGAATTCCACCTTGTTGGAACATCTAAAATGCAAATCTTATTGCATTCAACTTTCTCCTTCTCCACACATTTAAAAAAAAAAATCATCTAACCTAGCACCTGAACTCTTAACATATTGTCAACAGAAACAATTACTTTATTCATTGACCAATCAATGAGACAAAATTCTAACAGTTTACCGATTGTTACACCTTGGTGATTTGGAATCACACAAAATGTAAGCACTCTCTTACGCATATGTCATCACCGATCAATAAAATGAGCAATAACTACCATATAGTTTATGTTTTGACAAGAAGTCAAAGTGTCTATTGTCAAACTAACACAATGAGACTTCAATTCCCTCTTCAACTCCTCTTTTTTGGCATCATACATGAGAAATTCTTCATTATGACTTTCTTATAATGGGTTTTAAACAGAGACACAGCAACACTGCAAAAGTAATTAAACGTATGTTTTTCAATGAAACTAAAGGGAAGTTCATCGACAACAATCATATGAGTAGCCGCTTCAATGCAATTATCCCTACTCCAATTCACAGAAACTAAACTGCTCTGCCCTCTTTTCCCATCACTGGTTAATACTTGTTGCCCAGATTCTACCTTAACTCTACCCGGGTACCCTTTATGAACTATCTCTATGTGTTTCCTAAGAGATGAAGTACCATTATCATATGGATTGCATGCCAAATGCGTCGGACAATACTTACATTGAGCTCATTTGGTATTGTCAACCACCTTCTCAACTCCATCAACAGTCTCAATTAATGGATGATCGACCTTAGTGAAATGATCCCAGACATCTGACCTCTTCTGGCTTTTCTTTCATCTTTTTTTTTTCACAAGAGCAGTGCTTTGGGCAGTGCTTCCAGCCTTGCTTTGTTTTGATTTTGGGGCAGCTTTCGGGTTGTTGCTTGCAACAAAGATTTCATTGCAAGCAGATGATGGCTTAGATAGCTCGGAATCAGAAGCAACACACCGGCTACACCCAGATTGGTCATAAACAAGATTTTGAACTGTTTCGGGCATGATGTTTCGATTGGGAATGAAAATGAGTTTGGACGTTCGGTTGTTTGGGAATGAAAATTGAATTTGGCTAAAGGGTTGGGATCGATTCCAAATTTCGATTCAATCTGATTGAATTTTTGGCATGATATGTTTAGGGTTTCGGTGGAATTGGGAAAGAACACATAAAGGAGAGGATTTCATCGGGTTTGAACTTTGAAATGGCTTATATGTTTAGGGTGCAAGTGGACATTGAAACCATGTGTAATGCCTCAGTTCTGAGGGATGAAGAACATAAGAAACTGAGACCGAACCAATTGCCTTTTTCTCGGTTCGGTTTTGAAACAGCACCGAGATTCTCCGTTCTGAAACCGCACTGATCCGCTCTGAATTGACCATTTTGGGTCAGTTCATCGGTTTATCGATCCAAAAATCCCATCCCCTAAAATCTACTTCAATTGTTATGGCAACATACTGTAGTTCACTTCATCATGGAACTTTTTATTTTTCAGCCCCTTCTTTTTTACAAGCTGCCTTAGCAGCTGAATTGTGTAATGTGTAAGTTTCCTAAATTTTAATAAAGACTGACCTACTTTCTCTATAAAAAAAATTATATATAAAAAAAAAACTAATGTTTCAAACCTAGAACCAACCATAACACATAAACAAGCGCTCCCACTAGAGCAAGTTGGGTTCTATTTGTGGCGACCCAAAGGGGTATACCACAAAGTCGTAATATTAAGCCAATAGGAGCTCGATACGTAGTATATGTACTGTAGACCTACCAACTTAATACTACAAGGCCTTTTGAAAATGCAAATTTTATAAAATAGGAGACCAAAAAAACTTTTAAGGAAGGACTTTAAATCAACAACCCAACATTTAAATTAACAAGTCTGGAAATGCTTAAAAATAAAGTGGGCAAGTGCACTGTGACTCCTGAGGGCTAACATCATAACCGAAATGAAAGGAATTCAACAATAACAATAAAACAAAGGGGTGAGGCGCTCTCCCAGATAGGCAGACCTCACATAGTTCGACGTGGAATGAAAAACGAGTAAATTAATGGAGTACCAAAGGGAAGAACTTCAAGCAATAGGAACAACAACACACGAACTCGGCCAACGACTTACTTCTAATCCAAATCTTCCGGAATGACCTCGTTGTAACCTGAAATGTAAGGGTGAGCATTTCGTCCTCGCTAACCCAATAGGGGCCGACCCAACCTTAGTTAGGTTTGAAAACTAATAGGTAAAACATAACTATTAGAATATAGATTGCGCGAATTTTTAAAATCGAGTAAAACAAATGCAAACAAAAACAATCACAGTTGTTTCTTTTCAGGAAATCACATGCAGCATGCTTCACACAACTTGGAGCTCCGAGATACTTACCTGCCGGCTAAACTAAAATAAATTGGTGACCAACCTGGTTCGTCATCCTTCGAGAACCAGCCAACTACTCTGTAGTCCTTATGACTACAAGTAGCGAAAGTGTCCATTAACTGGCCCTGAGTCTCCTATGACTGGTTCACTGTCTGTACTCACATTTCCTCGACAAACATAGGAGCGCAGCCCCCTCCGGAGATTCACGGTTATCGACACCATGGGATCCCTAGGAATTAACGCGTCTAAGTCCCATTTACTTTCAGGTCATAAGCACAAACATACAAAGGGTATAGTATCTCAACATGCAAGTCTAGCCTCGGTTTTCGTAATCAACAATTATCAGTTATGAAAACACATGTATCACGAGGCATCAACTAATGAACAACCAAAAACATAGTTGCAGGCAACATAATATTATACTAGAGCATTCCACATATATCGAAAAGCCACTAACAAGGAAGGGATAGCTCACCCTACCTGAAAATTACTGGCGTACTCTACACTCTGATGCTTTCTGCTTAAGCTTCCTTAACGATCGTGTTTCTAGCATTCCACATATATCGAAAAGCCACTAACAAGGAAGGGATAGCTCACCCTACCTGAAAAATACTGGCGTACTCTACACTCTGATGCTTTCTGCTTAAGCTTCCTTAACGATCGTGTTTCTTGAACCATTACTTAGTTTGTAAGTAATTATCCAGTAAACATCATGATCAACTTTAAGTAATCGCGCACACTAAATCCTTTTTATTTCAATAAGGCCATTAATTATTTCTTTCAACCTTTACCAAATTGGGTAATTAACTTCTTTCTTAAAAAGGAAAAACGTCCTTATCGCTCCGCTAAACTATCGCCAACCCGAGCGACCAAAGTCGAGTCTATCCTCTCGTTTTATGAGGTCGGTCAACCTTGGTCAACTCTAAGAGTTGACTTTTGACATTTAACTTTGACTTTTGACTTTTAACTAAGTACTCCTTTATTTACTATTATTTCTTATTTATTAAACATAAATAAGTAAATAATTATAAATAAAGTTTTACTTTTACTTTTATCCATTAACTCCTCTTTTTCACCCTTTTACTTTTACCATGATTTTTACCTCCACACTTTCACTTTTACCTTTTTGCCGAATTTATCTTTATTTTCACCTTCTTCACTTTTTACCACTTTACCACAGTAAAAACTCATTTAATCCAACTTTTACTCTTTTTCTTTATTTTTGTTTCTCTTCCAAAATAAAACACCTTTCTTTTCTTCTTCCTTTTCTTTTTCTTTTGGCCAAAATTACACAATAAAATCACCAAAATCTTCAACACCAATTTCCATTCCTTTGAAAACTAAACCAATAAAATCCTACTAATTAAACCATCCTCAAATCTCTATTTTTCACAATTTTTCCAACAACAATAGCTCAACAAAATCAAAATCAACCAAATAAATTCCAAAAATTCTAGGGTTTGTCCAAAACTCATTCCTTACCCTTTCTTCTTCAAAACTCACGGCCTAATCCTTCTTCTTGGCCTTCTTCACCTACAAATCCGTCCAACATCAATATCACAACCAAAAAACTCGAAAACAAGGTTGCATGGATAGATGATAGATCCTTACCACAAATCCTTGCCAAACCCATAGCGTAGCCTCTTGATTTAGGGAAAATTGGGTTCATGAAAACAAAATCACAAATCAAAATCAAAAACTCGGATTTAGGAAGAAATAGGTATAGATCGGATGAATAGAGGCTCAATTAGAAGGAAGATTACCTTGATTTGAGCTTGGAAAGAAGAAATCACAAAAACCCCAATTTTAGCTTCGGTTCTAGGGTGTTTGGAGGATTGAATGGCCAAATTTCTTTTATTTTGGTTGGAGAAATGGAAAGAGGGGAGGAAGAGGAGAAAATCTGGAAATTTTGGTGAGGATTGGGATTCCGACGACGGTGGCACGATGGCGTCCGGTGGTGGGGCAATTTCCGGCGAGAGGTAGAGAGAGAAGCTCTCGGGTAGAGAGAGAGAGGAAAGGGAGAAAATAAGGAAGAGGCTAGGGTTTGGAGAGAGTGTTTTGCTTTTATACCTCTCCCTAATTTTAATTGTGAAAAGTCTAAGTTGCCCTCCTTTTGGGCCAAATGGGCTTGGGCTGTTCCATTTTCATTTTCCTCTTAATTTTCCTTAAGCCCACTTCGAAAATACATCTTCAAACATCCTTATTTCTCCGACATCTCACCTAATCCTTTCAGGAAAATTTTCCGGGCTTGTCCTAAGTCTCGACACTTTAAAATTACTTTTCTAGACCCAAATTGGATTTTCTCTAATTTCTTAATCCTTTAAATGACCTCAAAGTCTTAACCTAAGCGCGAATACTTTCGTACCTCACGAATACGTAATTTCATACGTTATGCGACAAATTAAAATAAATAAGAAAGAGTACGGGGGTCTACACTATTCATATAAGGAAAATCTTTTGGCAGAATGGCGGAGCATCCTTTGGTGGAGATGACGGCTTGATCCTGGCTATTTTCTCGATGACAACTACTAACCTTGAGAACTCAGGAGTTGGCAACTGTAACTTTGCAATGGTATAAATACCGAGCGAAGCCATGGAGAGTACCGAGAATGGGGCATGGTTATTTTCACAGCAACATCTGAACCAGGCTATAGCATGACCGGCTTTTTCACGGAACCTGCGATAGTTTTCACCCCTCGACCAATGCTTGGATGCCTTTTCAAAGAGCTTCTTCCACCCACGGCGCCCCCCAATTGTTGCCATTCTCTCGAAAATTCAGTGGAAATTATGAACATTTTATATTCTTACTTTTGTACAGAAATTAAAAAAAAATACACACACACACACACACACATAATTCACAATGGGACACATGACCCACCATGCCCCTCCGTAGCTTCGCCCCTGGCTAAAAATATAGTTAAACACGCAGATCTCATATTTTTTCGGATATACTTGCATCCAAACCAGTATGTATGTGAGCATCAAAACTCTCTCTTAGCTAGAATGAATGCATTAAACTTTTTGGTGTCACATAAAGAACACTTCGAAGCAGACTAACAGTTTTTTAGATGGAAATAGTCACACGCGCATATCTCATATTTTTTTAAAAAAATACTTGCACCTCAACTAATATATATAAGAGTAGCCAAACTCTCTCTTAATGAAAACGAATGCATTAAACTTTTTGGTGTCATACAAAGAACACTTTCTCAAAGAAAGCTAAGAGTTTTTTATGCTGGAAATATAGCCACACGCGCACATCTCTTATTTTTTGTGTAAAACTTGCATCTAAACTAGTATGTATGTAAGCATCCAAACTCTCACATATAGTCGGCAACCTAAATCTATGATTCAAGCGTTTAAAAGTTAAATCAACATGTCGCAAAGAACGCTAATGAAGAACTAATAACGTTCTAATCTTGGTACTTGTGAAGGAAATGTAAGGACGACTTTTAGAGTTAGATATAGTAAACACTATTGACGGTTTCAAATGATTTGTGTTGATAGCTTGTGCAAGTATGGTTATATGGATCTAAGGATGTTAAATATCACAAAGAGCATTAATAGTGAAATAATCTTAATTATGAGATTTTCTCATGGCAACCGTTCATTGGTTTGATACAATCAAATGAGTATATAATTTTTGTTGACAATGTATTTTGCAGAGATGATCTTAATGATTGATATAACTTTTAAAGAGTTAAGTTATGGATTTAAATTGCCGACTGTATGTAAATAAATAAATAAAGGTTAGATGCTCACATACATACTGGTTCGGATGCACGTATTTATTTATTTTTATTTTTTTTCTCATTTTGCTGTGGTATAAATTCTTTGAAGGTATATAAAAAGGGAACCATGTCTGTGGCATTTAAGAAAAATATAGAACAACGTGCGTTTTCGGTTCTCATCTTACGTGGTATATATGTTGAAAACAAGAAACGGTTTATAAGTAATTTTTTTTTTTTTGGTTTATTTGACCAGATTTATGGTGTATTTATTTTTGATAAGAATATACTTGTGTGTATAAATGTTCACAATCATTTTTTTTCTTTCTTAATTGAAATATTTTGAGCTTCATTTACTTTTCATCACATCCTTAAGTAAAGATAGTTTCTTATTTCCTTGAAGGTCTATGAAAGGGGAACTAAGTCTGCCATTATTAAATATAAAGAAGAGATTTTCTACATTTTCGACTCTCGCGAAACATGCTGTGATAAAAAAAAAGGACGAGTATATCGGTGAATTTTAAGTTTTAACTCTAAACTTAGGTTATTTTTCATACTAATTCAGTAATTCTAATGTATTTTTCTAATTTTTTTTTTTCAGTAGATGACCGAGAGAAGTTTCCTGTAATTTCTAATACATCAAATTTGTTTTATATGGGGATTGGGGATTCAAAGAGTTGGGCATTTTCAGCTGAAGCTTTAGCAGATGAAGTTAAGGTTATAAAAGAAATGATTAAATACTTGTTACCCCCTGTTATTTACTCCCGAAAACAGTTCATCCCCTCACCTTTTAAATTAAATACTTTAGTCCTTAGTCTCTCTAATTCTCACATAATAAGTCCAAAATGACTATTATACCTTTCACTTTCTTTTTTATTATTTTTTTTCTCTCTTTTTTTTATTATAATTTTTCTCTCTTTTATTTATTTATTTTTTCTGCTTCTCCCACTTCACTCACAATTCACATTTTCTTTCTTTTTCTCTACTTCAATTTTCTGTTCCAGTCTCTCTAACCCAAAAAACTTAATTCAAACCCAAAAGGAATTTAGGGATGGATCATTGTGTTCCGGTGGGTGTGAGATTCCATCCGACTGATGAAGAATTGATCGAACACTACCTCTACCTCAAGAATAATCCTAACTCGGTGTCGGCGACACCATCCTTGCTACTTCCTGAGTTTGATTTGTACGGTCTCTCTCTGCTCTCTCGTCTCGTCTTGGGATTTTTCTCTCAAATTGATGCCATAAATTGAAATTGCTGCCTTAGGATCCAAATCCGATCCTAGGGAATTTGGAGGTGAATTTTAGCTTTGCGGGAGGAGAATCGGTACAAGCTCTCGAAGCTTCCTCGAAGATCTTCTCTGGCCGAGGCCGCGCCGTCTACAAGACCTTCCATATGTCCTGTATTGTCTTCTGCGCTCTCGCCTCTAAAGGCATGCTCAACGGCATCAAGAAAGTCTCCTAGTAGTGAATTGAGAGAAAAAGAAGGGGTGGTTTTCATAAGGACGAGTGCGAGATTGTAGAGGACCTTATTGCCGACGGCGAGAGCAATGGTCAATAGTGAGTTAGAGGAGGAGGAGGTTGGGTTGGCGGCCGAAGCGAAAAAAAATGAAAAATCCCAAGACTAGATGAGAGAGCTGAGAGAGAGAGAAGATGAAAAAAATAAACAAACAAATAAATAAAAAGATAGATAAATAAAAAAAGTAAAAATAAAAAGAGGAAGTGGGGGTATAATAGTCATTTTAGACATGTTGTGTGAGAATCAGAGAGAATAAGTATTAAACTGTTTAATTTAAAAGATAAGGGACTGAACTGTTTTCTAGAATAAAGTACAGGGAATAACAAGTATTTAATCCTAAAATAAACTTCGAAGAGTTTGGTGACCGTCGAGAAGACGTTAACAATTGCACTAGTTCAAAGTGTGTGTGTGTATATATATATATATTTTCTTCTTTTTTGTAAGGACAACTTTTAGAGTTAAAACAAAAACAGTGGATGGTTTTGGATGATTGATATTTTGTGCAAGTATGGTCATATGAATATAAAGATGTTGAATGTCACAAAGAATATTAACAATGGACTAATCTATAAAAAAAAAAATTTATGACAACCGTTCATTAGTTTAATATAATCGAATGAGTATACGGTTTTTGCTAATAATGCAATGAGTGTTAGATGCATAAATAACCGTAGGACTGTAAGTCAACAAAGACTAAAACTCTAAAAATTACATTCAACACCTGCATTGAACAACATTATAAAAAATTATACAAGAATTTCTTCATCTTAAAAAGATACTTTAGTATGTGATTCAATATATGTGTAGAATATGTTTCTAGTAGCTCAATTAATTTTACGAAAATACTTGAGATCCCAAATAATTATACCAAATATCAATACCAAATGATGTGGCAGGTGCCATATCATCAAACTATTTTTAGCATGTATTCTTATATTTTATTTTTATTCTTTAAAATGGAAAGATCAATAGTTAAAAGTTATTGTTGTTTAATTAGAAAAAAAATGTATATGATAATCACTCCAACAATAAAAGGAATGAAGAACCCTAAACCAACCCCTTAAATCATGGAGACTTTAACATGCAACTGTAGGAAAAGGCCATCAACCAAAACAGAGTAAATAGAATAAAAAGTTGTGTATGGCTTAATTCATTAGTTCATTAACAATTGAATAATGATCTATTATATACTGTTAGTGATGGTGGGTTTCATCCTGCTGGAAATAGAGATATGTTGTGATGGAGTAAATGATAAATGGTGATTTTTTGCAGATGTGGTTGTTTTGTCTGAGGAAGGAAGGGCGCAGCCATAGCTGCCATTTGCTATCCTTTGTTTTTAATTTTCGGTCGATTTTTATTTTTTTCTGTTCACACGATTTGTATTGAATGTTGAGGACTATTTACTATAGTGGAAGTCCTGGGTTTGGAGAGAGATCAGACCCTATATATACAAACATAAATACCAGGCCCTTAACCCTGGTATTTAAAGAGGCTAAACCCTGTCAATGATTAAAAACTCGAAGAAAAGCTTAACGGGAGGTCATCCTTCCAAGCTTAACGCGCGGGATTTCCGGCAGGAAATTCCTGCAGGAAATCCCTACATTCACCCAGGTTTCCAACTACATTTTTGGTTTCCTGCGTTCTTAAATTCACCCAGGTCCACTCAACATTCATGTCAAAAATGCAGTAGTCCATCGATCCTCAAAACCCAACTACAATTTGGGTTTCATCAACAAAGGGTCATTTTGGTCATTTGAGCTTGTAAAATGGGAGACGGGATTAACGTGGCGGGTTTTCATTAGAGGGGAGTGGACCTGGGTTTGTAAATTTACGGGTTTTCATTTCGCTTGCGTCATACAGCACGAAAGTCTTCTTTTCCTATCTGTTTTTTGGGTCAAATCCCTGCAAATTGTTTGTATATATAGAGCCATAGAGGCCTCTCGTTTCTTCATTCCCATTCCACTCCCAACTTTCCTTTCCTATTTGATGTAATTCCTTTCCTATTTGATGTAATTTCTTTGCACTATTTCCTAGAATTCTTTGCTCTTTTGATTCTGCAGATGTGGTTGTTTTGTTTGAGGAATGGCGGTAGCAGATCTGGTTGATTGGTGAATCACGTTCTTCTTTTTTGCTTATTAATTAGTTTTCTAGATAAAATCAATTAAATTTGTTGGAAATTATTAAATTGAATGTCATGACACGTAAGATGCCAACTCAGACTCCATGTCATTTGGTATTGCTTTTTGGTATAATTTTTTGGTGTCTGTAGCATTGCTCTTAATTTTATTATTTGATTCACAGCAAATCTTATCGTTGTAAATGCAATTATCTCACCTCAACTTGAATTAGATAATTTTCCACCCAAAAGAATGCTACTACCTGTCGGCATACAAACCGTTTTCCTTACTAATGACGTTGGTACTTCATTAGATTATGAGTCCCCTTTATCAGTTTGACCATTGTTCCGGCCTCATGGTGTACCAGAGATTTAGTAGCTCCAGTAAGCAGTATTGTTCAAGTCTATTGGTTTAACATTTGTTATAAATGGGTCATTAATGACTCTTGTAATTGTATTGTTCATACAGTCAGCAGCTCCAGTGACAAAGTACAGTCATAACAATCGAAAAACCAATAATTTTCGTGAGCAATCTCAACAAAACAAAACGCAGCTAAGGCAAAACTAAATTGTTGGGTTGAACCTTTTTCTCTGTAAGATAGGAGACCCATGTCACCGGCTACAAACAATCTAAAGGGAACTTGAGGATAACTTATTTGAGTCTAAATATTTTCAATTTCTTTTTGTTTTAATCGGAATAGAAGTTTCATTAGACTTTTGGGTATTACATGTTGGAGAGGAAAGATCCCACATTGGAAAAGTGACAAATAAAATATAACTTATAAGTGGGTGGATCTCACCCAATTGTACCGAGGCCTTTTGTGATTAAAACCCAACACCTATCGGGTGGTTAAGTGGGACAATATCGGTCGGTACAATGGTGGGCCACGGGCCACGCTTGTCGCTTGTTTAAACATGGTATCAGAGCGGGTCTCTCTCCAATTGCTTCGTCATCATGGACCTGGATATGGGTTCATTCATTAATTGATTCACCAATCTTCTCTCCAATCATGGACCTAGTTTGGGTTCATTAAATTGGCCATCGGAAGTTTCCGATTAGATTATTGCCAAGTGTCCGATGTGGGCCTTGGATTGTTATGTGATTGGTCAAGTCTCTAATGTGGGACTTGTGACCCAATTTCCAATGTGGAATCGGGTTTGTCAATTAATTCCACGTGCATACCTAGAGCTAGGTTGCACGTGAGGGGGCGTGTTGGAGAGGAAAGATCCCACATTGGAAAAGTGACAAATAAAATATAACTTATAAGTGGGTAGATCTCACCCAATTGTACCGAGGCCTTTTGTGATTAAAACCCAACACCTATCGGGTGGTTAAGTTGGGACAATATCAGTACAATGGTGGGCCACAGGCCACGCTTGTCGCTGTTTAACATTACATCCTAGGGGCCAGATGTGACCTCGCTAAAAACCTTGCCCAATCTATGCAAGTACAAAAGGGCACCACACCATGAGACATATAATCAATTACAACATCATTGAGCCAAGGAGGCCCAGCTTCCTTCCAAAACTTGATCCCATTGCTTCGAACTGCCTCCCTAGCAAGAAAATGTGCAGCCTTGTTGGAACTTCTAGGCACTTTCTTCTAGCTTATTACATCAAATGCTTGATTGAGAAGCTTCACTTCATGAAAGATTGAGCCTTCCAGACTAAGATCTTTCCTAGGATAGTTAATTTTTGTGACTACATTTAGGGCATTAGACTCGACTGCAATGCTATTGAAGCCTTCCATTAGACAAAACCTCATGCCAAACAAGATGGCCAAAGCTTCACTGGACTAAAGGGCGTAGCTAGCTAGGGTCAAGAAGGGTCAAATGGCCCCCTTGAATTTAGTTTCTCTAGTGTAGAAATCTTCTATTTTCTGCTTAACATTACTTGTAAAGTCCTTATTGATCCCTCTAACTCTTATTATTTCTTTCGCTTTTCATGATTTTTTATCTAGTTTTTTAGTAAAACCTCCATCTACTATAGATTGAAGTCACATTTGTAAGGACACTAAGATTTTTATTTATTTTTATTTCTTTCTTTATTGAGTATAATGTTTTCACTTAAATGTATGTGAACCTTAAAGGACGAAACTATATTTTTGACCCCTCTTATTACTAGTTCTAGCTACGCCACTGACTGGACTGTGCAGATAAACCTCCCCTTAGGTTATATGTTAAAGCATCTTTCAGGAGTCCGCACTCATCGATCTCGAACAATAGCACCCAAAGCCACCCTACCATTCTTATGATCACATGCTGCATCTACATTCAACTTGAGAATTGAGGAAGCTGGAGGAGACCAATGAGCAGTCCCACCTCACGTAAAAATAGAGGATGTAGAATGATATGGTTTAACAAGATCACTGGATACTGACCTGGAAGTAGCAACATAATAGTTGTTGAGTCATTCCTAGCTAGCTTAGATGATAAGCTGCTCTCCCATTAGAACTCGTTCACCAAATCTACATGCATCCTGGTTCTTCCAAATCAGCCATGCAACTACCCTAGATAAGCTCTGCTCTTCCAACATAGTTGTCTTGGTAACATGGTGAAATAGGTCAATAAAGCTAGGTTCTTGCCAATTTTTATACACATCTGCTAAAAAACTGCAATTTCAAACTTATCTTGCAAACTTAGTAGAAAGTTATGTAGAGCACGTCACAGGAACACCTTCACTTTTGGCGCCACATTTAACTTCCACAGTTTGTCCCAAACTGCTTCTTCTTTGGTATAGCCTCTGCCCCCTCCTAGACTGCCAGCCTCTTTATTTTGCAGTTCTATAGCCAAACAAACCCTCGATTTAACAAGATAAGATCCAAAGTGGAAATTTTGTTGATATAGAAAATGCAAATATTTCTTAGTCTCCATATTCTTGTTGTTTGACTATTCAATACCAGCAAACGGAGCTCGATGTCCTTCTTTCTAACTTTTTTTTTCCTTTGTATTTTAATAATGAAATGGAGCTCAATAGGGAAGAATTTAAGGTCCAATTGATTCCTTTTTTGAGTATTTGCCTATTATCTTTCCCTACCTTTTTTTAATTTTTTTGAAAGGTATCTTTCCCTACCTTTGAGCGTGATGTGTTTGTCAGTACAAGGTTATATTGAGATACTATTTTATCAGGGCCACACACATGGCGGGTTCCTTTGTAACTTTGTTGGTCGGAGTAATGAAAAGTGTTCTCGTTTCTTATTCAAAAAAAAAAAAAACATTTTAACAAAATAACCACCATTCTTACCATAGTGTCACACAATTGCATCTGGTTGTCTCACTCCAGCTAAAGGTATAGAGAGAATTATCTCCGCCTCATGGGGAAGAAAGGGCGATTGAACAAGAGGAACATTCCACATAGTGGTGGAGCCACATTGGGGCACACTGGGTCCTGTGCCCTAGTAAACTTTTGGATATATATAATTAAGTTACCAAGTAGAATAGATGGCTAGGATAGTGCAGTGGTTTGGCACTCTGGCACTGGCATGCTTTTGCTACTTTACAGGTTCTGTGTTTGAATTAGGCTACTTCAGAATTTTTTGTTTAGATTTTTTCCAAGGTTTAATCCTAGGTTGTAGCACTAATTATTATTATTATTACTAGTTTTTTCTATTACTAATTTTTTTCATGTGGCTTGCTATTATAAACTTGACATAATTCTAACAATATTCGTACCTTTTTTTTTTTTTTGATCAAATAAGAACTTCATTAATAATGAAACTGCTTACAACGAGTTATAGGCGACACCTCTTACGCAGAAATGGCCTCTAGACTTCACACTGGAAATCTATGATGACTGACTCTAAACTTGCACTACAAGTGTATGACAGACAAAAGCGAAGGAGCAGTGAATCCTCTCGTCCAGCCAGTAAGAACTCTAAACTAGACAACTTACTTGTGTCAACACTAAACTCACCCACCAGAGTCGTCCTGACCAGCGTTTGATCGACCAAGCCAACACTCATTGTGACCTAACCCCGACCAAAAAGTTTGCTAGACAATCAGACCTGGGACTAAAAAACTCAATACCGTCACCACCCTCTTGTCAACACCATCCATCCACCACTGTTCCAAATCACCATCGCCTTCGACCCGATCTCAGATAGGAAGGACCCACTAGAAGGCCAAGGATGATTGTCTATAGCCAGACATTTTTGCCACCGCTGCTGACCCAACTCCAGAACAGGAACGACCTCTCGACCGACGAAGAGAAGATTGTCTATACCAAAAATTGCAGTGCGACCCAACAGCGAAAACTAAAAAAACCTACAAAAAACTTATTGATGAAAACCAAACACCAAAACTCTCAGCAGACCGCCACACTCACCACCACCTGCATCGGAGCCTCACTTACATCAGGCTACCCTATCCCAACCAGATCCGAGAGCAATACCCACAACCCCATCCAACCATCATCCTTGACCGACCGCCGCCATCATCAGGCCAGCCTCCCATCCGAACCATGGAACCATGCCAGCCCAGCCGAACAAACCCATTCCTAGATCAGTTCGAAGAGACCCAATCCAGATCAGACTGATCTGGACAGAGCAGCTTCGCTCCGCCATAACCACAATCCCCCTAGCATCATCTTGCCATCCTTGCCTTGCCATGAAGATGTACAATCTCCGAGCCGCCGCCACGAACCCAGCATACTCCGACCACACCCCACTGATCTGGAAGTCCACGAATCACTCTAGAAAACTACCAAGAAGACAAAGAAGAAAGCACAGAGCCCCTCCCGGACCGAGACACAGCGGCAGGGTCGCCGGCTACGGCCGGCCGGGAAAGCCAACCACGAGATCGGATTTTCTTTTCCTTGGCGCGTGAGGTGCGTTCTAACAATATTCGTACCTTAAATTAATCTTACTACTAGATTATAATATTTCTATCAAAAAATTTTAATAGAAATTTTCATTAAAAATTCTGATATATAATTTGAGTTCTAAATTTTTTCTTCTCAATTTCTAAAGGTCCTTACCTAGGATGAAGTTTTAGCTTCGTCATTTGGTGTTACTTTTCAGTGATTTAGAAAACTCGTATAAAATAGAAAAGCATAGTTGCAACATGTATCGACTTTCAACTCAATCACAATTTTTTTTGTTATTTTTCAAGATATTTTATATTTTGATATTATTATTTTGTTTTTGTACCCCAGAAACCCTTAAGTTTCTAGCTCCGCCCCTCATTCCACATGCCATACAGGTCAATTAGCTCGCTAACCTTCATGTTCGGATTACTAGTCATAGGGGAGACTAGCTTAAAATTCCAGGGAGTTGGAATCCATTTATCTCCCCATACCTTAATGCTTTCTCCATTACCCACTCTCCACCTTAACCCCTGGCAAAGCAAGTCGCGACCCCAAAGCGATCGAACTGCTTCAAATCATAGAACCATTCGGACATGTTCTTGCCCCAACCCAATTTGAATCCAGGAAGTATTTTGCTCGACGAATCGAATGGACTAGGGAACCAGGCTTAGTAGCAATACGCCAAACAGTCTTGGCTAGGACTGCTTGATTAAAACCTTGGACGTCTCTTAACCCCAAACCTCCACTCTTCTTGTTTTGACATAAAGGGACCTTTCTTCCCTTTGCCATTCCCCCACCAATAATTAGAGACTTTGGATTGGAATGGATGACGTACATGCACCTTGAGGCTAGGTAACCGGAGGACATTCATAGCATATGTCGGAATAGCTTGCGCAACAGCCTTCACAAGTACTAGTTACAAGCCTTTTGATAAAAACCTACTCTGCCAACCACAAAGTTGTGAATGTAGTCTGTCATTTATTTTCTTGAACATCTAGCTACTTCTTACTTTTGACTACAACGGTGGGAAGGCCTAGATGGCACTCATGGAAGGGGACACATAAAACCCCTAAAAAGTAAGTCTTGAATACGCTTCTTTAAGTCATTAGGTACCCCAGGACCAAAAGAGACAGCAGATTTTTGGAAATTAATTCGTTGTCCTGCAGCCTTTTCATACAGCAGCAAACATTGCTTAATCGACTCTACCTCCTCCATTTGGCAAAAATCAGGCTATCATCGGCGAAGAGCATATGCGAAGGATTAGGGTGGGATTAAATTATATTCAAATTCTGATCTTTTCTATTTTTGTTTTCCCTTTTTTTAAAAGATTTTCTAAATAACAAATCACATGATCATGCAAGGATCATATGTACCCCTCCAAAAGCCCAAGATCTCCAGTTTCTTTTCTAGCAAAACCAAGAGGAGTCCTTCAAGTCCATACCTGTCGGTAACTTTGAAAAAGTGTTCATGATTCCTTGAGTGATGGCTCCAGGCTGAAGATTATTCAGTCATGTGACGGTCCCTTCCTCAGCCTTCGCGACGCTTGGGATAATTCTCGCTTGATCTTTTTTTTCTTTCCCAAAGTAGGCACCCCATTTATGTTTGTACGTTATGCTTTGGCTTGTGACCCTTTATTATCTCCTTATTACAATGTGATCTGCATGAGTAACATGGAGCACTATTATAATGGGGGAAAGCACCGCATAGGCATATATTCCTCTGAGACTCAAAAATAGAAGAAGCTTCGAGATGTTCCTTTTCTCCCCATGACTTGCCCAAGCCGAGTTCTATGCACTTTGACAACAGAAGCAGGCCGGGAAGGCGCGGTATTCTGCAATGGCAAAATTCGATGCATAAGCCAACAACTTTACTCCTTCTCATGCTTCTACATCCGCAATGGTATGTTTGTAAGAGATGAAGGCGACGTACGTGTAATTCATTGCTACCGCTACTCCTGTTCACGTGGCTGTAAAAAGATCACAGAAAAAGTCTCCAATACTAATTCATAGATTTTTGGGGAGTCTGGTGGCCACTTGTATTTGAATAATTTGATCGAGACTCACAAGCATTGTAACGTCCTATTGTACCTCATGGAGGTCATGGAGATGGCGAGCGACTACTCAGGTTGGTTTGTCAAGTACCTTGTTGTTATTGATCTCAATCCGGTATTAGGGGCTCATCCTGTCAGGTCCCAATTTGTTATCTTGTATCTTTTCCGAGAGAAGGAAAATTATGATGAGGTTGAGGAATCGTCACCTGCTCTTTGGTTGCATATGCCTGGTAAGGTCATATCTTATAATCTTCAGAATAAGACCTTAAGACATCTGTTGAGTTGGTCAATAAGAAACTATATTTCTAGCTTTAGCTGATACTCCTACTTCCTTGATGGTAATTACCCGTACATGGAGGTGTGTGAGGATGAAATCTATAATTCCATCTATACTATGCTACTGTACAAATTAAAATTTTCTGTCAGCATATATTGGATTATCAGTTCAAATTTTTGCAATAGTATTATATATCAGTTTTTGCTGTGGATTACTCTTACTCACACTTGGTATAATTTCTATAGGTATATCTCTTTCTGTTGATGTGAAGTCTATTAGCACACTGATAGATGACCACTGTGACAAACCAAAAGAAAAAAGGAGTACGGTTGGTTTGAAGTTGCAAAATGACATGTTAGCATACTTTCTCCTATCAAGGTTACAAAATATTTGGCCAAAATTAGACAGTGTTAACTTTGTCTCATGTATAATCCAACTTTTTCCTCCAGTCCTGAGAAGATTAAAGGAGAGACATATGTTAGGAAAACTACATTTGATTTTCTGATTGAAGCAAGAGAAGAATGCTCATCACTATTAAGTATCAACAGAATTAGCTGACATAGTGTTTCTGTCTTTGGAAATACATGTACAGCACATACACTGTTAAAACACAGGTTCGTGTCTCTCCATGTTTCAGCATGCTGGCAATTCATTCATTAATCACTATTGTGTAAAACTTAGTCTTTCACGTACTCTTTGCTGTTGGTATATATCTCAATTCACCAAGTTGTTCATTTTAATTGAGTATAGTTTCTTGTTATGTAAGTAATACTTGCTCTAATTGCTTATGTTTGCAGGAAATGTTGCATTGTGAGCCTCCAAAACGCATTTCAGCAAAAGAAGGCTATAGAAAACCCTTAATAATTTGAATAAGGCTGGTCTGAAAAATAAAAATGAGAAGCATATGACAGAATCACTTAAGGATAAAGCCAGTTAAGTCATTTTCCATGGTCTCGTGAGCTCTTTCACTGAACTCTAATTTGTCATTTACATTACTACATTATTCTTTGTCCATTTCAGTTCGCAGCTAAAATGGATCAGTTTTCTTATATCAGATGATACTTGTACTTACTACTTGGTATATGTTTTTATTCTTGACAGACATGCACATTTTCAGACTACTGCAGGTGGCATTGCAGATGCAAAAGCAACAAAATACTTTAATATTCTAATTTCTTACATCAATAAAAGTAGTTTGGTATAAAGATGGGACGACATATCTGCAGGGAAGAGTCATAGTTGCTATATGATTCCTTACGTTGTTATGTGAAAGTGAAAACTGCTAGCAATATATGTAAGAAATTGCATGACCTTAACGTTCTATATTTGTACCTCTGATACAAGATGCTGTATGGCAGAAGGTAATGCTGGAATGAGGCCCTATGGGTTAGTGTTGACAGTGACCAATATGTCATCATGTCTTGCTTCTAAAAATTAGATAAACTTAGGTTGTAGGCATTAAGGTAGTAGAGTCATCAAGAGTGAAAATACAAGGAAAATATAGATCATAACGAATTCAAGGGCTATGCATTGGGTGTCGGAAGTTGAGGGAACCACATTGCTCCTGTATTTATATATGAATTCTTAGAGGTTCCAACTTCTGAATAAAAAAATCATGGGATTATACAGGAGGTTCCAACTCCTGTATTTATGAGTCTTATAGTTGTTGGTAATGAAAGGCACACTACTTCTGTTTATTTGGTCTGATGTTTACTTAATTGGAAGTTGACTTTTTTACATTTCCAATCTGTAGGTGTCTAGATTGGTTTTGGATGTGGAGGATTATCTGGCATACAAAGCTCTTCCTGTCTCTCATGAAGCTGGATGTTCAGTGATAAAAGAAGCAAATATAGGGGCACCACATACATTCTTTGACACTCAGATATTTATGTTCATAACCAATCTTGGTTGGCTAGTTAAAACGAACACTTCTTTTGTTTGTCAAAATCTCAGAATTTGATGGGCTGTTTGATTAGATATTCTGTTTATAAGTAGTGGGACTAAATTTGGTGGAAAATTCTCTCTGTCTTGTAATTTTTATGCTTTGAAACAGCTTCCTCGAGAAAAAGTTCAATTGGCTACAAAATTTGGCATTTTCAGGTCAGAGGGCTTTCAAGTTGGGATAAATGAGACCCTGGAGTATGTAAGAGATTGCCGTGAAGTTAGTTAAAATGCTGGATGTTAACTACATTCATCTGTATTATCCGCACCATGCTGATGTTTCAGTGAAAATTGAGCACACTGTTAGATATGATATACCACTTCTTTGTTGTATTTGTAGGCCATAACCCTATCTCATAGAGATAGAAATCTAAGAAACAAGCTTCAGTTTCAAGAAGCACCACAGAGGATAAATACAGGGATTTGGCCAATACTGTTGCATATTTATATTGGATCAGACAAGTTCTTGGTGATCTTCATATGGTGTTGTCTTAACATTGTGAAATTTTGTATGCAATAGCCTAAACCTAAATGCTGTCTTTCATTGCAGATCGAATAAAGCACTATCTGGAGACGGACTACCATAGTTCAGCAAAAGGACGTGTGCCTGCAGTTTGTCCCAACTGATCTCAGCACTACAGCAGCCTGCAACTTGGGTACCTCAAGTCACGGTTGAGGGGGGTGTTGGCCTATAAAAGCATAGTTTCTAGTGCTTACCACACCAGATTAACTTGCACTTTAGTTAATCACTACCAGGTACAAGGCATCACTGCATTGAGCAGTTTAGGAGTTTGTTATTTTTAAGTTCTAGAGATGTGGTTCAAGCTATATACCCGATTGCTATAAAAGCAAGGCATTGTGCCATAATCTCTCTCATTTGAGAAAGCTTTAGAGATTTAGAGATCTTTTTGAGATATTTCAATTTTTGATAGTATTCCTGGCCTATTGAGATTCAAGATACATTGGAGAAATATGCTAACTTTCTGAGATATACGTACAGATAAGTACTCGGTGAGATAGAGTTAATATATCCGAGTGTTCTCTTATAATTTCAGTGTGTATGATACTTTATCAGACTACAGAGTAACTACTTAATTGCAAGAGGATGTTGCCCAAGATTCAAGACCAGCTCCAGACTTTATGCCTTGTTCATCCTGTGTGAAAGCTCATTTCAATAATAAAAACCAAAAGAAAAGATGCATTGGCGCCATCTAAAAGAAAGTAAGGTGCGTGACTTTTTTTTTATATCTCATTATGAACCCCGCCATGTATTCATGACTCTTTAGTCTTTACATATACAATCTGATCTTAATCATATCCCAAAGTGAAAACACAAGACCAGCAACAAAATGGTTCCGATGCTAGTGTCTTTCACTGCAACAAAAACTAGAAAGAATTATCAGAAACAAAGAACTACTGACTATTATAATTTCAACAGGACGCTCGGCACATTTATTTCATCTTCATCCTCCATAGATGGAATCTCATTGAGGTCAAATTCAAGCGGCCTACGAGCACTACTCTGCTGACTCGGTTTTGATGTAGCTCCAGTTGGGCCCTTCCAATGAAGCCTCTTATGACCCCCCAAAGCCTGACCTGTTGGAAAAGTCTTCTTGCATTCTTCGCATTGGTGAGGTACTGTTACATAGAGTTTTTGACGTTCATTCTTATCTTCAGCACCACCGGTTGATATATCCGCAGAATTAGATTGATCTCGATCCATATTATTGTTGTTATTGTACTTCGTATGGCTTGACTTGTGTCCTCCCAAAGCTTGGTAACTTGTGAATTCTTTATTGCAAACACCGCAACTGTGCAATTCAACTTGACGAGGCTCAGGCACATTGTTATCTTTAATAACTCTGTTATCTACTGAATTGTGCGTGTTGTTGTCGTTCACATCCTTGCAATGGCTTAAGATGTGCGCTCCCAAGGCTTGGTAACCTGAGAATGTTTTATCGCAAACATTGCAGCTGTATGTGCTAACCACTTGAGGAGGAAGAGGATGTTGTTCATTGTGATGTTCGAAGTTAAATTGGGCATGCTCATGATCCTTTGTGTTGATCTTGAGCCGGTTATGGCTTGACATGTGACCTCCCAAAGCTTGGTAACTAGTGAATGTTTTATTGCAAAGCTTGCATCTAAAATCAGAATCAATGTCATTGCAATTGTAACCATAATGATCAGCTGCAGACCATCTTCTTTCATACCCATCATTCAGCCGCCTCCTCTTGCATTCGATTGCAACATACCTGATTTCGATCTGACCATTCTGATAAACCTGGTTATTATTAATCAAATTTCTGCGACTAGCTTCCTCGGCACAGACCTGAGCCAGCATCACAAGACCACTGAACTCCTCCGCTTCTAGTTTCTGATCAACAGTTACTAATTCCAACTTGGGACTCAAATCCAACCCCGAGTTGGCAGCAGTTTCATCAGAGCCAGAGCAATCAGAGGCTGAGGTACCAAGGGCATTCCTTTTCCTCTTTCTAGTGATAGACCAACCTGCAGGTAGAGTCTTGGACAGATCAAAACGCGAACCCGAATCAACCCCATCACATTTGCCATCATCAAACGTAGGCTCATCTGACACAGTGGAAGAAGAGTTGCCGCTGTTATAGCCCGCCCGAGGGGACAGGTTTCCAGTGTGTGACCTCAGGTGTCGAAACAGCGATTTCTTGGAGAGGAAGTTCTTCCCACAAACGAGACAACAAATTGGATCACTGGTACTGGTAGTAGCACTAGTGATGATGGCCTCGCTCTCGCGAAAGTGCATACTCTTGTGACCTCCCAAGGCTTGGCCGGACCGAAATCCCTTGTGGCAAATATCACATATGTGATTCAATGGAGGAGAAACTTCACGGTGCTGGGCTTGCTCTAAAGCTTCCGGCGGAGTTGGCATCTTAGTGGGTTGTTGTAGATCAATGGAGTTGGGAAGAAGCACCTGAGTTTCTTTGTGATCAGTATCCATGAGAGTGAGAGATATGGCTACTGGGTTATACGACTCCTACCAAAGAGAGTAGGATTTTACAATTGAAACTAAGAAGAACGACGAAGGCGAAGTAGAAGAGTAGAACTGAGGAGAGAGTGAGGTAATATATATAGAGTCATCATGTTACTGTGAATCCACTTCATAATTGAGTACCTTAGCGAATTGGGATTCCCTATTTGATTAGGGTTAGGAACGATGCACCGCCATTCCGGAGAAAGATGTCCTTATTTGACTTGGAATTGACTCACCAGAGTCGGTCAAAATATATTGAAGCCTTTCCTGATGCGGCTAGTGTTTCCATTACCGCCTTTTTAAGAAACTGGGCTGTATTCATATAAGGCGTAATGAAGAAATTATTATAACGTATCAATAAAGGCCCAAAATAAATTTGAAAATTCAAAATTTAATCAAAGTCAAACTCAAAATATATCAACATAGAATATAATTCAGGTACACTCAATCCGTGATAAATACAATTAATACTAAAAAGCTTTTAGAAGCGAGTCTATAGACCCCACTAGCCCAACTTCGTTTTTACATGTAAAGTCATTTGTTGAGCACCCAATTTTGATACACAATTGCATCCAATTGTGATACACAATTGTGAAAAAAAACATAGAGAAGAAATCTCAACAAGCAATAGACCTGGTTACCAATTCCTCATAAAAATTATGATTCAAGTTTGTCAACAATTTGTAGATTAGTTTTAAATAAGACCTAGGTCTAAGATGTCCAGGCCTAGACCTGATCCCTTAGAAGGGCATCAAAAGGACCACAGCCAACGTCATCAGCCCCACACACAAAAACTTGGAGCCAAACTTAGACCAAGGCCCGAAAACCATAGACCAGGCCCAAAGAAATCTAATCGTAATTTGTTTTCTCTTTTAAAAAAGGAATATGATTTAGGGTTCAAGGTTAGGGTGTTTTGCTCAGTACTATTTGGTCTAGTGGTGTTAATGCTTTGATCCGTGGGGATCTAATTAACGATAAGTAAAGAGAGAGAGAGAGAGTGACACAAGCGAAGTATAGTGGTTCACCTCCCGCCTTAGCAGGAGACTACGTCCACTCGAAAGCTTAACTAGTGTGTGTCGAGCCTTGCGGCCTAACAAGATTACAAAGTGTGTTGTAATGGAGTTGAGATGGAATGAATGGTGTTTAAGTGGGAGGAGGCATTCCTTTTATAGGTGAAGGAATGCTTCTCCTTTACATTTTCTTAGATGTGGGACAAGAACCCACTATTCTAGTGTAGAGAAGCATATTGTGGAGACAACTTGGCAAGGCCGGAAAGGTGACTTCCTGGCGACGGATTTGCGACTTCCGGATACCGTAGCGTAGCTTGAACATAGGGCTACAAGATGCATGTCTCGGTTGGGCCTAACCATGGCTTGTGGGTGTCTCAAAGAGGGTGTTACTTATGCTTGGTGATGTAGTAAATACTCCATATTGTTGGAGGTATGTACAAGTCCCCGAAGTCCCCAAGTAAGAGGAGCTTCTTGGTTGGGGAGTTATAACCACGATGTCATCAAGCATAAGTAACCGGGCGGCACGGAGCCCCTACAAGTCCCCGAACTCCGTAAGCAAGAAGGGACTCGTTAACCTGCACAACAAAGATAAAAACATGCATATGTAGAATGCTTGTTGTATTGGTTACCGTTCGTATTAATGGAATGCGAAAAGAATTCGATTTGTAGCGAATAACAAATGGTAGAAGAATTTAATATTCCATTAATGTGTATGAACATGTAAAATATTGGTAGTTGTATATGTGGATCTTATGGCCATATAACACGCACAATAGATAGTGGCAAGTGTAATGGGTGTCCAAAGTAATTTTGTGGGAGTAGTCCCGGTGACATAAAATGAAGCATTTGTGAACTTGGTGCTTAAGTAAAACATGTTGGACATGATCGAGCAAGTTGGGTTGTTCGAGCAAGTGGGGTGTAGTTGAGTGTGTAGGCATTGTGCGAGCATGCGAGGCGTGGCCCAAGCGCAAGTCGTGGCCATACTCGATACCCAAGCGAGTCGTAACCCGAACAAGTCGTTTATCCGAGCATGTTTAATTAAGTCGTAAGTGTCACAAGCTTCTAGATGCATGTCACATGAAAGTGTATTTAAGCATGTATGTGTGTAGCATGTACTTGTAGTAAAGTTGCTAATAACATTTTGTAGGCATGCTTAAGGGTCATGGAGACATGTATAGTCATGGCAAAGGCTCTAATTGCAAGAGCGTAAGAGATAAGAGGAAGGTACTTATCTGGCGGAGGCGGGGTGTCGAGGACGTGCATCAACTCGTAGTGGAGGTGGAATGATTGAAGGAATTGATTTTCCGTGCATGCAGTAGGTATACCGCCCAGAGAATGCAGCGGAGGAGGTGCATCCTGTAGCGTTAACTGTGGTTCTGCAATGTTGACCATGCACCCAAGCGTTGACTTGGAGTGGATTGTTGACTTGGGAGCTTAGTTCGTAGCGTCGGTGCCCAGCGGGGTTTCCCATGGGAGGACCGAAGCTAGGAGGGCGGAGCTGCAGTTGGAGGGTTCCCAGCGGTGCAGCCCAGCGAGCAGCAGTCTAGCAGTGGCGGAGCGGAGCTGTGCAGTGGAACTGCAGCAGAGCCATGCAGATTGTGCAGCGGAGGAGGAGTTGGGCGGAGGATAGCTGGCGGAGATGGAGCTTTGCCGCTGGTGGTGCTTAGCGAAGGACGGCTGACACGAGCGGTGTCGCGGTCCGAAAGTTTGGCGGAGCGGAGTGGAGAAAACCAGTGGAGCTGCAACCTGGCGGAGGAGCAGGCCAGCGGAGCACGAAGCTAGTTGAAGCTGGTGGAGTCGGCGGAGCACCAGTTCGGCGGGGAACCGATTCGGCGGAGAACCAGTTCGGCGGAGCGGAGGTTGTCCGGCTAGTGGTGGAGGTTTTGGTCAGCGGTGACTCAGCGGAGTCGTATAGTTCAGCGGTGCCGCTGACCAAGTTCGGGGGAAGTGATGTCCGGAGCGGATGAATGCAGAGGGAGCGAAGATGGCTAGCGGAGGGGGCTGCATTCGGGTCCGGCGGAGCTGCAAAGCAGAGCGGAAGTTCCGAGCTCGCGTTCAGCGGAGCGGAGTCCGAGCTTGAGTCCGGCGGAGATGGAAGTTGGGCGGAGCGGAGGAGTTGCAGCTGGCGGAGCTGCAAGTTGAAGTTCAGCGGAGATGAAGTCTGGCGGGAAATTTGAAAATTGGAGGGGTGCCCAGAGAAGTTTTCTGGGTGTCCTGAGAATTTTTTTTTTTTTTTTTTTTTTGGAGGTTCAGCGTTGACCAAGCCTTGATGTGCGTTGACCTGCTCCGCCTGGCGTTGACCGACTCCGCCGGGCGTTGACCGACCCCGCCGGGCGTTGACCAGCCATGTTGGGCGTTGACCGGCTCCGCTGGGCGTTGACCGGACCCGCTGGGCGTTGACCGGACCCGCCGGGCGTTGACCGATTCCGCCGGGCGTTGACTTGCCATGATTTGATGTTGAATGAGCGTCGACTCGACATTTTCGGGTCAAAGTTCGTGGTAGGTGACGAAGCCTTTGTGTTGGCTTCCCACAGACGGCGCCAATGTTAATGCTTTGATCCGTGGGGATCTAATTAACGATAAGTAAAGAGAGAGAGAGAGAGAGTGACACAAGCGAAGTATAGTGGTTCACCTCCAGCCTTAGCGGGAGACTACGTCCACTCGAAAGCTTAACTAGTGTGTGTCGAGCCTTGCGGCCTAACAAGATTACAAAGTGTGTTGTAATGGAGTTGAGATGGAATGAATGGTGTTTAAGTGGGAGGAGGCATTCCTTTTATAGGTGAAGGAATGCTTCTCCTTTACATTTTCTTAGATGTGGGACAAGAACCCACTATTCTAGTGTAGAGAAGCATATTGTGGAGACAACTTGGCAAGGCCGGAAAGGTGACTTCCCGGCGACGGATTTGCGACTTCCGGATACCGTAGCGTAGCTTGAACATAGGGCTACAAGATGCATGTCTCGGTTGGGCCTAACCATGGCTTGTGGGTGTCTCAAAGAGGGTGTTACTTATGCTTGGTGATGTAGTAAATACTCCATATTGTTGGAGGTATGTACAAGTGGTATAGTCTCCCATTGTACGTGGGAGGTTGTGAGTTCGACTCACGAAATGTTGTTTACCTAATCAAAAAAAAAAAAAAGGTTAGAGTGTTTTTTTTTTTTTTTTTTTTAATTTTTTGAGGGCATGGAGATGCATCCGCTATTACAATGCACATTTACGATCCTAAACTTCAGGCTATAAACTGGTACACTCAAGTTATACTATTCTTAACTAATACCACATAAAACGAACTCAGTTTATATAGGAACAAAACACAATATTACTATACAATCATTAGGAATCACAACTGAAAGACGTTACTAATCTTAATTCAAAAAACAACTACTCTTACACAACTAATATATGTATCCACTAGAAATCATTTTGGAAGATTTGGAGGGACAATTTGGCTTCCAAAATTCCTATAAATGAAACTAATGATATTGAAACCTAACTTCGAGAGTTATAGAGTTTTCAAGGAGACTTTATGGTGGACAAATTAGCTCATTTAAACTAAAATTAGAGTTTTGCATATATACTCATTATTTTCACTTTTCATGCTGCCATTAATAAGTTGTGATCAAATTACTCACTGTTACGATGAGTACATAGAAAAAATATCCAACGGAGAAAAAATATCTCAGAGGACCCCACACAATATAACAAAAATGAAAAAAGAAAAAAAAAACAAACCAAAAAAATTTTAAATTATCCCTTGCAGGATAAACTAACAAAACTGCAGGTCGTTACACGCCAGTCCCTCAAATGACAGTTGAGCTCTGGAACAGATAACACCCCCCAGCTTTCCCAAACTCTCCATTCTACAATGGTGGCTCTAAACCCCTCCATAACCCCCAAACCATGTCTACCCAGAACCTCTTTCCTCAAATCCCATCTCCTCAACTCCACCTTCAAACCCACATTCTCATTCTCTCCCCACAATTCTCAGTTCTTCAAAAGGACCCCTCTCTCATTCTCAGTCACTTGTGCGCTGAAGACCCCTCAAGAAAACAAGAACAGTAAAAGCAAGAATATAAGCAAGAAGATTATACTCTCCGAAGGAGCGCCGCCGCCGTTGGAGGAGAAGGGTGGAGGCGCCACCGGAGGGGACAAAGCTCCGGCCAAGTCAGGGAGTGGGGTGATGGGTTCGATGAAGAGGCTGCCGAGGAAGGTTTTGTCGGTTTTGTCTTATCTGCCTTTGGCTATTGGAGAAATGTTTGTCATTGCTGGTCTCATGGCTCTCGGTATGTTCAGTTTTGGTTTTTAACCTCTTAAACTTGGTTTGCAGTTGCTTACATTATGTCTAACTAAGTTAGTATACGAAAGATGTTTCCTTGGTTCGTTATTGTGAGGTGGAAAGGTAATTCATTTATTTCAGAGGTGCTATAGTTACATTATGAAAGTATAGATGACAAGCATTCTCAATTAATCCTCTTCTTAATGCTCCTAATGATACCCTATTTTAAGAGAAAATTTGAGAAACATGGTTTCAATACTTCATAGTGTGTGTTAGATGAGTAATAAAGAGAGTTTGTTTTTTCCCTACCTTCATGTGAGATTGTAGTTAGGCCTTATGTGGATGTGATGCCTGTGCAGGAACTTTCATTGATCAAGGTGAGGCCCCAGACCATTATTTCGATAAATACCCTGAAAGTAATCCTATATTGGGAATTTTCACTTGGAGATGGGTTTTGGCCCTTGGGTTTGATCATATGTACTCATCTCCCATTTTCCTTGCAACATTGGCTCTCCTGGCTGCATCACTAATGGCCTGCACTTACACAACACAGATACCTCTAGTCAAGGTTGCAAGAAGGTTTGATTGCTTTATCCAATTCTTTCATAATTCCTAAAACTGAGTTGGGAGTTTTCTTTTAACGTACGCATTAATTGGGGAAAACAGATGGAGTTTCTTGCAGTCTTCTGAGGCCATCCAGAAGCAGGAGTTTTCAGAGGCTTTGCCAAGAGCTTCTGTTCAAGACTTGGGTGTTATTCTTATGGGAGCTGGATATGAGGTATATTCTTTCATATTCTTGAATTTGTTTCTCTTTTGAAATTTTTAAGTATCATTAGATGACAATTGCTCAATTGGTCTGGGGTATATTATCTGAAAACAATGTCACAGAGATACTGCCATCATATGGTAATTTCTACTTATATGCAGTAGGATACCTTGAAAATTTAAAATTTACTGAAATTTATATTATTGCTAGCTGTGAGAATAATGCAAAATGAGATATAATAATTAATCCATATGGGTTATCTGTCTCATTACTGCTGATAGTTTACTGACTTACTGTACATTGATATTGGATATCACCTTGCATAGGTTATTACTACCTCCTCGTCTACAGCTACCTGTTAATTGTGAGTAGTTTCATCCTTATAGGTATTCTTGAAGGGACCTTCTTTATATGCCTTTAGGGGGTTGGCTGGACGATTTGCCCCTATTGGAGTACATTTAGCAATGCTGCTGATAATGGTAGGTGGAACTCTTAGTGCAACTGGGAGCTTCAAAGGAGCAGTAACAGTTCCACAGGGTTTGAATTTTGTTGTAGGAGATGTTTTAGGCCCATCTGGGTTTCTGTCTACTCCAACCGATGCTTTCAACACTGAGGTTCATGTAAACAAGTTCTACATGACCTATTTTGACAGTGGAGAGGTGAACAATTTGTCTTTTGCTGAGAAGTAGAGTTGGTGATCAGATCAAAAGGCTTGCTTAAGATGTGTTCCATTTTTTATCCTTTCTGCCTCTTTAGTTTGGGAATATTCTGTTTATAACTATTATAATGAAAAATTGATGTCTTAGTTTTATTGCTCCTGACTGCTACATGCAAGGTTTTTTCACCTTTTCACCCTGGTTTCTGTTACAGGTATCACAATTTTATACTGATCTTTCACTTATGGACCTAGACGGGAAGGAGGTGCTGAGGAAAACAATCAGTGTAAATAACCCTTTAAGGTATGGAGGGATCACCATATACCAGACAGATTGGAGTATTTCAGCACTGCAAGTGATCAAGGATAATGAAGGGCCTTTTAATTTGGCTGTGGCACCTCTTCAGATCAATGGAGACAAGAAGCTTTACGGAACCTTCTTACCTGTTGGAGATGTTGATGCTCCTAATGTTAAGGGAATGTATGTGATCCTCTTACAATTGTTGCCTTCTCTAATAGCACATTTGAAATGAATTTAGAAGGGCTTTTTTTTTTTTTTTTTTTTTAACCCCACCCCTCTCCACCCTTGATAGGGCTCGAACAACATGACCTCCCAAATGGAAAGCCATTGTCTTACCACCCCCACCAAACACACGCACCCAAATGAATTTGGACGGTTAACTTCCACTTGTTTTCTTCTTGATGTTTTAGACAACTACCTAAGGCTTTTAGATTAAGACTCTTCTAGAGGTTAATTCATTTCCACCACCCTTCACCCTGGAAAAGGGAAATAAAAGGGAGTACTGTCGAGAAGATTTATTTGGCAGTGTTTTGGGTTATCTAAAGTGTTTTGGCTTCTGTAAATTGAAGTGTATAAAATGATAGCTTTTCAAGTTACAACATCACTCACCATTATTGCTAATAGGTTGTTCTCAGTTGTTACTTATGTACACTAATTTTTCCTTCAAAATTTCAGATCAATGCTTTTGCGAGATTTACAATCAATTGTCCTGTATGATCAAGAAGGGAAATTTGTTGGAGTTCGACGACCAAGTTCCAAGCTTCCAATTGAAATCGATGGCTCCAAAATTACTATTGTAGATGCAATTGGGAGTAGCGGTCTTGCCCTGAAGGTGATGACTAAAAATTTGTTGTACAAAACCCTATAGAACTTTCTTGAGCTCCATTCATTGAGCCTTGAAACTAAAATTTTCCTTATCAGACTGACCCGGGAGTGCCGGTTGTATATGCTGGATTCGGTGCTCTAATGCTCACAACTTGCATCAGTTTTCTATCTCATTCACAGGTGAGAATTTACATCGTATAAAATGTTTGTTTATAAACTTGAAACATGTACACCAGTTCTGCTGAAGGTTCAACTATATTACATTTGGTTTCAAAACTTAGGCCACTCATTATTTATATGCGTCATTGATTACAATATGCTTTTCATTGTTGCATTTAATTTTGTCTCAATAAATTGATTTACTTCAAGAACTTCTCCTTATGTTTTATAAACAAAATTATCTGTAATTTTTCTGGAATCTTGTGCACTTCACCTGGTGGTTGATATATACTATAATTGGTGCTAAACATCCATTTCCAGCATGAATAACCTTTTCAATTTAAGAGTGCCTTGATGTTATGTTGGTATTGGTTTCTGTGATTTGTTATAAGTATTGTTGCCAGTATTCATCTGCTTGCCTAAAGTAGCCATTCATTTGTTGCTTGTTCTCCTCTGCTCGACAAAGATATGGGCCTTACAAGATGGAACAGCAGTGGTCGTAGGAGGAAAAACTAATCGAGCAAAGGGTGAATTTCCAGAAGAGATGAATCGCTTGCTTGATCGGGTTCCTGAATTGATTGATTCATCTCTTTCCAAGCAATCTGATAGCACTAGTGGCTAGTCTGAATTCTGAAGAAAATGCCAGATACCACTTTAAATGATTGTCCACTCCAAACAAGGATATACATCAAACTATTTTTTATCCAGAACAGAATGGAGGAGCAGTTTATTTACCTTTCTTCATCCAAAACTATTTTTTGAAGCAGAATTCAACACATAGGCAAAGCAGAGCAGTTGAATTTGATTTTCTGGATGTATACATAGAAGCATTATATACCCTTGGCCTTGTGCTTTCTGGTATAAAGTCCAAGTCGTAAGAACATTTCTCTTATCTATGTACAGTTGTTTCTCCACCATTAGAACTTGTCATACATATATGTAACAGCTATATATTATAGTATTGGAAAATTGTAACATTCTTTTACACTGGTTTGGCTAGCACTCTTTCTTTGTTTCTTTAGCATCACATCATTTCAATCGACAAACCATGAATTATTTCAAAATTTTCCTTTGGAGGGCAAAGATGAGAATGAAGTCCTAATTTAAACTTTGAACAAGATGAACTTGATTCAGTTAACCAAATACTTTAGACAATAAATTAGTACTGTGAAAAACTTGATCAGTTAACCAAATACTTTAGACAATAAATTAGTACTGTGAAATATGTCGAGTCTTTCTTTCTTTCTTTCAAAAGAAAAGAAGAAAATAAGGCTGCTTTATTAATGGAACAGAGAACCGAGTACATGCAGTGACGGCAGATCCTAGCATGAAAAAACTGACGAGAACCAAGTAGATGTACAGCAGAACAATGACAGTAAGACGAACTAAAGTAATACAACAGAACAACAACCTTCAAACACATTGGAGAAAGGGAGCCCGCTGCCTAAAAGGCGCCACAGCGAACTCAGGAAAGGAGGACCACCAAGATTTTTCATCATGAGCAGTTACATTCTCAAATGATATATGGAGAGATAGACAGCTGCCCCATTGCAACTATAAGTACAAAACTACCAATGAACACCACTAGATGATGAAGAGAGAAGATGAACAACATATATGGAATCCGTCTCTAGCCAAAGATGATGCCATTTCCGGACCCAAACAAGCTCAACGGCCTCAATTACCACAAGGATCTCAGCAGCAATCAAACTCACAAACATCGAGGGAAATGCAAACACGCACATAAAATGGCCATTAGAATCACGAAGAACTATGTCTAGTCATGCCCAACCTAGATTATGCCTAGTTGCAGGGCCTCTTTACGCTTGATATCAAACACCTTGATAAGGGCGTCTTCAACAACCTAGAAAATATGAAGATAAAATGATTTAGGAAATTTCACGTACTTGCAGTGACAGCACTTCAAAGTTTGGAGCATCATCCACAACGAGGAAAAATACCTTATTTGGAGTAGAGGCACCAGATGTCACACCAATAGTCACAGGACCCTCAGGCAGCCAGTTTTCGTTCTCAACCAACTCGCCGTGCTATAACAAATATGTAGTAAACAAATTACAACAGGCGCAAGAGCCACGGAAAAATAGAACTGAACCTGATCTTTTAATCCAGAACAAAAAATAGAACATCATGTCTCCAAAAACTCACTTTGAGTTTATAAGCTATTCGGTTTCCAGGGCCTATTCTCTCCTCACTATCAATCCAATACGAGGGAATTCCGCGAAGTTCCGCCATCTCTTGTAGGTGAGAGGTGTTATCTGAGTTCCACCCTCCAACAACTAATATAAAATCCAGCTTTTCCTCAACTAGCTTGAGCATTGCATCTTGTCGCTCCTGTCAGAAAAACAGGCATAACACCTTTTAAGTCTTATAATAGCATTTTTAAAAAAATCGTATGCATGGCTCTATGATGAAGACACTGCTTTCAAGCTAATCTGTAAACAAGCTAGATAGTGAAAGAAAAGTTATGTACACTATGTTTAACAACATACAAACTTTGGATAAACCCAACTAGCTAGAAATCAGACAAGAAAAACCATAAACTAAGAAAGAACTTACCTGAGTCGCATAACATATTGTGTTGAAGCTCACAAAGTGGTCATTGATATTCTCCACTCCATACTTGCGCATCATTGTATTCTCTACTAGTTTTCCTGTTGGATTAATATTGGTATGAAGTTAAAGTTAGTATGCAACTAATCATTTGTTCTCGAAGATGAACCAACATTATAAATCTAACCAATGCTGTCTGTCTCAGTCATGAGCATTGTAGTCTGATTTGCAATCCCACATTTAACCAGATCTTTGTCCGGATCGAACCCCGATGAAATTGCTTTCTTAAATTTCTGCATTCAAAGCCAATAAAACAGTAACACCCTACATGAACCCCAAAATAGCAGCAAAGTTCATGCAAGCAAGAACAACAAAATTGCACCTCCTGAAATGCCTCTTTAGTTGAGCTAGACCCATTAAGTTCACCACCAAGAATATAGTCACACACATACGATGCCTGTAACAAAAATCAAAGTTGTACCTTCACTAACAGAAAGAATGAAGCTGAAAGTTCTGATAATGCCAACAGGTATTGACAAAGTACAAAAAACTTGCATACCTCATCCATATTTTTCACAGTAACGTATTTTCCAGCATATGAAGCAGTTGCTACAGCTTCCTCATGATCATATACACCATGAATAATTGAAGTGTACTCCCCTTTCTTGTGCTTCTCTACAGTATTCCAAACCTTCATACAACAAAGAGACCCAGATGACATTACCAGACCCCATTTTTATTTTTCACTTTCGAGGGGAAAAAAACTACCTTTGAAACCCAAGGGCAAGTAGTGTCCACAATTTGAACATTTTTGTCACTCAAGATGAGCATCTCATCCACTGTAGCTCCAAAGGCAGGTAAAATGACCACATCACCCTTGTCCACTACCTCAAATTGCTTCATCCCTTCCTCTTTCGGGACCCTCTTCACCTCCATCTCGTCCAACCGCTGCCAATATTCATCTTAATTTAATTTATTATCCAAGTCATGATAACTGAGAGGGGGATTAACAATGAAGCTAACAATGAAATCGATCGAAATCCCTAAAAAAGAAATTAACAACGAAAGTTATGTTTTAAGAGTCAATTAATGAGATTCGAAGCCAAATGGTGTGTTTGCCTTATCTGGGCTCTACTTTGGATTAGTCTGCCTAAACAGAAGATTTTGTATTTGGGATCCTGGAGGAATTATTTTGGTCAAGTATACTTCGTTTTGGAGTGGCCTTTAGTAAAATTATGGCTAACTTTGCCTACACATGCGCTATGGCCTTTGCTAGTAAAATTATATGTCGTTTTACGCCAGGTTATAGAATATTCCGAAGTATCACAATTGAGTGCATTGACAAAAAAGAGTTTACGTAGTCATGTAGATTCTTGGAATAATTGAGCTTCATTGTACTGGTGGATGGTACTAATTTTCTATCATTCGCTTTGCCCCTGATTTTGAGTACATGCAAGTGCATATGCATGGGTGTAGGGAGTATGGGGCGAGCTGACCCTTCTCAAATTCTCATTATAATTGTTGATTGATTGAATATTAGGGTTCCCTGCTGGGCAGGGGGGTAGTGGGCTTGGATCGAGGGTGGAGGTGGGTTTGGGTAGGGATGAGGGGCTGCTTGAGTTTGGGCCGTGTGTAGCTAACGCTGGACTGGAGCTCGATGATGAGGGGCTGCTGGAGATTGGGCCTCTTGGAGCTGAGGGGGCAGATGCTAGACTAGTGGGGCTTGAAGGCCTAAGTGGGGACTGGTGGGCCTGCATCTCCTACTGTAGGTGGCCTGATGCTACAAGAAGCACAATTTTGGGGGTGCGCAAATGGTGCCAGGGTGAATGGAGCTTGGAGAAGTGGCTAAAGCCTAGCTTGGCGGTGATACCTCATGAATTTCATCTTGGTGACCTTGTGGAGGTCTCGGTTACTATTGGGAAGACTCCAAAGAAGAAGGGTCGCCCTAGGGGTCGCAAGAACAAGCCCAAGGTTCATGATGGACAATTGGAAAGCAAGAGGACCAACCTGATGCCGAGGTTGTTGGATGCTGAAGACTCTGAGGCAAGTACTAGCTCGGACCCCAAGCTAGTACTTGTTTAGGGTTCAACCAAATAAGACATTCTGGACTCAAGCTTTTGCAGTAGGGGCTATTTCTATATGCTTTTTCTAACACATTTCTAGTTTATATTTATACCACAATTGCATGCTTGGTAGAGATTATACTAGATGAATATTTTTTCCTTAGAGGGTGAGATTATTCTTGTGTAGTTTTAGGCTTGTTGTTCAGCGAGCATCTCTTTAGATCTTAATGAGTTTAGTTGTGGCTTAGATTGTCCTGGAACATTATGTAAATTCTGTTAGACTCTGGCCTGTTTTCATGACTTGATTATTAATCAAATCAACCCTATTAAAAAAAAAAAACTAAATGCATAATCTCTCTATTTTCAGTTTTTATTGTTTGATGCATTCCTCTTTCAATTTCAATTAATACAAAGGAAATTACATTGATATTCTCCAATAAATCAATCTAAATTACGTAATTTCTCAAACTAGGTACAAAACAATTATGTAATTATTAAATGATTTTTTTTCCAATGTAATAGCTATTTATGTTTTGACCCTCCTAGTTGAAATTTCTAGCTACGCCACTATGCAGAAAAGTCGATCACTTGTATAGTAAAACTGTAAAAGAATAGAAAAGTAAATACCGTTACATTTATATGCATGCATGATAGTATTTCAAAACAACTTATTGTCATTGCTTTTTGTTATGTCTTTTTATTTCCAAACTGGATAATAGTTTCAAATCTTAGTCTCACTCGACTTTAAAAAAAAATTTCTGGATCCACCTTTGATCACTATTAACTACATTTATTGAAAAATGGGCAAAAAAAAAAAATGACCTTATTCACCGTTGGATTATGGATGATCTGGTTGGTAATCCAAATCCTTTCATCAGGAAATTGCTTTCTAGCTTCGTAAGCAATCTGCACAGCCCGCTCAACTCCCCAACAGAACCCGTTGGCCTCAGCAAGTTTCACAGTCACGTTTCCCCATGTGTACTTGAACTCATTCTCCTTCAACGTCTTGATTATATCACCTCAAAAATTGAAAATAAAATCATTCACTTAGTAAATTACTCATTAATATTTATACTACATAAAATGAATCTTCTTTCATTATTGTAGACCAAATTATAGAATACTTACAACAATCATGCTCACCTAAGAGACGATTTGAGGAACAAGTTAATCTCGACCACATATATTATATTTAAAGACTGAAATTATAACAACTTATAATATTTTTTAAATTAAAATTAAAATATATGAAATGACTTATTGGTCCCTTGAAAATTATAATTTCTTATCTGCTGTGAAAAGGTGGAGCTAAAATCTTTTGTCCGAGATTATAAAGCAAATAGTTGGGAATGATGGTTAAATTTTTGAAACTCATATTATGCCCTTCATTGATTGAAGAGAAATTTTAAATACACACCCCTAATCACTTAATACACATCCCTATTATTTTATATTTCAAATTAGATTTTGTAGGTAGGTTGAATGACCAAAACAAACATCTATGCATTAGAAAGAAAGAAAAAATAGTTATATTTTCCTTATATAGAATAATTTATGTATAAATAGTTAGATAAACACAACAAATTTCTATACATGGCCTCCTAATTTAGTACAAGAATAAAGTTAGAAACTATCTAATTTAATTTGCAAAATCAATGGTATTAAATGTTTTTAAAACGGATCGTTTTACTCCCATTTTTTAGTTAATTTCCTTTTCTTTCTTGTTTCTAAGAGATACAATTAATCCATTTATTTTCTAATATAAAACATCACGGGTGAAAAAACTTTATAATTGTTAATTTGTTTGGCCCCTATAATGACAACTTTGTAGTTCCACCATTGGAGAGAAACTAGTGATATAGTTGTGTTTAAATGTTCAACTCATAATTTTATACTTGATCAAAATGATGTTTGGTGGATGAGAACTCAAATAATATAAAACCTATTTATATGCATTTATTTAAAGGGAACAATAATAAATCTTTATGGATTTCTGAATAAGTAACACAAATAATCAATATGGTCATTTAAAAACATCAATATACTAGAATATACTAATCATATTAAATAGTAGCCTTAATATAGTCAAATAATAGGATATTTCATGATTTTTGAGATTAAGGATATTTTAGGTACTTTTGGTTGTGTATTTAGTAGAATATTAGAATGAGAAATTAAATGGGTGGTGTATTAAGTAATTAGGGGTGTGTATTTAAAACTTCTCTTGATTGAATTGTTTAAAAAATAAAAATGGTATTACAAGGCTAAAATAGTAAATAAACAAAATCCGTATTTTCTTTTCAAGAAATTACAAACAAAAATAAGGGGAAAAAACCCATGTTTGTAACCATCAATGGTATTTTGCTGCTTTCAATTTTTTTTTCTTTTTGTTTAATTTCCTTAAAAATTTTAATTTTTAAATTGGTTTTATAAAAGCAAATTGGTAAGCACGGAGTGCATTTTTAAATTTTTAATAATTATAAATAGTATAAATATAATAATTAAATTGATATTCGAAATAGAAAAAACAATTAACTAGTCTAAGCAAATTGAATAAGTTTTTTTTTTTTTTTTCCCTATGATGTGCATATATGTAGCATCTTTCAAATTTCAACCCTAATAAAATACAAGAAAACAGCCCCCAAGCTGCAAATTTCTCCTCCTACTTCTACTTAGGTATAAACTCTTCCGATTCAACTCTCACAGACGTAGTTTATTATTATTATTATTGAACAATGAATATATAAACAAGAAACCAGATCAAAAAAATTGAAATACACTAGTTTACAACCACATGTTGTGCATGTGTAAAAAAAAATTTCTACTGTAATTTTCCTTCAAAATTATTTAAGAAAAAGTTATCTGCAAATAGTGGGTAGTTACTATCTGCAAAAGTTTTTCATGGGTAGTATTTCCTATGTACTTATCTGTTCACCATTTTTTTTTTCTTTTCTTATTTTTCTGTTTCTTTTGTAATTCGACTATATTATTCTTATATATTTTATGAATACTAAAATTTATTATTTCAAAGTTGTTTTGGTACATTTTTTTCAATTTTGACTAACAAAATCCTATTTTCTTAATAATAATAAATATAGAAAGCATTGAAACAATATATTTACCGATGAGCTGTGCAATATCAGTATATATGAAATATCGGACACTGTGGAGTTTATGTATTCAAATCTCCACACAGGAGTGGGTAGAAGTGGGGATTTTTTTTATAATGAAAAATCCCTTTTATTCCATGATAAAAGGAAAAGCATAAATTGAGAAGAAGAAACAGGGGATATGTAGACCGTTTGACCACAGACTAGTTTGACCTCATTCGATTGGCCGGTCGGACTGCAGGTGGCTTTTCATGTAGTAACACGTACCCTTTTCAATTGCAACAACAAGAATACCAAACTTGCATGCTCCTATTGTCTGGGCCAAATACATGCACAACGAACTGCACAAGTTATTCGATCTTCATGTAGATCAGTTTTGTAATATATATGTTCGTAGCCTATATCAATGTGTTACCTGGATTGTGGTTTCTTACGGTACAGGCATGCGATGCGCTAGTTTCTATGATACGTCGTACGCTAGGATATATTAGAAAATAAACTATATATATGATAAATATAATTATGAAAAAATAATAAATAGATAATCATTCTAATGTAATAGCATATTTGGAAACAGAATATTTTAACGTAAATATACCATAATAAATTAATAAAAGAGTTTGCTCTCCAATTCTCCATAACTAAATTTTTGTACCAATTCACCTTTTATACATTAAAAGACTTTGAATTAGAAATGACCAATAGGAATAATAAGGTCAATTTACAAAACAAAAATTAAAAAAAAAATAAAATAAATGTAGTGGAATTGTGGAACCATAGACCATGAGGAAACTCTCTCTATTTTTAACTATCTTCCCACAAACTCTTTAAAAAATAAAAAAAAAATATGAAAAAAAAACTCCCTATACACAGCTTGTGTGGGGCTGCCATTTGGTTTGGTAATTATCAAGCCTATCGGATACCAACTGATATTTTAAGTTTGGTAAACCGATTTTTTGATAATCGAAACCGAATATTACAAAAAAAATTAATTTAGTTTTGGTAAATAACAAATTTACCGATTATCTAAATACTATACTATGTATATATACTTTAGTTTTCAATACATATACATGTATATTTAGATATATAAACATAATTATTTTCATAACATACAAGATTAACATTACTACTAATACTAGATTAATTAATAGTACATGTATTTTAAGTAATTTGGTAAAAGATCATTATAGAGTTGGTAATACCGAGAACCGAAATACAGAATTTGATAGTTATAACTAAATACCAAAAAAATTTTGGTTGGTAATTGGTAGCTCAATTTTGAAACCGAAATATTTAGTTTTGAAGTTGGTAAAATCTATAACGGATTTGAACAGACCGAGTGACAGCCCTAAGCGTGTGTAGGCCTATGCTAGTATTTTTCTTGATACGAAAAGACTATAAATTATATTTGGAAGCCTCTTGGGCATCTGCAATTTACAACATCAAAGAGCAAAGCTCTTGAGGCCTCGCTAGGGACCCTATTGATCCAAGTTGAACCATTTACAAGATCATGCCCTAAGTTGGCAATAGCATCACCTATAAAATTTGTTTCTCAAAAAAATGTGTTGAAAAATAATGGAATTAAAAGAAGTGCCAATAGAAGGCCCATGCTAGTATATAAACTATGAAATCCACATTAATTAGAATGGGTATACTAGTAAAATTAGGAATCAGAGGTAATAACCCTGAAATTGAATCGAGATGGAGGAAACATCAAGAACACCACCGACTCAGTTTTCAAGAACACCGTAGTGTTTAGACCTGATGCTGGGTAAACTTAACTCAATCGCAAAAATGGAGGAGAGGAAGACTGATTCTGGGTATGGGATCACTAGGGTCGCGGACGTACCGCAATGGGGTTCGTCCGATCCAGAATGCGGGTCGCGGGCAAGATAAGCGATCCCGGCATCTATATAGGAGAGTTTGGAAAAAATGGTGTCATAGCTTACTGGTGTACTGGTGGTTCATGAGCTGGAGGGTCTCTTCCTGATGCCCGAACCCTCTGCGATTGTAGTTCTTGCTTCTGCTCAGGTTCTTACGGAACACCTTGGCGTCAAAACCGTCAGAGTCTCCGGAGCACCGGACGAAGGGTGAACTCTGGCGACGAAGAGATGAACTGTTTCCGGGTGGGAGCTGGGGCAAGAAGAGATTGGTGCGGGGTGATGGGAGACGGCAGAGGGGGAGACTGAGTGCCGTTGAAGAGGCGCAAGCCATTCTGACTGATAGCCAAGAAGCGTCGAGATTAAGAGAGGGAGACAGTCTCTGATGCTTGACATGGCCAATTTCGTGGTTTTATATATTTGCGTCGTCTAAACTAATCGCTGGGAGCGTTGGCTTTTTGTGCACGGCATCTGATCATTGGTTGTGGTTTTGATTCTTTAATCTATACTACTAAAATAATCTCCAGTACTATAATAAGAAGGGCTCTGCGGTGCGTGTACAAGAAATCTCCACTACCTTCTTATTAGTCTGCGGTGCGTGTCCAAGAAATTCGTACTTGTGTAGCGGAACACGTTCCTAATTAGTCATTAGGCGGCCAAAGATATTGGGCCTACAATTATGCCAATTTTTAAGTGTACAATTGTGCCAATTATATTAAGAGTTTCTGATGTGTTGGCCATTTGCTACAAATCGACAAAAGTTGATAATTATTTACTTCTTGATTCTTTTTCGAAGAAGTTATTTCTTGAGTCTTTATTTAGTGATAAATTCAACCATCCTTCATCTAGCCGCCTGCAAGTTTGACAATTATTTCTTAGGGAGTTGTAGGCAGCCACACCTACTCCATATGGTACGAGAAAACTTTCTAAAAAATATATTCTTTCTATTTCCATTCTTTACCCCTTCTTTAATTTAAAAATAAAATTTAAATTATTTTCTCTTACTCCAACGGCCAGCCGTCACCTCTCCGCCTCCATCTAAAACATCGTCGACGCCAACCGCGAGCTCCCCGTCAACGTCGTTATCCGGATTGGATACTCGAGTTAGAGTCGGAATTGCTATTGGGCTGTGGAGATTCTAGTGGTCCTAGGTCTTTACTGCATTTTTTGCTCGAAGAAGAAGAGATGTTTTAATTGATCAAAATGAAGATTAAGGAATCAATGTTCTTCATCAATTGTCGTCAAATCAATTCCAATATGGAATTCTTTATCTTGTCAAGCTTCTAGGCACTTAATATATTCTAGGCATAACTCTACTTTATCAAATAAATTTGTCTCTATTTTAGGAAATCGATATTTGAGAGAAAATTGCTGTGTATTTTCATTGATAATAGAGGTTTCTTTATATAGAGGAATACAATGCATAGAATTTGAATTGTAAGGAAAGGTAATCATACAATGAATGAATATCTCTAAGATATTCTCGAGATTATCTCTAATTAAAACTATATTACTACTAGGTCAAGTAACCTAGACTTTGGGCCAACACACTTCGGATTTACTTAAACACTCCCCTTGTGTCGCCCAAACGGTGCTTCTCTCGTTGTTTCGTCAAAAACCTTGTCGATTAACAAAAACTCAGTGGAACAAAAATAACCTTGGTCGAAGGAGAAAAAGAGCACAACACACCCTTCACTTTTCGAGATCAACATGTAGACATCTCCCCCTGATGTTTGTGTGTCACCTTGATGACTACGATCATGGGAGTTCAGATAACTTCTGCAAGCCAATGCTCGCAACATGTTTCTCAAACATAGATTTGGGCAATGACTTAGTGAACAACATGCTTCTGTTGTTGCTGATTGTACAAGAACTTAGGTGATTTGTGCTTGGTGTTGTCGCCTTTGATGTAGCTTTGCTTCATTTGTTCAATACAAGCAGCATTATCCTCATAAATGCTAGTAGGCTCATCTGTGGTGGATTCCAAACCACAATTACTTCAAACATGCGTAACTATGGATCTAAGCCATATACATTCACGAACTGCTTCGTGAAGAACAATAATCTCTGCATGGTTCGAAGAAGTAGTGACTAAGGTCTGTTTAGTAGACCTCTAAGATATCGCGGTCTTACCCATGGTGAATACATAACCAGTTTGGGAACGACTTTTGTGCAGGTCAGAGAGATACCTAGCATCAGCAAAACCTTCCAAAACACTTATGTCGTTTTGGGATAGGGAGAGAGAACGCAGACCACTGTTGGTGGCGTTCTTGACATATGATGGGTCCGAAACCGTTGTCTCTCTGTAAGGATAGAACAACCCCATATCCATCGTACCACTTATGTATTGAAAGATTTCTTTAATAGTAGTACAATGGCGTCGTGTTGGCGCAGAGCTATATCTGGCTAACAAGTTCACAGCAAATGAGATGTCCGGTCTTGTGCATTGTGCTAAGTACAATAATGCGCCTATTGCACTCAGGTATGACACTTCTACCTCTAGCACATCTTCATCGTCTTCTTTTGGACGGAATGGAACCTTCTTTGGATCAAGACTACGGACGACCATTGGGGTGCTTGAAGGCTTAACTTTGTCAGTATTGAAACGCCTAAGCATCTTTTGGGTATAAGCAGATTGATGAATCAGATACCAGCTTCACGGTTCTCAAGCTTTAAACTGAGGCAAAACAATGTTTTCCCAAGATCTTATATCTCAAACTCATATTTCAAGTGTTAAGCGGTTTCCCTCAACTCTTTAAGGGTGCCAATTATGTTCATGTCATCGACATAAACCGCTACTATTGCAAATCCGGAGCTTGTTCTTTTTATGAACACACATGGGCATAGTTTATTGTTGACATATCTCTTCCCAATCAAGTAGCCACTTAAACGGTTATACCACATCCATCCTGATTACTTCAATCCATATAGTGAGCATTTCAATCTTATTGCAAACACACTCTGTGGTTTAGAGCCACTTGATTTGGGTAATTGAAGTCCATCTGAGACCTTCATTTATATATATATATATATGTATGTGTGTGTGTGTGTGTGTGTATGTATGTATCTAGATCCCCATATAGATACGCAGTAACCACATCCATAAGCTGCATGTTCAGTTTTTCGGAAACTACCAAACTGACAAGGTAGCGGAACGTGATAACATCCATTACGGGAGAGTAGGTCTCCTCGTAATCGATTCTAGGGCGTTGTGAAAAGCCTTGCGCCACAAGGCGAGCTTTGTACCTTACAATCTCGTTTCTCTCATTATGCTTTCTAATGAATACCCATTTATGACTAACTAGTTTGGTGTTGGGCGGTATTGACACAACTGGCCCGAATACCTTTCTCTTCGCTAGAGAATCAAGTGCTGCCTGGATCGCATCTTTCTATTTTGGCCAATCAGCTCTACCTTGACATTCATTAGCGGAGCGTGGTTCGATGTCATCGGTCTCAATAATCTCACGGGCTACTGAATACGCGAATACATCATCAATGATGATGGAGTTTGGTTCCCACGTCCCATGTATACTAGTGTAATTTACAGAGATCTCTACATTCTCAGGGATAAGTTCTGACATTGAGGCATCCCCCAAAGATGTCTCTTGGAAATAACCATAATCTGGAACATTTTCATGGGACGGATTTTGAGTATCGATGATCAAATGATTTGTTTGTGCCTCATTTGCTCTCTTTCTAGGGCGAGTATCCTTTGAACCAATTGGTCTACCGAGCTTCCTCGTGGGATCTATCTACTGCCATAGACGCCACATCACTGCCATTCTGGGCAGTGGGGCCAACTCCTGGTGTCACTGGAGTGGCGTTACGTCCAGTGTTTGGGACGTCAATCCTTGCAGGCACGTTTGCAGCAGGTATATATGATCTTGTCACTTTAGCAACATCAAAAAACGCATCAGGCAGAGTGTTTGCTACATTCTGGAGCTAGATTATTCTTCACACTTCAAGTTCGGATTGTGCAGTACAGAGATCGAGATGAGACATAGTGGGGACAGACCATGACAATTCTTGTCGTTCCTGTTGAATATCTGTGTTCTTATCTCCCCCTAACGACAAGAAGACTGTCTCATAAAAATGACAATCCGCAAATCTAGCGGTAAAGAGATCGCTTGTCAAGGGTTCAAGGTAGCGGACGATAGTTAGAGATTCATATCCAACATAGCTGCCCATTCGTCTATGTGGACCCATCTCAGTATGATGTGGCGGCGTAATAGGCACATAAATGGCACACCCAAAAATGCGTAAGTGCGAGATATTAGGCTCGTACCCAGTTACTAGCTGTAAAGTAGAGTAAGGTTGGGTGGCAGTGGATCGTAGATGAATTAGCGTGGCTGCATGCAATATTGCATATCCCCAAGCGGAAACAAAGAGATTGGTGCTCATAACCAATGTTTGTGCTATCATTTGTAGTTGTTTGATAGTTGCTTCTGCGAGACAATTTTGGGTGTGAACAAGGGGAACTGGATGCTCTGCATCAATCCATAGCGACATGCAATATTCATCAAACATTTTCGATGTAAACTCCCCAGCATTATCAAGTTGAATCAATTTAATTGGATGGTCTGGAATGTGAACCCGTAGACGGATAATCTGGACTAGGAGCAGCATTTCGAGTGGACAACAGCATGACATGTGACCAGCGTGTCAACGCATCAACCAATATCATAAAGTATTAAAAAGGTCTGCATGATGGTTGAATTGGTCCACAGATATCCCATTGGATTCTCTGTAAGAATAGGATGAGTATTTTGAGATCTTTTGCGTAGGACGGTCTCGGTCCTAATTTCCCTAAGGAACAAGCTTTGCAAAATGAGCGAAGGGCCTTAGAAGCAACCAATGAGGATGTTAGTTGGTCCTAAGCGTCTAAATCAGAATTAGAAGGAAAATTTGTGACTACATCACCCGTCATGGCTTTGGAACCATGGGAAGTGGCACCCATGGCGCCATTGCCATGGGTGACGCCCGTTTTTGCATTGTCAGGGGGGACATGGGAGGCCTTAGGCCTGTGGTGGACGGCGGCTGCAGCGGCTGTCACACTAAGTCTGGAAATCAATATTTGATTCTTACTTATTTTCGCTCGAAAGAATGGATGTCCGTGTGAAGTTTTTAATATATGGATCATCATGTCATGACCAGGATGTCCTAGTCGGTCATGCCAAAGCCAAAATGTATCTGAATCCAAGAGGTCTTCTCCTATGATGTTATTGGATTCAATAGGTCGAATGGCAGTGACATAAAGTCCATTAGATTGATACATAAGGTTCTCTAAGATGCACTTTCATCCGCAGTCATTAGAGGTAATGCAAACGAACTCTTTTCCGTTCTCATTATGCGTTTCGGCATGAAATTCATTGGCTCAGATATCTTTAAAGCTCAATAAGGTTCAATTTGCCTTAGGAGCATAGAGAGCTTCTGCGACATTAATCAAGTTGCCATTTGGCAAAAGGAATTGGGCCATTCCATGTCCTTGAACTAATCCTAATGGCCCAGCCATCGTAGTCACAAAAGAATATGTAGATAACATCTCCAAGAATTATTGGCTGTGGTGGAGAATGGTGTGTGTAGTCGCACTATCCGCAAGACATTGCAGTTCTCCAGAATCCATTCCTAAAAGAAAAAACTCGTAATAAAAAAGGAGTCATAAAGAAAAGAACTCAACTTTTATTAATAAGCCAACGGAATTACGTCATTGTCTCTTTCACTAGAGAGAATCTAATCCAAAAACTAGCTAATGCAAAACAATGGTAGTCCTCTAACTTCTTTCAGTAGCTCCAAAGCAAATGTGACCAGGTAAGTAGAGAGATGTCGGTGGAGCAAGGCTCGCTTAAGTACCACTTATCTCAAAACCTTCCTAGACATCACACTTACTTTGGGTGAGCCTACTTTGAAGAAAAACTAAACTATTGGCATTTGCTACAAAAATAATATGGCAATTGCCTACATCTCTTGGAAAATAAAAAGATTTAATCAAAATCACCAGTTTCTGGGTCTTGATCTTTGAAGTTTTCCACCCTTAGATTGAGATCGCCATCTTGATCTTCTTGTTCCATGTAATGTGCCTCCCTTGCTTCACGTTACATCTTGTATGCGTTTGCAACATTTTGGGATGCCTTACACTTCCTTGCCCAATGTCCGGGTAGTCCACACCTAAGACAAGCATCATTATGGTCAGCTTCCCTTGATTGAGATGCTTTAGGAGCACTTTAGGGACAGCTTCTATCTTTGGTGGCGTCACCACTATAGCCAGAGGCTTGGCCTCTCTGTCTCTCTTTACACGTTTACCTCCATGGTTTAGTGCACACCTATGTTGGCGGTTTCCTTCCTCTTTAGGGAGAGAATATGGACCAGAATGTCTAGAATCATCCTTTTCCTTAGGGTTTCGCTCCTTGTGCCCTCCCTTAGGGGCACGACTATAATTAACTCCGGAATTGGCTTGGCTCCCACGGGTCTAGAATTATAGTTCTTCATAAGTATGTTGTTGTGCTTTTCAGCTACGTTTATGGCACCAATAAGCTCATGAAATCTTGTGATGCGTCCAGCATTGACATAAATCCGATAGTTCTTGGCTACCATCAATGCAGAGACGGGGAAGGTAGAGAGAGTCTTCTCGATCAACATCGTATCAGTGATTTTCTACCCACAGAATTCCATCAAAGACTTGATACGAAGTGCTTCCGAATTGTAGTTAAGTACAGACTTGAAATCACAGAAGCGGAAAGCTATGTTATCTCACTTCTAAGTCTGGAAGCAGAGAGTCACGAACGTTGCCAAAACGCTGCTTGAGTTCTATCCATAGTTTTCTTGGGTCTTCCTCATTGAGGTACTCATTCTGGAGCGCGTCATTCATGTGCCTTGTCATGAGAATGGTGGCTTTAACTTCATTTGCCTATCTCGTAGCTCTATTTGCTTTAAAAGTAGTAGCTTCTTGAGGAGTAAGCATGTCTGACTTGGCTCTTGGATCGTACTCAGGATTCCATCAACCTTAAGATGCTGGCACACATCACAGACCCACTTGTGGTATCCTGCGCCTGTTGTCTCTAGTGGAGCGAAGATCAACTTGTTCAAGTTACTCATCCTGAAAAACAACAAGAAAACAGAGTTAGTTTTGGAGCGAAAAAAAAGGTTACCATGAAAACAATAAATTTTTTTTAGCGTAGTCGCTTCCAAGAAATTCAATTCCAAGAAGGGTTGGATTAGATAGAAACAATGTTGTTTGTGGTCAATCGTTTTATCTAACAAACTCTCAGTTTGGAGGACTTTACAAGCTCTAAGTTTGGAGTGAGCACGAACCCACACAGTTTGGTCTTTGGCCTCCCCTATGAAGAAGAAAGGGGAGTTGCAAGTCCCCATAAAAAGAAGAGAAATAGAATTAAAAAACGCTACAGAAAAGGGAAACTTTTAGAAAAAAAAATACTTCTGAATAGGTCGTCGAAAAAGTCACCGGAGGTCGATCGGAAAAGTCACCGGAGCTGACATGGCAGTCAGAAGTTGAAGTGGGTACTGACGCGGACTGGATGCTAACGTGGATCGGGCTCTGGGCTGAAGTCATCGGGCTTTGGGCCTGCTTCTTTGTTTTTGGGCAGAGGTATGCTGCTGCGCTTCTGGGCCGAGGGGTTGGGCTTCTGACTCTGGGCCAAGCTCTGGTTCTTCTGAGCTGCGCTGACAGGGGCAGAGAGAGAATCTGCAAGGATGAAGGTCAAGCAGCAGTTCAAGGCGGAGGAACTTCTGGTGGCTGGTTCAAGTGACTTCAGGCCGGTTCTGATATTAATGTTTTCGGTTCCGGCAATTTGGGATTAGGTTGAGGCTGCTGGTGGAGGATGGCTACAGGAGGCGGTGAGGACGCCTTTGAACCAGGCAAGGTGATTTTCATCACTTTCGATGGCCTGTTTGGTGTTTCCCCCCTTGTTCTAGTGGTGGCGCCGCTGATTCTTAACTCCTGGAATTGAGGATTTCAAGTTGGGTGACGGGGGTTTTTGGGATTTGAAGGCTACGAATTCAGGGTTTCAGGTTAGGGCTTCGTGCTGATAACGTGTTCTAAGGAATCGATATTTGAGAGAAAATTGCTAAGTATTCTCATTAATAATAGGGGCCTCTTTATATAGAGGAATATAATGCATAGAATCTGAATTGTACAGGGAAAGGTAATCATACAATGAATGAATATCTCTAAGATATTCTCCGAGATTATCTCTAATTAAAACCTTATTACCACTAGGTCAAGTAACCTACAGTTTGGGCCAGACACACTTTAGATTTACTTAAATGGAATCCTAATTATTTCGTTATGGTAGAAAAACTAGAAATCTTCACAAGATTTTAGGGAGCTTCTATTCATACCTCCAAATTTGGCATTTGGACCTCCCTACTTAATAGACCTCTAACTTACTTTTACAAATAACCAATTTGCTATCTACACTTCTCTAATTTTCCTATAATGCCTATTGTCCAATAAAATCAATAAAAGACCTTTTTTCTTTTTTAGATTCTATTCATACTTTCAAAAATCAGTAGTTGGATCTTCTTCAGTTTTTGAAGATTTGGAATTGCAGCAATTTTTTTTTTTTGGCAGTTCATCCTCCATATACAAGTAACAGAGGTGCTAGCACTTTTTCAGTGAATTGTCGTCTCTTGGTTAGCATAGGCAACAATACCATGTTTGCTCATCATCTCGTATAAATATGTTTTCCAAGTATTATTTTCATTGCATTTAGGTGTCATTGTCTCTAAACTGATTATCTCCTACTTGTTTCCATAGTAGTTTGAAATGAACATGCATGGTCTTATTGTTTTAGATATGTATGAGATAGTGGAGGAAATTACAATAATCAACCATGAGTTTAGTGCATTCTTCATAGATTTATATCAGATGGTCGAATTTTTCATCATATCTATAGAATAGTTCCACATAAAATTGCTCTGCACTGATGATGTGCGAGAAGATCTTGTGGACAACTACCCATTGTTGCCTTTGTTATATAAACGTGCTGCAGTACTAGTTTTTGTCAGCGCTCGTTCACATGTTTGATTGCATGCAGAATGAGTAGGGCTTCATCAACTAAGGTGTCTTTGAATTTCCTATTTTCTCTCCTTTTTTTTTTTTTTTTATAGTGCAGTGATAGATTTTGTAAATTGTCAGTTATGTAAGCAAGGAAGTCTATCACTTTACGAAACAAAGTCAAATTCAGAAAATTTTGACTTCAATGTTAAATAACATTTGGTGATATATATTTTAGGGTTTACATTGGAGGAGAAATTTTTTCCCAAGTAATAGTCTTCGTAGAGATAAGAAGAGATTTTTTTTTTCCTTATTTGTGTCTTTATTGGTAATTTGACATGAATTGACAAAGTCAACTATTACTTGGAAAAAGTGACAGGTCTAAATATAAATTTTTGAGGTATAAATAGAAGCTCTATTTTTAAACCACTTACAAGATAAAGATAATATATATATATATATATATATATATTATTTTTACTGCACAAGAGAGTAATTTTGTGAGGAGTTAAATTCGCACCCTTTCCACAGTACTTGTAATTTTCAATTTTACCCCTAAAGTAAATTGAATTTCAAATTCTGAAATTTTGGGTTTCTCCACATTTATTTTGGCAATGGTTTTCCATCCCATCTCAAAAGTAGTTTGAATATCTAATCCAATACTTGGCAATTGCCCTATATCATTTGGTCTAGTGACATTAGTCTTCTCTTTATGAGTAAGAAGTTGTGAGTTTGACTCATTAAAAACTAGTTGTTGTAATCTGAATTGATGCAATAAAAAAAAATTACTCGCGCGGCAATTGTTGACCATATTTATAAGAGTTCTCTTCCTTCTTAGAGAAGCTAGACCTCTTCCTATTTTCCTCATTTTCTCTCTTCTCGCACAACCGCCTTTTTTTGTTTTTGTTTTTTGGGATGATCAAATTGCTTTTTGACTAAGTGCAAGAGAATATAGTTTGGGTGGTTAAGGAAGGCTACTGTACTTGGTCCAAATTCCTTATAATATATCTCAAGAGAGAGATAATAGCAGAGTTAAGTAATTTGATGGTGTAACTGGCGAGAGAATATCATAGAAAATAATAACATCTAAGACTAAGCCGACTAAGAGCATTATGGCTGTTCTTAAGCTTTAAAGTCATAAGTTAAGAGACCAACAAGGTTGAGATGATACCTTAAGTAGTGATTAAACTAATATTGTAAGGGTGTAATAAACATGATACGTAAGAATTTGTATAAAATGTTCCATAAGAATGAGCTAATGTACTTCTAATTCTCCTCGTCATTTTTGCATCTAAATGCTGGAATCCCTTGCCCAAAAGGCGTTGAAATCTCAGCCCTAGTAGAGCAATTACTAGGTTTCATTTGTAAACTAGAGCTTTTGTTTTTAAAATAAAAGCAACAGCTGGAGTAGCTCAGTTGGTTAGAGCGTGTGGCTGTTAACCACAAGGTCGAAGGTTCGAACCCTTCTTCTAGCGAGCGTATTTTTTTCTTTACCCACTTTGAGCTGAATAACTAGGATTTCATACTTTTGGCATATGAGAAACAAATTAAGTACATGCACTGGAGGCTTAGGCCCTCCTTCCATTTGTCTCAACGTCTCAGTATCACTAGACGAATTGATTTCATAAGAACATGGATCAGTAAATAATGAACTTGTCTAGAATAGACACTCTTTCGAATTACATTCAGATAAATAGTACCCCAGCAAAATAATAATACAAGGTACATATCAGTTTTCTAAGAGCTGAGCTCATCCAAATTGGTTCGGAAAATGAAGTCTTCGCCCTCTAATTCATCTTGATAAAGATTTATGGATGGCCTCTCTAACTTCTCATCACTCGATCGTTTATTATCTGGTGATCTTCTTCCCTGGAACGTTAATATATCTACCATTAGTTACACAGGGGTATACATTAACTATTTAAGCCTCGTCAAGCACATAAATAGTTACCTTCTTCAATGTATAGAAGAAATAGTGAAATCCATCACCAAAGGTACTCCACTCTACAGACCAGGTAAACTGTGGAACCTCAGATAAAGGGTGCCTGAAATGTGGCTGCAGGACAACATTCTAAGTAAGAAACATAGCTTTGGTAGTCCAGAGAACAAATTGTGAGTTTTCATTAGTATAACCTGGCCAAAAGAAATTGAAATGTATATCCCATCTGGTTCAAAACCCTATGAATGCCCTCAAGCATCTTCATGACCTTGGTTACCGTTGCAGGCCGGGGATTCCATGGGTCACCACTATCCACGAACAATACCTCCTTTTTAACAAAACAGATTATTGTTTAGTTAGATCAAATAAAAAAGTGAAACTTGCTAATCTTTTCGTTTGGTCATGAAATCAAATGATTTTTTGCAAAAAAAGTCTAGTTTAGATCAAATAAAAAAGTGAAACTTGCTAATCTTTTTGTTTGGTCAGCAAAAAAGTCTAGTTTAGATTAAATGAAAATGCACAAGAACGCATAAACAAATCAGATCTGAAAAGCCATAATTAATGGTGGAATAGAGAAATTGATTGTAGAATAAAAATTTTCATAGAAAGCAAAAGGTCTGACAAGATATAAAGATATAAAGAATGAAGAAGAAGAGAAGGCCCTCCTTGCCTGGGTATTGAAAGGATATAGGTTAAGTCTTCAGATGGTGGAACAATACAACAAAAGAAACAGAAGTACGAGAATAGAGAAGGCAAAAGAAAGAGAGGACAGATAACAGAGATAACTTTTTTTTTTTTTTAAATAAAAAAAATGATCGTGCTCTCGAGCGAGCATCTGCATGCCTAGACCGCCTTCTTGGCTGTAGCCATGAATTACAGCCAACTAGACAAAAACAAAGCAATCAAAACTGCAAAACCAGCATCTTCGATATAGAAAGGCAGACTATCAAAATCCAAATACAACTCAAAATTCTCAAATATCAATTTTTACAAACCCAAATCTCAACTTTTACAAACCCAAATCTCAACTTTTACAAACCTAGATACCCTGTGTTGATGCCCAAATATCCATCTCTCAAGCCCAATTCATTTCTTGAGCCCAATAAGCAAATTATACCGACAATAATCGTGCCACACATGTGGACCCCAGACACATTCATGCATTTGGGGCTTGCAAGAACGGGTGTGGCGTGGAAGGTAACGGAAATGCATGAGGCCCATTATTAGTATTAGGCTTGTTGGTAATTTCGGACTTGGGGGCCAAAATTCAAGCCTAATAGCTCAATTCTGATTATGGGCAAGTGAAGAAGAAAGAACCTAAAAACCACTCAATTACAACAACATTTCTCTTTACCCAACATATTCAATTATTTTCCTTAAAACTAGACATCTCAAGTACGATATCACATTCTTTCACACAAAGCCAATTCTCTACTTTTGACTTCCCTTTTTCCAACAACAAATCTTGGAACCGATACTTCGGATCATAGCAGCAGGAATCCTGGGATCACTGCGGCAGGATTCCTGGGATTACAGCAGCATGATTCATGGAAACATAGAAACAACCCCAAACTTAAAGCCACTGCGAAACATAGAAACAACCCCAAACTTAAAGCCACTGCCACTCTATAAATTTAGAGTTATAGTTGCTGTGGAGGGGGGAGCAACACAAGCTAACCATTAAACAACCAAGCAATTCCCCCATTAGAATCACAGAAACCATTCCCAAACCTAGAAACTCCTTTACCTCCATGTAGATTCAAACTTATCATGCTTGATCATATAAAGATCTTCTCTACCATCCTTCTTCTCTCTGAAATCCATCCTTAGCCTCTACATTTCCAACTCCTAACCCTTATATCGAATACCTCAACCAATCCACCAATCACTGCCGAAATTTCTTCTTCTGAAACTCATGCTTTTCTAGCTCTCACGCCAAGCATATCTTACCAAACCTTTACTAGAATTGCACACTAATTCACTGCTGTGAACATGGAAAAGAGCTTCTTGGAGGGACACAACATCACACTTCCTAGGATTTTCAGTCCTTCGAAGTTTGCTGGGCCTAATCTTCGCTAACTCAGACAAAGGGAATGAGATTTTGAGCGTGATTCCACTGCCGTACAACTCCGATCAAAAGTGCCCTACATTATTGGCGACTCCTCTAGGGATTAGGCTGTGATTCTGCCTCAGCTTTCTCAACTGTAGCATTCTTAGTTTCAAAAATTTTCTCATGCTCACTTCAAACCATTCATTCTTTTGCTGCTGAGAATATGTACTAGATGCAGTTGATACTCAAGCAATCTAGATATTCTCATAAAAGCTACTGTCATGTTATGAATTGCACTTTGACTCTACACATCTGCCATGGATAGTTCTGTGAAAAAAAAAATCAGGGTTACTTATTCAGAAATCAGAAAGAAGAACATCTCAAAGTATGTCCTTTATCATTGTAGCCTCAATCCTTATTTACCCTAAGAAATTCAAGCAATTCAAGTACTCAAGCTATATATTTCTTACTCTTGTTCTTGTAGTCATGCTAATATGCTTAGGGGCTGAATGACTAATTCAGTTCATGGTATTTGCTCGCAATATATCCTATCCACTACTGGAATTCAAGCATTCTCTTCAAGCGTCTATGATCTTATATGAAAGAGCATAAACAATATTGAATCAAAGCCCGACTCGATCATAGCCTTCACATATTGTTAGCCCTGTCCTGCTGCCATAGATGCAGATCTAAATTCTACCAACTCTAAAAACCAAAATCCTCACTTGACACCTCATACAGGTCACTCCTACTAAGAATTTTAACCATTTCTGTTGTGACCTGCAAGCGTACCATTTCAAACCAAGAATTGACATGCCAAGCATATATACTCTTAGTTAGGCTTTTACCATCTTTATTTCAAAAACTCTAGAATGTCATTCCAAACCCCAACCTTAATAGATGATATCCAACCATACATTTTCTCAAAACCAAGCTACTGATATTATGACATCTACTTTCTCGAATGAAGAAAACAGTATGTTATACTTTAAGCTCAAACCACAGTAGAAGCATAAGAAGAATTCACGCTAGATACTTGGAAGAAAACTCACAATAGACAAAACATGCATGTGGGTTTTCTCTAATTTATTTCCTCCTACTTTGAAATATTAAATGCATCATCATGGATTTATCAAGCTAGAACAATCGTCAAGAAGGACTAGTGATAATAGATCACTAATAAAGTATCGATGAATCTTAAGTCAGTTGATATCAAGCAAATTCATGCAAGTCATGGAAGCAGTTAGCATTTGAAAAAAACAATTCAAGCAAAACAAGCAAGAATGTAATCCTCATAGTTGTTCAATAGTCACTATAGAGTTACATGAAGCCATACAAGCCAAGCTAATTTAAAGATGTCTTACCCATGCCTAAGATTGAATCAACATATGTAGGGATAATGAAAAATGCAAATTCTTTAAAGCCAAAGCCGAGCATGAAAGAAAGTCAGTGATGCATGAAAGCCAGGAAAGATCGAATCATTGTTGCAAAGGTTTTGTTCTTTCTTTTTCCACAAAAAAATTTCAGATTCCAGTTTCTCTCCACTAAAGCTCACAAACCTGTTTTCTTCACAACTTGCAAGTACAGCAAAAACACTAAAGAAAGTTTTCTTTCATTTTACTTTCTTGTGAACCTTTGTCTTAAACTAGGAAAAGAAATAGATACATCAGTAAACTATATTTCTTTTTTTCAAGCAACATCTAGCTGTCAGTCTATTGAAAAATCAAAACCACATATTTTCCTCTTTCATATCATAGTCAGACACTATTCTTTAGTGAAAACATGCCCTTTTAGTAAAATTCTTGGTGTTACAAGCTTGAACCTTATTACTTGGGGGCTTTGCTTAATAAATTTTTAAAGCATATTATCTATTTCACAAAATCCTCCTATAATACCCCAAGCTCACATGACTTTTCAACCACTTGGGAGAGGGTTGCAAACAATGACAATGAGCTTTAAGAATTCAAGTGAATATTCTGGAAGACATGCCAACATGCTAATTATATAGACCACTGAGCCACTCATACACTTCCGGATGCCGACTCAATTCTAAGTCACTGGAACAGTTGACTTCTTATCACTGTTGAAATAAATATTTTGGTCCAAGGAAGAAGAAAGAAAAACATAAACATACAAGCACACACAGAAAGCATATTTCAAAATCCGCGAGCCTTCGACAAGCATTCCTAGATATCCAATCATAAACTCCATTGCTACAGTACAAGCAAGAGCTTACAAAGCGAAATCCAAGCCCTTAAGTGTTATAATTTTAGCTCTTAACACACACACTCTTGAGACCAAGCTCTTATTTCATTTCCAATATCCCCAAATAGTCCCACTCTCAAAACTAAACTGTAAACACCATACTCACAACACTATCGCACACCCAAAACTAGAAAAAAGAAGAATTTGTAAGAAAGAAATCCTCTCTGTTTACCTTCATGCCGCCAACATGCAAAGAGAAGGAATTTACTAGAATCAAGCACCCCTCATAGCTCCACATATGTGTTGCTAGCAGAAATCTGATGCTGGGAATCTAAATCACATAATAAAAACGAAAGTCTTTTTTTTTGTTTTTGTTTTTACTGCTAGTTTCTAACACAGACAAAGCAACAAGTTTTCTGTCTTGAGGCTTTAAAATCAAAGTGTGTGTGTGTGTATTTCTTTTTGTCTCTTCCGCTTTCTAATAACTCTAAATTTCTTCTTTGAACTCTCTACGCAATTCTTGCCCAAAACAACAGTATGCTTACTCTTATTCTATTTTTACACTTCAATGCAAAATTACAAGCCTTTATACTGATTTGGTTCTTTAAGTGATGATTTCAAAGCCACTACTTTATCATTTTGCTCATCCTCTTACTGTTTGATTCCAACTTGTTGCTTCATCAATATAGTTTTGTCACATTTTTCACTCTAACTCTCTAACATAAATCATTGCTGCCATCCCTTAATTTACTGTAACTTATCTTGGTTTATGCATTTCATGCTTACAAAAAAAAAAAAAAATTGCACAAGCCAACAAGCAAAGCCTCATACCATTGTTAAAGGTAATTGTGTTCTGTTCAAATCAATAGTCATGCTTAAGAATATTTAAAAGAGCCGTCCTTGCCAAATCACATATCCAAGACTGAAGATTCTTAAATTCTCCAAGCTAACAATCATATCATCCTCATGCCAATTCGAATGACTTGATAATGACAAAGCAAGCAAGCTTCTTTTGGGGGGATTAATACGAACCAAAGAAAGTTAGCATCTGCACTATACATTCTTACCTGGGGGCTGAGCTGCTGGAATTTACTACCAGAATGAAGCTTTGTTTTCCAGTTTTCAATTATTAATGCTCCTATAAAAGAAAACCAAAACAAGTGTGTCATGGTCATTCAATCAACATCTCAGCCACTATAGAAACAAAGTGATCGAGATGTGAAATTGAAGGTACTTCTTCAAAGTGAAGCCAAGCCAAGTTAGTTAAGACCCCATGCCAAAGATTGGATCAAACTTCATAAGAATCATAAGGGTATGAAAAGAATATTCAATCATGCCAAAGCCAAGCAAAGAAAGGGGTCATCTGTATATACAAAGGAAAAGTTACCAAGAGCTAATCAAACACCTGAGTCATCTATGCATGCTTTTTCCTAAGATTTACTGTCTCAAGCCATTCCTATGCCAAATATCAAGTTAGCTTACAGAATTATGAGCCGCTGTTAACCTTCTTTAAACCCAAAACCAGAGTCAAACACACAAATCTTAGTAAACCTACTCTAACACCCGATCTGCTAGCCAAGTTTGCACCACCATTCTTTCAAACTAGTAGATTTCATAGCCAAAAGTTGAGCTGTTGTTAACTTTCCCTCAGCTTGCTAGTAATTAAGTACTATACATGGCACCAAGGTTCTCCATTCAAGCCTAAAAATAAGTACCAAGAGCTAGTTTAGCACTTGAGCTTTTATTCACGCTCTTTCCTAAGGTATACTGTCTCAAGACAAGCCTACTCCAAATATCAACCAACTTGTAGAGTTATGAGTTGCTGTAAACTTTTCCTAAACTATTATCAGTTATTCAATATTATAACACTAAGATTTTCCATTAAGCCTAAAACCATGTACTAAGAGCTAATCAATCTATTCATGCTCTTTTAGGAGAGCTCCTCTCTCAAGCCATTTCTCTGCCAAATATGAAATCAGCTTATAGAGTTATAGTGGAATAATCATGTATATAATAAGCAATGAAGCCAAGCAACATGCAAAGCAGCAACTATCAAATTTCAAGACTTTATTGCCCATATCACAGCATGCTTTTTCCAACCGCCAATTGAGTGCCACATCTATCTTCCTCATTGTTGAAGAACCTAAACCAATTTGAACTTATCTCATTCCTAAGCCTCCCTATTTCAAAAAATCATCTCAAATCTTATGCAAAGACACATGGGGGCTGAGTGATCAAGACCTTGCTCATTATGGTTACTATAGTTACTACTGTGATTGAGGTTGTTACATGGCATTTTCTATCTCCTTCATTGCCAAAGTGAAGCTACTATCAGCAAATGCACATCCATATTCAGATTAGGGCATGAAATCTCATCCAAAAAAATGTGAAAATTCTCATATGAAAGTTCAAAGAAAATTTCAAGAAGTCACGTACAATAAATGTAGACCTCATTACTCCAAAATACCTTCAAGTCTCACTTGTATACCAGAATGATCAAGGTCCTCATTGACTAAACAAAGCTGGCATTTACAAATGCAATCAAGATATTCAAAAAAAAAAAAAAAAGATCATAGATAATACATGCATATATAAATTGAGGAACCTAGACTTCACATGCTATGATTTCAATATCAGGCATGTATCTACTCTTAACTCAAATTCATGCCAACACCATGTGTACATACATGTACATTTGCAAGCATAATTAGCTATAATGGGCCATGCTCATTGTACCACCAAAGGTACTAAGTCCAACCAAAGGAATGACATGCGGACACACCACCAGGCGGGCTACAGCCTCGGCGTCGAACCGCCTCCAGATCGCCTCCGACGCGCCGCCACGCGCCACGCCAAGTTAGCATCAGAAGCTTCTGAAAGTGAGAACTGAAGCATATCAGTCCCACATCGAAAACAAAGACAAGATCAGTCTCTGTCTCGCCTATAAAAGGTTCTCTCCTCTCTCCTCATTAATTACGCATTCAATACTTACCTACTGTAACTTTGTCAACATAAATACATTGACTAACTTAGGCATCGGAGAGTTGAAGACCGCCCAGCGCGGTCTCCCTCTGACGCCCGTTGTATTTTACTTGACAGGTAACGGAGACTACAACATTAGCACAAGTATCGATCCGCCCACCGGATCAGCGTTAACTAAGGTCCGGCTACCACTAGACTTTTAGACATTAACATTGGCGCCGTCTGTGGGAACCCTTGAACTAAACGTCATCCCGCTACAATCACCATGACTAACGACAGCGGGGGAAACGCTGAAGAGCAGGCGGAGCTCCCCGCCATCCCCCAGCCCTCCGACCCCGCGATCGGCGTTAACCGCGCACTATTCACAACCCCGGCCAATCCCGGCGGTGAGGCGGACCCAGGCAGCAGCCGCCCGTCAGGCCAGGATCTCGTCACCATGTACGAGATAGCACTGGCGGATCTTCATAAGGCAAACAGGGAGCGTGAGGAGGAGCGTAGAGAGAAGGCCGAAGCCCAAAAACAGGTGGCTGCGCTCATGACACGTTTTGAGGAACTAAAAAACACTTTGGCGGCCACCGACCGCCCGGCACAGAGCGAGCAGTCACGCAGCACCAGGCGTAGTCGACCCAGCGCCGGCACGGCAGCGCCAGCGCCGGTCATACAAATGCACGTACCGCTGAACCCACCTGGGTTGTCAGGAATGGGACCACCGCCCATACCCCAACTAATGTTAGAACAGATGGCGGAATCCCTTCCGCACGCCAACAGCTTGAGTGTCAGGGCAAGGACTGAGGGTGATCCGCCCGTACCTAGACGCAAGCCGACTCGGCAGGTCAGTCAGGCAGATTCCGCCGGCGATACAACCGCCCAGTTATTGGAAAGGATGCACCAACTGGAGCAGAGGTTAATCCGGGCGGAGACGGGCGTCCCGACATCAACTCGGAACCCGCTGTTCACTTCCAGACCCGGCCCCTTTTCCGCCGCGATCCTACAGGCCGTCAGGCCAACATATGCAAAGACCCCAAAGATGTCGCCATATGGCGGAATGACCGATCCCTTTGTCCACATGGACACCTTCAAGAAGGTCACCAACAACAAGGGATTCGACGACGCCACCTTGTGCCATTTGTTCAGCGAAACGTTGGACGGCGAGGCGATGAACTGGTTTTTTGAATGTCCGCCAGGATCGGTTGGCTCATTCCATGCACTGTCGCATGCTTTCCTCTCCCGTTTCATCCTATTGTCCGCCGGACATCACAACACAAGTCAGCTGTTCAGCGTCAAACAGGCGGAGGACGAATCACTGAAGGCCTTTGTCACAAGGTGGCGGGCGGCAGCATCTCAGTGCCGCGACCTGGACAAAACTATGGCGTCGGCAGCCTTCAGGAAGGGACTCCTCAAGGGACCGTTCCTCTATCACCTCAATCAAATCTCCCAATCCAATGCAACGTACGACCACGTCATGAGTGAGGCGGTCATTCACGCCCAGGCGGAATTCATCACATATAGTGAGACCCCACCACCAGCAACGCCAGCAAAATCAGTACAACCATCTTCCAATCACCGGGAAGCCGCTGATAAGCCCCCCTCAGCACCGCCAGTTGACAAGAAAAGAGAGTGGCAGCAGGGCGGTCACCAAACCAAGCGGCAAAAGGGGCAGCATTTTTACAAGGGAAACCGCCCAACTCATGGGGACAACAACAACAAACAGACGGAGTCCTCACAGCGGTATGCAGTTTTCACGGTCCTAACGGCCTCATATGAAGATATCTATAATCAGTGCAAGGATCAGATCCCACCGCCACCCCCTCCAAAGTACCCAAAAACGGGCAAACCCAGGAACACTGGCAAGTGGTGCAAATACCACGCGGACAGCGGCCACAATACAAGCAGCTGCAATGCTCTCAAAACAGCCATTGAGACTTTATACCGTGACGGCAAGTTGGAGCAGTTCAAGGTACGCCAACCACCGCCAGTGATTGCCAACGTGGAAACCTTGGGCCGCATCAACACCATCGATGGCGGCGCTCCAATCACCAGCATGTCTCACAGGGCAAGAAAGCGCTATGAACGCGCCAACCACCCAAAGGAAGTGTGGAACATCCGCTATGAAAGATCCGCCAAACTCCCGAAATCAGGTTGGGAGCCCATCACCTTTTCAGAGGAGGAGGAGCGCGGAGTACACTTACCCCATGACGACCCATTCTTAGTCGATGCCATTCTTGGCAAATTCTCGGTGGGGAGAATCTTGGTAGATAGCGGATCCGCTGTCAACGTCATCTTCAGCGGTTGCTACGACAACCTCAAGCGGAACAAGAAGCTACTCCAGGATCATGAGCCACTGCTCAGCTTCTCCGGAGACATCACACAACCACTAGGGTCGGATTACATGCGGCTAGTTATTGGCACTAGTCCCTGTATGCCGGAGGTGCACACGGAGTTCATCATCGTCGACTGTCCCAGTTCATACAACGCCATCATTGGTCGACCAGCGCTTAATAAGCTCAAGTGCATCATTGCCGGATAAATGCTTCTCATGAAGTTCCCCACGCCCAACGGCACAGGCTGTGTGAGGGGAAGCCAACAGCTGGCACGAGAATGCTATTCAACAACTATAGCGCGGTCAACACACCGCCATGAAATCCTGACAGTGGGTAATGACCCACCACCACCGAATATCTTTGAGGATCCTAGAGATGAAGAGAAAAAAATGTAATGAAGGAGCCGGTCAATCAACCCGGACACGTCGCTGAAGGTCGTCTGCATCTCAGACGAGCATCCTGAAAGGACGGTCCGCATAGGTGCCCAACTAGACCCAGAAGTGGAGGCAGAACTCACTCAGTTCTTACGTGACAACGCCACCGTCTTTGCATGGTCCTATGCAGACATGCCTGGCATCTCCACTGAAATAATCACCCATAAGCTGACCATCAACCTTCCTTCTATCCCATCAAGCAGAAACGGAGGGCCTTTGATGAGGAAAAATACCGGGCAATCGGACAGGAGGTCGCCAAACTACGGACATTGGATTCATCCGCCAGGTCATCTACCCTCAATGGATCTCAAATCTGGTAATGGTGAAAAAGCCCAGCGGCAAGTGGCGGATGTGCGTCGACTTCAAAAATCTAAACAAGGCATGCCCAAAGGATAGTTTCCCGCTACCTCGTATCGATCAGCTGGTCGATGCAACCGCCGGGCACGAACTCCTCAGCATGATGGATGCCTTCTCCGGATACAATCAGATCAAAATGCACCCCAGCGACCAGGAATGCACCACCTTCACCACCGACAAAGGCCTCTACTGCTACAATGTCATGCCTTTTGGTCTGAAAAACGCCGGTGCAACTTATCAGCGGTTGATGAACGCCATGTTCGCTGAGCATCTGGGAAAAATTATCGAGGTCTATGTGGATGACATGCTGGTTAAGAGCATAAAGGCCAGTGGACATGTGGCAAACCTCAGGATCATAGTAACAATCCTCCTGGCCTATGGTATGCGCCTTAACCCAGAAAAATGTTTCTTTGCAGTCACCGCCAGCAAATTTCTGGGTTACATTGTCAGCGAGCGAGGAATCGAGGTTAACCCAGACAAGGTGCAGGCCATCCTTAACATGTCGGACCCCAAGTATAAAGTGGACGTCCAGTGTCTCCAGGGCAAGTTAACCGCCCTTTCTCGATTCATCTCTCGACTTACGGACAAGTGCGCCCCATTCTTCAAACTCCTCAAAACAACTCACAAGAAGGTCATCGACTGGAACCCAGAATGTCGGGCGGCGTTCCAGAGCCTAAAAGAATATCTAGCGGCGGTCCCTCTCCTTTCTGTCCCTGTGCAAGGAGAAACGTTATTCATATACCTGGCGGTCTCGGCAACTGCAATAAGTTGCGCCATTGTTCGGCGGGAAGGCCAGGATGAACTCCCGGTATTTTACGCCGGCAGAGGTATGAACGGAGCAGAAACAAGGTATCCACCGTTGGAACAGCTGGCACTTGCACTTATCGTTGCCGCCAGACGCCTTCGGCAGTATTTCCAGGCTCACACGATCCATGTGTTGACCAATCAACCGCTGAGACAGGTGATGCAGAACCCTGAACACTCAGGGCGACTCAGTAAGTGGGCGATTGAGCTCAGCGAATTTGACATCGAGTACAAGCCAAGAACCGCCATGAAGGGCCAGGCAGTAGCAGACTTCATCGCTGAACTTACTGAGCGTCAGCCAGAACCCGATACTCAAGCACAGCCCGGAACAGAAATAGTAACCGGTACAGGGGTACTTACCCCACAGTCAGATTGGGACCTACATGTGGACGGCTCCGCCTGCGCCAAGGCCAGCGGCGCCGGAGTCATCTTAACTGGACCCGGGGGACTGAACGCAGAATACGCGTTAAAATTCAACTTCAAAGCTTCAAACAATATGGCGGAGTACGAGGCGCTCATTGCCGGCCTACTCCTCGCCATTGACTCAGGAGCTGACAGCGTCAACATATTCAGCGACTCCCAACTAGTCGTCAACCAGGTCAACGACAGCTTCCAGGCCAAGGACCAGCAGCTAGCGGCGTATTTGGGGTACGTCAAAACGTTGCTAAAAAAGTTCAAGTTTCACACAATCACACAAATCCCCAGGGAAAAGAACGTTAAGGCTGATTCCCTGGCGAGACTGGCAACCGCCCAACCACATCAGAGTCCGGCGGACACAAGGGTGGAATATCTTGACAAACCAAGTATCACTAAGACTCTGGCGGAAATCTTCCACATTCAGGTCAACCCCAGCTGGATGGACGAGATCATCGCATATAAGCGCAACGGAACGTTGCCAGAAGATAAGATCCAGGCAAGACAGATCCAACGAAGAGCAACCCGCTACAACATCCAGAGCGGCAAGCTCTACCGCCAGGGATTCACCCATCCTAACCTCCGCTGTCTAACCCCAGAGGAGGGAAGGGTTGTCCTGACTGAAATCCATGGCGGGGAATGCGGAAATCACTCGGGCGCCAGATCCCTGACCAATCGCACAATGCGACAAGGATACTTCTGGCCCACACTTGGCGATGACGCTCGGCGGATTTCAAGGTCTTGCCACAAATGCCAACAGTTTGCAGATCTCCCGCATGCACCAGCGGAACCACTGTCAATCATCGTGGGCCCATGGGTTCATTCCACGTGGGGCCTTGACCTGATGGGAAAGTTCCAAACTGCCAAGGGTCAGTTCAAATACATCATTGTTGCCATTGACTACAACAGCAAGTGGTATAGAGCAGAGCCACTGACGGCAAAACTACCGCCAAGGTAATTCACTTCCTTTGGAAGAATATCTATTGCCGCTACGGTGTCCCACACACAATCATCACAGACAACGGCACACAGTTCAACAGACGAGCTCATCTCCTCACTCACACCAACCATGGGCACCAAGTTGAGATTTGCATCTGTCGCCCACCCCCAGACCAACGGTCAGGTCGAAGCGGCAAACAAGATAATCAAAAAATTGTTAAAAAGAAGCTCGACGACGCCAAAGGTTTATGGGCGGAAAGGCTCCCAGAAGTCCTGTGGGCCATCCGAACAACTCCAACCTCCGCCACTGGCGAAACTCCTTTTTGTATGATGTTCGGCACAGAGGCTGTCTTACCCCATTGAAGTTACTCAACCTACCGCTAGAGTCGAAGGCTACTGCCCAAGACCAACAGCGCCGGCATCAGCTTGGACGGGACCCTCCTAGAGGAGAAAAGACTCAAGGCCCATTTACACAATTTACAAAACAAACAACGGATATCACGTTTCTACAACGCCAGAGTCAAGGCCCGAAACCTCCAGCTGGGGGACTTGGTCATGAAGGAAGTCATTCCACCACCAACAAAGCTCCGCCCAACTTGGGAGGGCCGTACAAAAATTGTGGAAGTCGTCAGCCCAGGAACCTTCTACTTAATGAACAAGGACGGCGTCACATCGGCCCGCCCTTGGAATACTGAACACCTTCGGTATTATTACAAGTAGTCAGACCGCTACCCATGCGCATCTTGACTTAGCTAATTTTTTTTGTTCAAACGTTTAGCTAAGGGAAGCTACCCAACGGGTACTACCCCACTTTTGTACGCTGATCAGTCAGCCATCAATGAAACGAGGAATTATTCAGACCATTGTTACCAAGTCTAGCACCGAGGGCAACTGGCAACGCCAGCAACCGTCGCCGGACTCCGTCCGCTACGTGGTGCACTTGGACCAATCTTAATTCCTTTAATGTTCCATTGATCGACAAAAGAAAAATATAATTTAAAAGTACCAGCACAACATAACAAAGCAAGTCAAATTTATTACGCAAAGGTAATTACATGGTTCTGCCCCAAAGGCTACACAATAAAAAAAAAAAAAGAGAGAATCTCTGGCGGTCCCGTGCGGCTTCAAGGGTGGCCTTCGGCATCTTCTGTTTCGGTGGGCGGCGGCAAGATCGAGTGACTCGCTTGATCGGACCCGCGTGCCGTCGGACTAGGGGTCTCTATGGTCCCATCCGCCCGAGTGCGCTGCGCCAAAAAGTCAGCACGCGACACGTCCGACGGGGTAGGATGCGGTGTCTGTTGGGATCCTTCCCCCATAGGTCCACCACTCTCTCCACTGCCTGAGCGGGCACCTCCCTCGGGAGCAGGAACGGCGGCTGTCTCTGGCAGGATGCTCTTGGTCGGGGGCGCGTCAGGCTGTGAAGCTTTCACAAAGTCGATGGCGCCCTTCCGCCTCAACATGTCTACGTTTGCTTGGGCGCCAGCCTTCGCAGCTTCAGTCATTGCCTTTTTATACTCCGCTGACAGCTTGAACGCTTCAACGGCGGCGGCCGCAGAGGCACTTGTTCAATCTTCAGGCGGCTAACCTCACCGTCCAGCCGCTTCATCTCATCCAGTCTGGCGGCAGACTCCCGCTGCACAATAATGAGCTTCTTATCTTTGGCGGCTATCCGCTCTTGCAGCAGCGCGATCTCCTGCTCCAGCTTGGAGACGTGTTCATTCCTCTCCAGATCCCGCCGGATGGCCACATTGAGCTTGCCGCGGACGTCTGCATAGTCACATTCCGCCTTGGCCAGCCCCCGCTCGACCTCCGCCAGCCTCTCCTTGGCCTCCGCCAACTCCCTCTGGAGACCTCCAATTTCTCCCCTGAGCTCTTCCTCAATCCGGGGCTGCTTTGACGCCGCCACGAACATATCGTGTAACCCCGCAGATATTTGACCAAACGCCGAGCTGAAGGGCGATTGGTCAATTGCCGTCGGGCGCGATATGCCCGCCAGACCCCCGAACCCCAGCCGCTCACACAGGTGGAAGAGGAACTCTCGCTCCCCTTCTGTCATGAATGGCGCGTACTCGGCGAAGGAGTCCAGATCACTGACGGCGGGCGCCTCTCCCTCCGCCACTGCAGCCTTCGACGCAACTTGTCGGGCCCTCTTTTGTTGACGGACCCCGATAACCACCTCCTCTGCCTCTTCCTCGGCGGGGGAGTCAGGCTGCCGGCGCTTCTTCTCCAGCGCCCTTTGTGTGCCAGCAGCGGTCCTCGTCACCCGCACTGGCGGCTCACCCCTGGCCTCGGTGGCAGTCTCCGTTGAAGGCACCGTCTTCTTTTGAGGACCGCGCCTGGTGGCAGGCATCCGTTCCCGCTGCCCGGTAGCAACAGTTCCCTTCTCCCCGCCGCCCGCCTGAGTCCCCGCCTGCACCATAGGCAGACCATCTTCGCCAAGGTGAGACTGGTGTGGCATCGCCATCACCACCGGAACCTCGGACTGGCTCAACGCCAACGTCTCCGGGTTCACCACGGTCTGCTGGGCCGCCAGCCCTTCGGCATACATGGCCTCCAAAAAGTTTTCTATCTCCGCCCGATCCATCGCCTTCTCAAATGCGTCGCGACTTGATTTGTTGCTCGGCGGAGTTTCTAAAAAAAGAGAAGAGGAAGACAGACATCAGTCAGACACAATGCAAAAGTATGACACGAAACGACAGGGTAGACTCCTCACCAACGGAGCGTGTCAGTCGCAGGTCGACCAGTAACTCCCAACCAGTTAGCAGGCGGAAGTCAAGCAAGTTTCGGTTCCGCCAGCAGCCTCTGATCCTCGCCACGCGGCACTCTTCTTCGCGCGTCAGCGTATACCGAAGTCCCGCTGCACAAAAAAAACAACAACACGTCGTTAGTAGGAATACAAGTTCAATCACGCCAAACATCTTCAGCGGACACCGGACACCAACCTCGAATAGGTTGGAACTCAGACTTAATCCTAAATGACGGCCCTTCTTCAGTCGACCTGGCGTGGTACTCCCAACCGTCTGTGGCGATGCAGAAGGTCCCCCGCCAATAGGACATTGAGTCCCTTAGATTTTCTATCAACTTGGGCGCTCCCTGCCGGCGGCTCAGGTTCACTTGCCCTTTACAGCCTTGGCGCTTCACGTACACTAGCTCGTAGAAGTGAAGCACTTCCGCCACAGTAGGCCCCTCGCATCCGGATAACCGCCAGAGGGAATTCATCGCCAACATCAACCGCCACATGTTGGGACAGATCTGACCAAGGGCAAGACCAAACTCGCACACAAGGATTTGGAGATTGGGCACCAGCGGGAATGTCACTCCTTGGCGGAATATGGCCTCGTGCACGGCCGCACACCCCGCCGGGAGAATCGACGCCTTCTCATCAGCCGTCGGTGGGCGCAGCTTCACCGACCCCGGCAACCGGAACGTCTGCTTCAGTCGAGAGACAGCAGTACCGCTCATCCCCCCTCCTGCCTCGTCAACGGCTGTCCCATCCGGGAGGAACCACGCCGACTCAACATTTTGCTCTGCTGTCTCTTCCTCCCCAGCGGAGCCGCTAGCAGCACTATTGCTTGCCAAGCGTTCGTCGCGCCTAACCTTGGCGGCAGCGGCCTCACCCGCCCTAGAGCTCTCTGGACGCGAACCACGGGCCATAGTTGCTTCCCAGAGGATAGTCTGTAGCGGCTCAACTTCTAGCGGTTCGGGCAGTGAGGTTCCTGCATGGGCAGACGGACGCAACGAATCAATAAAAATCCCATCCGCCGCGCTGAGCGACACGTCAGACCCGGAATCCTCACTGCTCGAAATCTCTATAACGCTAGCCATCCCAAAACCCTAAAACCCACATCAGTTAGCACAAACATAGATCTAGCCTATTCCCGCATCAGATATAGCCAAAATAATCAAGAACAAAACCCAGAAAACTCCAAAGCAGAAACAAACGCACTCAACCCAGACTCGGCCATCCAAATCCTAAACCACTAAACGCATTGACCAACCATCATTCAAACCCCCACAAAAAACCCCATTTCACACCTCAGAGCACACCCAGAAAAGCAAATACAACAAAAACCAGAAACTAGCAGAAGCAAAGGGCAGAAAAGGGAACTACAGTACCAACCTCAATGGTAAATCTTCGGCACGATGGCGAACGGCAATCCTGAGAGGCTATCACCGTACTTTCTCCGGGAGTGATATACCCAAAACTTCGGTTTGCTCTTCCTCTGGTCTCGAACAAGGGAAAACAGGGCTCGCAGACGAGAGTTAGGTTTTCAAATTTTCACAAACTGTCAAATCTCCCAAGGTTGCCCCCCCCCTTTTTATGTCTGCGTCAACGCGTCATAGGCCGTCCGATTCATAGCGACATCACGTACCAGCCGTACACGTGTCATCAGCCTCCACTTACTCTCCGGAGTACTCGAGGCGTTACCTCGGTTACGAAACCTACAGTTACTGTCATTAAGGGCCAGAAGACGGAACAGGCCTGGAGACAAGCCTACGCACGCTAACCCGCTATAGATGCGACACGTGTCAATCACCGTAGGGACAACTTCGTAAACACCGCCAGCGGAACTTCTCCCTTGTCATTTTTCCAAGAGCGAAGTCTCCGCTGAGCGAAACCCCGCCAGCGGAACTTCTCCCTTGTCATTTTTCCAAGAGCGAACTCTCCGCTGAGCGAAACCCCGCCAGCGGAACTTCTCCCTTGTCATTTTTTCCAAGAGCGAAGTCTCCGCTGAGCGAAACACCGCCAGCGGAACTTCTCCCTTGTCATTTTTCCAAGAGCGAAGTCTCCGCTGAGCGAAACCCCGCCAGCGGAACTTCTCCCTTGTCATTTTTCCAAGAGCGAAGTCTCCGCTGAGCGAAACCCCGCCAGCGGAACTTCTCCCTTGTCATTTTCTCCAAGCGACGAAGTCTCCGCTGAGCGAAACCCCGCCAGCGGAACTTCTCCCTTGTCATTTTTCCAAGAGCGAAGTCTCCGCTGAGCGAAACCCCGCCAGCGGAACTTCTCCCTTGTCATTTTTCCAAGAGCGAAGTCTCCGCTGAGCGAAACCCCGCCAGCGGAACTTCTCCCTTGTCATTTTCTCCAAGCGACGAAGTCTCCGCTGAGCAAAACCCCGCCAGCGGAACTTCTCCCTTGTCATTTTTCCAAGAGCGAAGTCTCCGCTGAGCGAAACACCGCCAGCGGAACTTCTTCCTTGTCATTTTTTCAAGAGCGAAGTCTCCGCTGAGCGAAACCCCGCCAGCGGAACTTCTCCCTTGTCATTTTCTCCAAGCGACGAAGTCTCCGCTGAGCGAAACCCCGCCAGCGGAACTTCTCCCTTGTCATTTTTCCAAGAGCGAAGTCTCCGCTGAGCGAAACCCCGCCAGCGGAACTTCTCCCTTGTCATTTTTTTCCAAGGGCGAGGTCTCCGCTGAGTGAAACCTCGCCAGCGGAACGTCTCCCTTGTCGTTTTCTCCAGACGACGAAGTCTCCGCCGAGCGACGCCCTCCCAGCGGGACTTCTCCCTTGCCATCCTGCAAGCGCGGTGACTTTCGCTACACACCTCTGGCGGAACCACTTGTTCATCTTGCAAGGGTACCGCCAGGCACGTCTATCGGACGCTCCTTCCTGATGCATCCAGCGGGGGGATGTCCGCCAAACATACAATCTCGAGGCTACGCCTCACTGACAACGACCGCTACGCGGCGTTACCGTCAGACCGTCCCTACGGGACACGGGGACTAGTCACAGTCTACGACTGCCCTGATCAGGCAAGTTGACCCCCGTCATTTGGGTGCTAAAACATTGGGCTCGCTACCCAACACCCTCTGCTCCGTGCAGATCCCCTCATCAACAAATCAACGACCATCCGGAGGTCTATCTTTGTCGGGGAGTGGGGGGGGACTCCCTGGGGGGCCCAGCAGGGGCCCACCCGAAAGGGTATAAAGCGTTTGCTCAGTAAAACCAACGGTTGACAACGCCACTGACGCTAATTATGCCCTTGCAAGTTTAGCGGAGGAGGAAAACGCTTCAAACCGCCGAACAACTCCCCAACCAAGATAGCCCTCCTTGACTGGGGACTTGGGGGACTTGTACATACATGTACATTTGCAAGCATAATTAGCTATAATGGGCCATGCTTCATTGTACCACCAAAGGTACTAAGTCCAACCAAAGGAATGACATGCGGACACACCACCAGGCGGGCTACAGCCTCGGCGTCGAACCGCCTCCAGATCGCCTCCGACGCGCCGCCACGCGCCACGCCAAGTTAGCATCAGAAGCTTCTGAAAGTGAGAACTGAGCATATCAGTCCCACATCGAAAACAAAGACAAGATCAGTCTCTGTCTCGCCTATAAAAGGTTCTCTCCTCTCTCCTCATTAATTACGCATTCAATACTTACCTACTGTAACTTTGTCAACATAAATACATTGACTAACTTAGGCATCGGAGAGTTGAAGACCGCCCAGCGCGGTCTCCCTCTGACGCCCGTTGTATTTTACTTGACAGGTAACGGAGACTACAACATTAGCACAAGTATCGATCTGCCCACCGGATCAGCGTTAACTAAGGTCCGGCTACCGCTAGACTTTTAGACATTAACACCATGCTAATGCCAAGCTTGTGCTCATACTCAAGCCAAGCAGATCCACGACCAAGAGGAACACGCCAAGCCTTTAAACATGTTCATGCTAGGCAAAAAAAAAAAAAAAAATCCAAGCAAGCATGATACTATACATACAAGCATCAAACATTCATGCCAAGCTCCTCCCTAAGGTCGTGCATCTCCCACAGAACATATGAGGGCCATGCCAAGAAATTAAGCCCATTCTTTTCAACATCGAATCGCTCTCAATTGATCACTCAAAATACTTAAGGTCGCCACAAGCTCAAGCTACCAAAGCACATGCCCAAGCAAAGCTACTACATGCTTAAATAACTCTAAGCAAGCAAAATAAAGAAATCAAAACCAAGCAAAGAAAGATTTTACATGCCAAGCTACATGCATTTTAATTTGTAGATTACAACATGCATGCGAGCCTCATCGAGCAAACTGTGATTAGCATTAACAAACATACCAAATTTAGTAAAAACACATTCCCTCAAGCAAAATCAGCATTTCTCTCTATTTTATTATAAGCAACAGCAAGTTTAGATCTCTCATCGTCACCAAAATTCTTTAACTAAAGATCTCTTGATTGTCTTGTGGTATTTGTTTACATCTACTTATTCTTTCCGATTTTAGCATGAGCTCTTGTACCCAACACACTTCGGTCTTAATTAGCTAGCTTTTCGCAACTTATTTTCTTTATTTCCCATTCTCCCAATTGACATCCCTTGATCTACAAGGACTCCTACACAAGCCTCAGTTACTTACCCATAACTGGTAGGACAAAAACAAGTCAAAATATACCAAAACAAAGCCCTGGAAATCAAGCAAAACACAAAAATGCACCAAGCGTATGGCCAAAGCCGAATTGTGACATGCCACAGTACTCAAGGCACACTTTATGCAAGCTTCATAAATCTCAACACATATGAGCGCAAAGCTATAAAATTAGAAGAGATCAATACTAGAATGGTTTAAATACCAGAATATCGCTCTACTCCAACTACTGCCATGCTAAGTTCAAGACTACTATTTTGTCAAACAAAACAAAAACAAGAGCACATAAGTTTGAAATTGGTGGGGCTTCACGATGAGCAATTCGAATGCAACATCAAGAGTCATTCACATTCAGTCAGTTGTTAAAATTGTTGAGCACATTAAAATCCCAGCAGTAAATACAAAAGAAATTTATTGGTACAATCAAACATCAGAAACAGTCAATCTAAATATAATTGGGAATTCTGACTGATTCAAATATCACGCCAAGCAAAATACCATAGATCGCATATACTGATGTCTGGCATGAATATCATGATGCATTATGTTGCTAAAATAATAAGAAGACTACGAAAAGAAGACGTGCTTACAGATTGTGAGACTTCAAATTCAATCACAACATCTAACAAGACAAGAAGCAATCATGGCAGCAAAATAATATACATTGAAATAACAACGAACAATCGATGAATTTCAAGGGATATGGCGACAATAGCTACAACACAGAAAATCCTAACCAGACTTGCTGAAGCACCCATGTTGATCCATACTCAAATATCAACAGAAGAAAGAGGAGATTTTGACGATCAGAACTGCACCAGGGAAAATCCCAAATTCCCAAAGATGGAAGAGTTTAACCACCAACAGCAAAAGAAAGAGATACTGATTATTCTTTTGCTTACATGTAGAGCTACTGATGTTTCAATTCAGAAAAGACGAGACAAGCCAAGCAAACTCTGTTAAACTTTATGCTTGGCTATTAGGCCTCAATTTCAGAATTTGATTATATGGCCCATTACAATGTCTTCATGGCCTATATAATTAAGGGGGCTAATGTTGATGCCCAAAAATCCATCTCTCAGGCCCAATTAATTTCTCGAGCCCAATAAGCAAATTATATCGACAATCATCATGCCACACATGTGGACCCCAGCCACATTCATGCATTTGGGGCTTGCAAGAACGGGTGTGGCGTGGAAGGTAACGGAAATGCATGAGGCCCATTATTAGTTTTAGAGTTGTCAGTAATTTCGGACTTGGGGGTTGAAATTCAAGCCCAACAGCCCAATTCTGATTATGGGCAAGTGAAGAAGAAAGAACCCAAAAACCACTCAATTACAATAACACTTCTCTTTACCCAACATATTCAATTATTTTCCTTTAAACTAGACATCTCAAGAATGATTTCACATTCTTTCACACAAAACCAATTCTCTACTTTTGACTTCCGTTTTTCCAGCAGCAAATCTTGGAACCACGATACTTAGGATCACAGCAGCAGGATTCCTGGGATTACAAGCAGCAGGATTCATGGAAACATAGAAACAGCAACAGCCCTAAACTTAAAGCCACCGCCACTCTATAAATTAAGAGTTATAGTTGCTGTGGAGGGGGGAGCAACACAAGCTAACCATTAAACAACCAATCAATTCCCCCATTAGAATCACAGAAACCATTCCCAAACCTAGAAACTCCTTTACCTCTATGTAGATTCAAACTTATCATGCTTGATCATATAAAGATCTTCTCTGCCATGCTTCTTCTCTCCAAAATCCATCATCAGTCTTCTACCTTTCCAACCCCTACCCTTATACCGAATACCTCAACCAATCCACCAATCACTGCCGGAATTTTTTCTTCTGAAACTCATGCTTTTCTAGCTCCCATTCCACGCATATCTTGCCAAGCCTTTACTAGAATTTCACACTAATTCATTGCTGTGAACATGGAGAAGAGCTGCTTGGATGGACATAGCAGCACACTTCCTAGGATTTTCAGTCCTTCGAAGTTTGCTGGGCCTAATCTTCGCTAACTTAGACAAAGGGGACGAGATATTGGGCGTCCAACTTCGATAAAAAGTGCCCCTACACCCTGCAGAAAACATTTCTTCCATAGAAGATGCACAAATTGACAAAACCCAGATCTTAAAAAAGATAATTAAAATCGATGGGAATAGATCTAGGAGGTGCTGCGATTGCGGTGCCACTGAGGATAACTGAAGATGGTGGGGGGTTGAGGATGACGGAGGTGCAGTGGTGTGGTGGTGTAAATCCTCAAGAGCTCTGCAACGATAGGAGGATATAATTCAACCTTCACCAAATCTTTGTTTGGAGGAACGAATTCTTCATATGGTTCTCCTGAAACCGGCAATCCTCCAATAACATTTAAATCATCCAAAGAGATGCTCATTTCCCCATCTGCATGGTGAAAAGTGTTTGTTAAAGGCCCCCACAGCTCACAGAATGCCCTCCACACATTACTGCAATACTCATACGGATAACGGGAAACAGCAACTGCACCAAAGATACTAGCTTTGTCTAATGTCTCTTCAAAGTCAGTTAGGGTGGTTTCCATCCATTCTAGAATGCCATGCTCAAATACGGCCCCACCTCGAAAGCAGAAGTCTTCACCCCAGTCCTTCTTACACTTCAGCATTCTATGAAGGGCTGGGTAAAAATCTTCTCCAACTGGGATTTTGGGAACTTGTCGTCACCGTCCTCTTCATTGTTCGCCTTCATCAACGTGTGAGCATCAAAATGAGCACCGAAGTAGCGAACATTCTTTATAACACCGTCTTCGGCATGAGGATCAAATCTAAGGTGACCAGAATTCAAGTTGGCAGTGGTAACCCAGGTAGGCCTATTCTCAAGGGACACCGTGAGACTAATTGAGTTCAAAGGTAAAGATCTTCGGTATTCAGGATCGTAGTCAAGACCACCGACTTGAGTTTCAATGGCTCTTTACACAGCTTCAGCTGCTTTAGCATTGATGCCTTCTTCCCAGTAAGCTCGAGCGCTGCTACCTCGTCCTCTTCAGACTCTTCAGCCTCTGCCAGGCCGGAATCCTTACACCTATAGTAAGGATCAAAGGAACCTGAGTGGTGGTTCACTGCTGCCTCAATTCTCCATTTCCCCGGAATGTATGTTCCTTTGGAGGAGTTTTTCACAGCGTCCATTTCTCTAAGAAAATGCTCAAAGCTTCCTACTTCTGTGATCAGTTCCCCCATAGAGTTGAACATGCTTCCATGCTGCTTCTTGCGTTGGCGAGGCTCTAAGCCTTTGATTGCCAACTTTACCAGCTCTTTTTTCCGGAAGAATCACGTTCAGCTTTCCTTTTTGGATTTGGAAACGCTGAAGGTATACAATAGCGGATTCAGTTGGTTGCGTAGCCATCTGAGTAAGTGAAGCCAGATCTACCTCCGGCTCAATAGTCCCGAAGGTTTCCTTGAACAGCTATTCCATCGCGGGCCAACTCGCGACAGATCCTGGTTGCAGCTTAGTAAACCAGGTGAAGGCAGACCCTGATAAAGAAGTGGCGAAGATATTACACTTCAGATTGTCATCATTCTAGTACTGGCCACACTGCACTAGAAACCTGACCAAATGCCTCTTCTCCTGAGAAAGTAGAGAACGTAATGCTCTTGTATCCTCTAGGATAAGGTGCTTGCGTAATATGCGGTGGGAAAGGCCCCTGATAGGCCTCCTCCAGGTTAGGCCTTTGACTTGCGGCCCTGATCATTGCTTCTACCTCTCTCGCCTTACATATCCCATATTAGGAGGAGGAGGTGGATGAATCACTGTGTCATTAGCTGGCCAGATTGGAGGTGGTGCCTATATCAGTTATGGCGCATGTGATGCCTAGTTAACCACAGATATGCCACCTCCAGGGGTTGTTTTGGGTGGGGTCGACATCTGCGATGTAAAACCCTCTGCTGGCTGACCTTTTGTGGCCTCGGTGATCTTTGCTGGACTTCCAACCTGTTGGCTCATTGAAGGCTGATCATGATACACATATTCAACTCCGTCGATGTCGTACTGGAGAAACGGGAATTTGTCAACAAGGGCTCCCTTATTGATTTTCAAATTCTTGGTCCCTTGCTTGATGGACAGCGTGGTGCTATTCTTTCTGCCCGTTGTGGGAGTAGTCTCCTTACCCTTGATTGATGCAGCAGTTGCAGTTAGAGTGGATGTGGCAGTGCTACCGCCGCTAGCTTTTTCTCTAGCATTTGGCGGTATGTACTTACCTGACCCTGTAGGCTGGCCGAGGGACCCTAGAATAGCATTGGGGTCCCTTAACACCTTATTCAGGACATCTCTTGCCTGATCCATCTCAGTTTTTTGCATGGCAACTTGGATCGCGGTATTGGATCCCTCACTGCGAATAGCCGCGACTTCTATGAGAATGACCTTAGTCTGCGCAGCTTGGGCATTTATCAAGGTCATGAGCTGTTCATGTTGCTCCTGGGCTTGTCGTGACGTGTGGTCTATATGCCCTTGCAACAGCTCCATATTGCGCTCCATCTCCAGCCTGACTTTCGTTATCAGATTGTTGGACATCCGTCGCTGCTCCTCGAATCTTTTAGCCGTCTTTGCCCAGAATGTACTATTGTTTTTTCGCATGATGTTAAGTTGAGCTTCCAAGCTGGCGTTTTCTGGGATAGGGATGGGTACAAAAATATCTGCTCTCACCTCGTCCTCAGCCACCCTGGTGGTATTAGACGCTCTTCCGGCCTCATTAGGTTGGACGGTGAGAACTGCGTCGCCCTTAGTAGCGGGCTGTTGACCTTCTCCTCGTTCGGTCGTCATCTCTGTTGATGGCCTGTGGAGAGAAAATCTTTGAATCTTCTGAAAGACCACGACAGTCTGCACGCGTGTGCGGTCTGAAACTGGGGGTCTTGTGTTTCAGGCAGTTGACGTAAACCTTTTGGTAAAGGTTATCGTCTGACTTCCCAATGGTGAATATCTGGCAGTATGCTGTATTGTATAAGTAGCTGAATTCAATAAGACTTTGTGAATCAAGGTTTGGACATGCGGGCCAAGTATAGTCGCCTAGATACAAATTTTCTTTCAAATCACTTGGGCAACCTTACTGAATGGCCAGGTGAGGGAGGGCGAACAAGAGAGGCAGAATCTATTTTGGCATGAGCTATTCCCACTTAGTGGTTTAGGCCCATTTGCAAGCACTTCTAGATTCAAGAACCTGTCATGAACGTTGTCCCCTTTCTAGACACCATTTCACATAGGCTATACTTACTCAGATGAGAAAGGTCATAAGTGGAAAGATAGTTCGATAAGTGTTAATAAAAGCCGCCCTTAACCTTAAGGGTCCTGAACTAGGCACCAATAAGGAGTTTAGGCCAATATTAACAAAAGAGACTTCACCTATTCCGTTATGATTCACAACCTCTTACCAAGCTAATCGTCCCACTGGGCGTGCCAAAATGTTTGGCTCCAGTTTTGTTGCAGCTGGTCAACAGTCTATTTTCTTGCACGGGCGTGCTAGCACCGTTCCGGTGCGGTCGTCGGGGGTGTCCCTTGACCTGACTTCTGTCGAGTGATTGTAGACGAGGAGAGCACCAACCTCGTTGCGGGATTCTTTGTGCCTCCTGGTGAGGATTTTGCTGAAGTTTCTTCTTGTTCACAAGTTGATACTCAATATTGCAGATTGAGCAGAGCGAAATCGCTGGGAAGTATTGAGATCTTACTAAAGCGTGACTTTAGCTTGGTTGGATTGCTAGGGCGTGCTTAGCTGGTTCTGTAACCGTTGTGGTCGCGGCACTACCGTCGACTCCCGAGGAGACTAGGACCGAAGTACATTGACAGAGGGTTTGGTGGCACTGAAAGTCAGCTTCTGAGAAGATTAGGACTAGGAGTGTGATCACTGGTAAGAGAAAGAGAAGGAGAGGAGTTGCTCTTAGAGAGGTTGCTCTAGAGAGAACTTAGATCATCTTAGAGATGTTTTGATGAATGAATTGGTGTTGTTGATTGTTGTGTTGTCTTGTGCGAGGGCGTTACCCTTGCTTGGATGGTTCTGTAACCGTTGTGGTCGCGGCACTACTGTCGGCTCCCGAGGAGACTAGGACCGAAGTACGTTGACAGAGGGTTTGGTGGCACTGAAATTCGGCTTCTGAGAAGACTAGGACTAGGAGTGTGATCACCGGTAAGAGAAAGAGAAGGAGAGGAGTTGCTCTTAGAGAGGTTGCTCTAGAGAGAACTTATATCATCTTAGAGATGTTTTGATGAATGAATTGTTGTTGTTTTTGTGATGAATGTGTAACCTCTATTTATAGGCTACCATGCCAAAGCAGTTGACATTAAACAAATGATAGTGGAGCACTAATTGGAGATAAGAAATGATGAATTTTGGAGATAAGGAGATAAGGAAGCATAATCGGAGATAAGGAATGATGAATTTTGGAGATAAGGACGCACTTTCGGCTCCTTTATTCCTTCAATTATATCTCTATTAAAAACTCAGATTTTGACCGTGACTTATTCATAACAAATGTTCCACTATGAGTGTAGATCATCCTGGTAAAATTTCAGAGCTTTTGGTATAGTGGTTGGGCCGGAAACGCTGCTGGACCTCTTACAGGTCCAGTTTTCCAGTTTTGCTTCTGTAGAAAATTGGACTGATAGTTTGAAAGCCTTCCACTCAAAAATAGCTCTGGAACTCTTCATAAGAAATGATCCTTGGGCTTTCTAGATTTAATCTGAAAAGTTTTAGCTCATTTGGATTTCGTTTGGTTAGTCTGCCGCTCATCCTTCCTTTTTTTAGCTCGGTTTCTCCTAGCCGAAGTACGAAAATGTGCTAAAGTTGACCTTTCATGCTTCCATAGTAGGCTTTATTTAGCCTCTAAATATATATTTCAAACTTGTCGAAAATATATAGCTTGAGCCACTACCATTGGCTCAATTTCTCCAAGACGTGCCTTGTCAGGCCAAAATGCTCATTTTGGGTCCAAACAGTTACGAAGGGAATTCCTAAGAAACAATATGAACTAGATACCAAAGCCAAAGCTAAATACCCTATAGCTAATTTTATGTCTAACCATAGGATTTCTGGGTCACATGCACTTGTTGTTGATCAATTATCTACTGTATCTATTCCTAGTAACGTGCAGGAAGCATTGATGGATCCAAAATGGACAAAGGCGATGAATGAAGAATTGGAAGCTCTTCAAAAGAATGCAACATGGGAGCTAGTACCTAAGCCAGTTGGAAAGAAGACTGTAGGATGTTGTTGGGTATTTACTGTGAAGCTCAATGCAGATGGAACTATTAATAGATACAAGGCGAGGTTGGTTGCCAAAGGATATACACAACGCTATGGGATTGATTATGAGGAGACTTTTGCACCTATGGCAAAGATTAATACTGTCCGAATTCTAATCTCACTTGCAGCAAACAAAGATTGGCCCTTGCACCAATTTGATGTGAAGAATGAGTTTCTTAATGGGAATTTGGAGGAATAAGTGTACATGGATGTGCCCCCAGGCGTTAAGAATTACCCAAGTGACGTTGGCAAGGTGTGTAAATGGAAGAAGTCTTTGTATGGCCTGAAGCAGTCTCCAAGAGCTTGGTTTGGAAGATTTTCAAAGTCCATGAAAGCCTTTGGGTACAGACAGAGCAATTCTGACCATACTTGTTTATCAAACGCAAAAATGGTAAGATTACAGCTCTTATTGTGTATGTTGATGACATAATTGTTACAGGGGATGATCCGAAAGAGATAAATTAATTGCAAAAGTATCTGTTAAAAGAGTTTAAAATGAAGGATCTGGGACAACTAAAGTATTTTCTGGGTATTGAAGTTGCAAGGTCTAAGAAGGGGATTTTGCTTTCACAAAGGAAGTATGTCCTTGATTTACTTGCTAAAACGGGGATGCTGGACTGCAGACCAATGGAGACACCTATTGAGATGAGTCACAGACTAGCTATTTATCCTGATCAAGTTCCAACTGATAAAGGGAGGTATCAACGTCTTGTAGGAAGGTTGATTTATCTTTCACATACTAGACCTGATATTGCTTATACTGTGAGTGTTGTTAGTCAATTTATGCATTGTCCTAGTGAAGAGCATATGGATGTAGTCTTTCGTATTTTGAAGTACTTGAAGATGGCGCTAGGTAAAGGGTTACTGTTTCAGAAAAAAGAGGAATTGGAAGTTGTTGGGTACCCAGATGCAGATTGGGCTGGTGATAAAACTGACAGACGTTCTACATCTGGGTACTTCACTTTTGTTTGAGGGAACCTTGTCACTTGGTATAGCAAAAAGCAAAAGTTGTTGCTAGATCAAGTGCAGAAGCTGAGTTCCGAGGTATGGCACACAGAGTCTGTGAAATGTTGTGGATTCGTAATGTCTTGAAAGACCTGGGTTACAAGCTTAAAAAGCCTATGGATTTGCATTGTGATAATACAGCTGCCATTGAGATTGCACATAATCTAGTTCAGCATGATAGAACAAAGCATGTGGAGGTTGACCGTCAATTTATTAAAGAAAATATTGACAGTAAGGTTATTCGCTTTCCATTTGTAAACTCAGAGGAGCAATTAGCTGATGTTCTTACTAAAGGAGTGTGCAGAAAGGTATTTGACAGTTCATTTGACAAGTTGGGTATGATAGACATCTATGCACCAACTTGAGGGGGAGTGTAGAATCGCTGTAAATCTATATGTAATTAGGACATCCTGTAATTATGGAAAGATTGTTTCCTTTTAGAGTTAGACTACTCCTTTGTACTTGTATATAACCTCATTGTGGGATGAATAGAATTATCGAATCAACCCTAAATTGAAGTATTCTTTTCTAATTTTTGAAGGTCTGAGATGATGTTCTTGGAGGAGTTGCCATATGCATGGTGATAACGTGGAACAGAGTTGCTGATTGAGGTTTTCTTTCCCTCTGCCCAACTTTGACGTGAACAAAGAAAGAGGAAAAGCTGGGCTTGCATGTGAGATAGATGACTCAGCTTGTGGGGAAGTGAAGGTATTGAATCAGATAATTTGGGGTAAAAATAAGAGGTTGTAAAAACCAAAGTGATGGGGAAAAATAAAAGTAAAATAAGTAAATGCAAGTAAACTCAAATTAAGGTGTTGGCAAGACCAAATAAGGATTGGGCCTCACCAAGCTTGTATTTGGGTAGAAAAATGGAAAAGTAGATTTTGTCGGAATTTGCTTGAGTTTGAAAATGTCACGCCCCGAATTTCAAATAAAGATATTCAAATCCGAAACGCGATAATTAAACCAACTCTTATAATTACAAGAAACTTTTTCAAATAAATCTGAGTAACATCAACAAGTGTTTACAAAAATCCAGCGAATGGATATACAAATGTAAATGCTTACTAGGAGCATACTAAGAATAGCAGTACACTAACAAAAATGGGTTATGAACCTAGCGCTGCCTGTACTCCTCGCCTCGATCTCAGCCCTGGGGACCCTGACTTGCAGGAACAACCGCTACACCATGGAATAGTGCACCGGGATTGTAAACAACAAACCCAGTAAGCTTTTTAAGCCCGTATGAGTAAACTCCAATAAAATGACTCACGTCACGCATGCTTATAATTTCTCAATTTGTGAGTTAATTAAAGCAACAACATTTAAGATCACAAACACAACCAAACATACAATCACACTAGGTAACAATTAGTAATCCCTGCATCGAAAGTTTAGTTCAGGAGATCACCAAAATCACCCAATTCAAATTATAGTAATCCTTGCGTCGCATTTTAGTTCAGGAGATTACAATTAAAGAAAACAATAGAATTCATAGAAATCTCAATCTCACGTAAACACAAACGAAAATCCCCAAAAACCTTCTCTGAACAACGACAGACTCGAGCTCAACTGAATTGTAACCTGTCACCTCTGCCGAGGTTCAACCTTACGACCAAACTTCAGACCATTCGGTCCTCAGAATAGAAATCCAGGTTACCACTGTAACCTTCAAACTTAGACATTTAAAGAAATCCCACACGACTCACAAATGTCACATCATAACTCCAAATCACTCTTTCAACAATATAAGTCATCAAATATATCTCCGGCATAAGTAAATATTTAATTCAATAACATGAATGAAATCACCAAAATTCCACATATCACAATGCCACACCATCCAGATATATATATATTCCACATAAATATATATATATATATATACACACACGTAGTCATTCACGCAGGAATGACCACTAATACCAACTATAGTTCATACACATTAAAACCAAGAAATTCATTTTATACTTAAATTTATTTTCATTACCTGTGAGCCGTAGCCCTATGAACCGTAGTAGATCAAGTTCATATTATTTCAAACAAAACTTTATTTTGAAAACGATTTACAATTATCAATCAATTCTGACGATTTAAATAACTCGGTTCGTAAATGAACCACGTGAGATTTACTCACCTCTAATCTAGCTGCGTCTTCTCAACAGCCCAAAAACAACGATCCGTAATCGTCCACCTATCGATCCATCAATCACCTAATCAAACACGATCCTAACTTAGTCCACGGATGGAAAATGATTATATTTCGAACTCCATTTGCCCTAAAATTCTGAAAGTAATCCCGATTGAGACAAAACTTCATTCGAGACCACTCGAGGTCTCCGGAATAATTATACCATCCAAATACCAAAACTACAAGTCAATCAGACGACTGAATCCTCACGGATCAAGCATCGATTGAACTGAAAAACCCTAAAACGTTAATGTTCATAACTAAATCATACAATCGCCAAAATAACCCTCTAATATATGAAAACGACCGCATCGATGCGTAGATAATTAGAATGAAAACAGAACACATTTTAGAGGTCTGACGCGCCACCACGCGGGGCCACAAGCGGTGGTTCAGATTGTGGTCAACCACGGCAGTCAACGCCGGATCAACCACTTCCGATGCGAAAGTCAACAACTACAAACTTGTTCAAAATGAAGGGATGATCAACTTTCATACCTGGAGCTAAGTGAGAAGAGGTCTTAATAGCCCTAGATCAAGCTTGGAAGTTGGATCCCTCTCGTGCGTCTGATCAGATCCTAGATCGAATCAGGGACGTCGAAAACTTCAAACCTTGATCTTTCGCTCCACACTCAAAATCGTGATGCAAGGCTTATATGGGGATGATCAGGAGGAAGAGGAGATTCCAAAACCAGGATGGATGGAACAAGGGGATACCGAAATCGGTGAAATCCGGCCGGATCCTTTTTTGGGTCTGTGGTTGCTCCGATCTCCAAGTTCCGGTGGCTGCTGCCGTTATCGAGCACCAAGGGGACGACAGCGAGGAGGAGACGAAGCCGTCTGCGGTGGTCTCGTCGTCGGCTGAAGTCTGACGGAGGAGATCTAACCAGGTCGAGTCACCGGGTAAGGTCGGGTAGCGCGCGGGTGAGGAGAGAGAACGGAGCGTTTTTGGGGGAGGAAAATGGGAATTTCTGAACTTTTGGGATTTCTGTAAATCCCGAATTTCCTATATTTATAGAATTTTCCTAAAACTTCAATCCCTCATAACTTCTCTATACGAACTCCGATTTCTACATTCCACATATGCACGAACTCGTATCGACACGCTCTACAACTTTCATGAACGAAGCATTCCCAAATTCCATACGTATAAAAAGTCAATTTCTAAAATCGTACGTTTTGAGCTTTTGTTATTTCTTTAAATTTCGATTTCTCAAATAATCCCGAAAGAGAAAGTATTTGAGACTAATATTCGTGCAAATGAACTTTATTAATTCCACACAAAATATAAGAAATTAAATTGAAAATCAAGGTCATTACAGAAAAACATAAGGAGTAAATAAATAGTATTTTTATAAAGTCGGGGGGATGGTTGATGAGCAAGTGTCGGGTAAGGCGGGTAGGAATTCAACTAATGCTTAAGAAATAAAATAAAACGAGAAATCGTAAACGCACGCACAAGTATATTTCAAAATTATGCAAAGATGTTATTATGAGCTACAAGTGTAAGACCCCGGAAATTTGTTATTAATTCCTAAATGTTTCTTGGGATTAATAAAGTGTTCGTTTGTACGAGTTCGTGATTCGAGGGTGGAGCGGAAGTGTTTCGGACGAATTTTTATTCGAAAAATATAACTTTAGGGGGGGGCAAAGGTTGACTTTTATACGTTGGGTTTCTCCGAAAACTTATTTCATGAAAGTTGTAGAGCGCGTCGATACGAGTTCGTGGACATGTAGAACGCTAAAATCGGAGTTCGTATGAAGAAGTTATGAAGGATGGAAAATTTGGGAATTTTCTATAAATATGAGAAAAATCCGGATTATTTCATAAATCCCGAATTTTCCCTTTTTTATGTTTTCCTCCCCAGAACTCTCTCTGTTCTCTCTCCTCCGCGCGACCCGACCAGAGGTGATACCCGGTTCCAGACCTGACTCGATCTTCTCCGTCTGACGCCCACCGGTGACTCTACCACAGGTGTTGGACTCTGACTAGCGTCGCCGTTCGCTTTCTGGTGCTCGCCGTCAGCAACAATCTCCGGAAGTAGCGGATCGGAGAGCCCAAAGTTGGAGCTTTCGGGATCCGACCAGTTCTTTCATATTCTGGTGTTATCTGGGCCGATCTATCTCGGCTTTGGAATCTACTCTTCCTCCTGATCATCCTCATATAAGCCTTGCATCACGATTTGGGGTGTAGAGAGCTAGATCAAGGTTTGAAGCTTTCGACGGTTTTGGTTGGATCTGGAAACGTGATCAGACGGCTGAGATTTATCCAACTTCCAAGCTTGATCTAGGAATATCTAGGCCGAACCAGACTTAGCTCCAGGTATGAAGGTTTCTCAGCTCTTCAATTTGAACAAGTTTGTAGTTGATGACTTTTGCATCGGAGGTGGTTGATCTGGCGTTGACGGCCGCCGTTGACCACCGGCTGACCCGCCGCTTGTGGAGGCGCGTGGAGGCGCCTGGCCTTATTTTTGTGCTCTGTTTTCAATTTATTCATCTACGCATCGATACGGTCATTTTAATATATCATAAGGTCATTTTGGAGAAAGTTTGAGGCATGCTAGGGTTTCGGTTTTACGCGTTACCTTCGGTTTGCAATCCGCGAGGATTCGACCGTCCGAGTAACTTGTAGTTTTGGTATATTGACCGTATAAGTATTCTAGAGACCTCGGGTGGTCTTGGATGAAGTTTCGCCTCGATTGGCGTCATTTTCGGATTCTTAGTGTGCTTCGGGAGTTTCGGAATTAAATGGTTTTTGTTAATTCGTGTTCTGAATCGGGGTTGTACTTGCTTTAGGTGATTGGCAGTACGTCCAGTAATTTATCTTGGCTGTTAGAAGACGCAGCTGGATTTGAGGTGAGTAAATCTCACGGTGTTTCGGTTGATAATTTGTTATGTTTTATTTTAGTAGATTTAATTGTTAGTATGCAAAATCATATTTATCAAAATAAATTATTTGTTTAAAATATATGAACTTGATCGACAATAGTTCATGGGTAAGTTAAAACAATGTTTTGATATAAAATGATTTTCTATAGGAATAATTTATAAAACTATAGTTGGTATTAGTGGTCATTCCTGCGTGAATGACTACGTATATATATATATTTACGTGGAATATATATATTGGATGGTGTGACATGGTGAAGTTGTGTTTGAGAGTGTGATTAAATATATTGTAATACCAAAGTGGCAACTAAAGTGGCGATAGTTTATATTGTAATACCAAAGTGGTGACCAAAGTGGCGATAGTTTATACAGTAGTACCAAAGTGGTGACCAAAGTGGCGATAATTGATGTGTTGATTGTTATGAAGAGGATAGGAATTAGTGTTGAGTGATTGAGGTTTGAGATTGTTGATGGGTGATCATTGACTTTAGTGTGGGTTGCTTGACTTCTTCATTGATTTTTCCTTTTCCTTCTAATTGTTGAATTTTAAGTAATCTCCTGAACTAAGTTTTTAGGGATTACTGCTTTTTGAATTGTTTGTTTTAATGTAAGCTTCTGAACTAAGTTATATGCAGGGATTACTGCCTTTTGAATTGTTTGTTTTAATGTAATCTCCTGAACTAAGTTATATGCAGGGATTATCGCCTTTTGAATTTTTTGTTTTAATGTAAATTCCTGAACTAAACTCTATGCAGGGATTTATATGATTTCTTTTGTTTGTTTTCATGTAATCTCCTGAACTAAATTTCTATGCATAGATTACTGATTTTGCTTAATTCTTATTATGGGTACAGTTGTGGGTTGTGATATGTAGTGATTGGGGAATGAGTTGTTAGGTCATCATTTTGATAAATGCTTTATGTTGAGGGGAAGTGAGTGTGATTTGTCGTTGAGATGAGATGATATGATATGAACTTGATGTTTGGTTGTGTTTTGTGGAATTAAATTTTGTTGCTTTAATTATCTCACGAGTTGAGAAATTATAAGCATGAGTGACGTGAGTCACTTTAATTGAGTTTACTCATACGGGCTGAAAAGCTTACCGGGTTTGTTTTATTCATTCCCGGTGCACTATTCTATGGTGTAGTGGTTTTTGTGCAGGTTAGAATATCGAGTGATCATTATCAAAGCTGAGGTGTATGTTCGATGGCGTGGACGTGGAAGGCTGTTCTTTGTTTTAAGTCTTCCGCTGGGTAGTGAGTTGTGGTGGGTGTGTTTACTTATTGAATTGTTATTCGGTTTAATTTGTAAACACTTGGTGATGTGATATTTGACTCTAGACAACGAGTCGGTGTTGATATTGTGAGTTCAGTTTGTTTGTTGCTTAGTTTTAATGAAAAATTTTCTATTTGTGTTTTCTTGTGTTTGTTCTCGCGTTTCGGATTTGAATTTAATTATTCAAAATTCGGGGCGTGACAACAAGAACATTATTAGATCAAGAGAGATGTTCGGGTCAAGGGTCAACTAACTTATTGGGCTAGGTTCACTAGAACACCCGTCTGTTGGGTGTCCAAAGTAAATTTTGGACTCTAACCTTATGCTATTCTTGGGCCCAAGGCCCAAGCCCAAACTATTTCCAAAAAATTTTGGCCAAACAAAGGTCACAAAAAAAAATTATCCCGTCAAAATTTGATGTTCGGAATTTCACGGGGTCTACACTCTCTGTGAATACTTGTTGGCTTTCTCATATTTTAATACTATTGTTTGATTTTTCACAGGATACAAAAATTCATGGCCCGAGCTCGTTGGAAAGCCTGGGAAATTAGCTAAACAAATAATAGAGAAGGACAACCACTTTGTTACAGTCTTGATTCTAAAACCAGGCGACTCAATAACTGGAGATCGTTGTTGCAACCGTGTATATTTTTGGGTGGATGACCATGGCAATGTTACAAGCTACTATCCACCCAGAACAGGATAGCGAGGAACCCCTTGTGATATGTACCCTAAAGAATAATGATGTAAACCTTGTGATCGATCATTAGTGAGCCCAACTTTTTAAAAATAAATTCCCAATAAATCATAAATATATGTTACCCATTGATGATATGAAATACAATATTTCTCAAATGAGATTGAATGTGAAGTCCAATATTTCTCAATTTTTTTTGTTTTCTAAAATTTCTCAAATGTTTTTTTTAAGTCAAAATTTATATACCATGTCTGAAATATTTTTTTCTATCCTATTTTAGATTGTATGGAACCAACGATTTTCGAGTTGTTGTATTAGGTATGATCTTAGATTTATTCACATAAGTAATAAAAAAATGAAACTAAAAATGGGTTGTGCTAATTTTTTTTACAACAGATAGTTGTTATTCATAAGCATGGAAAGTCATTCTATATTTCATTTACAATATTCTAGTATTTCCAAGTTACGCCCCGAATTTTGAATAATAATTTGTCGAACTTTGGACATTCTGCCCTCAGAACAAAACACTCTGGTTATTATAACCATCGAACTTTGGACATTTCAGTCCGCAGAACAAAATATAAACAGAATCCCACGCGATTCACAATATCACGTCTCCACCCAAATCATGCTCACAACAATACCAATTATCATAATATTCATGGCAAATAAATATTTCATTCAAGTATATAAACGAAATCATCAAAAAACCACATATCTCAATGCCACACCATTCCGTAGAAAATCACGTAAATATATATATATATATATATATATATATATAGACACACATACACACACGTAATCATCCACTCAGGAATGACCACTAATACCAACTATAGTTCACACGTAGTAAAACCAAGAAATTCATTTTCTTATATACTTTTGTCACGCCCCTGATTTTTAACAAAAATAAAAATCGATATATAATCCCATAATTACATATGCGTGAATGTTCAGTTATCAATACAAAATACCTGGAATCTTTTTCCCTTTAATTACACACATATTGATGCCCTGAACCAAATATATCAATATTGACTCGCTCCACAGAGTCATATATTACATAAACTTACGAATTAAATTGTCAACAAGAAGATAAAACGTAAATTTTCCTCAGAGCTCACTACAGGCGGAAGTCTTAATAACAGTAAAGTCACAAAATTGACTTCCTACCGTAAAGCTGCTAGCTCGCTACCTCAGTTTTCAGCCAAGATTTCCCTAACCTACAGGATTAACCCCTACACCATTTGAATGGTGCACCGGGTTGCCACACAACAAACCCGGTAAGCTTTTGCAAGCCTGTATGAGTAACTCAAAAAAACTCACACAAAATCACGGGATAAAAACCCGCATGAATCACGAGATAAACTCACCCAAATCACGTTTAAATCAATAAACAAATCACGGGATAAACCCACACGAATGACGAGATAAACTCACCCAAATCACGTTTAAATCAATAAACAAAGCACAGATAAACCTACACAATTCACGAGATAAACTCACACGATTCACGTTTCAATCAAGAAATAAATCACGGGATAAACCCACACGAATCACGAGATGAACTCACCCAAATCACATTTAAATCAATAAACAAATCACGGATAAACTTACACAAATCACAAGATAAACTGATCCAAATCACGTTTAAATCAACAAACAAAGCACGGGATAAGCCCACACAATTTACGAGATAAACTCACACGATTCACGTTTCAGTCAAGAAACAAAGCACGGGATAAACTCACACAAATCACGAGATAAACTCACACGATTCAATCAAGAAACAAAGCACACAAATCATGAGATAAACTCACATGATTCACGTTTCAATCAAGAAACAAAGCACGGCGGACAGACTAGAGCTCTAACTGATCGTATCCACAAACCCGTCCAAAGGCGTGAAGTCCCGATTTTTCCACCCACGATCACATTTCGTGATCCACGATCCTCAACTCGTAAGTCTTTGGATCCACGTTATAAATACCAAAATATTTAAAGGAGTCGCAGTGGACCCAAAATGTTACACGAATCTAAAATGAAAGATTTCCCGTAATTGACCCCTATCAATTACTCCCGGTATAAGACCCATATTTAAATAACCCACCGCGAACTAAAATGTTCCACAAATACACAAATCTCAACGCTTTTCAAAACAAATAGAAATCAACATTACCACAATCATTTGTTTTCCAAAAGCCATAACCCAAAACAATAAAAAGCATCATTCACGCATATTGTTTTCATAAATCCACAAACCACCAAAACATATATATTTCATGTATATATATATATATATATACGTAGTCATCCGCTAGGAATGCCGACTAATACCAACTATAGTTTGCAGTTACTAAATAACTCTAAAAAATAAAGGTATTCAGTTCATTAATGAACCTTGTGAGATTACTCACCTCGCAATTCCCGCTGCGTCTTCAATACAGAACAAAGCAGCCCAAACCACAACTAACCGTCCAAGAATACTTCGTCAAGTACCTAATCACATACGGTTCCAACTTAGTAACAATTGACAATCGATTTAAGTTTGAAACCCCTGTTTTGAACTAAAATCCCCAAAGTGGCGCCAATCGAGGTGAAACCACATCCGAGACCTCCCAAAGTCTCCGGAATACTCCCACGATCGATATGCCAAAACCACAAGTCGATCGAATGCTCAAATCCTCACAAGCTTTAGATTTTTGCTCAATCCGAGTTGAACCGATTTCCACGTAAATCTATCCAAACAAACACCATAGATCGACTCAGACGACCCCCACGAAGCTAAGGAAGGAAACTTGAAGCCGTACGGTCGCCGGAGCTACGTTTTCCGGTCGGGTCTAAAAACACCAACCTGCTCCCCCTTGCTGCACCGCACACAGTGGATATCACCACTAGAGAACACCACAGGGACGACCAGACGGAGGAGGCGAACTGATCTGGAAGTTTTCACGGCCGGAGATCGCCGGAAAAGCCGGGTCGGGTCACGCGCAAAGAAGAGAGAGAACAGAGCTTCTGATTTCCGGAAAAGAAAAGGTGAAAAAAAATGAAAATAGTAAGTTTCCGAAAATGGAAACTCCTATTTATAGAACTTTCCCAAAACTTCAAATGCTCATAACTTTCACGTACGAACTCCGATTCTCACGTTCCACATGTCCACGAACTTGTATCGACGCGCTCTACAACTTTTACGAAGGAAGTTTTCAGAGAATCCCAATGTATAAAAAGTCAACCTTAAGCCCCCTAAAGTCATACTTTCCAAATAGAAATTTGTCCAAAACACTTTCATTCCATCCACGAGCCATGAAACGGTCCAATAACCGTAAATTAGATTCCGGAAAATCCTCGGAAAATAAATACGAATTTCCAAGGCATCACAACTTTAAATCTCATTTTCTTAAAACCATTTTTTCACACATAACAATTAATTGTGCAATAAGGAAATTCGGTTCGTAAATGAACCATGTGAGATTTACTCACCTCCAATCTCGCTGCGTCTTCTCAACAGCTTAAAATACAGTTCACAATCGTCCACTAACTCAAACCGTCAATCACCTAACCAAATACGATAATTAACTTAGCGTACAATTCAAAAACACACTTATCTAAATATCCAACGGTCGGATCTTCACCCATGACCACAGAAAGTCATCGGGACAGTCCTACAATCATTATGTCAAAACTACAAGTAGATTGGACGATCCGATCTTCACAGATCTCAAATCAAACGATCGAAATTGTAAAATTCATAACTTAATCATACGATCTCCAAAATTTACATGCTATATAACGAAATGATAGTATCGACGTTTAGAACATAAAAATAGGCAGAAACTGCCCTTGGGGTGATCGAAGATGGCCGAAAATTGCCCCCGGAGTTAGAGGCAGAGCCGCAGCCAACCACCGTTAATGAAGTCGGGTCAGGCTGCTCCTCTCGTTTCATTGATTTGAACAACTTTCCTAACTAGCATGAAGTCTGAAAACGAAAGGAAGTGGTCGAAAATTATCTAGAACAGTTTGGTTTGACCAGAAATTTTCCAGAAACCGGCGAGCTCCAGTTCGACGTAAAAAACTTCCACCACTCGCCTCAATCCCTTATGGATACTTGCTCAAAAACTCAAGGCGAGTTCACCAGGCTAAGAACCACAAGGAATAGTGGTCTGTAACTCGAGATATCCTGATCGAAAGGTTGTTTTTTGATCTAGAAAGGTTGAGCTCTGACGAACGTGCAATCGATCTACCCAGGTCCGGTCCTTCTTGGTACTTGTTCAGGAAGTTGAGGCAAGTCCAATGAGCAGATCGACTCGAAATCTGCTAAAAAAGGAGCCGAGTCCACCGCCGCCACTTCCAGCCGTGTTGCGGCGCAAGGCTGCCACTGGCAGCTGTGCAAGGTCGAGGCAAAGCTAATGGAGGTGGTCCGACGTCTTAAGGTAGCTTGAGGAGGAAGAGATCGGCTAGTGAAGAATTGCTCAATTTTGAGGTCATTTCGGCCGAGAGAGAGAGAGAGAGAGAGAACGAAGGAGAAGAGGAAGAAAACGGCTGACAGAAATGGAAACCCTAAATGGGGAAAGTTTCCAAAAATATATATTCTAAACTTGGAAATTCTTCTAAATGCGATAACTAATTCATACAAATTCTGATCCTTGTGTTCCGCATAAGCACGGACTTGTATCGACGAGCTCTACAACTTTCATGAAGGAAGTTTCCTCAAATTCTTTACGTATAAAAAGTCAATTTTAGTGACCCCCCTAAATAACGTTCGTTTCGAAAATAAAATCATTCGAAACCAAATTCCTCACACAATGACATACGAATCATGCCCACAATTCATAATTCATACTGAACAAATATTGAATTACAAAATATTTAACTGAAATTTCAGGTCTTCACAGTCTACCCTCCTTAAAGGAATTTCGTCCCGAAATTTAAGCAAGCTCAGCGACAAACAGTAGTGGTTACTTCGCCCTCATGTCAGACTCTAACTCCCATGACGCATCACCCTCATCATGATAACTCCACAACATCTTAACCAAATAAACCTCCTTCTGGGAGAATAGATATTTCAAACTCTTATGATTAGAAAAGAGTTCAAACTTCTCACCATAAAGATAATGTCTCCAAATCTTCAAGGCAAAAACCACTGCAGCTAGTTCTAGATCATGAGTAGGGTAGTTCCGCTCATGCACCTTCAACTGTCTAGAGCCGTAAGCAACAACCTTACCATGCTGCATCAACACACAACCCAAACCCTGATGAGAAGCATCACTGTAAATAACTAAACCACCGCCACTAGATGGGATAATCAACACTGGAGCTGTAGTCAATCTAGTCTTCAGCTCACTGAAGGCCTTCTCACATTCATCAATCCACACAAACTGAGTGTCTTTCCTTGTCAACTTGGTCAAAGCAGAAGCAATACCAGAAAACCCCTCAATGAATCGCCTGTAGTACCCTGCCAATCCAAGGAAACTACGGATCTCTGTAACAGTAGTAGGGCGACTCCAACCCATCACTGCTTCAACCTTCGAAGGATCCACAGAAACTCCATCCTTTGAAACTACATGACCAAGGAACTTGACCTCCTTTTGCCAAAATTCGCACTTGTTAAACTTTGCATACAACTTTTCTTTTCTCAAAATCTACAGCACAATTAGCAAATGCTTCTCAGGCTCGTTGGACGACTTTGAATCAATCAAGATGTCGTCAACGAACACCACCACACACTGATCTAAGTAAGGACTGAACGTGCGGTTCATCAAGTCCATGAATGTTGCAGGTGCATTAGTTAGACCAAAAGGCTTGACAAGAAATTCATAATGCCCATACCTGGTCCTGAATGCCGTCTTAGGAATATCTTCATCCTGTACCCTCAACTAGTGATATCCAGGTCTCAAATCAATTTTGGAGAACACAGTAGCCTCCCTAAGCTGATCGAACAAGTCGTCAATTCTAGGTAAGGGATACTTGTTCGATTTTAGTGACCCCCCTAAATAACGTTCGTTTCGAAAATAAAATCATTCGAAACCAAATTCCTCACACAACGACATACGAATCATGATCACAATTCATAATTTATAGAACTTAACAAATATTGAATTACAAAATATTTAACTGAAATTTCGGGTCTTCACATTCCATATAGTACTTCAAGTAGTAAACATTTTTGAAGAAAATAGAAAATTGTGATATGTAAAATGAATAAAATAATAATGTTGACCGCCAAAACTATACATGTATATTGTGGTATGAAGACTTGATGATATACGGGGAGAAATAGTCGTAATTGGTATATTATACATAGTGAAAAATAAATATTTTTTAAGAAAAAGGTAGAGCCGGGTAACAAAATATATTGAGATAATAGAGAGGGATGAAGAGTAATAATGTGGAAGAACTGTTGATGATTCTATTTTTGTATAAAGAACATAGGAGTTTGGTTGTTAAGCCAATAGACATGAGTCATATCACACGTGCGGAAGAGAATGTGGAGGGGGATTTTATCCTTATTTGTGCAGAAAACTAAAAATGTCATTCTAAGTGTAAAACACTTATTGATGTATTTTTGTGCATTTGTAAATGTTATCACAGTCTTTTATGCACTATGACATTTCATTTCCTTAGCTATTTGGCTATATCCTCATAAAATTCATTTTTAAGTCGACAATGTACATAATTAAAAGGAGACAACAAATAACAGCGACCTTGGGAAATATTTTTCCCAAGTAAGTTTAAAACTCATGTAGATTCTTGTATATATTTTCTTGTTGTAAATAAAAAACTATGCTATATATATATATATATATATATTGCTCATTTTCAGAAGGAATCCAGTAAAAGTTTAGGGAATTGAATTTACAATGGCAATGCATATATAGGAATTACATGTCACACCCCAAATTTTGAATAAACAAATTCAATCCAAAACTCGATAACTTTACGAGCACAAGAAAAACAAAATAGAAATTTTTTCATATAAATTAAGCAACTAAACAAACTAAGCTCACAATGTCAATACTGACTCGCTTTTTAGAGTCACATGTTACATTACAGATAGATTACAAATTAAACTGAATGACAATTCAATAAGTAAACACACCCACCATAACTCACTACACAGCGGAAGACTTAAAACTAAGAGAACTCTTCCACATCCACGCTATCGAACGTACACCTCAGCTTTGATGACGATTAATCGATATTCTAACCTGCACAATAACCCCTACACCATAGAATAGTGCACCGGGAATGTAAACAACAAACCTGGTAAGCTTTTTAAGCTCGTATGAGTAAACTCAATTAAAATGACTCACGTCACTCATGCTTATAATTTCTCAACTCGTGAGATAAATTAAAGCAACAACATTTAACTCAACAAAACACTGTGTGTAACTCCACAAACTCGTGAGATAAATTAAAGCAACAACATTTAACTGCATCGAAAGTTTAGTGCAGGAGATCACCAAAGTCATCCAATTCAAATTATAGTAATCCCTGCGTCGAATTTTAGTTCAGGAGATTACAATTAAATCAACAATAGAATTCATAGTATTCCAATTCTCACATATGAGTTAAAGAAAGAACACCAGAACATTCTCTGAAAACTACGTACTCATGATGCAATAATGTCGTTACCACCATGACTATATGTAAACACAGACTACACACCCAGAATGCAATAACCTAGTTACCATCATGAAAGTATGCAAACACAGACTACACACCCATGATGCAATAACCCAGTTACCATCATGAAAGTATGCATGCAACATGACTAGAGCTCTAACCATACAGTAACCTGTCACCTCGGCCGAGGTTCAGCCTTACGATGACATTGCACCCAGGTTAACCATAGTAACATTCAGAATTCAGCCATTTAAAGAAATCCCACCCGACTCTCAGTTGTCACATCATAATTTCAATCACTCATTCAACAATATAAGTCCTCAAATATAATTCCGGCATAAGTGGAAGTTCAATTCAATAATGTGAATGAAAACACCAAAAGTCTACATATCACAATGTCACACCATCCATATATATATATATATATACACACACACACACACACGTAATCATCCACACAGGAATGACCATTAATACCAACTATAGTTCACACACTTTAAAACCAAGAAATTCATTTTATACTTAAATTCATTTTTTTACCTGGGAGCCGTAGCCCTATGAACCGTAGTCGACCGAGTTCATATTATTTCAAACAAAGCATTAAATTTGAAAACGATTTACAATTATCACAACAATTCCAACAATTAAATAATTCGGTTCGTAAAAGAACCATGTGAGATTTACTCACTTCAAAATCCCGCTGGGTCTTCTCTTACTGTAGAGATATGGTATCGACAAGTCTTCGTCAATCACCTAAGGAATGTACGTCACAACTTAGTACACGAATCGAAAACAATTAAGTGTAGAACCCCCCATTTGCCCTAAAATTTTGAAAGTGATGCCAATCGAGGTGAAACTTCATCCGAGATGACTCGAGCTCTCCAGAATACTTATATTATCAACATATCAAAACTACAAGTCGATCGGACGGCTGGGTCCTCACGGGTCGAAAATCGATCGAACCAAAAACCCTAAAACTTTGAAAATTCATAACTTAATCATACGATGTCCAAAATTTATGAATTATATATGCAAACGATCGCATCGACACGTAGAATACAAAAATGGACAGAAACTATTCTTGGAGTGGCCGGAAACCACCACCACAGTGGCGGCGCCGCCGCCTACCCAAAGTCAAAATTAGACAAAACTCCCAATATGAAAGTTCTTCATCTCAACTCCAATTACAAATTTCATAACTACATCAAAGTCAGAATATAAGCCAAAAGAGTCAAATTTTACCTCACAAAATTTTCAGATCGGATGAACCCTAGTTTCAAAAGCTTCACAATTCGATCACCTCAGATCGAATCGTTGTAACCCACCTTAGGGGAAATGATCTGCATCCTCAGAAGTGCAGAACCCCTTAAGAATCACGGCAAAAGTTGGCTAGAGGAGGGAGAACGACGTTGGGAAGGAGGTGATTTCCAGCTCGACTGCACCATGTTCTTCGACTTGTAGCGGCTACCACTTTGGTTATTTCCAGTCGATGTCTTCTACAAAGTTGTAATGGAGCTCAAGTTGAGAAATGTCCCCTTTGGAATCAACTCGATTGGAGGCCTGTGGAAGAAGATTTGGACGGACAAAGGTGAGCCCCGAATTTGGGCGATTTGTTGCAACGCCACCACTACTTCTCGGTGTTGCTGCGTCGTGCACAGTCCTACCCACAACGTTAAACTTCACAGAGTTGTAGATGGGAGTGAGGCGAAGAGATAGGGACAAGAATCTAGGCCTATGGTGGCCGGACGGTAGAGAACGAAGCCGGCGAAGTTGGCTGGGCGAAACATGGCTCGGGAGCGACATGGGGAGGGATTTCTGGAGTTTGGAAATTCTGTCCTTGCAAATTTCCCAAATTTTCTCATATTTATAGAATTTTCCCAATTTTCAATTGCTCATAACTTTCTCATACGAACTCCGATTCTCACGTTCCGCATGTTTTCGAACTCGTATCGACGCTCTCTAGGACTTACGTGGAGGAAGTTTTCCGAGAATCCCAACAAATAAAAATTCAACATTTGTGACCCCCCCTAAAAACCAAAATATTTGACTAAATATTCGTCCGAACACTTCCGCTCCGTCCACGAGCCATGAAACCGTCCAATAACCACAATTAGATTCTGGAAAATAAATACGAATTTTCGGGGCACCACATTACGCAATGTGAAGCCCTGGAAACAAAGTGATGCCCCGAAAATTCGTATTTATTTTCCGAGGATTTTTCAGAATCTAAATTGTGATTATTGGACGATTTTGTGGCTCGTGGATGGAGCGGAAGTGTTTCGGGAGAATAATTATACGAAGAATATGGTTTTAGAGGGGTTGCAAAGGTTTATTTTTTATTCTTTGGGATTCACTAAAAACTTCCTTCACGAAAATTGTAGAGCGCGTCGATACGGGTTAGTGGACATATGGAACACGTCAATCGAAGTTCGTATGAGAAAGTTATAAGCGTTTAAAATTTGGAAAGTTCTATATATAGGGGTTTCCGTTTTCAGAAATTACCATTTTTATTTTCGGAAGTTTCCAAAACCGGAAACTCAGAAACTCTCCGTTCTCTCTCCTCACCCGCGTCTGACCTGACCCAAACTTGGAGATCCGACCCGGCTTTTCCGGCCAACTCCGGCGACCTGTACCGGTGAAACTCTCTAGATCGGTTCTCGATAGAATGTGGCAAAGTTTGAGGATTTCGGACTCGATCGGTTCTCCGATCTTCGACAACAGTGGGGCTTCAAGTTTCCTTGGGTGAGTTCAGATAAGCCTCCTTGATCGATCTGTGGTGGTTGTTTGGATCGATTCACGTGAAACTTGATTCAACTCAGATTGAGCAGTAATCCACGGGTTGTGAGGTAGTTTTCGACCCTTTATGCTTGTTTTCTGACTTCTAGCTAGTTATGAAATTTCACAAGCATGCTTAGATGAATAGCTTTGATATTGGAAGTTTTGAGAAATATTGAGTTTTGGCCGGCGGCGGTGCGTCACCGCTTCTAGCAGCGTTGTGGTGGTTTTCCGGCCATGTATGGAACTATTTTTGGTATTATATATGTTCTACTCATTGATACGAGCGTTTCGATATATAATATGTAAATTTTGGAGTTCGAATAGATTTATTATGATTTTTACGGTTTCATAGCGGTTGATTTATTTGATCCGTTAGGATTCAAGCTTCCGATCGACTTGTGGTTTGGACACATCGATCGTAGAAGTGTTCTGGAGACTTAGGGAGGTCTGAAATATAGTTTTGCCCCAATTGTCGTTACTTTTGGGATTTGGGTTCAAAACGGGGGTTTCGAACTTTAATCACTTTGTGATTCGTGCACTGAATCAAGACCCTATGTGTTCAGGTGCGTGTTGGACTTGTTGAATGGATTGAGGCAATTATGCTTGTTTTGTTTCTCGTGTGAAGACGCAGCGGGATTCAAAGGTGAGTAAATCTCACTATGTTTGTTATGAGCATGATCGATATTCATTATGAGCATGATCAATATTTGTTATGAGCAAGATTATCCTATTGTCTTAGAGTTATTAGGTTAACTTTGACTATAGTTGGTAGTAGTGGTATTCATGAGCTAATGACTAGGTATATATATATTTACGTGAAATATATATGCATTGATGAATCTTTGTGATGATTGCTATGTGAAGTTTTTGTAGGAATATTTGTGTAATGAATTGTTGGAATCAGTGTGATGATCGTTGAAATCTATGTGATGATCAGTAAGACAATGGCTATCTGCATGATGACCGGCAAAATCTATGTGATGATCAGTTGGACAATTACTATCTAAGTGATGATCCTTGAAATCTACGTGATGATCAGATGGACAATTGCTATCTAAGTGATGATCCTTGAAATCTATGTGATGATCAGTAGGACAATGACTATCTGCATGATGACCGGCAAAATCTATGTGATGATCAGCTGGACAATTGCTGTCTAAATGATGATCCTTGAAATCTACATGATGATCAGATGGACAATTGCTATCTAAGTGATGATCCTTGAAATCTATATGATGATTAGTAGGACAATGGCTATCTGTGTGATGATAGGCAAAATCTGTGTGATGATAGGCAAAATCTATGTGATGATCTGCTGGACAATTGCTATCTAAATGGTGATCCTTGAAATCTATGTGATGATCAGTAGGATGATGAATATCTGGGTGATGATCAGTGGAATCTGTGCGATGATCAATGTGATGACTGCTCGGTAACGGAGCTGAATTGTTATTAAGTTAACAACAATTGAGAAGACTGTTGTGATGACCGGGGCTACCTACAGACATCAGAGTGTGAGATTACGATGACTACTTTGACTTGAATTGCTTGACTTAATGTGACCTCCTGAACTAAATTATATGCAGGGTTACTATGAATTGTTTTGCTTGTTTTGAAATGTGATTGCTTTGTTTCTTTTCGATTGTATTGATTGATGGTTTGATTTATCTTAAGAGCCATAGTGGTGACGAATTGTACTCTGTGGTGAGGATTTGAAGTTGATTCATTGATTTTCACCTTTGATGTCATGTTGATGACAAAAGCTCCTAGGGGGGAAATGGGGAATGTGTGTGATTCTGGAATTCGCCATAGGGCGTTACGATGGCATCAAACATTGCTTGAGGAAGTCTTGTTTGACTGAAATTTGTGTAATTGGATGCTAGGATTAAGGATCTGAGCATGAGGCTTTAGTCACCAGTTGACTTACGTAAACACGATATGGAAGGATATGGATTGATAGCCGTAGGTGTAGGATATGTGCATATCATTGTTTAGGTTGTGACTTAAGAAATGTGTTTTGCTTTGTGGTTTTGAGTTTACTCATATGGGCTTGCAAAAGCTTACCGGGTTTGTTGTGTGGCAACCCGGTACACTATTCAAACGGTGTAGGGGTTAATCTTGCAGGTCAGGATAATCGGGGCTGAAGCTGAGGTAGCGCCTTTGCAGCTTGACGGTAGGAAGCCATTTTTGTGACTTTACCGTTGATAAGGACTTCCGTTGTATAGTTACTCTGAGCAGCATTTACGTTTTATTTTGTTGTTGACAATTTAATTCGTAAGCTTATGTAATATGTGACTCTATGGAGCGGGTCAATATTGTCACAGTGGGTTCAGGGCATCAATATGTAATTGGTTTAAAAGGAAAAAAGTTTACAGGTATTTTGTATTGATGGCTGAACGTTCATGCATATATAAATATGGGATTGTATATCGATTTTTATTTGTGTTAAAAATCAGGGGGGTGACAGTTTGGTATTAGAGCGTAAGGTACATATTTGGTGACAATCAATACTCCTCGAGTGATGGCCGGTCTGCAGCGGATCCCTGTCTGATGCTCTTTAGTATTGATATAGTCATTGGGTATGCAATGAGTGTTAGAATGTAAGTCTTCAGGGTAGTGTTGGCTCAGTGAACAAGTTGTAGGAGCTTAAGGTAGCTTCTAGGAGTTATAGTCTTTTGAGGAATGAGGACCTTTAGATTTAACTCTTGTTTATGTAGGGGATAGAATTGTATCTTCTGACGTAGTGTGTGGTTGATTTAGTCATAACGATGACTTATACTTGTGTTTGAAGATTTTACAAGTATTAACCAAGGTTGCTATGCTCCTTAGGTTATGGATTCACAAGGAGGTCGAGTTAGGGGTCGAGGTAGACCCAGAGGCAGGGGTAGAGATCGAGATAGGGGCAGGATCCCTCCTGTTGAGGATATATTCGAGGATGTCAAGGCATCGAATGTTGGGCTGCCTGTTCCACCTGTTGTGGAGGTTGCGAATGTTGTAGATCCTACTCGTTTGTAGAAGTTGGCAAAGGAGATTTCGAGGTTGGGAGGAGTTCCATTCCAGGGAGGTATGGATGGGATGTTAGAGGATCAATGGATCGAGAACATGAAGACCTACTTCGAGATGGTCGTCTACGACGACATTGAGAAGAGAAAGATTTCCACATTTATGCTCCAAGGCGATGCACGGGTGTGGTGGAATGGTACACAGAGAGTTATGGATGTGTCCACCATGACCTGGAATGAGTTTGTGGAACTGTTCAGGAAGAAATACTTTCCGCCTTCAGTGAGGGAGCAGTTGGAAAGGGAATTTATCTCGTTAGTCCAAGGGACTAAGAGTGTGAGGGAGTATGAGGCTGAGTTCTCAAGGTTGTATCACTTTGTGAGGCAAATGGATGCTGAGAGCTAGCTATGAAGTTTCAGTGGGGACTGAATGCTTCAATCCGGCGCGATGTCGCTGTTCTGGAACTGAAGACTGTGGAGCTCATTTTCGCTAAGGCTATGGCCATTGAGCAGGAGAACCTGACTTTCTAGGAACATGAGTCGGCTGAGAGGGACCTTCGAAGAAAGGGAAAGGCAATTGTTGCGAACAATGAAGGAACAGATAATCAGGGTGGGTTCTGGAAGAGGGAGAGGACTCATCGGCATGTGCCACATAGAGTGGTAGCTGCACCTGCTGGGGTTGCACCTAACTGGCAGGTGGCACCCTTAACATGTTATAACTGCAAGGAAGTGGGCCATATGGCGAGGCAGTGTTTGAAGCCGAAACCTAGGTCATGCTATAATTGCGGAAAAGTAGGGCATTTGGCAAATGAGTGTACCCGACCTCAAGGTATGACACAGAGGAATCAGCAGAGGCAACATCCTTAGGGACATGCGAGGGTGGTTTCTATTGGCCAGCAGAACGCAGGGGTGCAAGGTACCTTATCTGCTTGGATTTAATCTTGTGTAGATGAAGTGCGTATCTGCTTGAAATTAATCTTGTGTGGATGAAGTGTGATAGTAGAGTACCGCATCTCTTTGTGCTAGTGTAGTGATGGGTTTACCTGACGTCTATAGTTGGACCTTTGTGTGTGGTATCTTTTGGGAAGGGGTGATCGTTGAGCATTATGTATTGCGTGTTGCATATTTCACTTTTGTGGTAGTTGAAATTCTTTGTAACCCTGGGTGTGCGCAATACCATGTGATGATTCATGCGTGGATTGATTTAGGCTAAACCTTATTCTAAATGTGTTTTGAGGCGGTAGGACACTAGGTGTAATGATGCGTGCACCATTACTATTATGGTAGAACTTGCTATTGGAGTTGGTTTTGTGAAATAAATTGTGTATTGATGATTCAGTTGAAGTGATGCTGTCATTTCAATTCTAGGAATGCTAGTGTAGTGTTATCAATGTGTTGAAGCAGATACTGTTGATGACAGGTGTAACGCCCCTGAATTTAAAATGAATATATTCAAAATCCGAAATGCGATAATTAAACCAATTCTTAAAATTACAAGAAACTTTTTCAGATAATTTAGAGTAATAACTATAAGTGTTTACAAAAATCCAAAGAATGGATATACAATGTAAACGCTCACTAGGAGCATAACAAAAATACAGCAGCACGTAAACCAAAAGTAGGTTATGAACCTAATGCTGCAGCACTCCTCGCCTCGCTCTCAACCCTGGTGGTCCTGACCTGCAGGAACAACCGCTACACCATGGAATAGTGCACCGGAATTGCAAACACAACCCGCTAAGCTTTTGAAGCTCGTATGAGTAAACTCAAATCAATTGACACAACCCAACATACAATCATACTAGTTAACAATTAGTAATCCCTGCGTCGAATTTTAGTTCAGGAGATTACAATTAAATCAACAATAGAATTCATAGTATTCCAATTCTCACATATGAATTAAAGAAAGAACACCAGAAACATTCTCTGAAAACTACGTACTCATGATGCAGTAAAGTCGTTACCACCATGACGGTACGTAAACATAGACTACACACCCATGATGCAATAACCCAGTTACCATCATAAAAGTGTGCATGCAACATGACTAGAGCTCTAACCATACCGTAACCTGTCACCTTGGCTGAGGTTCAGCCTTACGATGACATTGCACCCAGGTTAACCACAGTAACCTTCAGAATTCAGGCATTTAAAGAAATCCCACCCGACTTTCAATTGTCACATCATAGTTTCAATCACTCATTCAACAATATAAGTCATCAAATATAATTTCGGCATAAGTGAAAGTTCAATTCAATAATGTGAATGAAAACACCAAAAGTCTACATATCACAATGTCACACCATCCAGATATATATATATATATATATACGTAATCATCCACACAGGAATGACCACTAATACCAACTATAGTTCACACACTTTAAAACCAAGAAATTCATTTTATACTTAAATTCATTTTTTTACCTGGGAGCCGTAGCCCTATGAACCGTAGTCGATCGAGTTCATATTATTTCAAACAAAGCATTAAATTTGAAAACGATTTACAATTATCACAACAATTCCAACAATTAAATAATTCGGTTCGTAAATGAACCATGTGAGATTTACTCACCTCTAATCTAGTTGCGTCTTCTTAACAGCTTAAAATCACAATCACAACCGTCCGCCAAAACAAATCCGTCAATCACCTATTCAAACACGGTCTCAACTTAGCACACAATTCATAAAACTCACTTATACGAAGATCCAGCGGTCGGATCTTCACCCGTGACCACACAAAGTCATCGGTATAGTCCTACGATCAACATATCAAAACTAGAAGTCTAACAGATGGTCCGCTCTTCACAGATCACAAATCAAACGATCTAAATCGATCGAAATCGTATAATTCATAACCAAATCATACGATATCCAAAATTCACATGCTATATATCGAAATGATTGTATGAACATGTAGAACCTAAAAATGGGCAGAAACTGCCCTTGGGACCCCCAGAGTTGGTCGGAAAAGGTCGCCGGAGTTAGGGACAGAGCCGCCGCCGACCACCACCAATGAAGTCAGGGCCGGGCTTCTCCCCTTCGTTTCATCATTTTGAGCAACTTTCATAACTAGCACGAAGTGAGAAAACGAGTAGAAGTGATCGAAAATTACCAAAACAGCCCGGTTTGGCCGAAAAACCTACAGAAAACGGCAAGGCCTCCGACGTGCGTGAAATCAATTACTTCAGGTGCTGTACTTCTTTGTGCCTATCCAGAAACTCAAGGTGAGTTCAACAAGCCAAGAACCTCGAGTTTTGGTGGCCGGTAGCTCGAGATATTCACGTCGCACTCAAAATAGCCAGAAATGGAAACAAGCTTCCCGTCGCCGCTACAAGCTGTGCCACAGTGCAAGGCAGCCACTGGCAGCTGAGCATGGTCTAGCCAAAGTCGTGGGAGGTGGTTTTACGTCTTGAGGTGGCCGGAGGAGGAAGAGATCGGCGGGAGAATATTTTCTCTGTTCTTGCTGGGTTCGACCGAGAGAAAGAGGAGAGAGGATGAACAGCAGTTTCCCAAAAAAAAGAGGCGTGACTAAAATGGTAAGTTTCCAAAAAATGCTAGGGTTTTTTCCTTTATATACCCGAAATGGAAAATTCTTGTAAAAGTCATAACTAATTCATACAAATTCTGATTCTTGTGTTCCGCATATGGATGAACTTGTATCGATGTGCTCAACAACTTTTATGAAGGAGGTTTTCCCAAATTTCGTATGCATAAAAAGTAGATTTCTAAAATCGAACGTTTCGAGCTTTCGTTACTTCTTTTTATTTCGACCTCCCGATAAAACACGGAAGAACTAGTATTCCAGACTAAAATTCGCACAATTGAACTTTATTAATTCCACGCAAAATACATGAAATTAAATTGGAAAACGAGGTCATTACAATTTTACCCCCCTTAAGAAATTTCGTCCCGAAATTCAAATACACTAATCAACAAAAAGCTGTGGATACCTAGTCCTCATGTCTGACTCTAACTCCCACGATGCATCACCCTCATCATGGTGACTCCACAACACCTTGACCAAGTTCATCTCCTTCATACGAAGCCTCTTTGTCTACCTATCCAAGATACGAACAGGCTCGACATCAAAGGTTACATCCTCATTTACCTCGATAGTACCATAATTAATCACATGTGACATATCCTGGATATACTTGCTCAACATGGACACATGGAAGACATTGTGCACACTAGACATACTAGGAGGTAAAGCAAGCCGATAAGCCAAATCCCCGACTCTCTCTAAAATCTCAAAAGGTCTGACATACCTCGGTGCTAACTTTCCCTTCTTGCCAAATCTCACTACCCCCTTCATAGGTGAGACCTTCAAGAACACATGGTCACCCTCCTCGAACTCAACATGTCTCCTCCTTAAATCAGCATAGCTCTTCTGCCGACTCTGTGCAGTTCGGATCCTGTCACGAATAATAGAGACTTTCTCGGTAGTCTCCTGAACGATCTCAGGACCCAAGAATTCCCTATCCCCAACTTCCGCCAAACATACAGGAGTCCTACATGGCCTACCATAAAGAGCCTCATATGTGCCATACCGATACTAGAGTGATAACTATTGTTGTAGGCGAACTCAACCAACGGCAGATGATCCACCCAACTTCCCTTGAAGTCTAAGACACAAGCTCTCAGCATATCCTCCATCACCTGGTTCACTCTCTCCGTCTACCCATCGGTCTGTGGATGAAAAGTTGTACTTATATCTAAGAAAGTTCCAAAAGCCCGCTGGAAACTACCCCAGAAATCTGAAGTGAAACGAGCATCTCGATCAGAAACAATCGACACTGGAACCCCGCGAAGTCTCACTCTCACATCGACGTACAACTTGCACAAAGTATCACCCGAGTATGTCTTCGACACAGGAAGAAAATGTGCCGACTTCGTCAGGCGATCAACAATCACCCACACTGCATCATGACTTTGCCTGGATCTAGGCAATCCAGTCACAAAGTCCATAAAGATTTATTCCCACTTCCACATAGGGATAGGTAATGGCTTCAACATACCTGCAAGTCTCTAATGCTCTGCCTTCACTTGCTGGCAGGTAAGACATCTGGACACACACTTTGCCACATCTCTCTTCATCCCATTCCACCAGAAATGCCTTCAAGATCCATATACATCTTGGTGCTCCCTGGATGTATAGTATATCGAGATCGATATGCCTCCTGAAGAATCTCCCCCTTGAGCTCATCACGGTCCAGAACATACAGTCTCGATCTCAACCTCAACCCACCGTTGGATCCCACTACCCACTCCGAAGGACAATCATCAATCAAATCAGCAACTAACTCTGCCAACCTTGCCCGAGAGAACTCATCCTGCGCTTGACCATGAATAATTCTGGAAATCAAAGTAGGCTGTACAGAAATACTACCTAGGAAGATTCCCCCCCCTCTTCCTAATGGTACAAGGTCAAACTCAGATGCTGTCTCTAACATGAGCCACTCCTGAACCATGGCAGAAGCAACAATACCCCTCGGCCTCCCGCTCAGGGCATCCTCCACTACATTGGCCTTCCCGAGATGATACTGCAAGGTGAAGTCATAGTCCTTTATGAGCTCCATCCACCTTCTCTGTCTCCTGTTCAACTCCTTCTGAGAGAACAGATACTTCAAACTCTTATAATCAGAAAAGAGTTCTAACTTCTCACCATACAAGTAATGCCTCCAAACCTTTAAGGCAAAAACCACAGCAGCGAGCTCTAAATCGTGAGTGGGGTAGTTTCTCTCATGAACCTTCAACTGTCTAGAGCCATAAGCAACAATGCCGCCGTGCTGCATCAACACACATCCCAAACCCTGATGAGATGCATCGCTATAGATGACTAAACCACCACCACTAGCTGGAATAATCAACACTGGAGCTGTAGTCAATCTAGTCTTCAGCTCAATGAATGCCTTCTCGCATTCCTCAGTCCATACAAACTGAACATCCTTCCTGGTCAACCTGGTCAAAGCCGAAGCAATACTAGAGAACCCCTCAATGAATCGCCGATAATACCCAGCCAACCTAAGAAATCTACATATCTCGGTGACAGTAGTAGGGCGACTCCAACTCATCACTGCCTCAACCTTTGAAGGATCCGCGGAGACCCCATCTTTCGACACCACATGACCAAGAAAATTGACCTCCTTCTGCCAAAACTCACACTTCTCAAACTTGGCATACAACTCGTTCTTCCTAAGAATCTGTAGCACAATCCTCAGATGTCTATCATGATCCTCCAAAGACTTGGAGTAAATCAAGATATCATCCACAAATACTACAACAAACTAATCCAAGTACAGCCTGAACATATGATTCATCAAATCCATAAAAGCTGCAGGCGCATTGGTTAGACCAAAAGGCATGACAACAAACTCATAATGTCCCTACCTGGTCCTAAAGGCAGTCTTAGGAATGTCCTGATCCTTCACCCTCAACTGGTGATAACCGGACCGCAAATCAATCTTAGAAAACACCATAGCCTCTTTAAGTTCATCAAACAAGTCATCAATTCTAGGCAAAGGATACCTATTCTTGATGGTGACCTTGTTCAACTGCCGATAATCCACACACAACCAGAATGAACCATCCTTCTTCTTCACAAACAAAACCGGTGCGCCCCAAGGAGAAACACTGGGTCTAATGAACTCCTGCCTAAGTAAATCCTCAATCTGAACCTTAACTCCTGAAGTTCCGCTGGCTCCATCCGATGCGGTGCCATTGATACAGGTGTTGTACTTGGTATCACATCAATAGCAAACTCCACTTCCCTCTTCGGAGGTAACCTCGGTATCTCCTAGAACACATCAATATACTCGGAAACAACAGAAATCTCTGCAATAACTGAAGTACTACTCACGGACTCTAAATGTGCCAATACTCCTGCCCTCATAGCAGTATCAGATCTCAGACACCTATAACAAAACACAGGCTGTCTAGGGATACGGAAAGACACAACCATCTCAAAACAATCAATCATAGCATGGTTCGGCCTCAACCAATCAATACCCAAGATCATATCGTACGTGTGGTCTGGACACAATCAAAGCTACAGAGAAATCTCTACCACAAATCACAATAGGGCATGCATCACAAACCATACTAAGATTAAGAGAAACACCCAGAGGCGATGTAACACACAAAGATCTAGCAAGAGGAGTCAAACCCAACCCGTCTACCATAGAACTAGATATGAAAGAATGAGATGCTCCCGTATCAAACAATACTCTAGCAAGGTAGTTGAAAATAGCTAAGGTACATTCCACCCCTGTACCTCGCTGACCCACAACGAATACTCTAGTCTGACCCAGAGGCAATAGTCTCTGTTGAGTCCTCTGTCCACCAACCTGAGGTTGGGTACACTCTCTTGCTAAATGCCCTGTCTATCCACATCAAAAGCAAGCTGTGGTCCTCGGCCTCGGGCACTCTCTAAAAGAATGGCCCACCTCTTTGCAGTTGTAACATCTCAAAGGTGCAGCCGTGGCTACCTGCCTGATAGGTGCAGCCCTAACAGGTGTAGCTGCTACTCTAGTTGGGGCCTGATGATAAGTCCGCTGTCTCTTCCAAGACCCGTCCCGATAACCCATCGAACTCCTATTCCTGGCAATCGCCTTCCCCTTCCCCTAAGAATCTCTCGAAGTCGAAGTTGCCAACTCATCCTGGTGAAGCTGGGTGTCCTGCTCAAGTGCCATGGCCTTAGCCACGATGAGTTCCACAGTAGTCAACTCCAGGGTACAATAGCATGCCTAAGAGAAGCTTCCAGCCTTCGCTGAAACTTCCCGGCCAAGCTCAGAGCATTCATCGGCTGCACGAAGCGATACAACTGCGAGAACTTTGCCTCATACTCTCTAACACTCATATCCCCCTGAGTTAGAGCAAGAAAATCCACCTATAACTGCTCCCTTACCACAGCCGAGAAGTACTTCCCACGGAAGAGTACAACAAAATCCACCCAGCTCATGGTGGTCAAATCTCTAGTCCTCTCTATGCCCTCCCACCATACTCGTGCCTCATCCTAGAATAGAAAGGTAACTATCTCCCTCTTCTCAACGTCGGTGCAGACGACCATCAGGAAGTAGTTCTCCATGTTCCTGATCCACTGATCAGCCAACATGCTGTCTATACCTCCCTGGAAAGGAACCGCTCCAAGCCTAGTAATCTCCTTTGCCAGTCGCGCTAGCCGAATGGCATCTACTACATCTACAATAGGTGGAACAGGTACAACATACGGTACCTCCTCATAGAACTCCTCCGCAGGAGGAACCCTGCCTCCACCCCTAGCTCTACCCCCTCCTCAGGGCCTACCTAGACCTCGAGCTCTGCCTCTCGGAGGATCCATCACCTGAGAAGCATAGCAACACTTAGTAACTACTTGTATAAAACTTAAACACAAGTATAAGTTGAATACAAGACCATGCATACCAAGATACTAAAACAAGGAGGGCACACAAAGCTCCAAAGACAACCTAGCGTTCGTGACAACACCTAGCACTCCAAATACCCAATGACTATATCAATACCGAAGAGTATAGGATGGGAATCCGCTGCAGACGGGCCATCACTCGAGTAGTATTGATTGTAACCAAATATGTACCTTACGCTCTGATACCAAACTGTCACGCCCCGAATTTAAAATGAATATATTCAAAATCTGAAATGCGATAATTAAACCAATTCTTAAAATTACAAGAAACTTTTTCAGATAATTCAAAGTAATAACTACAAGTGTTTACAAAAATCTAGAGAATGGATATACAATGTAAACACTCACTAGGAGCATACCAAAAATAAAGCAGCACGTAAACCAAAAGTAGGTTATGAACCTAATGCTGCAGCACTCCTCGCCTTGCTCTCAACCCTGGTAGTCTTGACCTGCAGGAACAACCGCTACACCATGGAATAGTGCACCAGGATTGCAAACACAACCCGCTAAGCTTTTGAAGCTCGTATGAGTAAACTCAAATCAATTGACACAACCCAACATACAATCATACTAGTTAACAATTAGTAATCCCTGCATCGAAAGTTTAGTTCAGGAGATCACCAAAGTCACCCAATTCAAATTATAGTAATCCCTGCGTCGAATTTTAGTTTAGGAGATTATAATTAAATCAACAATAGAATTCATAGTATTCCAATTCTCACATATGAATTAAAGAAAGAACACCAGAAACATTCTCTGAAAACTACGTACTCATGATGCAGTAAAGTCGTTACCACCATGACGGTACGTAAACATAGACTACACACCCATGATGCAATAACCCAGTTACCATCATGAAAGTTTGCAAACACTAAGAGTTGGCCGGGAAAGGTCGCCGGAGTTAGGGACAGAGCCGTAGCCGACCACAGCCAATGACGTCGGGGCTGGGCTTCTCCCCTTCATTTCATCATTTTGAGCAACTTTCATAACTAGCACGAAGTGATCGAAAATTACCAAAACAGTCCGGTTTGGCCGAAAAATCTACAGAAAATGGCAAGGCCTCCGACGAGCATGAAATCAATCACTTCAGGTGCTGTCCTTCTTCGTGCCTGTCCGGAAACTCAAGGTGAGTTCAACAAGCCAAGAACCTCGAGTTTTGGTGGCCGGTAGCTCGAGATATTCACTTCGCACTCAAAATGGCCAGAAATGGAAACAAGCTTCCCGCCGCTGCTACAAGCTGTGCCACAGCTCAAGGCTGCCACTGGCAGCTGAGCAAGGTCTAGCCAAAGCCGTGGGAGGTGGTTTTACGTCTTGAGGTGGCCGGAGGAGGAAGAGATCGGCTGGAGAATCTTTGCTCTCTTCTTGCTGGGTTCGACCGTGAGAAACAGGAGAGAGGATGAACAACAGTTTCCCAAAAAAAAGAGGCCGGACTAAAATGGTAAGTTTCCAAAAAATGCTAGGGTTTTTTCCTTTATATACCCGAAATGGAAAATTCTTGTAAAAGTCATAACTAATTCATTCAAATTCCGATTCTTGTGTTCCGCATGGGCATGGACTTGTATTGACGTGCTCTACAACTTTTATGAAGGAGGTTTTCCCAAATTCCTTATGCATAAAAAGTAGATTTCTAAAATCGAACGTTTCGAGCTTTCGTTACTTCTTTTTATTTCGACCTCCCGATAAAACACGGAAGAACTAGTATTCCAGACTAAAATTCGCACAATTAAACTTTATTAATTCCACGCAAAATACATGAAATTAAATTGGAAAACGAGGTCATTACAATACGATTCTGATTTCTTGTGTAGTCTGTGTGAAATGCTGTAGTTAGAAAATTTTGGTGTGGTGCACAGGAAAGAGATTCACGAAATAAATGGATTACCACCAAGTGGAGTGGTAGAGGGTACCAGGGTGGCGATACTAGGTGGGGTACCTGTATCCATATTCGAATAAGGCAGGTGGTACTTGAGATGTGGAGGCTATTCCAAAATGCACATGGATCACTCAAAGTGCGAGTGCGACCATTGTTGGTGGTTGAATTTCATTCTGTATGGTTGACTAGCTCATTGTTTTGTGGAGGCTTTATGGAGAGAGCAATTCTTGTTGGGGATCGAGAATTGGATTTGAGCATGATTTATCCGTACTTGTTGGTGTGGTACATTTAAATTTCGGGACGAAATTTCTTTAAGGGGGGAGGAATGTGATGCCCCGGAAATTCGTATTTATTTTCTAAGGATTTTCTGGAATCTAAATTGTGATTATTGGACGATTTCGTGGCTCGTGGATGGAGCGGAAGTGTTTCGGGAGAATAATTATTCGAAGAATATGGTTTTAGGGAGGTTGCAAAGGTTGACTTTTTATTCGTTGAGATTCTCCAGAAACTTTCTTCACAAAAGTTGTAGAGCGCGTCGATACGAGTTCATGGACATGTGGAACATATCAATCGGAGTTCGTATGAGAAAGTTATAAGCATTTGAAAATTTGGAAAGTTATATATATATGGGTTTCCATTTTTGGAAATTTCCATTTTTATTTTCGGAAGTTTCCAAAACCGGAAACTCAGAAACTCTTCTTTCTCTCTCCTCACCCGCGTCTGACCCGACCCGAACCCGGAGATCCGACCCGGCTTTTCCGACCAACTCCGGCGACCTCTACCGATGAAACTCTCCAGATCGGTTCGCAACGTACCTTGCTCCGATCGTCCCCTCTAGCATCCTCTTGCGGCGATTCTCAGTGGTGGCGGCGATAGAATGAGGCGAAGTTTGAGGATTTCTGACCCGATCGGTTCCCCGATCTTCGACGACGGCGGGGCTTCAAGTTTCCTTGGGTGAGTTCAGATGAGCCTCCTTGATCGATCTGTGGGGGTTGTTTGGATCGATTCACGTGAAATTTGGTTCAACTCAGATTGAAAAGTAATCCACGGGTTGCGAGGTAGTTTTCAACCCTTTATGCTTGTTTTCTGACTTCGAGCTAGTTATGAAAATTCACGAGCATGCTTAGATGAATAGCTTTGATGTTGGAAGTTTTGTGAAATATTGAGTTTGGCTGTCGGCGTTCTGGTGGTTTTCCGGCCATGTAGAGAACTATTTTTGGTATTATATATGTTCTACTCGTTGATACGAGCGTTTTGATATATAATATGCAAATTTTGGAGTTCGAATGGATTTATTATGATTTTTACGGTTTCATACCGATTGATTTATTTGATCCTTAAGGATTCGAGCTTCCGATAGACTTGTGGTTTGGACACATCGATCGTAGAAGTGTTCTAGAGACTTAGGGAGGTCTCGAATATAGTTTCGCCTTGATTGGCCTTACTTTTGGGAATTTGGTTCAAAACGGGGGTTTCGAACTTTAATCACTTTATGATTCGTGCACTGAATCAAGACCCTATGTGTTCAAGTGCTTATTGGACTTGTTGAACAGATTGTGGTGATTGTACTTGTTTTGTTTCTCGTGTAAAGACGCAGCGGGATTCAAAGGTGAGTAAATCTCACGATATTTGTTATGAGCATGATCGATATTCGTTATGAGCACGACCGATATTTGTTATGAGCAAGATTACCCTATTGTCTTGGAGTTATTAGGTTAACTATGACTATAGTTGGTATTAGTAGTATTCCTGAGCGAATGACTACGTGTGTGTATATATATATATATATATTTACGTGAAATATTTATGCATTGATGAATCTTTGTGATGATTGCCATGTGAAGTTTGTGTAGGAATATTTGTGTAATGAATTGTTGGAATCAGTGTGATGATCCTTCAAAATCTATGTGATGATTAGATGGACAATTGCTATCTAAGTGATGATCCTTGAAATCTATGTGATGATCAGTAGGACAATGGCTATCTGCGTGATGACCGGCAAAATCTATGTGATGATCAGCTGGACAATTGCTATCTAAGTGATGATCCTTGAAATCTACGTGATGATCAGATGGACAATTGCTATCTAAGTAATGATCCTTGAAATCTATGTGATGATCAGTAGGACAATGGCTATCTACGTGATGACCGACAAAATCTATGTGATGATCAGCTGGACAATTGCTATCTAAGTGATGATCCTTGAAATCTACGTGATGATCAGATGGACAATTGCTATCTAAGTAATGATCCTTGAAATCTATGTGATGATCAGTAGGACAATGGCTATTTGCGTGATAACTGGCAAAATCTATGTGATGATCAGCTGAACAATTGCTATCTAAGTGATGATCCTTGAAATCTACGTGATGATCAGATGGACAATTGCTATCTAAGTGATGATCCTTGAAATCTATATGATGATCAGTAGGACGATGGCTATCTGCATGATGACAGGCAAAATCTATGTGATGATCAACTGGATAATTGCTATGTAAATGATGATCCTTGAAATCTATGTGATGATCAGTAGGATGATGAATATCTGGATGATGATCAGTGGAATCTGTGCGATGATCAGTGTGATGATTGCTTGGTAACGGAGCTGAATTGTTATTAAGTTAACAAAATTGAGAAGACTTTTGTGATGACCGGGGCTACCTACAGACGTCAGAGTGTGAGATGACGCTGACTACTTTGACTTGAATTGCTTGACTTAATGTGACCTCCTGAACTAAATTATATGCAGGGCTTACTATGAATTGTTTTGCTTGTTTTGAAATGTGACTGCTTTGTTTCTTCTTGATTGTATTGATTGATGGTTTGATTTATCTAAAGAGCCATAATGGTGACAAATTCTACTCTGTGGTGAGGATATGAAGGTAATTCATTGATTTTCACCTTTGATGTCATGTTGATGACCAAAGCTCGTAGGGGGAAATAGGGAATGAGTGTGATTCTGGAATTCACCATAGGGCGTTAGGATGGCATCAAACATTGCTTGAGGATGTCTTGTTTGACTGAAATTTGTGTAATTGGATGCTAGGATTAAGGATCTGAGCATGAGACTTTAGTCATCAGTTGACTTACGTAAACACGATATGGAAGGATATGGAATTGATGATCGTAGGTGTGGGATATGTGCATATCATTGTTTAGGTTGAGGTGACTTAAGAAATGTGTTTTGCTTTGTGGTTTTGAGTGTACTCATACGGGCTTGCAAAAGCTTACGGGTTTGTTGTGTGGCAACCCGGTACACTATTCAAACGGTGTAAGGGTTAATCTTGCAGGTCAAGATAATCGGGGCTAAAGCTGGGTAGCGCCTTTGCAGATTTACGGTAGGAAGCCATCTTTGTGACTTTACCATTGATAAGGACTTCCGTTGTATAGTTACTCTGAGCAGCATTTACGTTTAATTTTGTTGTTGACAATTTAATTCGTAAGCTTATGTAATATGTGACTCTATGGAGCGGGTCAATATTGTCACAGTGGGTTCAGGGCATCAATATGTAATTGGTTTAAAAGGAAAAAATTTTACAGGTATTTTGTATTAATAGCCAAACGTTCACACATATATAATTGTGGGATTGTATATCGATTTTTATTTGTATTAAAAATAAGGGGCGTGACACACAATATGACTAATCCACAATTCGCAATAAGTGAATCGGAGCTAAATCTTCTTAAACTAAATTACATTCAATATTGTAATGGTCAACTAGCTAACTAATACGTTGATTGAATACAATAAATATAGAAATATACAACATAAGTCAAGGTAGAATAAGGAAAACTTTAATTAATTTTTAACAAAACCATTAATTGGGGAAACCACATAAATTTTGGATTCCAAAAAATAAATATTTATGTATGTTTCTAGTCCAATATTAATTTTCTACCGTTTTGCATGATCTAAGGAGCATATATATATATATATATATATATATATATGATCATTTGCTTGTTCAATTTCACCCTAAGTGATCTAAAAAATGTCTGATCCTTATCCTCCCTGTGATACCGGACTGTTTGGATGCCCCAGTCAAAGTTTGTACTCTCTCTCTCTCTCTGTGAATACTTGTAGGCTTTTCATATTTTAATACTATTGTTTGATTTTTCACAGGATACAAACATTCGTGGCCCGAGCTCGTTGGAAAGCCTGGGAAATTAGCTAAACAAATAATAGAGAAGGACAACCACTTTGTTACAGTCTTGATCCTTAAACCAGGCGACTCAATAACTGGAGATCGTTGTTGCAACCGTGTTTATTTTTGGGTGGATGACCATGGCAATGTTACAAGCTACTATCCACCTAGAACAGGATAGCGAGGAACCTTGTGATATGTACCCTAAAGAATAATGATGTATACCTTGTGATCGATCACCAGTGAGCCCAACTTATTTAAAATAAATTCCCAATAAATCATAACTATATGTTACCCATTGATGATATGAAATACAATATTTCTCAAATGAGATTGAATGTGAAGTCCAATATTTCTCAATTTTTTTTTGTTTTCTAAAATTTCTCAAATGTTTTTTTTAAGTAAAAATTTATATACCATGTCTGAAGTATTTTTTTTTCTCCTATTTTAGATTGTATGGAACCAACGATTTTCGAGTTGTTGTATTAGGTATGATCTTAGATTTATTCACGTAAGTAATAAAAAAAATTAAACTAAAAATGGGTTGTGCTAATTTTTTTACAACAGATAGTTGTTATTCATAAGCACGGAAAGTCGTTCTAGATTCATTTACAATATCCTAGTATTTCCATATAGTACTTCAAGTAGTAAACATTTTTGAAGAAAATAGAAAATTGTGATATGTAAAACGAATAAATAATAATGTTGACCACCAAAACTATACATGTATATTGGGGTATGAAGACTTGATGATATACAGGGAGAAATAGTCATAATTGGTATATTATACATAGTGAAAAATAAATATTTTTTAAGAAAAAGGTAGAGCCGGGTAACAAAATATATTGAGATAGTAGAGAGGGATGAAGAGTAATAATGTGGAAGAACTATTGATGATTCTATTTTTGTATAAAGAACATAGGAGTTTTGTTGTTAAGCCAATAGACATGAGTCATATCACAAGTGCGGAAGACAATGTGGAGGGGGATTTTATCCTTATTTGTGCAGAAAACTAAAAATATCATTCTAAGTGTAAAACACTTATTGATGTATTTTTGTGCATTTGTAAATGTTATCACGGTCTTTTAAGCACTATGACATGATATTTCATTTCCTTAGCTATTTAGCTATATCCTCATAAAATTCATTTTTAAGATGACAATGTACATAATTAAAAGGAGACTTGAAATAACGGCGACCTTGGGAAATATTTTTCCCAAGTAAGTTTAAAACTCGTGTAGATTCTTGTATATATTTAATTGTTGTAAATTAAAAACTATGCTATATATATATATATATATATATTGCTCATTTTCAGAAGGAATTCCGTAAAAGTTTAGGGAATTGAATTTACAATGGCAATTCTTATATAGGAATTACACAATATGACTGATCCACAATTCGCAATTAGTGAATCGGAGCTAAATCTTCTTAAACTAAATTACATTCAATATTGTAATGGTCAACTAGCTAACTAATACGCTGATTGAATACAATAAATATAGAAATATACAACATAAGGCAAGGTAGAATAAGGAAAACTTTAATTAATTTTTAACAAATCCATTAATTGGGGAAACCACATAAATTTTGGATTCCAAAAAATAAATATTTCTGTATGTTTCTAGTCCAATATTAATTTCCTACCGTTTTGCATGATCTAAGGCGCATATATATAAATATATATGAACATTTGCTTGTTCAATTTCACCCTAAGTGATCTAAAAAATGTCTGATCCTTATCCTCCCTGTGATACCGGACTGTTTGGATGCCCCAGTCAAAGTTTGTACTCTCTCTCTCTCTCTGTGAATACTTGTAGGCTTTCTCATATTTTAATACTATTGTTTGATTTTTCACAGGATACAAACATTCGTGGCCCGAGCTCGTTGGAAAGCCTGGGAAATTAGCTAAACAAATAATAGAGAAGGACAACCACTTTGTTACAGTCTTGATCCTAAAACCAGGCGACTCAATAACTGGAGATCATTGTTGCAATCGTGTGTATTTTTGGGTGGATGACCATGGCAATGTTACAAGCTACTATCCACCCAGAACAGGATAGCGAGGAACCTTGTGATATGTACCCTAAAGAATAATGATGTATACCTTGTGATCGATCACCAGTGAGCCCAACTTATTTAAAATAAATTCCCAATAAATCATAACTATATGTTACCCATTGATGATATGACCAAACTCCTATGTTCTTTATACAAAAATAGAATCATCAATAGTTCTTCCACATTATTACTCTTCTTCCACTTAACGATCTTCGGTAAGTGGGAAATATCAAGCCTCGCACGTGCAAAGTCTTTCCACGCACGATACTTTGGGGGCAACTGTTGGAGAAATTTTAAATACACATCCCTAATCACTTAATACACATTCCTATTATTTTATATTTCAAATTAGATTTTTTAGGTAGGTTGAATGACCAAAACAGACATCTATGCATTAGAAAGAAAGAAAAAAATAGTCATATTTTCCTTATATAGAATAAGATATGTATAAATAGTTAGATAAACATAACAAATTTCTATACATGGCCTCCTAATTTAGTACAAGAATAAAGTTAGAAACTATCTAATTTATTTTTTTCTTAAATAAATTGTAATTAAATGAGGTTAGAAGCCATAATATTTAGAATTACAAAATCAAAGACATTAAATGTTTTTAAAATGGATCGTTTTACTCCCTTTTTTGGTTAATTTCATTTTCTTTCTTTTTTCTAAGAGATACGATTAATCCATTTATTTTCTAATATAAAACATCACGGGTGAAAAAACTTTGTAATTGTTAATTTGTTTGGCCTCTCTAATGACAACTTTGTAGTTCCACCATTGGAGAGAAACTAGTGATATGGTTTTGGTTAAATGTTCAACTCATAATTTTATACTTGATCAACATGATGTTTGGTGGATGAGAACTCAAATAATATAAAACCTATTTATATGCATCTATTTAAAGGGAACAATAATAAATCTTTATGGATTTCTGAATAAGTAACACAAGTAATCAATATGGTCATTTAAAAACATCAATATACTAGAATATACTAATCATATTAAATAGTAGCCTTAATATAGTCAAATAATAGGATATTTCATGATTTTTGAGATTAAGGATATTTTAGGTACTTTGGGTTGTGTATTTAGTAGAATATTAGAATGAGAAATTAAATGGTGGTGTATTAAGTATGGAGTGTGTATTAAGTAATTAGGGGTGTGTATTTAAAACTTCTCCAACTGTTGAGACGTAAAAAAAAAAAATTGAAAATTGGTTGCTACATATATACAGCTGCCGTGGCAAAGAAAAAAGAAATACATGTAGATAAGCTTTGTCACATATCTTTGACCAAGTTTAAACAGCAAGCAAGGGGGTTATTCAATTATATTACAAAGTCTTTTGGTTTTGAATGACGTCAAGGATAAGTTTTGCTAGCTTTGAGTCTTTGACTAATCAAGTGTTGGTTAACAGATTGGCCAGTTCAGATATACATGAAGATAACAAGTGATAAGGATAGACTTGTTATTCAAATTCAAATACAAAATACAAGTAGTTATCACTATCCGGTTACACCTATCCAATGACTACTATATATAGGCAGCAACACCGGAGAGAAAGAGACGGAGAGAGCCACGAAGAGAGAGGAGAGAAATATTCAGAAAACAAGAGGCCAAGACTCTGCCAAAACAGAGAGAGAAATCAAAGCAGCTCAAAGGGAGAAGTTCAGGTATACACTGCATCATGCTGCTCTTGCTTGTTTCGGCAGGGAATTAACAGGTTTTCTTCAAGCAAAAGGGGGGATGTTCATAAACAACCAACACCCTTTTGAGACAACCATGGTCGTTCAAGAACGGCCGAGCAATCTTCTCTTGAATTAAGACTAACATGGTCGTTCATGAACGGCCAACGTCTTAATGCAACACTGCTGCTGGGGTTTCAAATATTGGAACATAGGGTCGTTCATGAACAGCTGAGTTCCGATATCACAACCTATGCAATGCATCCACTGCCTTCAAACTTAGAAATACATAAAAAGCTTCCTGCCTTGTTTTTCTCCTTCCACCACAAGACGCCATATTGACCTCCTTTAAATTCGGCAATACCGATCGCATAAGAGAGCTCCCCTACTTCTGCTTTTCATCCACCACCACTTCCAAAAAGAAATACATAGCCTAAACTACCACAACCAAAAATGTGAAACAGAGTAGCACAAGGCCTCACCCTTAATATTTCATCCATGTATCCTGCAAACAGAAAGAAATAACAAAAGGAGGTTAGAATGCTGAGCCGTATATACAAGGCTTTCAGTGGTTAATTGAAAAAGCAAAGTCATGTTGATTTAATTAACAAGAAATACCAGTTGGGACAAGCTAAATTCATGAATGCTTTGTTAAAGCGGTGGTGAGTGGTATTGACAATTAAAACAAAACTGGGAGTAGTCATTTCGATTCGGTGGTGTGATCAAATGAAGTGAAACTTCAATTGTTCCTATACATGGTCAGAGGCAAAGCTATGGATGGCAAGTTTAATTATATGGTTTCTATGGGACTAACGTGGTGGCAGCAATTACAAACTCAAAGTGCAGCAAGTTTAATGGAAGTGATGGATAAAGGCAAAACATAAAGCAAACAGCCTCACCTTTCTAGAATTTTAATTATGGAGGAATGTCCTAAACATGCAGACAATGACAAAGGGCTTTAAATATGGGCTCTTCAAAACATACTGCAAGTCTGAGTCCTCAAAATTATAATTGAATATATGTAAGCTTTTAAGCATATATATTTGATTATGAAGTTATGGTGTGCCTTAGATGCAAAAGACAAAAGACAAAAGACTCTAGAATCTTTTGTAATTAAGTCATGGTCCAAAGAATGAAATCATGCTGTAGGTTTATTCTAAACGACAAAATGATGGGAGCCAATTTCCAGGGCCTTTGAAAAGAGATGAATCATGCAATTAAATCGATGGCAAACATAATACTTGATTCCAAGTTTGAAGCAGTGGTTTAAAAAGAATATTTGATGGATTGTGGCATTCACAGAAGAGTCGTACCACTAGAAAAGTTGCAGTAACTTTTCGTTCTTGCTCACCAACTAATCGATCGAGTGCCGTAATGGGGAATTGAACCTGCAGCGGCAGAGAATCAAATTTGGGAGTTTTAGTCAGTGTTTCGATGGATCGAAATCCATTAAGAAGAAAGATAGAGGCCTTACCCAGTTCGTAACTATAGCATCACAGGCATGCAATCCGCTATTTATGCAGAGCCAAGCTTCAAGTCTCCCTCTCCAAGACGAATTGTAAGAATTCGCTTCCATCTCCAACACGATCTCTGCTAGCTCGAGGCAATGACGAAGGATCCCACTTTTTCTGATGTGAGGATGGAGTTATCAGTTTAGTCTCATGGATGGAGTGGGCCTTACAATTGGGCCTAACGCATAATAAAGCTAAAGGCCTGGAAAGGAAAGTGGGTGTCCAAATCATTTGGGCCTGACCCAGCACGGAGCTAAATGCCCAGAGCTCAATATTCAGGCCCAGTCAAGTTCGTTTGTTGACAACATAAAAGACCATTCACACGGCCCAATACAATATTCAACATACCGGCAAATTTTAATTCCGGCATCTGTAGAAGAAATACGTTCGACGAATTCAAAATAAATACGTGTACATCCGTCGACACAAAAAAAATTCTCTCACCACCAGAAATACAAAATTTCAAGAACCACAATAGTTTGATCCCTCCCCGAGGGTATGTAGGCAATCTAGCGACCCACTAGATGCAACTGCAATTCCAAATAAAATCCATGACTCCCTGGTTCATCCAATCTGAATCCCTGACCTCATCAGTCAAATTCTGCCAATCACTCTTTCCAAATAAAATCCCTGACCGCATCAGTCAAATTCCGCCAAACACCAGGAAACGTCATAGCCTCCCCAAACAAATCCAAAACAAATAGAATCCCTGGTTCACTCACACCAAATTCGTCCAAACACTATTCCTATTCCAAAAAGCCATGCCCTCCAATGAGTCATTCACCCATTGGAAATCTTGAACTACGAATGGCTTGATCCCTCTCCCAGGATACGTAGGCAACTCATTCAGACATTCAGGTGCAGCCACAAAAACAAACAAACACACACATCCCTACCATTGATTTCTTCATAATAGGAATCAAAGGGTGTTTCCCTATAATGGAGATTGTAATTAAAAGACACATTCTGTCTTGAATGGGTCGAACCCGAACTAATTAAAACTCTATTCCTTTAATGAATACGAGTGAAATTATGTTGGGTGATATTTTCGCTCACTGTGTGCAATTTTTCCTCAACATAATTTTTGGCACACCGGTGGGACACATTCTCCTTTCATCTCCTTTATGAAGATACTAATGTATTTTGTGTGCGTGTTTCTCAGGAAACAAGACAATGGCACCACAAGTTACCATGTTCTTCCACAAGCTCCCAGCAGTTGGCGACAACACAAAAAGGACTGGTCATCGTATGTCCTTTGTGATTGGTCATGCACCCATCACCCGAAGCATGACGAAGCCTAAGCTTGGAGCCAAATAGGACAAGAAGGCTGTCAAGGTTGTCAAGACTCAGATCGTTAAGACCCCTTCAAAGAATGCCATCAGAAACCAGAGGAAAAGAGCAGCCAAGGCTCAGAGAAAAGAGACGTTGAGGCTAAAACAATTGAGGCCATCTTGGCGGAAATTTCTTAGTTAACACCAACTCTGGTCAAAACCACCAACACTCCCAAGACTCCTTCAGCTACTAAGGTCCACATGCTAGCTCATTTCATGGTTCGACTATCCCGGTCTATCTACCTAGCACTGAGAGTATGATGGTGACCTCTACTGAGGAGAAGGATGAAGACGAAGCTTCAGTGGCTCAAGAATCCACCACCTCTTCACAAAGAGTTATCATACGGGAAGGTCAAAACATCGACCCAAAGCAAATAGCTGAAGGGGTAATCAAGGCCCTCGATGCACCATCAAAGCACGCAGGGAGGCCAAAGGGGGCTAGAAACAAAGAGTATTCGGTTTTTAAAGATGACACTTACTCGGGGCCAGTCACCAGCAACAAGGCTCACAAAATGACACCTAGAGATGCTTCTTCAGTGGGTACTGCATCAGAAGATGAGGGACAAATGTGGAAAGATAATCCATTCTATGAGACATCTGAAATAGAAAGGGTGTCCCATCAGTAAAAATCACAAATTGACAGCTCCTCACAGGGTTCAGAAAGCAGTGAAAGTAGAGAGCCTAATGATGCAAGAGTGCTGGTAGCTAACCTGCAAAGCCCGGAAGAGCAGATGCAAGAGTTGCAGAGAAGGTTAGCTCAGCTATCCGAAGGCAAGAGGAAGAGGCCAAGAGGTGTGCTGAAGTAGAAGCAGCAGCAGCCAAAAAATTGGAAGAGAAAGAAGCTGAAGTAGCTGCATTGATAGCACAACTAGCCTTAATGGCCAGTAACAAGAACAGGGGCAAAGAAATATTCCAGTATTCAGAACAGAAACATGAGGAACATGAAGATTCTTTAGGCAGCTCAAACACATTCTCTCCGGACGACATCAAGATAATGATAGCCGAGGGGATTAAAGAATTTCAGTTATCGCTGAATCCGCCTGTAATTGGGTATAGGAAGCCATACCCTCTCCATTATGACACCATACCTTTCCCCAAAGGGTATCAGAGGCTCACTTTCGATAAGTTTGATGGGATAAATGGCTCTCCCCACGAACATTTGGCCCACTTCCACTCAGCTTGTGGAGAGACTTCTCAACTGGATGCCTTTTTGGTTAGGCAATTTGTTCAGTCCCTTAATGGGTCTGCATTCACATGGTACATCGAACTTTAGCCAGGGTCCATTACAACATGGGACGACATGCAGAGAGCATTCTTGGCACAGTTTGTCAGTTCCAAGAAAAAGGTCTCAATCATTGACTTGGCTAATGCAAGACAAAAGGTGGGGGAAAATGCCAATGACTTTATCACAAGGTGGAGAAGCTTGAACCTCCAATGCCCTGAGAAGCTGACTGAACAGTCCGCAATTCAAATGTGCGCCAACAACTTGCTTCCGGATATTGCGACATTTGTTGTCACCGCAGAGCCTCAAACTTTTGACGCATTAGTTTCAAAGGCTAGTAATGTGGAAAGACTGATAGCTCGCCAAAAGACGCTAACTCTAAAAGTTCAGGCTGGGGAAAAGAAAAATGACCTCAATAAATCTGCAGTGAATAAGGGAGAGTCAATGGCCACCTTCATCAAAACGGAAAAGAACAATGCGGGCAGCAGTAATCAAAGAAGGGATGAGCGACCACGGGGGCTCATATGGATTTCTGCTATCACCAAGTCAAATACCAGCCAATGTCAATAGCAAACAACCAATAATTGTCAACACCTCGCGCTACCGATAACAAAAGATATACCCAAAATCAAAGATTTCATTTACTTCAAAGGCTGTGCGGCTAATAGCAATACATCAAAGCCCATTCATTATAAAATACTATACACAAGGATGTTCTAGATAAATTAATATCATTCCTCCGACAAGCCTGATCCTTTGGAATTTGAGGAGCCTCGAAAGAAGATCACTGCCGCCGGCGCTAAAGGGCTTTTCTGACAGGCTAGTCCAATTCTGGTGGGAAAGACTGGGGGACAAACTCACTCTTTGCCCCATCGCCGCCCAATCTCCATCATTGTACCCACGCCGCACCACCAACGATAAGTGCCCTTGGGTTTCTCACTTGAACGGAGGTTCAGTTCCCCAGAGCACCGATTGCTCAACCCCTCAAGTGATGGAAGGGCTGAGCCTGCCTCAAATCAGGCTATAAAGCCTATAACACAGGCATGAGATTAAGCTATAAAGCCCAAAAATTTGAATGCAAGAACTAATGGTTGGAATGAGTGATTTGACAAGCAGAAGCAAAATGAAGAACAAGAAAAATGCCATGTTATGGGTTTGCTCCACCCATTTATAGCGAAGGAGCTGTTACCAAAACCGCCTCAGAATACCCAAAGGTCACACCACTTTAATGACCTGTAACAATGACGACATTGAAAATAGACAAGACAGTTAATACATTCAATACATGGGGGACTATCGCCCATCGAGATAACCACTCCCAACAAATGACTTTCCATATTTCCAAGAGAAGTAAAAATCAGAAAATTGGCAAACAACCAATATCCCAATAAAATCCAAAGTACTTACAAGTCAGCAAACCTATTGCTGACCCAAACCAAAATAGCTACGAAGGAAAACTAAGTCTCGCCCTCGGCACTACACGCTCACTCGCCCTAGACATCAAGCCCTTCAACATTATCGCCCTCGTCACTATGTGCTTACCTAGCCTCTGTCTCAAACCCTTCAATGTCATCACCACCTTGCATCGTCTCCACAACCAGAGCCTCGCCACCCTCACTAACACAGGCATCAACATCTCCAACTCCCTGGCTCTCTCGTCGGTGGTTCCTGGATCATAACACCGCCACTGACACTACTTTGTTCCCTATCAGCCTTTTTCTCCTGCATATCGCGAACCATCTTATCATGATCAAGCCAACCCCCAGCACGTCCCTCGCGAATCCAGTGAAGGGAACCTTCTGAGAATGCCCAATACAGCCTCGCCTGGAAGTGGGGCAATAACAAGTACTCATCGACGACACGAAATGCACCATCCCTCTTGGCCTTCTTGAGTTTGTCTACATGGGTCTCTGCTTATGCATGAAGAAGGAGGCAGTCATCAGCAAAAGAGCTGACCCGAGACCACTCATCGGCCACCTCCTTCATCAAGCGCTCGAGCTCCCACATAACGCTCGACAACCCTTAAGCGATCTACTTTTCCCTACAAAATCCCTAGCTGCCCCTCTAGCTCAGTAACGCAATCAAGATAAGGTGCTAACTGGCTAAGCTTTGCAGCATTGCATCATGGCACTCTAACTCGGCATCTCTCTCTCGGACCTACCTTTCCAACTCTTGCAAATGCACATCCACATAGCAGAATTTCTCTCTAACCTCCTCCAGGGCCTGCGCTCCCAGCTCAGCATGTTGTAACCTCCTGATAAGGTCCAAGTTGGCATCCCTCAAAGGACCAAGAGCCTCCTCGGCCTCTCGCCGCTGGGTTTCCTCCACAGCCAATAACTGCTCCAGCTCAATTCTCCTCGCAATGCCTTCATTGATCGCCTGCCTTATCTCCTCGCTGCCAACCCTATCGCCCTCCAGCAAGTCCTTGAGCTCTTGGGCCCTCCGTCTTTCCCCCTCCAAATTGCCCCTGAGCCGGGCAATCTCCAGATCAAAATATTCCAGCAGCTCCGACGACGCCTTGTAATTCGTATTCACAGCCTACACACAACAACCACATGAGTAACACAGAACAACGATACAACCACTGGCAACATAAATGTACACTTATCCTCAACAACCTCTCTTGACCATCGCGATACCTAGCTCGAGGATCTTCAGTATTAATCAGGCACCGATCACAGTGATAGTTGCGCAGGTCCGCCACCATGTGTAGGATAGCGCCATCAGTAATGCCAATTTCACCAAGAGTACAGGCAAGGCCTCTAGCCACTTCATCATAAAAGTGTTGAGACCCCTCACTCATGGACCTCGATCAGGCTGTCCCATCAACCAAGACCCCTTTCCTCCACGAGGATCCATTCACCCCCATCGGGAGACTCCCGAGACGAATCTGTGAGGCAGTCTTCTTCCTCTGACTTGCAGCGCCATCAGTACGCGCACATGTACCGATATCTTGGGCTCCTTACCCCTAGGCCGGCTAAGCACAAACTGCCACCTCAGGCCACCGGAATATTTTCACCATCACCACGTGCGCTGGCATCTCATTGCAGATCTCCAACGTTAGTAACCACCTCTCCACCAACGGCCTGACTAGTCGCTGAGCATCGCCACTATAAACGATGATCACTCCTATGATTTGGGACCCCCGATATCGGCACCAAGAACACCCTCCAACTATTCCTAGACAACATCTTCCACCAAGTGAACCCTCGCGCCGACATCACTCTGCCACCTCTCAACTTCCTCAAATAATTCCTCTACAGAAATCTCCACTTCAATGGGGGGTGGAACCTGCTGCCCTGCCTCAACATCATGGGAGGCCTATCCGATATCGCGAACCCTTTCCTTCACTTGCACATGGGGGGACTGCCTAGCCTCCCCACTTGGAACTTGGGTAGATGATCCTCCCTCAACCACCTGAACTCGAGGGGACTGCCTCCCCTCTCCTCCAATCTGGGGCGACCACCTCTTCTGTTCTATTTGATCCTGAGGACGCTACCTCACTTCGCTAGCTTGAACTGAACGACTCTGTCTCGCAGGCCTATCTTGGACCTCGCCAACATGAACACCTGTTAGTGCCCCTTCAGCATCCACTAGCCCGGTTATAAAGGAACTGCACCATCCTATCAGGGAACCTATCGTACATGTCTCACAGCAACTGCAGGACTACACGATAACCGGTATCGTAAACCTTCCTTGTCTACAAGTTACGGATCGCCCTCCTAACTGCCTCGGAATCGAAACCAGTTCCTCAATAATGGCATCAGTAGCCTCGTCAGCGTAAGGGGCGTCACTTTTTCTAGCAGCCTCAGCCTCGTTCGGCATTTTGGCTACAAAAAGAACAAAACATGTCAGGAATGCGATACCGATATGACACTAATTACAAGAGCAAAACCTCACCAGGACGCCTTCCCAATTGCCATCTCTTGTATATCACAAGCCTACACAGGAGGTCAAACCCTCTCTTCCCCAAAGAGAACTTGCCTAACACCCTCATGATGCGTTTACTCTCCAACTGGCTAAGGTTAGATTCTTGCCTCACTAAGAATGAAAACAAACATTGTTAGCACACATCCATAATAGTCACACCAAAGACATCATCATGTGACTCACCAATGGGCTGGAATTGGGTAGGAACCCAATGGGCTATATCGGGGTTCTGCCAAGACCACCAATGAGACAAGGCTTACTTCTCCATCGAGTATAAATATTGGACGGTAGGTCATCAATGATAACGCACCCAAGCAAATTCACGCATCCGGTATCACCAGTATTCGTTGAATATTGCATCTTAAATAAGGAATTGAACTCATCTATACTGAGACATTGTTGCTTGCTAACCTTCCATAGCAATAAAACTTCTAGAAGCTGCTTCAGTGCATTAAGCGACACCCAGAGCAATGTTGAGGCAAGACAACAAGTCTTGTATCTCATCCGGTATCAGAAAAGACAGGCCATACTTCAGCTGGTATTCGTAAAAACACGTCCATCCCAACTTGGGATGGTTAAAGAACTCCCCATCTCTCAAAGGTCGCAACAAGATATTATTCGGAATGTCCCAAGTCACCCTCATATCGTCAATTTACTCTTGGGTTATACTACACCCCAGTTGGTCAATTGGCATATCGTCAGGCGCTAGCAGCAATCGCCCACCCGGAGACTGAGGAACCTCCAACAGCTCGTACTCCTCAGAACCCGCACTCTTGTGACCCGCTTCCCCCTCGAGAGGCCCAACGCAGCTTGGACCACCATGAGAAGAACCTTCACCGCCCCCACAGCCATGGGCATGTTGGTCGCGAGCCATACTACTAACGGCACACCTAAGGTTAGTCAAAGTTAATCAACTCTACCTATTGCCTTCCCCAACCCACCCCACGACAAAATTTTCAAAATCCGCATACACCACCTCAGAGCCACAATGCAGAAACACCCCCCAACCCCCAACCCAACTCTTAAAACCCACCACAACGATGCCAAAGACTCATCCTTCTCCTCTTCAAACCAACAAAAGATGACAAAAACCCACTGTAACCCATGTTCTCTCAATAACAGACAACCAAAACGAAACCTAGAAAGCAGTAAGAAGTCATACCTGTTTGACAAAAGCTGATAAGGAAAACAGCGACAGCAAACCCTTCCAGCCCCAAGAACTCTGACAATGGTTTAAGAATTAACCTTTCTAGATGTCAAAAGCCCCAACTTTACCCAGCTTCTTCTCCCAAAATTTGATCAAAATACGAAGAACAGTCTCTCTGCTCCACCTATATATAAGGTCTATGAGAGCACGAGGACCGTTGGATGTGTAAGGACTATAGCATGAGATCTCGCCACGTGTCAAACATGTCTGAGTGTAACAGTGATCGTGCGCCTTCGCCTCGGCTCCCTCCCCACTATCCCATTATTACCTGTTATGGACTCCAGTACGCCAGATTTTTTGCACATGAAATACGAATGATAGCAAGACACGTGTTGCCAGGGTATTGAGAATACGCTAAAAGATACATGAAACCCTAATCCAAGCACCTGATACTGATACAAAAGAAAAGAGGGTACCTGGGGCACTTTGAAAAGAAAGGTACTCCACCCCAGTCAACACTCCTCCTAGTTCAAGACTTGAGGGACTGGGGATAATGGTTGTACGGAAGCCACGTGGTAAGGAGACTCGCCTTGCACTTCTGATACTTCTACCAAGAACAAACTCCCCACCTAAGAGGACTCTTGACCGGGGACTTGGGGGATTTGTTGGTATATATACCGCCCATGCACAAATATCGAAAGCACAAGGCTCATCTAGCCACCAAGGATCAGCAGAGTACTCTCAAGCAGGGTTACTGATACCGCCCAGGGGGTATCGCAAACTCAACCGTCCCACATCTGGCGCAAAGAAACTGCATCTCCCCAAATCTTCTACAAAAGAGTCATTTGCAACGTCCTAAAGAGGAAACTGTTTACTATCGCTTTCCATTATCTTTATCTCATAATGATACTGACTTATACACCGGGGTGTCGAAGGCCGACACCCTCGGTCTTCCCTCTAACCTTTGTTTGTTTTACAGATAAACGAGACCGATAGTGATAGTGACAGAACAAGACACCCCGTGATTCCGCTAGACTAGACCACCATCTATACAGCTGAAACAGGCACAAGCGATCGAATTAAAAGTTTGAGGACTAAAATGATTTTAGGTGCAAAATTCAGGATGGTAAAATGATTTTAGCTTTCTTGATTACCTTTTAACTTTGCCACAGCTGTTAAGGTTTTCATTGTGGATTTGGCTACGTAAGCAAGTTCACCGCCATGTTCCCACAATACTGTAGAGCACCAGAGCTTTTGGATTTAAAGAAGGATCGGGGTTTTGCTCTTAACATTGTCTTGATCCTTTCGGCTTTTGAGAGAGACCAAATGTCTCATAACTTTTGTAAGAGAAGGATTAGCTTGAACATTGTGAGAAAAAGAAGTTAAAGCAACCATTAGAACTTCAGCAGGATGAGGACTAAATTGCTGAAAAAGACCTTATGCCTGGTATGCCAAAAATTCCAACATAAAATATTGATCATAGATAGATAAGCTTCCCTATTTTCTGATATGGTTGGTACCTAACTACCCACTCCAATTAGGTAAAACCATTCTAACATGAAAACCTTTTCGATTTGACATCTTTAAGAGTGCCTTCGTCAAGCCTAGTTAAACATTGTTACCACTATTCAAATCGATCGCCAAACTATTGTTTTTTTTTTTTTTTTTTTTTTTAAGAAACAAAAAAATTCGTTGAATGGGATCGATATTGGTTGCATTGTTTAGAAAGCACCTCTTCCACAATAGGAGGAGCAATCAGGGAGAAACTATTACAAAATTTATTTGCTAGTGACCAACGAGCAAGACAATGAGCTGCTTCATTCGCTTCCCTATACAAATGAGTAAAGGTGTTATCAGGAAGTTGAGCAAAGAGAGAAATCACATTCTCATACACTGAAGGTAGCTGTATTACCCTGTATATTTGGGAGAGGATTCCAATGAGTAAACCCACTTGTATGAGTTGGAACGATTCCAGTCTTGAATTTTCCGAAACTATTCATTTGTTGCTTCTTTTCTCTGCACAACAAAAAACTGGGCCGAGGAGGAAGAAGGATGGCTGTAGGAGAAAAACTAACAAAAAACAAAGGATATTTGCAAATCAAACTGCTTGCGTTATCAGGTTCCCGAATTAGTTGAATCATTCCAGGCAATAAGATAGCATTGAATGGCTAGTTGCTGAGACATTTGGATGTAATGAAAGATCTTCTAATTTTCGAAGCACAATTGAACACATTTTCCTTGTGCTTTCCACCGCAAAAATATTTTGAAGATGTTTGTGCTTATTATGCATGGTTGTTAACTACAACTGTTGTTGGAGTTGAAAAATGGACCATTAAGTGCGAGGGAATAAAAATCCCGTGGGCCAGCCCACCATAATTGATTGGGCTCAAGATGCATGAAAGTACCCTGCCTTTCTCGACTTAATGGACTCTAATTTTTTTTTTTTTTTGGCAATCGGTCAAAAAAGATGATAACAGAGTTTGTTACTCAAAACTTTTGAAAACTACTCTTCCCCTTAGGGCAACTCCAACCAAGGGGTGCCAAACTCAAATTTTGACAAAAAGTGTTCTTCTCCAACCCACCAAAAACCCATGATCTGGTCTTATAAATATAAGACTTGGGGCCATTTGAAGTCTCAAATTTGAGACTTTTCCAAGACCAGGACTGATCACTGTACATGGGGCCAGCCCACTTGCTGTCTCAGCCCAAAGGATGAAGAAACGCGTCAGGGAGGGAAACTGAAGGAGACGCGGGCGCCAGGGAGGGAAACTGAAGGAGACGTGCGCGCCAGACGCTGGAGAGAGAAGAAGGCCTGCTTTTCCGTCTGCAGACGTGGGGCCCGCCTGTTGTTCTGTCCCCTGTTGACCGTTGGAACCCCCAACGGTCAGGAAATCCAACGTTCATGATTGATCAGGTTTAAAAATGGACGGTCGGATGTTGCCTTTTTTTTTTTTTTTTACTGAAGGGATGTATTTCGATCTGATGGCTCAGATCTGAGGGCTCAAAATTATACTCATATTATATTTTAGTCAAGAATAGTAAAAATAGCACCCCCATGGTTGGAGATGAGAATTGAGTCCTATATGAATAGTGCAACAAGGGGGTGCTAAAATGAGAATAGCACCCCCAAATGGTGCCCATGGTTGGAGTTGCCCTTATGGAAACTGAGTTCAAATGGATGGGAATCATGGGATTACCAGATGAAGTAATGATATTTGAAATTTTTGATGGGGTTATTAATTTCGACAAGACGATATTGCTTCGGTTAACCAAGAGTAACTTGAGCTCATGAGAAGAGGACAACCAAGACGGGAGAAGTTATAACAGTAGAACCAAGAACCTTGACCTTTATATCATACAACAATTACATTTCTAGGGTTCATGGAGCTGTAACATACATTCGATACAGTAACGCCTTTCATCTCGATTTTACAATAACCAAGTTGTATGATTAAACTCGTACTGTGTACTGTGTACTGTGTCTAGTCATGCCTAACCTAGATTATGCGAGTTGCAGAACCTCTTCACGCTTGATGTCAAACACTTTGATAAGGGCGTCTTCAACAACCTAGAAAAAAGACAAATGGAAAAGGAAAGTATGGAGCTAAGATCATAGAGAAATTTCAGTTGAAATAAAGCAGTTCAATGGTTCTAGCAACAATTTCACCAAAGATAATTACCTTATCTGGAGTTGAGGCACCAGATGTCACACCAATAGTCACAGGACCTGCAGGCAGCCAGTTTTCTTTCTCAACCAACTCGCCGTGCTGTAACAAATAATAAACAAATTACAAGAGGTGTAATGAACATGGAGAAAACAATAATTTAAGCATCAAGAAATGAGAATATGTCTCCACAAACTCACATTTAGCTTATAAGCTATTCTGTTTCCAGGTCCTATTCTTTTCTCACTATCAATCCAGTATGAGGGAATTCCACGAAGTTCTGCAATCTCTTGTAGATGAGAGGTATTGCTCGAGTTCCACCCACCAACAACTAACATAAGATCTAGCTTTTCCTCAACCAGCTTGTACATTGCATCTTGTCGCTCCTGTAAATGAAACAAAAAAATGATCTTTGAGTCGCACCAAGTATTTCAGCATTTAATGCAGTGCCTATTCTGGCAGTGCACTGTGGTAAAGCCACTCTGCTTTCAAGCTAATCTGTAAACAAAATAGGTGAAATCCTAGTGGCTGCTATGGGCAGTCAGAAACACCATTGTTTTCTCTTTCTTGCTAAATTTATACATAGCATAGAAGGTTATAAGAAGATGAAGAACTATGTTGTACAATATAATAAAAAGTTAGTATCAGACAATAAATCAGACTAGAAAAATCATCAACAAAAACAATACCTGAGTCGCATCACATATTGTGTTGAAGCTCACAAAATGGTCATTGACATTTTCCACTCCATACTTGTGCATCATGGTCTTCTCTACTAATTTTCCTGTTAGATTGACATTAGGATGCAGTTAATAGTTTGCAAACAAAAATTTCTTCACCAAAGATGAACCAACCTAGCATAACAGTTCACTAACCAATGTCTTCAGTCTCGCCCTTAAGCATTGTAGTCTGATTTGCAATGCCACATTTAATAAGATCTCTATCCGGATCGAACCCTGGAGAAACTGCTTTCTTAAATTTCTGCATTCATACCGAATTAAAACAGTAAATCACTGCATGAAGCCCAAAATACTAGCCAATTCATACAGAAGCAACAGTTAACAGAAATGCACCTCTAGAAATGCTTCTCTAGTTGAGCTAGACCCATTAAGTTCACCACCAAGAATGTAGTCACACACATACGATGCCTGTAATCAAATTCAAAGTTATAGTAAACTAACAACAAGACTGAAGCCAAAAAAATTTGTAATGCCAACAAATCAATGACAACGTACATATCACTAGCATACCTCATCCATATTTTTCACTATAACATACTTTCCGGCAAACGAAGCAGTGGCCACAGTTTCCTCATGAGCATATTTACCATGAATGATTGAAGTGTAGTCTCCTTTCTTGTGCTTTTCTACAGTATTCCAAACCTTCAAACATAGAGACATTGTAAATATGAAATATCAGACCCAATTTTCATATCCTATTAAAAAATAGAGTTCAAAAAATATTTTAAAAAATAAATAATAACTACCTTGGAAACCCAAGGGCAAGTAGTATCAACAATTTGAACATTTCTGTCACTCAAGCTCAGCATCTCATCGACCGCAGCTCCAAAAGCAGGCAAAATTACCACATCACCCTTGTCCACTACCTCAAATTGCTTCCTCCCTTCCTCAATCGGAATGTTTTTCACCTCCATCTCCTCCAACCTCTGCCAATACTCATCTCAATTCAATCAATTTACTAACATAATAAACCATCCAGGCTTCAATCGAATCGAAAATTGAAGAATTTATAACCAACCTTATTGACGGTCGGATTGTGAATGATCTCGTTGGTAATCCAAATCCTCTCAACTGGAAATTGCTTTCTGGCCTCGTAAGCAATCTGCACGGCTCGCTCAACGCCCCAACAGAACCCGTACGCCTCGGCGAGCTTCACGGTCACGTTTCCCCAGGTGTACTCGAACCCGTTCTCCTTCAGCTTCTTAATAACATCACCTAAAATTTACAAATTCAAATCTCTTAATCCTTCAATTATTTACTGAATAATTCTTCTTCAATACTTCGATTAATGACTGAAATTATTCATAGCCAGCTTACTGGTGTATTCGCGGTTCATGAGCTCGAGGGTCTCTTCCTTATGGCCGAACCCTCTGCGGTTGTAGTTCTTGCTCCGGGTCAGGTTCTTACGGAACACCTTGGCGTCGAAATCAGACTCCACGGCGGCGGAGGAATCGCCGGAGCATTTGACGGAGAGTGAGTTCCGGCTACGGAAACAGACGCTGCCCGCGAGGCTGTGAGGCGAGAAGACATCGGTGCGGGGCGGGATCCGGCAGAGGTGGAGAGTGATGGCCATCGGAGAGGCGCGTGAGAGAGAGAGAGAGAGAGAAATGATGACTTGGAATTTGTGGTGGTCGTGTTATCTAGAGCAACAATGTGGTTTGTGCACTCGGGAGTAGTTCGTGGTTTGTATTTATTTTGTTGTGGGGAGGTTTGTCGTTTTGTGCAGTGGATCTGGCAACGGGTCGTCGTTTTGATTCTAAAATGAGATTACTGTCCTGGTTTGGTAAAAAATACGTGATTCTCGTTTCAAAAACAAAAAACGTGATTCTTGAATGTACCGCCAAATTTGTAAACCACAAGAGTTACCGTCTTTTGATTTAAACAAAACGGGAAACACATATTTGGATTAGGAGGGGGACAAGGATGTGGGCACAAAAAACAAAATGGAAACTTGTAGTAGATGCTTTGTGTTTAGTCCATCATGCGACGAATTTTATGTTTTTTTTTTTTTTTGGTCAAATGCCACAAACTATTGAAAAATTCACATGGCGTGTACTAAATACATTAGATCCGAAAACAAAATGGTAACTAGCTACAAGGGCATCCCAAAGCAAATTCAGATGAAAATCCTAAGCAGCATCAACAAGGCATCAAGAGCGCGCGCCACCCACAAGACAACCAAACTCGACTAGGCTTCACTAATAATACAAAGCTGCCAATAGTATCACCACCAAACCCCACCGCAATTCAACACCGACGGATGAACAAAGGGATGAGAGGTATGCCAATTACTACAAACGTCAAAAACCCCACAAGTCGATGAAAACCAACGATCTATAGCTAGCTAAGACAGAATCGATCTTTTAAAGAATAAACATAAGCCGTCGGCAGAGATAGCCCTAAAGGGGTTCATGTTGGTGTCGCCACACAAGCCATCTGACCTTGGAGAGCCTCCGTTTTAGTGTGGTACTGCAGATACAATATATAATACAATTGTCGTTCATGAGAACAAATGTTTTGCATGGTCCATTTCTTTTTAATTTAAAAGAAGTTTTATTAAAAATCGAGCAAATACAAACAAAGGCCAGACCAAAGATCAGCCCTTACACCACTAGTTTACATCAATAAAACCAATAAGCCATGGAGAACCAACATGCTTCTCTATAATACATAGATTGTACCATCTTCAATGCTGATCTAGCCAAGCAATGAGGAACTTTATTACTCTTTTTGCAAACATGTTTCCAACTTACCTGTTCAAACTCTTGCATCAACCCATGAACTTCATCCAAAACTGCTCCAATCTCGCCAAGGTATGTTCCTTTTGCTGATAAAGCATTGATAACCCCTTCCACTTCTAATTTGGTGATCTCAAGCTGCTTACAGTACTTGTCCGAAACTGGAGCTTGGGATACAGGGTAGGTACATGACTGTTTTGATGATGAGGATGCTTAACTTGTTCTTTCTGTACCTCTTGGTAGAAGGCATGTGGATGACATGATGATTTGGCATTTCGATTCAAATGATGTTTTTACCACTAAGAGTGCTTACTGGTTGGCTTTTGGGCATATACATGCTGCTGCTGCGTCTAGTTCAACAAACTCTTCTCTTTTATGAAATTCAATTTGGAATGCATAGGGGCCTGACAAGGTTAAGGTACATATTTGGCGGGTATGTTTTTCTATTCTCCCGACTATTGATAATCTTAGATCTTAAAGAATCTTTGCTGGAAAGGGTTGTTGTTTTTGTGATCATGGAGATGAGTCTATTGCTAATATCAGTAGAGATTGCAACTTCGTGTGTAACCTAACTGGTAGTTGTCCGGAGTTGGAATTGGTGATTTGAAGGTCAAAGAGACCCGGGTCTTTGGGTGGAATGAATTACCTTGTGTCAACGCAAATTATCTAAAAATAATTTTGCGTTGCTCTTGATGATTGTTGGAGTGTTATTGTCGGGTTTGGTCTAATAAATTTCTCTCTATGAATCAGATTTTTTTTTTTCTAGTTGAATTCTTTCTTCACGGCTTTCAAGGCATCTAGACCGGTGTGTGTGGAGGCCATTAGGAGTGTTAGGGAGTGGCAACCTCCACAGGTTGGTTGGCTTAAGGTTTTCTTAGGAGGTGTAGGGACTAGGGAGTTGGGGTGTAGTGGTGCATGATAGCACTGGTTTGGTTGCTGGAGGAGCATGTGCTCGGCGTGCTTTTGTGCAATTTGTAGTCAGGGGTGAAACCAGAATTTGAAATTTGGACCCTCCCAAGTCATTACATTAGAGCAAGTTCACCCGTAGTTAAGAAAAGTCGAGGCGTCGACCAGTTAAGTTACTGTTTACTGCCACTGGATATGGGTTTCCACCTGTTTTTTTTCTTGACCAGTTAAGACTGTTCATTTTCACTGTTCATCAATTTTTTCTTACATAAATGAAAAACTAGGAATAAATACAATACAACGTTATTTAGTTGTTGTACTAGAAATTCGATTTCTAATCGATTTTTATTTTCGAAACAAACATTATTTAGGGGGTCGTGAAAATTGACTTTTTATACATTCGGAATTTGGGAAAACTTCCTTCAAGAAAGTTGTAGAGCTCGTCGATATGATCTCGTGCATATATGGAACGCAATATTCGGAGTTCGTATGAATTTATTATGAATTTTTAAAATCTGAAAATTTTCTATAAATATCAAAAAAAAATTTCATTTTAAATAAAAAGAAATGCTCTGGCGTGATCTGGACTGTTAAAAAGTCCACCGCTTGATCAGCACCGTTCGTCTGAAATGAAACTCAGGCTATAAATAGCCCTTAGATCGAATCACCATCCTAGATCATTCCAGAGACCAAGCCAGCTCTCGACCCGTTTCTGCTCCTCGACGACCCGAAGCCACAACCCGGACAGAACTCCTCAGTCCGACCACCTCTCCGCGGCGAACCATCTGCAACAGCTTCGTCTCGCCGTCGCATACGTCCTTGCGTTCTCGGATTATACATGCATCGACGGTGAACAAAGAATCGACGACGAGAAGTTACGAGTTTTCCAGCGAAGTTCCTGCAATCTCCGGCGATCTTCGGGGGTGCATGAGGTACGGAATTTGATTCTCTCAACGTGCTCTACGTCTTGCTAAGTTTAGTTTTTGAATTCGATCGATTGTTGACTGATTGGGTTTCCCGGTTAACTTCGGGCGTCACTGCGATTGTCGCCGTCGGCAACTGTTCTGACTTCCTTGGTTGGTTTCCGACATCGTGGAGATCCATGTGAGATATTGTGCCAAGCTGGCAGCCACGATACCTTTGGGCGGAGCTGGCAGCCGGCCAAGCTTGGGCAAGAAAAAAGTCACGGTTCAGCCTTTTTTCTTGTTCTCTGTCATGAAAAGGCAAAGCTTGGCTGGTCAAGCTTGGCCCGGTGCAAGCAAATTTTTCCTCTATCCGGTAAACACATCATCAAAATGACATGGCAGCCAGGCAAAAGAGGAACCGATGGACTTGCTCTTAGTGTACAACATCACAATGTCAATATTGAGCAATACAATATTAAATTCAATGTTTTACGTATTCTTCTTTTGAAGAAAAATTATAAAAGAGGAACTAATCATTAAATCAAGAAAAATTTATAATTTATACACTCTCTAAACTCTGAATTCCAAATGATACTATAAAGAATTTTATATAAATATTGGTGAAGAAAATATAATGTCGGATGATGGATTTTCTTCAAAACTGTGATCATTGTTTCAAATGGAGTAAATTATTCATTTATTACTTTAGCTTTTTTGTAATTAAATTGATTAATTACTTTACCTATTCTGATGTGTTAAAGAGACCATACTTTACTACTAATTGACTTTTGCATTCATAATATTGATTGGTTACGCGGGGGGGGGGGGGGGGGGGGTTGTCTAATGGTTGAATTAACCCCATGTTTACCTATAAGACAAGTTAATTACTTTAGTTGAACTAAACTAAAATTTTCCGCGGGGGAGACTGTTGACTTGTGAGTCATGTTGTGTAGAACAAGTTTGCTTGCATATAATCTTGTAGAAGAAGGAAACTTGGAGGACAAGTACACTTGGAGCTAGCACAAGTTTACTTGGACATCAAGATGTGTAATGTAGTAGTGTAGGGCTTGTATATATAAACCCATTTACACCATTCAATCCATATGAGAAAATTCATCACTCACAAATATCTCTTCCTTTCTATTTCATATTTTGACTTGGTATCAGAGCTAAGATCCTAGAGGACTTTGTCTCTTTGTTTTTCCTTCATTCTTCTTTCCTCACATTCTGGGGTAAGATTGTTCCTTCCTCTAATTTGGAGGTTAGGATTGTTCTTTATCTTTTAGAAGGTGAATTTTATCCTTGTAACGTCGAGCTTACTCACCCAACACCACTAGGTCCATCCAATTAATGTGATGTCTAGACCAATGATCGAATAAGAGAAAGGCAACCGAAAGGTTGAAAAGTGAGCATTGCTCCACCAAAATCTTAACCCTCCTTATCTGGTCATATTAAAAGGAGTTACCGAAAGGTTGCGCGATAGGCAACACCCAAGGATAAGATTTCTTTTCTCTTTACTTAGAAAGTACTGTTACTTCTTGACTAGTCGATTAATCCCTCTCGACTTGTCAAACATACCTTCTGTCTCAATTCCGCTGCATATTGTTTCTTTGTCGGTATTCCAATGGCTGGCCCTGATGCTCCACTTCTAGAAGGAGGGAATACTAGCAATTCCTGTATTCAAAAAGTTGAAGTCTCAGTTCAAAACCCAGATTCTTCATAAGGTTCATTCGGAGGAGCAAAACTGAATGGACCTGGGAATTATAGGACATGAAAGAAGATGATTTCCGCTCACCTTCGTGGAATCCATAAGATGGGTCATGTCACCGGTACCATTAAGGCACCGACGAATGAGGAAAGTGAAGAGTATGTCAAGTGGGAAGATGCTGATGGACTTGTACTGTCAATTATGTACAAGGCCATGGCTGATAAGGTGATCCAATTGATCATTGGGTGTGATACTGCTGCAGAAGTTTGGAAGACGCTCAATGATCTCTATCTGAATGAATCTGATTTTTCCCAGATCTATGAATTGTTGTGCAAGGCAACAAGGATGAAGCAGGATGGGCAAGCAGTTTCAGTGTTCTACACCCAGCTGAAAAACATTTGGGCTGAGATTGATCAATGGCGACCAAACAAATTGAAGAATGCTGAGGATATTACTTGGAACCAGAAGGAGAAGGAGTTGGAGCATGTGCACCAGTTTCTGAGTGGATTAGATGCTAGACATGACAGTGCCAAGGGAGAGTTGTTGCGTCGGCAATAGCCTCCTCCCTTCACTGAGGCTTTTACCTACATCCGCAAGGATGAGTCTTAGCAAGGTAGCACAAAGGCAGCTCATTTTGAAATCTCTAGCCTAACAATCCAAGCTAAGCCCCCTCGGGCTCAAGGTCCACCTCCTGGCTTCAGTACACCATAATCAGGATTACATCCCATGACTCAGGGTTCTTCTTCAGGCAGGTCTGTATGTCAACATTGCAAACTGACTAGACACATCAAGGAGACTTATTATAAGTTGGTTGGGTACCCTGTTGGATACTTCAGCAAACTCAAACCAACTGAACCTCGAGGTAGAGGAAAGGCAGTTGTTCATCTTGTTCACAGTTCATAGTACTTTGGAGTCGCTGGGCAAGATCATACCACAGGCAGTGATGGCCCTCCCTCAGTCTCAATGGTTGCTAGAGGTACTGATAAGATTGGTATGGCTTTAAAAATTTCTAACTTTGTAAGTTCAGATACTTGGATTATTTATCTGGTGCTTCAAATCATATGACTTATGATAAGAAGTATTTCATTACCTTATCCACACCTAATGTGTCATATGTTACAAATGCCAATGGTCAATCATTTCCTGTCTTAGGTATTGGGTCCATAAGAGTCACACCTACCTTAGTATTACATGATGTATTGTATGTACCAGACTTGTCTCACCACTTAATCTCAGTTCCCCAATTGAATACTCAATCCTTGTGCTCTGTGACATTTTTTCCCATGTATGTGGTGTTTCAGGATCTTCTGACCAGAGAAGTCATTGGCAAGGGGTATATGAGGGGGAGACTGTTTCATCTGGATCAAGCTTATGCCGGGGAGAGACCAAGGAATAATGTCCCAGCCAGTTGCTTTGACTTTGACTTCTAGATAGCTTAATAAAGTCTGGTTATGCCATAGATGCTTAGGGCATCCTTCATTCAGTGTAATGCGTAAAGCTATGCCCTCTTTATTTGTTGGCATTGATGAGTGTCCTTACATTGTGAAACTTGTGTTTTGACGAAAAGCCATAGAGTCAACTACCCATTAAGTCTTTCTAATAAAAATTCTATGCCTTTTGAGATTATTCACTCTGATGTGTGGGGACCTTCCAGAGAACCCACTGTTTCTGGAATGCGTTATTTTGTCTTATTTATTGATGATTGCACTCGATTATCATGGGTAGCATTGCTTAAATATAAGGATGCTGTGTTTTTTGCTTTTCAAGCCTTTCAAAAATTGATTCAAACACAGTTCAATGGCCATATCAAAGTTTTTCGTTCTGATAATGGGGGGGGGGGGGGTTTGTTAATAGTGATTTTCAGGAATATTTCCAAGAAAAAGGTATAATCCATCAAACCACTTGTCCTTAAACACCTGAACAAAATGGTGTGTCTGAGTGTAAAAATCGTCATCTTCTAGACATAGCATGAGCATTGCTATTTGGTGCTCACATGCCCAAGTATCTTTGGGGTGAGGCGGTTCAGACTGCCTCACATCTTATTAATCGTCTTCCTTCCAGTGTTCTTCAAGGGCGCATTTCCTTTGAAGTCCTGTCAACCCATGTTTCTATTCCTTCCTTCCATAATCTTCCTACTCATGTCTTTGGTTGTGTTGCTTTTGTCCATATACCAAAAAATCAGAGGTCAAAGTTGGATGGCCGAGCTCTCAAATGCATTTTTGTAGGTTTTGGTTCTCATCTGAAAGGCTATAAATGCTATCACCCACCTACACGAAAGTTCTATGTCACCATGGACGTGTCATTTTATGAAGATATGTGTTATTTCTCCCCCAACAACACCACTCTTCAGGGGGAGAATGAGTTTTTTGAAGAGATGTTTGTTGGTGGAAAGTTGAAGATGAATAAAGACACAGAAGAAGAGAGTACTGACATCTCGAAGTTTACTAGTCAAATTTTCCAAATCGACCAGTCGATAGGGGGAGTCAACCAATCGAACGAGAAAACCGGTGAAATGGGCAGAAGTGTACTAGACCAATCAAAGGAAATTCTCGACCAGTCGATTTCTGAAGAGGACTCTATTCCAGCTTCCCCCTCATCTAATACTTCACCCCCTAATGCTGAACTTTCTGGTCAAGAAGCTCCATCTCAGGTATGTCCAGTATCTTCACCTGGTAACCCTGTAGAGTATGTATCTTCTACATATGTGTTGCCTAGTAGGACTACCCGTGGTCAACCAGCAAAAAAGTATAAACCTTCCATAACTGCTAAAGCCAAATATCCAGTAGCTAACTTTGTGTCACACCATAGGTTATCTAAACCTTATGCATCATTTGTGAATCAAATATCTGTTGTGAAATTTTAATTAAAACTCGCAAGCGCACGAATCATCGTTAGTATAGTGTGCAAGTACGAGGTCGTTCCAACTGAGGATTGATAATTAATTTAAATCCTAACCTGATTAATCCAAACACCACATAAACAATCAAACTAGATAAGATATGGTTTTGAAGTTTTCGATTAAACAAATAATGCGTAAATTAAAGAAAGAAAGAAACAAACAAACAAATAATGATAAAACCTAGGGTTTCAGAATCAACCACTAACAATCCTATTTATGTTTCGATGCAATTAATAGATTCCTTTATTTCTTTAGATGAGAATTCCCGTATCTAAGTCCAGGTACGGCACTTAGACCATAGTTTTCCTTAAGTGTATGATTTTCTCCAGGTACGGCAGATGTCGTATATCCTAACATGCAGTTTATCCAGGTACGACATAAATTTAACACATAGGACTCATTACGTTTTAGAAAACAAGAAAACAAGAGAATCATGCAAACCATTACTTCAAGTACGACAATTATGTAATTCACAACTCTTAATCACAAGAAGCTAATTTGAATTATATTGCAGGTACACCTCAAATTCATCTTCTAATTACTAGATGCAAAGCCCTAAGGTGATCAATCAAAGAACTTAAACATAAAACATCAATTCAAATAGTGACTAAGAATTCATCATAAAGAAACTATAAATCCATCAATATAATATCAAAGTACATAAACAATCATGCTAAGGCATCATCTTAACCCTAGAAAAAGGTTTAGCAAAAGATAACTAAATTAAAACATAGGAAAAACATAAAAAGAATGGAAGGGAAAAGATGGGGAAGATGGGTGAGTCGTCTCCACTCCTTAAGCATCTACATTGTGCTCCCGAGACTCCCTCTTATGTGAAATTCGTGCTCCCTTATATAGGGAAGATTTATGCTCATCTTTGGCTTCATGTTTCCTTGTAAAACTTGGGTTTAGATTCCTTTCTTCATTTGGAATGGGAAAATCTTGAATTATTTCTTGTAGAAGTAGGAATACATTCAACATTGAATTCTCATCTGAATTAACTTCCTTAAGACATTAGGATTGATGATCTTGTGCCACGAAACTTGAGTTCTCCATGAATGGTTGTAAATTCCTGAGTAGATTTCCTGCCCGACCTATCTTCACTCAAACGAACATAACTTTCTCTAGAAGAATCGAAATTAAGATCCGTAAAATTATACAGAAAATAGACATCCATAGCTTTCCAATGATATAAGGTTCATTATCTGATTCGATCTGGTTAACTCCCAGTAATTCGGTGGAGTTGGGTGTTTTGCACAGACAGATTCTGGGACCTGGGCGTCTTTCAATCCTAGTTAATTAGCTCATTTTAGCTTCTTTTCTTCTCTTTATGAGACAAACCTACAAAAGCACTATAACAACATAAATGACTCGAAATAAGGAGGACTAAGCATAAATACTAAGATTAAGAGACAAAGAAATATAGAAAAATATGAGCACATCAATATCCTCCGTATCTGTTCCTAACAAAGTGTAGGAGGCTTTGGGAGACCCAAAGTGGGCCAAGGAAATAGAGGAAGAAATGGAGGCATTAGAAAAGAATCACACCTGGGAACTTGTACCACTTCCTCGTGGTAAAAAGATTGTTGGGTGTAGATGGATTTTCACTGTCAAACATAATGCAGATGACACAGTAAGTAGGTATAAGGCGAGGTTGGTGGCTAAGAGGTTCACTCAAACATATGGGATTGACTATGATGAGACTTTTTCTTCGGTAGCCAAGATGAATATTGTTCGGGTATTGTTGTTACTTGCAGCTAATCTGAATTGGTCACTTCATCAATTTGATATAAAAAATGCTTTCCTTCATGGGGTGTTAACTGAAGAAGTATACATGGGTCTTCCTCCAGGATATGCATTAGATACACATGATGATGTTGTTTGCAGATTGAAGAAATCCCTTTATGGACTTAAACAGTCACCCCGGGCATGGTTTAGCAGATTCACTTAGTCCATGAGATGCTTTGGATACAAGCAGAGCAATTCAGACCACACCTTATTCTTAAAGCACCAAAAGGGGAAGGTAACTGTGCTTATTATATATGTGGATGATATGATAATAACAGGGGATGACTTGGTAGAAATTGAAAGTCTTCAGAAGAATTTGGGTTCTGAGTTTGAGATGAAGAATTTGGGAGATTTGAAGTACTTCTTGGGGATTGAGGTAGCCAGGGGGAGAGATGGCATCTTCTTATGTCAGCGAAAGTATGTGTTGGATCTCTTGGCAGAGACAGGTATGTTGGATTGTTCTCCAATTGACACTCCAATCAAGCAAAATCACAAACTAGCAGAATATCTTGATCAGGTTCCAACTGATAAACCAAGTTACCAGAGGTTAGTGGGATGCCTGATATAATTGTCACACACTAGACCTGATGGTGCTTATGCAGTTAGTGTTGTGAGTCAGTTTATGCATAATCCAAGTGAACGGCATATGGAGGCAGTGGTAAGAATCTTGAGGTACTTAAAGTCAGCACCAGGAAAAGGTTTAATGTTTTCTAAATATTAGCACCTCGATGTTAGTGGATATATATATATATATATATGCAGATTGGGCCGGTTCTATCACAAACAGGAAGTCTACATCTGGGTACTTCACCTTTGTGGGAGGAAACCTTGTTACCTGGAGAAGTAAGAAGCAAAAGGTTGTTGCAAGGTCAAGTGCTGAAGCTGAAGATAGAGGTATGGCACATGGAGTGTGTGAACTTCTGTGGCTACGAAATTGACTTCGAGATTTGGCTTTTAAGCCTAAGTCAGCAATGCAGTTGTACTGTGATAACAAAGCTGCTATTGACATATCACATAATCATGTACAACATGACCAAATGAAACATGTGGAAGTTGATCGACACTTCATTAAGGAAAAGATGGATGCAAAGTTAATCTCCTTTCCTTTTGTTCCAACTGAGGAGCAATTAGCGGATATACTTACCAAAGCTATATCTAGCAAGTTGTTCCATGACTCACTAGGCAAGTTGGGTCTTCGTGGCATTTATGCCCCAACTTGAGGGGGAGTGTTGATTTGTGAGTCATGTTGTGTAGAACAAGTTTGCTTGCATATAATCTTGTAGAAGAAGGAAACTTGGAGGACAAGTACACTTGGAGATCAAGATGTGTAATGTAGTAGTGTAGGGCTTGTATATATAAACCCATTTACACCATTGAATCATATGAGAAAATTCATCACTCACAAATATCGATCTCTTCCTTTTCATTTCATATTGACTTGTGAGTCATGTTGTGTAGAACAAGTTTGCTTGCATATAATCTTGTAGAAGAATGAAACTTGGAGGACAAGTACACTTGGAGAACAAGTTTACTTGGAGATCAAGATGTGTAATGTAGTAGTGTTGGGCTTGTATATATAAACCCATTTACACCATTGAATCCATATGATCGAGAAAATTCATCACTCACAAATATCTCTTCCTTTCCATTTCATATTTTGACTGAGATGTAGGGGGGGGGGGTGGCGGCGTCCGGACTTCAAACCTGGTCCTCCCCTAGCCTTTTTGTAGTGGTGATGGAGGCATTGGTTGTGAGGGCAGCTTATAGTTTGGTGGAAGAGTTTCATTTCGCCCCTGTTGCTATTGAGTCTAATTGCTTGACTATTGTGCTTGCGGTCTAGGAAAATGGTGGGAATGAGGACATGCATCTCTGAATTGGGAAGAGTGATGGAGGATATTAGATTTTTGTTGTCTTCTTTTCCTTCTTCTACATTGTCTTAAGTTGATAGAGATGCTAATATAGCGACTCATAACTTAGCAAAGGCTGCTTTAGCTTCAAATTTTTCTCCAGCTTTGATAGGTCTGGACTTCAAACCTATTGATAGGTCCGCCTCTAGCTTTTTTGTAGTGGTGATGGAGGCATTGCCACAACCAGCTTACAGTTTGGTGGAGGAGTTTCATTTCGCCCCTGTTGCTATTGAGTCTAATTGCTTGACTATTGTGCTTGCGGTCTAGGCAAATGGGAATGAGGATGTTTCTGAATTGGGAAGAGTGATGAAGGATATTAGATTTTTGTTGTCTTCTTTTCCTTCTTCTACATTGTCTTATGTTGATAGAGATGCTAATATAGCAACTCATAACTAGCAAAGGCTGCTTTAGCTTTGAGTAACGTTGTTACTCAAATTTGTACTCACTAATTTGCATGATCAATAAAAGTTTGTCGTCTTCCTCTATTATTCCTACCTAGATTTGCATATTGAGAAAGGGAGTCTAAGTTGTATTGTTGTCAACTAGGGCAACTCACACGTACGCACAAATCAGTGACCAATATAATTCCTTAAGTGGGCTGGACTTCCCAAAATCTCCTGTATATATAGGCAGTCTTGGTTTCTTCTACTATTCGCTATATTCTATGTTTTTGAGTTGTTGTGTGTGTACGATCACTTGCGATGGAAGTAACTCACTCACTCAATCGCTTCTACTTTCACGTCACTCCCCTTGATGCACAACTCAACGAATATCACAAAGAACCTTCACCGGTTCAACTTTTTATCAAGTTTGACTACTACATCAAACACAAATACTTCAATGTCTCACAAGATCATAGAACCCGAACCCTCATTCACCGATCGGAAGAGAGAACTGAAGCGGTGCACCAATCTGATTTGTGCCATTTAGATCAGAGCCACATGAACAACGACTCGTATAAGAACTGTCTATTTTACATTCTGTCTGAACTTGGAATCGACGAAAATAATCACAATGCAATAGTCAATGATATTACAGACTGGGGTCGCATAATTGACAACTTAGAGTACAACAAGGATCGAAAAATACTGAGCTTGTGGGTTTATATTGCGAGTGAGCATATAACCTTTCGCTGCGAAAGGTGTTTGACGGAAAGAGAGTCATTGATAAAAAAGAAGCTAAAGAGAGTTAGAGTGGTAAAAGATAATGAGATGGAATGTGATGATGATAATGCGGGAGACGATGAGGAGGACTGTGAAGAAAGAAACAGCCGATGTGTAGTTCGCGAGAGTGAGATCTGCAGTATTTGTATGGAAGAGTTTGCAGTGTTAGATGATGTCTTTTGCACGCCTTGTTGGCATATGTTTCATGACAAATGCATAGTACGATGGCTGGGAGAGAAGCTCCATTGCCCTCTTTGCCGCTTCCAGATGCCTATTGAACATAGAGACTGCAGGGGGCAAAACTAGACCCTAATTAGGATGAACCAAAGATCATGATTATTTGTTATATTGGAGCTTAAGATTTAATCTTTGACTGTTTTACTGATTTCTGTTAATAAGTCCTAGTCTTTAGGGACTAGGTGTTTTAGTTTGATTTAGTCTTTCCCAAGTAACCACGTTCTTAGGAGTGTATAACGTGGGTTGTTGTTCTTTGATTCAAGTTGTAATTGGCTATTTATAAGCCAAAGTCTCAATTCAATAATGTGTGCTGTTATCTCCCAGTCTGTGTATGTTTCTTGTGCTATAATCAACTAGGTTTCAACAGTGGTATCAGAGCCCCATCTCAGGGGCCTGATCGAGAAAGTTAGAGTGAGGGAGAAACAGTGTGAGAAGAGAAAGAAGTAGAGAAATGGCAGAGAGCAGTAATGGAAGGTTTGTAACCCCTTCCATTCCAAAGTTTGATGGTCACTATGACCATTGGGCAAAGCTGATGGAGAATTTCCTTCGTTCAAAGGAATATTGGGATCTCATTGAGAATGGGATTTTGACGGTGGCAGCTGGAGCAGTACCAACAGCAGAACAGCGCAAGACGATCGAAGAGCAAACCTTGAAGGATCTGAAAATCAAAAACTTCTTATATCAAGCAATTGATCGAGAAGTCCTTGACACCATTCTGAATACAGATACAGGGAAACAAATTTGGGACTCAATGAGACAGAAGTTCCAAGGTTCAACAAGGGTGAAGAGAGCGCAACTGCAAGCGTTACGCAGAGATTTTGAGGTCCTTCACATGAAGGAAGGAGAGACAGTCAATGCCTACTTTGCACGCACACTAGCCATAGCAAACAAGATGAAGGCCTGCGGTGAAACGATGCAAGAGAACACTATCACTGAGAAGATTTTGAGATCAATGGTCTCAAAATTCGATTACGTGGTGTGTTCCATCGAGGAGTCTAATAATCTCGAAACACTGACTCTTGATGAATTACAAAGCAGCCTCCTAGTCCATGAGCAGAGGATGAGAGGTCACAACGAAGAAGAACACGCTCTGAAAGTCACCAGGGACGAAGATTTGGAGCAAGGGAGGATGATAGACTCGGAGGCAGAGGTAGAACAAGTGGAGGCTTTCGAGGTAGAGGAAGAGGTCGAGGGAGACTCAACAAAGCTATTGTCGAATGTTATAAATGCCACAAGTTGGGACATTTTCAGTATGAATGTCCGGAATGGGAGAAAGCTGCTAACTATGCTGAATTGGATGAGAGTGAGGAGATGCTTCTCATGACCTATGTTGAGATGCAAGGCGCAAGAAGAGAGGAGGTATGGTTTTTAGATTCTGGTTGTAGTAATCATATGACTGGAGATAGGGTTTGGTTTTCTGATTTGGATGAAGGTTTTAGACAAACTGTGAAACTAGGTAACAATACTAGAATGAATGTGATGGGGAAGGGTACTGTCAGATTGAGTGTTGAAGGCATTGTTCAAGTAGTCAGTGGGGTGTTCTATATTCCGGAATTAAAGAATAATTTGTTGAGTGTGGGGCAGCTACAAGAAAAGGGTCTTGCAATTCTCATCCAAAACAACATGTGTAAGATATTTCATCCTTCAAGAGGGCTGATTGTGGAGTCTTCAATGACTGCAAACCGCATGTTTGTAATGCTAGCAGCTGTGTCACCAAAAACCTGTGAGAATGAGACTCAGTTGTGGCATCACAGATTTGGTCACCTCAACTACAAAGGTCTGAGGACTTTGCACTACAAAAAGATGGTGAAAGGGTTACCATTCCTCAAAGCTCCTACAAAATTATGCTCCGATTGCTTAATAGGGAAGCAACACAGGGATACCATTCCTAAGAAGAGTCATTGGAGAGCAACTAAGCAATTGCAGCTAGTTCACGCAGACTTATGTGGACCTGTGAATCCGGAATCAAACAGTGGAAAGAGGTACTTAATTACTTTTATTGATGATTTCAGTAGGAAGTGTTGGGTTTATTTCTTGTCCAAGAAATCAGAGGCTTTTAGCATGTTTAAAAGATTTAAGAGTATTGTGGAAAGGGAGTCCGGTGCTTTGATATGTTGTTTAAGAACAGATAGAGGGGGAGAGTTTACTTCCAAAGAATTCAATGATTTTTGCATTGCAAATGGTATCAAGAGGCAACTTACTGCTGCCTACACTCCTCAGCAAAACGGAGTTGCTGAAAGGAAAAATAGGAGCATCATGAATTTAGTAAGAAGCATGTTATCGGAGAAGAAAGTTCCTAATGAGTTTTGGCCAGAAGCTGTTAATTGGTGTGTACATATTCTCAATAGAAGCCCAGCTGCAGCATTAAAAGATTGCACACCTCAAGAGGCTTGGTGCGGTGTTAAACCATCTGTGGAGTACTTTCGAGTGTTTGGATGCATTGCAAATGTGCATATCTCGGATGAGAAGAGAACGAAGCTGGATCCAAAGAGTTTCAAGTGTGTTTTGCTTGGTGTGAGTGAAGAGACCAAGGGCTACAGATTGTACAATCCAATTACAAAGAAGATAGTGGTGAGCCGTGATGTAGTCTTTGAAGAAACTGAGGGATGGAACTGGAGTGAAAGTGCAGAAGAGACAAAATATGTGCCATTAGAATGGGGTGACGAAGATGTAATAATTGACAGTGAGGAAGAGGAGCTGGATGAAGATGAACAAGAAGAAGATGTTATGGTGCCAACACATGAAGGGAATGAATATGAGGTACCAACTACGAGTTCAAGCAGTGCAGCAACTCCGCCAACACATGAAGGGAATGAATATGAGGTACCAACTACGAGTTCAAGCAGTGCAGCAACTCCGACAAGCACATCTCCTCAAGCGGCCTCACCTGAGTTAACTCAAGCTAGAAATAGAAGATTCCCTGTTTGGATGGAGGACTATGTCACAGGTGAGGGATTGTCTGAGAATGAGGAAGCTCTCAACATGGTTCTCTATGCATTAGGTGAAGATCCAAACACATTTGAAGAGGCAAGCAAGAGCTTGAAGTGGAGAGAGGCCATGGATAATGAGATTAGAGCTATCGAGAAGAATGGCACTTGGGAGTTCGCAGACCTACCTCAAGGAGCAAGAAAGATAGGGGTGAAATGGATTTTCAAAACGAAGCTGAATGAACGAGGAGAAGTGGACAAATTCAAAGCTCGCTTAGTAGCAAAAGGCTACGCGCAGCAGCATGGTGTGGATTATGGTGAAGTTTTTGCTCCTGTGGCGAGATGGGACACAATAAGGATGATCTTGGCCTTGGCAGCTCAAAGAAAGTGGTGTGTGTATCAGCTTGACGTGAAGAGTGCATTCTTGCACGGTGAGTTAGAAGAAGACGTATTTGTTGAGCAGCCTCAAGGGTACGAGAAGAAAGGGGAGGAGCATAAAGTCTATAAACTGAAGAAAGCACTCTACGGGCTAAAACAAGCCCCTAGAGCTTGGTTTAGCAGGATCGAGGCATATTTTATCAGGGAAGGTTTTGAACGGTGCCCAAATGAGCATACACTATTCGTGAAGTCACAAGGAGAGGGTAAGATGCTGATAGTAAGTGTATATGTCGATGACTTGATATTTACAGGAAGTGATACTAAGATGTTTGAAGAATTTAAAGCATCGATGATGTCGGAGTTCGAGATGACAGATTTAGGGAAGATGAAGTACTTCCTAGGTGTGGAGGTCGTGCAAAACAGCAAGGGAATCTATTTGAGTCAAAGAAAGTATGCACAGGAAGTCATAGAAAAATTTGGTATGAACAACTCTAACTCTGTGCTAAATCCTATTGTTCCAGGCTCTAAACTTTCTAAGGATGAAGGAGGGGTGCGTGTGGATGCTACACGATACAAACAGATGGTTGGTAGTTTGATGTACTTGACTGTGACGAGACCAGATCTCATGTTTGTTGTGAGCCTAGTAAGCAGATTTATGGAGAATCCAAAGGAGTCGCATATGCAAGCCATTAAAAGGGTTCTGAGGTACATTAAAGGCACTGTGGAATTAGGCATTTGCTATAGTTGTGATGCTGTTAATGGTGAAGAGTTGGTAGCTTTTTCGGATAGCGATTACGCCGGTGACCTTGATGATCGCAAGAGTACATCTGGTTATGTTTTTATGATGAGCAATGGTGCAGTGGCGTGGTCATCTAAAAAGCAACCAGTGGTCACATTATCCACTACGGAGGCTGAATTCATTTCGGCAGCCTACTGTGCATGTCAATGTATATGGATGAGACGAGTTCTTGAAAGACTTGACTGCAATCAGAGTAAGTCCACAATGATTTTTTGTGACAACAGTTCTTCCATAAAGTTGTCAAAAAATCCGGTCATGCATCGAAGGTGCAAACACATAGATGTCAGATATCACTTCCTTCGTGACCTTTGCAAAGATGGTGTGGTGGAGTTAGTTTATTGCAGCTCAAAGAATCAAGTAGCTGATGTCATGACGAAGCCGTTGAAGCTTGATGACTTTGGAAAATTCAGAAGCTTGCTTGGACTGTGCAGAATGCCTGAAGAGTAAACTGATTGCTTGACGCAGTGCAGTTTAAGGGAGGAAATATTGGAGCTTAAGATTTAATCTTTGACTGTTTTACTGATTTCTGTTAATAAGTCCTAGTCTTTAGGGACTAGGTGTTTTAGTTTGATTTAGTCTTTCCCAAGTAACCACGTTCTTAGGAGTGTATAACGTGGGTTGTTGTTCTTTGATTCAAGTTGTAATTGGCTATTTATAAGCCAAAGTCTCAATTCAATAATGTGTGCTGTTATCTCCCAGTCTGTGTATGTTTCTTGTGCTATAATCAACTAGGTTTCAACATGTTAGGGTATAGGGGTATATGAACCTTTGTCCATCAGAAAAATGGGTGCTCCAATTTTCAAACTGATGCATCACTAAGGTACGTACGCAAACTATATCAGTTTTGGTATATAGACTAACTTCCGCCATTTTTTTTTTTTCAAATACCCCCAAAATTCATAAGTGGGAAATAGGTAGGTGATTTGACAAAAATTATATACCTGACATCAGTGGAAAACATACGGAAATTAGCATAGGTAACAAATGTATGTGATCTTCAATAGTTTGGATTTGAAAGTTTTGACACCAATTCATTCAATAGATCAAAGTTGATACATCATTTGTTACGGTAACTATCAATTTTTTTTGTTTTGTTTTGTTTGTTGAGATATTGACCTGGTCTGTTCGTTAAAGATCATGTAGCCATGATTTGCTTATTATGTAATTTTACACTTTATTCTTCATGAAATAAGTTGGAGGTTTCGTCTCATTGTTCTTCAGGACCGTACTCGGAGTTTAAATGTACTTAGTAATTCAGTGTCCTTTGTTGAATGTTTGCTAGTATCGTGATTAGTTTTTGTCGCGCGTCCTTTAAATTGCTGCGATCACTCTTTGTATTCTAAGTTCGATCGATTTATAATGTAATATATAGCAATTCAGTTAGCATATGATCGGTAACTTAACTGTTAGTTTATAATTAACGTATGCCTCCTGATCAAAAGTTTCAAGTCAGCCACACTGCAATGGTATAGATCACGTACTAAGATGCTCGATCTACCTCAAAATTCTGCCATATCACATCGATCGATCAATGGTTGTTTTATATATGCATGCAAACAAATTTAAACCACACCAACTTCTGAAATTGAGAGGTCTGGTTCGTTCAGGAACAGCATCAGAGGACCTAGGTCGACCTACCCTAGACGAAGGAGAAAAGTGACACGCAGCTGCCTTCATATATACTCGACTACTCGCTACTGCCTTCAAGGGGATCATCCTATAAAATAAGAAAAGTAATGTTCGCCTGCCATTTCGATCGATAGTTAATGATCACCCATGGATCAAAATGGTTTCCATGAGATCTGTCCCAACGGCATATCAATAGGAAACCTAGGGTTTGTAGAATTTCTTTGTGGGACGTCTTCACAAGGAGAACCTTAGCTAAGTACGGTTTCCTGAAGATGAGCTGCGACGGCCAGTTTCTTTGGTTAATTTGTAGGGTATTGGTAAAGTAGGAGCAGGACTCTATGGACACGTCGAACTAGGAACATGGATACGTGACGAATAGTACATCGATTCTTTGCTTTAATTGTAGGATCTGCAAAAGTTATGACATGAAGCTGGAAAATTGAAGATTTTTAAATCTTGGATTTGGGCATTATTTTGTAATTGTTTCCAATTTAAGTTTTTCAAGATCTGATCGAATTCTGAGTACTGTACCAAGAATCTACTATCGCACGGCACAATTCAGACTTTTACTATAAATGGCACGCACAAGAATAATTTAGATAGGTAAATCAATTTGCATGAGCATAATATGGAAAGTCAATTCTCAGTAGAAAATATAATCCAAGGTTTTTCATCCCACCCAATACAGGTGGCGGACCCCCAGAAAAAGAAGATGTTTATATTCAAAGTTTCCTCAGCCAAATAGTTATTTATTACCGTTTTAAGAAAAAAGAATATATCGATTACCGCAATATATTAAATATAGGAACAAAATACTGTTTACTCCATATACTTATAGGGTCTCGACGTTTCAGTTCCTGACGTTTCAATTTCACCTAAAAAGTCCCTGAACTTTCCAATTTCACCAAAAAGTCTCTGCCGTCAATTTTCCGTTAAAAAGTCTGTTATCTTGCTGACATGACACTATTTCAACAGTAAAATGACTATTTTACCCTTACTGACCAAAAAAAAAAACTCTCTTTTCTCTCTCTTTTTTCTCTTTTTTATTTTTTTCTTTTTAACCTCTTTTTTCTCTATTTTTTTAATTTGTTCTCTTTTTTTTCCTACTTTTTTTTTTAAACTCTTTTTTTTATATTTTTTTTATTTGTTCTCTGTTTTTTTTTTTCTCACCTCTTCTTCTTTTTTTTTTTTAAAATTTTTTCTCTTTTTCTCTCTTTTCTTTTAACTTTTTCTTTTCTTTTTTTTTAAAAAAAAAAATCTCTTTTCTCTTTTTATTTTATTTTATTTGTCCTCTCTTTTTTTTTAACCCTCTTTTTTTTTTTTTTTGTTCTCTCTTTTATATATATATATATATTTATTTCTCTTTTCTATTTACCTCTTCCTCCTCTCTGCTCTTCGGCCTTCTTTTCGTCCTCCCTGATCGCAGCTCCAGTTTTTAACCACGCCTGGAAACCGGAATGGTCGGGTTTTCTTTCGGTCATATTCCGGCCCCTTCGTGGTGTCGGAGCGATATCAGAAGTTTTCTCTCGACGTCAATAAGGTTTCTTTGGTGTTAGTTTGCTGAGATGATGAGCCAATAGAGATTCGAAGAGGATAAGATATTTGAGTTTTCCTTTATAGAGAAATGTTTGAATAGTTTTGGCACCAAAGAAAGGGAGGTGGAAGGTGAATTGATTTGATTTGGGTGTGCTCCGATTTGGTTTGGAACCTCTGTATGGAGAGGGGTGATTAAGAGAGGTGGTGATGCTTGCTGGCATGACGGGGATGATGGATGGATGGTGGAATGGCCAGCACTTGCTTGGAGCGGCAGGCACGCCAACGGTGATTAGGAGAGGTACTAATGCTCGCCGAAAACTAGAGCTGCGATCAGGGAGCAGGAAAAGAAGGCCGAAAAGCAGAGAGGAGGAAGAGGTAAACAGAAAAGAGAGAGAAATAAAAAAAAAAAAAAGAGAAAACAAATAAAAAAGTTATAAAAAAAAAAGAGAACAAATTAAAAAAAAAAAAAGAGAAAAGAGGGTTAAAAAAAAGAGAAAACAAATAAAGAGAAAAGAGAAAAGAGAGTTTAAAAAAAAAAAAAAAAGAAAAGAGAGTTAAAAAAAAGTAAAAAAAAATAGAGTAGGAAAAAAAAAGAGAACAAATTAAAAAGAAAAAAGAGTAAAAAAAAAACAGAGAATAAATTAAAAAAAAAATAGAGAAAAAAGAGTTAAAAAAAAAGGTAGGAATAAAAAAGAACAAATTTAAAAAATATAGAAAAAAGAGTTAAAAAAAAAAAACAGAGAAAAGATAGTAAATTTTTTTTTTGGGTAAGTAAGGGTAAAATAGTCATTTTACTGTTGAAATAGTGCCACGTTAACAACATAACAGACTTTTTAACCGAAAATTGACGGCAGAAACTTTTTTGGTGAAATTGGAAAGTTTAGGGACTTTTTAGGTGAAATTGAAACGTCAGGGACTAAAATGTCAAGACCCTATAAGTATAGGGAGTAAACAGTATTTTGTCCTAAATATAGAGTTTGTATTGAGACCTCCAAATCTGCTCACTTGGCCTCACTCTATTATGAATTATTAAATAACAATAATTATACCAAAAAAAATATTATAGTTGTTCAACTAAACCCTAATTTGTGTTTGACACAAACTCTAAGTTACTTGACCTAGTGGTAATAGGGTTTAATTAGAATGATCTAGATTCCTATTCAATATACGATTACTTTCCTTGTATGATTGAGAATCTATGCATTCTATATAAAGAGACCCATATTTTTGATACGCCCAAAATAGACGCGCAATTTAACCCTGCAAGATGTAGTCGTTAGCAATATAAGTAAGCAAGGATCGTTCAAGCCGGGGATTGAGGGTAACTTTATAATTCACACAAAATAAAACAAAACAAAACTAACTAAAGCACAAAAAAAATAACAAAACTAAGAAAAAGAAAAAGTCAAAGAGGGAAAAAGATGGCAGGACAAGATGGGGATAGAAGGGTGCGTTGCAATCCTAAGTTGAAACAGATTTGGGGTTTTTGGTTTTCTTAACGAAAATAAAAGATAATATAAAAGAAAAACGATTTTTATTTTAGGTTTTGAGAAAACAAGATGGAGAACATGTTAGAGACTCGGAAATCCACCACCAATTACTTTCGAACAATGTTAAGTTAACCTAGTTTCAATTACTAAGGTGTGAACAGAAATCAACGAAGAAACAAGTCGGAGCAGATCATGTTCCTTATTAATGTTTCCCTAAATACTTAGTCTACGTGAACGCACAATAGCTAAGCCTATCAAACATGCAATCAAGGTATAGAACGCTATCCTATCAACAACACATATAGTGTCAACACATTTGAAGCATTAAGATCTCATGGAAACGATTGATTATAGAGTTGCAGTCTAGTGTGGAACGCCTACCTAGCATGCTCTTCTAGTTGTTTAAAACATCAACTTTTGTTCAAAGCCTTGCATACTTGTGGATTAGAAAACAAGACGATTAGGTGAATTATTTTCTAAACCTAGCTCCAATTACATGCATAAATCCTATGTTGGCCACCAAAAAACAAACACATGCAAAAGTTTTCAATCAATCAGAGATAAACAACCAATCTACACCAAAGATCAAGAAACTAAATTTAAACAAACATATGTTCTACATAATTGGGGCTTCAAACTTCGCCCCTAACAAAAGGTAACTAGCCACACATAGTCTTAAATTCAACAATTAAAAACATGAGTATTAGTTTACAAGATAATAAAAACCGTAAAGAGCAGAGTATGAGAGCCACGAATTCACTTTTAGGCAGCCTTAGATGCAGGTACTCCTTCAAGATAGGTCACGGCAGAAGCTTGATGGAGATGGATGGTGATGTGCACGGTTTTCCTTCTTGAAGACTTGGGAATTTTTGAGACTTTGTGTGCTAGGGTTTGGGAGCAGAAGATGGCGCTGTAGGATGGTGATTTTCAACGTGTTCAGAGCCTCTATATATATAGAATACACATCCCAAGTTTGCTTTGAAAGCCTCCCCTAGTTGCTTGAGGATTACTCTACTTGGTGCATAATTAAATGATTTTCAAGCCTTAACAATCTTCCCAAAATCTTGAGGAATCATTCTAGGACTCTCCTTCATATTTGCAGCAGCAATAACCTTCCAAAAATGCCCTGGAAATCCGTCCAAAGAAAAATTCTGCCAAACTGTCATGTTTTGACTAGGATTCAATTTCTGACTCTGAAGCTTCCTTCTTGGACAAGGAACGACTTTGTCTTGACAAGTTTCTGGATAGTTCTTGACTCCCTCGTTATCTATGACATCATATCTTCTAAATTGATCAACAACCTTCTGGAAGAACTCCAAGAAAACGGCAGGAAAAGATCTCCCAAAAAGCTTCGTGAAAAGCTGACAGTTTCTGCTTTATCGGGAAGCATACTTCGACTTTGATTTCCTACTGCCTCGTTGATGATTCTGACCTGTTCCTTAGCTGTAGTTGAAGTATAATATCATGTCTTCAAGGATTGCTGGCCCTTTATGCAAAGGTGCATCTGGAAGGGTGCAAGAATTGCTCCTCAATACCGTTCCCAGAAAGCTGATTCTGAAACTGCAGTTTTCTGCTTTGCAGCAACTGTTTTGCAAAACGATTTCCGTGGATTTCCCTTGTAATTTCTGGCCAAATGGTTGATGAAACTTGGTCATCTGCATCATTAATTCATGATCTATGGCTCCATTGCTCCCTTTCAGCTCCTATTTCTCTTGAATCACTCCATGAACTACCTAAAAAGAAAAAGAAGTTAAAACTGACTTTTTAAAGGAAATAACTAAGAAAAGTGTAAAGGATTGCACTTTGTATTTATCGCATATATGCTCCTATCAATTTTCAATGAGAACACACAACAATTTTCTCTCAATTCTCATTTTCCTAAAACACGTTATCAGCAAGAAGCCCTAACCCTGAAACAAATAGGCAAACCCTGATTCAAGAAGCTAAAAACCTTGAATCCAAATACAAAACCTTGAAACCTTTTTTGCATCCACCGTACACCTTGAAGAACTCGATCCCTGGAGTCCAGAACCGGCGGCCCCACCACAAGAACCGGTCGGAAACCTACCGAACCGGCCACCAGAAGCTCCATACAACTCGTAGCAAATATTCCACCGGTTCACCATCTTCCGGACCTCCAATTTCCACTAAATTTTGATAGTGGAAGCTTCTCAAGCCAAATATTTACGAACCGAAAGAAAAAGCACAAAAATCGGCCTAAAAGTGGATGAACCGGCCGACTAAATCTTCTACAGAAAACCGGCAGAAAAGAGAAGAAAAGAAAGAAAAAAGAAAAGGGAAAGAAGGAAGCCCAAAAGCCCTAAAACCCAGAGGCCCACTGACGCAGGCCCACTGCCACATCAACATCAGTCCCACTCCACGTCAGCACCCATGGACCTATTGCCACGTCAGCATCAGGACCCCACTACAACCATCAGCACTGGTCAACTTTCCGGCGACTTTTTCGGTCAACTTTCCGGTGACTTTTCCTGTCATTTTTCTGGCGACTTTTCTTGGCACTTTTCCTGCCATTTTTCTGGGTACTTTTCCGACCACTTTTTCAGGTCAAATTTCCAGCGACCTATTTCGAGGTATTTTTTACTAAACGTTCTCGTTTTTTTTTTTAGTTTTTAAATTTAATTTCTCTTCTTTTTGGGGGACTTGGAACTTCCCTTCTTCTACCCCCCTTTCTTTATCATAGGGGAGACCAAATTAAGCCGAACTGTGGGGGTTCGTGCTCACTCCAAGCTTGGATCTTATAGAGTTCTCTCCAAACTTAGAGTTTGTTGAGATAAAACGATCGTCGACCGCAAACATCATTGTTTCGATCTAATCCAACCCCTCTTGGAATCGAATTTCTTGGAAGCGACTACGCTCAGAAATTTTATTTGTTTTCGTGGTAGCCTTTTTCGCTCCGAAACTAACCTTAATTTCTTGTTCTCTTTCAGGATGAGTAACCTGAACAAATTGAACTTTGCTCCATTGGGAACAACTAGCTCTGAATATCACAGGTGGGTTCATTATACGATTCTCGAGCCTAGCCAGGACGTGCTAACTGTTGAGCAAGCTCAAGCTTTGGAAGCAAATAAAGCAGCCTTAGAGGCAAATAAGGTGAAAGCCATCATCCTAATGACTCGTCATATGGATGATTCGATCCAGTACGAGTGTCTGAATGAAGAAGACCCTAGAAGTCTATGGGTCTCACTCGAAGATAGATTTGGCAACATCCGTGACTCCCCGCTTCCTGACCTAGAAATTAGATGGCATAGCCTCCGCTTCTGTGATTTCAAGTCAGTTCTTCACTACAACTCGGAATGACAGGACCAGCCCCGGATTTCACCTTGAAATCCAAAGAGGCCTTGCGGGACCCACCTCAGAAGAAATTCTACCAAAAATTTGGCAGAACTCCCTCTAAAAGTGGACTACCCAAAAACCTGTAGAAAGACATTTACACTTCTAAAATAATCCATCCTTAATCTTCTGGAGCCACCCTGCTCCCCTTATCACAACATCTCCAATTTCACAAACAATTCTGAACTTAAGAATATTAATATCTTAGGTTATCAGAGCAATCTAGTGTACAGGCATACAAGATGATAAAATATAAGATAAAGGACCGATACTTTTATAATGCGGAAGCTATGACAGCTATGCCTCAACCCCATGTACGCTCGACCTTAAGCTAAATTGGCCTGCAAACTGGGCATTTAAAATCGAAGGGCACAGAGGAAAACATTTAAAAACCATTAGAGTGAGTGGACGAAAAATAAGTAATTTTGAATGTATAAGTAAAACTTAATGTCTTCCCAAGTTATTCTCTAAAACCTCGCATGCAGTAACAATCTTGAAAATACTTTTAAACATCATCTTTACTGCAATCTTTTAAAATCTCATCTTCAATCCTTTTTTAAAACATCATTTTCAAGAGGTTCGTTTGATGACTAGAAAGGACTGCTGTCTAGTCATCTCATGCCATTTGGGAGGGACTGCCACCCAGACGACGCATCGGAAGGGATCGCCAACCAGAACAGGAGGTGGTGGATAGAAGGGACTGCCAACTAACCACAGGTAATTAGAAGGGACTGCCAACTAACCACAGGTAATTAGAAGGGACTGCCAACTAACTACCTCATGTCATCTGGAATGGACTGCAAACCAGGTGACGCATCGAAAGGGACTGCCAACTAGGATGTAGTCAGGAAGGGACTGCCAACCAGAATAGGAGGCGGTGGGTAGAAGGGACTGCCAACTAGCCACATGTAGTTATAAGGGACTGCCAACCAGGTGACGCATCAGAATGGACTGCCAACCGGGATGTAGTCTGGAAGGGACTACCAACCAGACTATCACCTAGAAGGGACTGCCAACTAGGTAATGCATGCATGTGCTGACTAATAGCCTCCTCAATAAACTGAATAGCCTCCTCAAGAAACTGAAAATAACCTCTTTCAATTACTTGCTTTCGGAAAGAAACTCGATATTACTTCAATAAATCATTAAAAATTCACCGAAAGCATAACTCAGGATTATCTCGCTAACTCAACATCTCAATATCTCATAAATCCTCGAAAGCATAAATCAAATACTCTGTAATCAAATATGCTTTCGGAAAAAAAATCACCAATCTAACTTCAAGGATGACAAGTGCGGAGCAAAGCTCAATAAATCTCGATAATTCATCATGCTCAAATATTCGATGAAACATTTTCATACTCGTGAATCTCACAAAAACCGATATTTCGAAATCAATAATTCTCATAATACTGAATCAGTCATCCCGAAAAATCATTTCCCAACCAATAACCAGCATAAATAATTAGTTTGAAAATCTATTGAAAGCCCTCGGGAAGGAAAATCCAAAACCCATAACTCATAGAGGCAATAAATCTCAGAATCAAGCTCAAAATCATAATACTCAATAATTCAAATAATAAATTAAACCTCAATCGGAAATAATAATATATTGCATGCACATTTAATTTAAAAAAATGTTCCACTCACAGTACTGTTTAGGCAACCATGCATACAAGTTCCTTCGTCGAGCAATAGCGTCGGTACGTTACCCCTGTACACAATTATTTTCCGTGAATAACTATTCAACAATTAAATACGATTCTCAAAATCAATCCTCATACACTTTCGCCACTTCTTCTCTGATTCAACCAAAATTTTACATCTAATACCAATTCGTTATCATGGTTCCAAGTCAGAACCAAGAGATATCCGCCGGTCGGGGATTCTCGTAAATCGGTAATCGAAATCCTAAATCTCAGAAATTCATAATCAAAAAAACTTCTCCATTCCAACCAAATTCACATAGTCAACCTCTACAAAAATTATAGGATTTAACTAGCTAAAAAAAAAAAAACAGAATATAAAATCACTGTTCATACACTGCACTATTCACCCTTCTCACTATTCATGCGGCGCCCAACTCCTCCTCCGGCCATTAAATTTCATCCACAACATTATCTCAACATTTCCAATAACTTTCTCAACTGTGACAAAGTCAGAAAATACCTTGAAGTAGCTGAACAATTAAGCACTCAAAAGTACGGGGAAATTTTCCAATTATGCTTTCTTCCTCCATGCTTCGATCTGGGTTATGAAACTTGGCGAGCATGAAGAGTGGCTCAAGACGCTTCTAATGGACCTGGGTTTATGACTGGAGGTGGCTGGAAATCGGCGTTGACTAATTTGCTACAGTAAAAATGTTGTCCACATTTCCGGCCAAATCGTCGTAAACAACTCCCACATGCGTGATAAGGAGGAGGTTGTGTCTAGCGATGCTCGCAGCTCGCCATTTGGTGGCCTAGAGGTGTTGAAAGAGGAGGTTGCAGAAGAGAGAGAGAGAGAGAGTTGCAGAAGAGAGACTGAGAGAGCACGGGGCAAAGAGAGAGAAAAGAAAGAAAAGTTACCTGGCCACAGTAACTTTTCAAATTTATACCAATCTACCATAAACAGTAACTTTCATATTTCGCTTATAACTTTCGCATACGAACTCCGATTTTTACGTACCACATATGCACGCGTTGGGTTTAATGTCCTCTACAACTTTATGAAGAACATTTTCTCAAATTATGATCCGAACAAAAAGTCAACTTTTAGGGCCCCCTAAAATGTCAAAACGGAGCCAAGAATTAAATGTAATTGTCGTTTGCCCATCGAAAGACTCGTAAACTGCTAAGTTTAGGTTCCGGAAGTTACACGGATGCACTTCGCATTAAATCCTTAATGGAATTCTATGGTAAAGAGATCACAAATGCGATGTTGATTGAGAAGACTCTCTCTACTATCCCCGTCTCTGCATTGATGGTTGCTAAGAACTATCGAATCAATGTTACTACAAGACGAATCACAGGGTTTCATGAGCTCATTGGAGCTATGAATGTCACTGAAAAGCATGACAACATCCTTGTGAAGAACTATAATTCAAGATCCGTGGCAACAGAGCATATTTCAGAATCCAATTATAGTCGCGCCCCAAAGAGAGGGCGCTAAGAGCGAAACCCTAATCTTAGGAATACATTTGGATGTTCTGATCCATATAATCGCTCTACTTGGGAAGGTAATCGCCAAAATAGGCGAACACGAAACCAAAGAGGTAAACATGGAAAGAGAGAGGGAGGCAACGCCTCTGGCCATGTTGGTGGCGCCACCAACACTAAGAGCCATCTAAATGACGCTTTCAAAGCGCCTCAATCAATGGAGTTTGAGCAAAGAGATGTATGTTCTCGATGTGGAGTGTTTGATTATTGGGCACACATTTGTAGAGCTCGTGAAGAAATTGTCACCATCTACAAAGCATATTGTGAAGCAAGAGAAGCTCACTATATGGAACAAGAAGATGACTAGAGTGATGGATTGCAGATTACAAATCTGGCTTGGATCAATAGATCGCCAATTCTGTTTAAGTCTTTATTTTTTCAAGAGATGTAATAGGCAATTGCCATATATTTTTGTAGTAAATGCCAATGGTTTAGCTTTTCTTCAAAGTAGGCTCACTCAAAGTAAGTGTGATGTCTAGGAATGTTCTGAGATTAGTGGTACTTAAGCAAGCCGTGCTCCACCGACATCTCTCTACTCACCTGGTCACATTTATTTTGGAATTACCGAAAGAAGTTAGACGACTACCATTGTTTTGCATTAGCTATCATTTTGGATTAGATTTTGTTTAGTCAAAGAGACAATGATGTAACTCCGTTGGCTTATGAATAAAATTTCGAGTTCTTTATGACTCCATTTTGATTCTGAGCATATAACTTTTGTGACTACGAGGGTTGGGCCATCAATATTAATTCAAAGACATGGAATAGCCCAAGTTTCACTTGCCAAATGACACCTTAATTACTATCACAGAAACTCTTTACGCTTCTAGGGCGAATCACACCTATGAATAGTCGACGGGTTCCATGCGAAAACGCATGTAGAGAACGGAAATGAGTTCCTTTGCAATACCGTTAATGATTGCGAATAAAGGTGCATCTTAGAGAAGTTTATGTGTCTCTCTAGTGGACTTTATGACACTATTCGAGCTATTAAATCCAATAAAGTTATGAGAGAAGATCTCTTGGATTTAGACACATATTGGCTTTGTCACGACAAGATAGGTCATTCTGGTCATGATATGATGATCCGTCTACTAAAGACTTCACATGGACATCATTTCTTTCGATCGAAACGAAGCATGAATCAAAAGTTGATTTCTGGACTAAGTGTGACTGACGCAGTTGTCTACGGCACCGCCTCAGTCCACCACTAGCCTAAGGCTGGCACAGTCCCTATCCATAACGTCATGGATAGCGTCCATCATGGTGATGGCACCCCAGGTGATGCAGCAATCACCAACTTGCTTCAAATAGCGTTTTAGACGCTCAGGCCTAACCAAAATACTCATCGTTTGCTTCTGAAACCTCTCGCTCATTTTACAAAGCCCGTTCCTTAGGGAAATTAGGACTAAGACCGTCCTATGCAAAGGAAATGAACATACTCATTCTGTTCTTACATAGAATCCATGGGGATTCTGTGGATTAATTCAACCAACTTGCGGACGCTTAAATATTTCATGATGCTGGTTGACACGTAAACACGCTGGTCACGTGTTGTGCCATTGTACACCTATAAATGCTGCTTATGCTGCACTTCTAGCACATATCATATGACAACGGGCTCACTCCCCAGATCATCCTATTCAGTCAATTGGATTTGACTATGCTAGAGAGTTTACATCGAAAGACTTTCAATGCATATTGCAATGGGACTGATGTTGGACATCATATTCCCATGTACACACCCAAATGGTCTTGCGGAAAGACTACGATGATAGTCCTGGAATTGGTAATGCGCACCAATCTCCTTATATCCACTTGGGGTGATGCAATATCGCATGCAGCTATGCTAATTGGTCTATGACCCACCGTCACTCAATGTACCTCTGCGTTACAGCTAGTAACTGGGTACAAGTATCGTATTTACGCATATTTGAGATAGCCATTTATGTGCCAATTGCGCCGCCATAGCGCTCTATGATGGGTCCTTACAGATGAATGGGCAACTACGTTGGATTTGAGACTCCAACAATCGTCCGCCACTTAATGCCCTTGCAAGGTGATCTCATTACCGCTACATTTGCGGGTTGTCACTTTGATAAGACAGTCTTCCCGTCGTTAGGGGGATAAGAACACGGATGTTCAGCAGGAATGACAGGAATTGTCGTGGCCTGTCCTCACTATATCTAATCTCGATCCCTGTTAAAGTGACGAGATCACACAAATATGCTGTAAACAAGCCTGCAAGGAAGGATGTCCCTACGAGAGGACGTACCGCCACCCTACACGGAGGTAGGCATAACGCCAACACCAAAGAGAGTGGCACACTCTAGCGTTACAGGCCATGGCCCCAGCAAGGATGCGTGGGAGGCCCGTAGGTTCAAAGGACACTTTGGCACATTCCAATCCTTTGGTCATCAAGACTCAAAAATCAGTCTCTTGAGAATCTTTCGGGTTAGCGTTATCGTTATGGGCCACCTCAACATCAGAACGTATTCCAGAAAATATAGAGCTCTATGAAACTTACACTAGTGTACATGAGACGTGGCATAGAAACTCCATCATAATTGATTATGTAGTTACGCATTTCGTTTCGCATAAGTTTGTTGAGTAAGATGCTATCAAACCACGCTTTGTTGATGAATGAATGCCAATGTAAAGAAATTTGGCCTAAATGGAAAGATGCGATCCAGGTTAAGATGGATTCTCTAACGAAGATGAAGGTTTTCGAGCTAGTGATGCCAACACCTGCTAACATAAAACATGTTGACTAATGGGTCTTCGTTAGAAAGCGTAGTGAGAAAAAGAGATGGTAATCTCACCTTATGGCGCAAGGCTTCTCATAAAATGCCCTGGAATCGACTATGATGAGACATTCTCTCATAATGGATGTCATTGCACTCCACTACCCTGTCAGTTTGGTAGTTTCCAAATAACTTAACATGCAGCTTACAAATGTGGTACTACGTATCTCTATAGGGATCTAGATACGGAATATACATGAAGGTTCATGGTGAACTTCATTTACCCAAGTCAAGTGGCTCTAGACCACGGAGCGTTTACAAAGAGGTTGAAACGCTCGCTAAAATGACTACTTGATTGGGAAGGGATATGCCCACGCGTTTCCATAACAAGTTTCAGATTCCATCGTTGTTCATGTTGGACATGATCTTCATTAGAAGCCCTTAAAGAGTTAAGGAAAACTGCTGAACACTTGAAATCCGATTTTGAGATGAAGGATTATGGGAGAACACGATTATGTCTCGGTTTGAAACTTGAGCATCGTGTTGATAGATGCTTAGGCATTTTGACAAGGTCAAACCTTCAAGCACCCCCATGATCTTCCGTAGTCTTGATCCTAAAACTGATCCTCTTCGTCTGGAGGATGATGACGAAGATGTGCTAGAGGCAGAAGTGCCTTACTTTAGTACAATAGGCGCATTATTGTACTTAGCTCAATGCACAAGACCGGACATCTCATTTGCAGTGAACTTGTTAGCTAAGGTATAGCTCTACGCCAACGCGATGCCATTTTGATTGGTGTAAAAGACATCTTTCAGTACTTGAGATGTACGATTGATATGGGCTTGTTCTATCCCTAGAGAGAGATGATGGATTCAGACCCATCCCACACCAAAAAGGCCGCCAACGCTGGCCTGCGTTCTCTATCCCCACCCTAAAAATGACATAAGTGTTTTGGTAGGTTTTGCTGATATTGGGTATCTCTTTTATCCATAAAAAGGTCATTTCCAAAATGGTTAAGTGTTCACCATAGATAAAGACCGTGATATCTTGGAGGTCTACAAAATAGACCCTAGTCGCTATATCTTCGAATAATGCAGAGATTATTACTCTTTGCGAAGAGGTTCGTGAATGTATATGGATTGGATCCATAATTACGCATGTTCGAACAATTGTTGTTTGAAGTCTACCACAGATGAGCCTACGAGCATTTAGGATAATGCTGCTTGTTTTGAACAAATGAAGCTACATCAAAAGCGACAGCACCAAGGATAATCAGCAACAACAGACTCTCCTCAAGATCAAAGTGAACTAGGTTCAATCTGAGGACAGTGTGACAAGCTTGCTCACTAAGTCATTGCCTAAATTCCACTTTCGAGAAACATGTTGGTTGCATCCTTTGCGGAAGTTATCCGAACTCCCATGACCGTTGTCATCAGGGGGAGATGCAGACATCAAGGGGAGATGTTTAAATGTATGGTCTCGAAACATAAAGGGTGTGTTGTGCTCTTTTTCCCCTTCGACCGAGGTTATTTTGTCCCACTGAGTTTTTGTTACTCGGCAAGGTTTTTAACGAGGCAACGAGAGAAGCACCGTGTTTAGGCAACACAAGGGGGAGTGTTCAAGTAAACTCTAATTTGTGTTTGGCCCAAACTCTAGGTTACTTGACCTAGTGGTAATAGGGTTTAATTAAAAGAATCTAGATTCCTATTCAATGTACGATTACTTTCTTTGTATGATGATAGGAGCATTTTAATGAGATATTTTAATAGTTATTTCCTCATATTTTACTTAGTTATTTCCTTAAATAAATAAATTTTAATTTAGTTTTTATTTTCTAGGTACATTGGAATAAATGAAGAGAAATGGCAAAAAATGAGGAGTCCTGATGACAATAGGATACTTGGGTGGACTAGGAGAGCCCAAGAACAAGGTCAAGATGTCCTCTACAAAGGTGATATGGATTGAGAGTCATTTTTGAAAAGAAAAGATGGTTAAAAATCAGATTTTGGGTCCATATTAGATTCAAACTGATTTTGGCTGAATTTCAAGAATATATATGGATAATAACATCTCAATTAAATCCTAAATGCATGATTATTGCCAAAGGGAGACTTCGACAGATAAGGAAGCAGAAATTCAAGGGATTGCAACAAGCAGAAAGGTTAAAAACAGGTCCAGATACATTCCTTGATGTCCACATTCATTCTTGGCTGAAATTGAGGAGATAAATCAGAAAATAATCATGCAATTAATTCAAAAATAATCTCCCTAAATCAAGGTGTTAAATTGGAGGTTTCTCATTGGTTGAGTGACATGGCAGAGCTAACGTGGCATTATCTGATTGGTTAATGCTGTGTGGATCGATATTGAAGACTTGGAGACTAAGTTGCCATCCTCCTATAAATAGGAGCATTCTCTACACCACAACACCACACAACACCAGACCACAACAACATCATCACAAACACACCACAACAACAACACCAGACCACAACACAACACCTCTCTCCCTTAGTAAATAAACATCAGAAAAATTCTCTCCATTCTCTAGTATTCAGAAGCTCTGCATCTCAACCAAGGAGGAGAAGAAGTCATGCAATACATCAAGATCCTATCCGCCATCCACCCTTGTGTCGTCCATAGAAGATTGCTTGCTTTCAAGGATCTTCGAGTTCTTTGTCTCAAGGTCATGTCATCCATCTTTCACGGTGTATTTCATACTTTCTTTTATTTTCCTTTGTTTGATTTCATAGAGTTATGAATTCTAGTTAACATGACGTTAAGAGGAAAGTTTAAAGCCCATTTATATGTTTTGAAATAAAGTTGTGATTTCTATATGTTGATTTATATGTTGCTTATGTGAGATTGCTTGATTGATTTTGGATTACAGAAAACTTTTATATGTATGTGTTCTTTGGTGGCCAACTTAGGATATATGCATGTAATTGGAGCTAGATTTAAGTAGTAAAGGCTTTGGACAAAAGTCGAAATCAATTAAGGAGGATTGCAAATAGATGAACTTTCTCATACTAGGTTGTGCACTTTGGTTGACATCCTTTCTTTGTTCTTCATGCATTGAATGTGTTCTTGAGTAGCTAGCTTTCTAGACTATTATTGCATGTTCAATAAGATTAATTTAGGTGCTTTCACTTAGATTAATTATTCAAGGAAAGTAAATATGGGAAATCGTTTGCTTACTAACGTTTCACATGGTCAACTTCTTTCTCATGACATAGAAGATCAACTATAGGAATTGTGATTCGATTTCATTCATATGATTGTGGTTTTGATCTTTGTTCCTTGCGTTCCACCCTTGTAAATATGTTTTTATATTTTCTTTATTTTCTTTATTTTAATTTTTGATTTAGTAATCCTAAACCCCCTTTTTGTATTTACTTGTAGATATTTCTATTCTCTGTTTTATTTTTGTAAATAATACTTTTTACTTTTATTAATTATTCATTTGTTTTTGCAATTACAAGTGTACCCTCAATCCCCGGATAGAACGATCCCTACTTATTCTATACTGACAACTACATTTTACGGGGTAAAATTGCGCGCTTTCCTTTAGCGTTGTTATATGATTGTGATTCTATGCATTGTAATCCACTATATAAAGAGACCCCTATTATCAATGAGAACACACAGCAATTTTCTCTCAATTCTCGTTTCCCTAAAACAATATTTATTTTATGTAGACTTTCCAATTCAATAATATTAGATTGTATTCCTTATTATTTTCCTTATCTATTTTCATTTTCCAATATCACTACATACTCATTAAAGCATTCATATATATTTAATAAGAATTAAAAATATGATTAAGATCATGTGACATAAAAAAATATGATATATATGTTGAACATATATTGGTGAGGAAAAACAAAATAAATCCTCTTATGATTTACGACCTAAATCTAAAACAATCCATTATATTTACCAAAAAAAAAAAGTATTTAAATCATTAATCATGTGGTACAAAAAATACAGAAAAAAAAATAAACATTAAAAAACGAATGATTTTTTTTTGTTTAAGAATAAAAAAAATTGATTTTTTATTTTGCACAGCTAAAATAGATTTAAAAAAAAAAAAAACTAATAGTTCATGACATTTTCTTATTGATTAGACATTAATTTTTGAAACTCAAGTTTGATTAAGAAATGTATATTTAGTTAAGATTTATAGAATGATTAAAGGCTAAATACTAGTTACTACCCTATGGTTTAGGTCCAAAATCAATTCAGTCCCTGGACTTCTAATTTCATCAAAAACACCCATGCACTTTCAATTTTGATCTAATAGGTCCAATTCATTAATATTTTGTTATGAGTTCAAGTTATAGTTGGATTATTTGTTAAAAAAACTATTTATTTTATAGTAGGACTCACTCCTAAATTGACTATGCAGGCCATCTCGACACCACATCATAAAACATAGGCCATATATGAGCCACGTTAACAAGTTAAATAACTTCAATTATTGGAAAACTAACAAATTGAACCTATTATATCAAAATTGAAAGTGCAGGGGTGTTTTTGATGAAACTAGAAGTTCAGGGACTGAATTGATTTTGGACCCAAACTATAGGGTAGTAATCAGTATTTAGCCCAATGATTAAATCATTGAAATGACTAAATTTTTTATTTGGATTAAATACTTGTTACTCCTTAAACTTTTCCCTGAAAAACAGTTTAGTCCCTCGCCTTTTAAATTAAACAAGATAGTCCTTATTCTCTCTAATTCTCACAAAACAGGTCCACAACAGGCATAAAATGACTATTATACCCCTCACTTCCTTTTTATTATTATTTTTCTCTTCTTTTTTTTTTTTTTTTTAATTTTCTCTCTTTTTTTCTTTCTCTTGTTTTTATTATTTTTTTTTCTTGCTCTCTCTCTCTCTACCTCGTTCTTCTTCCTCTTCTCCCTCCGCAGTGACGGACATTCACGGATCCGTACTACCCATTCACCATGCCTATCTCTCACCAGTGCCTATTCCTCTACCAAAGCCTCCAATTATCCACCCAAAACGATGCCACACTCCTCTTCGACCTCGGTATCGGACCCCTCTCCACCCTAACCCTCTACACCCCTTCCTTGACGCCACCACTACGCCTTCCTCACTGCTAAACCACCACCACCACCACTCCAATTAGGTCGCGGCGCTCAGATTTTGATATGTCCAAGGCTCTGATGCTCAGACTTCCAATTTCATGGCATGGTACCAGATCGAAGGCTCTCGGAAGCTCTAGGGCACACTTCCGAGGAGACAGTTTGCCAGAGTGGTTGTTAGGTCTACCATCAGATCTTCTCCCCGACTGGGTTTTGCTAGAAATTGAACTAGAAGATCTCGAATTGGAGCTAGAAGTTGTGGCACCACCTCCATTGTTGTTAATAGCATTCACTGACTGAGTCTTGGAATTGATCTGTGAGCGAGTCAAAACCCACTTCTTGGTGGATTTCTCGGTTTGGGGCATTTTTATTTAACTCAAGAGACTCACAGAGACTTGATTAAGGTCTAGCGGTCTTTGGTTGAATGCTTGCTCGTTGCTAGTCCAAGAATGTGAGTGGCCTAAACTAAACAAGAGCAAAGAGACGAAGCCAAAGAGAGATGTGAAATTAAGAGAGTGTGGAAGACAAGAATTGATCTCAGAGAGAGAGAGCCAGAAAAAAATTAAAAAAATAGAAAAAAAAAGAAAGAAAAAAATAGAGAAAAATAATACAAAAAGGAAGTGAGGGGTATAATAGTCATTTTATACCTGTTGTGGACCTGTTGTGTGAGAATTAGAGAGAATAAGGACTATCTAGTTTAATTTAAAAGGCGAGGGACTAAACTGTTTTTCAGGGAAAAGTTTGAGGAGTAACAAGTATTTAATCCTTTTTATTTTAAAGATAATAATTTGTTTACAAATTATATGAGTAAGGTTATTTAAGGAAGTTTAGTGAGGTTTAGTGAGTAAATTTAGTATTTGAAAATTTGATAAGAGATGTAAAAAACAAATTTGATAAGAGGTCAGGTGAGTAAATTTGGAGGTTCCAATAGAAAAACTCTTAAATATATTTTGGTTCATTTGGCTAAGCAAATTTTAGTCAAAATAGTTAAAAAGTCATTTTGGTTAACCAATTTAAAATACAACTGCATCAGTTCTCTCTATTTTAATTAGTTTTGAATTACAAACCAATGGAGAGTATTGTGGTGGCTAATGAGGTTCGACAGGTCAGTGACCTTATTGCTCCTGCAGGGTTGTGGAATGTCAACTTGGTTAGACAAATTTTTCCTTTAGTCGGAAGCTATCTTGAGCCTTCCCTTAAGCACAAGAGCTGTTGAAGATAGAGTTGTGTGGAGGTTGGAGAAAAATGGTAAGTTTACTGTTAAGTCAGCTTACAGCTTTGAATTTGCTAACTCTAATGTTAGAAGGCCTTTCCAATTATTTGTTGGAATGAGTTTTTGGAAAAAGCTATGGAAGGTTCATGTACCTAACTCTGCCAAGGTTCATATCTGGAGAGTTTGCCATAATATCTTACCTTCATTGGAGAGGCTTGCTTCACAAAAGGGTTATACTGGACTCTTTAGTGTGTAGGGATTGCCTTTACACTAAGCAGTTGATTCAAGTTAATGGAGTCTTGGCTCAGGTGTGTTTTAATCCTCATACAGCTCACAGTGATTTACTGGAATGGTTTAGCTATTGTGTCTATGTGCTAGCTTTGAAAGATTTGGGTGGCTTGATTTATATTCTTTGGGGAATATGGAAGGAACGAAACAATAGGGTTTGGGAAAATAAAAGTGTTCATGCATGTGATGTTATGCTCAAGTCTTTGACTCGGTTGCATGCATACAGATTTTATAATTAACTTGAAGGTGGGAATTGGACGTTCTATGAGGGTTGTTCGATGGTTTGTTCCAGTACCTTTGGGTTGGTGCAAGATCAATGTAGATGAATCTTATAATCACACAACAAAGAATGAAGGCATTGGTTTTGTTATTAGAGACTATCAGGGTGTGTTACTTGCTGGTGGAGGACGACCACTACATATGGTCTTCTTAAGCCTGAACATGCAAAAGTGCTTGCTTGAAGTATGGCAGCGCATTTTGCTGTAGAAAATGCTTTTGTTCCAGCCATTTTGGAAACTGACTCTCAACTTGTGCAGAGGCAGTTGACAGTGCTAGATGGGATTAGCACTTCTATCTTGGGTCGTGTTTATGAGGACCTGAGGCTAGCTTTGGAAGGTCAAAATAATATGAAGATTGTTCAACAGGAGCACAAATAAGGTTGCAAACCTTATGGCAGCAAGAGCTTGTTTTGAGCTGCAAGAGTTTTTTTATTTTTCATCTTCCCCTTCATTTTTGTTAGCTGCATTAGCAGCTGAATCCAACCCTTTGTAACTTCTAACAGTTCAATAAAAGTTCTGACCTCTTTTCTCTCAAAAAAAAAAAAAAATTAGTTTTGAATTTACATTATATTTTGAATAAATAAAAAATAGTTTAAATTTATTTATAAATTACATATTACAACTTAAAAGGATTGTTTAATAAAGTTCATTTTCAATCAAAAAAAAACTTAAAAGGAATGTTTTATTAACAAAAACAATAGAGAGTCTTATCGCTCTCTCTAATATTTAGGAGCGAGATAGCTAAAAGTTAAAATAAAGAATCATTTGGGAGTTTAGTGCAGCTGCTAAAATTTATAAAAAGTTAAACACGCTCTCCAAAATTGCTAAGGAACCAAAATTGAGAGTCAACTAAAGATGCTCTTAGTACCTGTGTATGACTTTAGAATGTGGATAAAGGACATTTAGAAGTATTAAGTAGTTAGTAGTATGTAAGAAGTATCAAGGTAGTTGCAGGAGATGTGATTTTTTTTGGATTTTAAATATTTAGGGCCGGTTAGTACGAAATTTTTTATTTATTTTTATAAACAATTAGTAAATAGTTACGAGACTTGAACTTAAAATCTTATAGATAGAAATAAGTGACTTATGCAACTAAACCAAATAGTTGTGTTTTTCGCGGTCAAATTCAAAGAAAAATGTTAAAGATCGTCCCTAGTTTAATTGGGAATGAGAATACCTAGCGCTCTGCTAGGGTTGGGAGAGCATCATTCTTGGCCTCTCTTCACCTTTCTCCGTCATCGATGGAGTACTTTTCCAGTACCGATTTTGGTGCCGGCTTCTTTGTGCACAGCTTATGCCGTTCCCAAACCTAGGTGCTTGTATGTGCTGATTCCTTCTGTTCAGTTTCAATTGAGCCTTGGCCATCATCTGCTCTAACCTAATCTTGGCATCTCTGCTCCATGGGGGGGGGGGGGGGGGGGGGAGAGAGACGTGGATGCACCACCCAGCTGGGTATGGATGGTTTCGACTGTTGACTGACTTCTACCGAGTCGGGCGCGGTTGAAATTAGGTTGTATAGAAGGACCTGGCCTGGTGGCGGCGTGGTTGGGTGAGAGATTCATAAGAGGCCATTGTTGGCCATGATTACGAGTGATGGGAATATGTCAAAGCGGTGGTCGAGTTAGGGATTTCCCATTGATGCACGGGCCTTGTCTTCTGTTTGGATTCGCTTTTGGGATCGAAGCGATTTTTCATGGGCTCATTTTTCGGCTGCACTTTGAAATTGGAATTTCGGCTACTTAGGTAGAAGATTGCTCTCTACTCAAAGTACTATTTTGCTTGGAGTATGCAAGGTTGGTCACACTACTACCAGTTACCTTGATAGAAAGTTATCCTCTATTCGACGGATATCTTTGCGTGGAAGTATGGTTGACCATACTATTGGAACAGTTTTACACAACCCGGGCTCTGCCCGGTGCTTTATCAAATGCTTTATAGCATTCCTTAATATTCTTGTTAGGTTTAATTTTCGATGCCTTGTTGCATCTAATATTGTTTTATTATGTTTCAATTTGATGTTGTTATTACATCTATAAGTTGTAATCTTTCTTATTATTATTAATAAAGTTGTTGACTATTACCCTAAAAAAAAAAAAAAAACATTGGAACCCACCCTCATTCCCCTTATTTTAAATTTATTATAAGAAAAAATAAAATTAAAAATGTTGGGGGGACCAAACTAAACCCAACTAATAACAAACAAGGAAGAGACAACTAACAACTAACATACTACGAATTTACTTTTTGTTCAAGTAAATCCAGAATATGTGTCTACTCCAAACTCGAGATTACTTGCTCTAGTTGAAATATGATTTATATTAGAGATATTCTCGGAAAATCTTAGAGGATATCAAATCAATGTACGATTATGTTTCCATATGTACAAGTCTATCTCTATGCTTGTAATCCTCTATATAAAAAGGCTCATATTATTAATGAAAGTACGACTCAATTCTCTCCCAATTTTAGTTTTCCTTAAACACGTTATCAGCATGAAACCCTAACTCTGAAACCCTAAAATCGTAGCCTTCAAATCCTAGCAACCACCGCAACATATGTCACGCCCCTGATTTTTAACACAATAAAAATCGATAAACAATCTCATAATTATATATGCGTGAACGTTCAGCAATCAATACAAAATACCTAGAAACTTTTTCTCTTTTTAACCCAAGTACATATTGATGCCCTGAACCCACTATGTCAATATTGACCCGCTCCACAGAGTCATATATTACAATGCTTATGAATTAAATTGTCAACAACAAAATAAAATGTAAATGCTTCTCAGAGTTCACCACAAGCGAAAGTCTTAATAACGGTAAAGTCACAAAATGGCTTCCTACCGTAAAGTTTAAAAGGCGCTACCTCAGCTTCAGCCCCGATTATCCTGACCTGCAAGATTAACCCCTACACCATTTGAATGGTGCACCGGGTTGCCACACAACAAACCCGGTAAGGTTTTGCAAGCCTGTATGAGTAAACTCAAAACCACAAAGCAAAACACATTTCTTAAGTCGCCTCACCTAAACACGATATGCACATATCTCACACCTACGGCCATCAATTCCATAACCTTCCATATCATGCCTACATAAGTCAACTGGTGACTAAAGCCTCACGCTCAGATTCTCAACTAGCGTCCCATTACACAAATTCAAACAAACAAGATTTCCTCAAGCAATGTTTGATGCCGTCCTAACGCCCTATGGCGAATTCTAGAATCACAATTATTCCCTCCCCACTGGAAGCCTTTTGTCATCAACATGGCATCAAAGGTGAAAAATCAATCAATCACCTTCCTATCCTCACCACAGAGTACAATTCGTCACCATTATGGCTCTTAAGATAAATTAAAGCATAAATCAATACAATCAAGAAGAAACAAAGTAATCGCATTTCAAAACAAGCAAAACAATTCATGGTAACCCCTGCATATAATTTAGTTCAGGAGGTCACACTAAGTCAAGCAATTCAAATCATAGTAATCAACGTAATCGCACACTCTAAAGTCTGTTGGTAGCCCCGGCCATCACAGTAGTCTTCTCGATTATTGTTAACTTAAAAACAATTCAGCTCCGTTACCGAGCAGTCATCACGCAGATATTCATCATCCTACTAATCATCACAGAGATTCCAAGGGTCATCACGCAGATATCAATTGTCCAGCTGATCATCACACAGATTGCACCGGTCATTACACAGATATCCATTGTCCTACTGATCATCACATAGATTTCAAGGATTATCACATAGATTTCAAGGATCATCACATAGATAGCAATTGTCCAGCTGATCATCACACAGATTTCATCGGTCATTACACAAATAGCCATTGTCCTACTGATCATCACATAGATTTCAAGGATCATCACATAGATAGCAATTGTCTAGCTGATCATCACACAGATTTTGCCGGTCATTACACAGATAGTAATCATCACAAAGATTCATCACACTGATTCCAACAATATATTACACAATTATTCCTACACAAACTTCACATGGCAATCATTACAAAGATTCATCACACTGATTCCAACAATTCATTACACAATTATTCCTACACAAACTTCACATGGCAATATCACAAAGATTCATCACACTGATTCCAACAATTCATTACACAAATATTCCTACACAAACTGCACATGTCAATCATCACAAAGATTCATCAATGCATATATATTTCACGTAAATATATATACGTAGTCATTCGCTCAGGAATACTACTAATATCAACTATAGTCATAGTTAACTTAATAACTCCATAACAATAGGGTAATCTTGCTCATAACAAATATCGATCATGCTCATAACAAATATCGTGAGATTTACTCACCTCATAATCCCGCTGCATCTTCACACGTTAACCAAAGCAAGCACAATTGCCGCAATCCGTTCAACAAGTCCAACAAGCACCTGAACACATAGGGTTTGATTTAGTGCACGAATCACAAAGTGATTAAAGTTTGAAGTTTTGAACTAAATCCCCATGAGCAACGCCAATCGAGGAGAAACCTCATCCGAGACCTCCCTAAGTCTCCAGAGTACTTCCACGATCAATATATCAAAACCACAAGTTGATCGGATGCTCAAATCCTCAAGGATCGAATAATCAACTGTATGAAACAGTAAAAATCATAACAAATCCATACGAACTCCAAAACTTACATATTATATATCGAAACGCTCGTATCGACGAGTAGAAGATATATAATACCAGAAATAGTTCCTAATATGGTCGGAAAGCCTCCAGAACGCCGCCACAGGCGGCCAAAACTCAATATTTCATAAACTTCCAACATCAAAGATGTTCATCTAAGCATGCTTGTGAATTTTCATAACTAGCTCGAAGTCATAAAACAATTATAAAGGGTCGAAAACTACCTCACAAGCTTTGAATTTTTGCTCAATCTGAGTTGAACTGATTTCCACTTAAATTGATCCAAACAAACACCATAGATCGATCCAGAAAGCTCCCACGAACCCAAAGATGGAAGCTTGAAGCCGTGCCGTCACCGGAACAAGGATTTCAGTCGGGTTCAAAATCACCTAACTTTGTCGACTTGCAGCGCCGCCGTAGAGGAGGATCGCTGCTAGAGGACACCAGAGGGACGACTAGAGCAAGGACAGGAACTGATCTGGAGAGTTTCGTCCCCGGAGTTCGCCAGAAAAGCCGGGTCGGATAGTTCCGGGTTCGGGTCGGGTCAGCCGGGCTTCTTCGATACTGAAAGTGCAGCCAAGAGAGAAGAGAGAGAGAGAGAAGAAAGCTTTCCGGAAAAGGAAAGCGAAATTATGAAATGATTTTCGGAAATGCAAAATGGAAACTTCTTCTAATGGCCATAACTTCTTCATACGAACTCTGATTCCTGCGTTCCACATGTCCACAAACTCGTATCCACGCGCTCTACAACTTTCTTGAAGGAAGTTTTTGGAGAATCCCAACGAATAAAAAGTCAACCTTTGCAACCCCTCTAAAACCATATTCTTCGAATATTTATTTGCCTGAAACACTTCCGCTCCATCCACAAGCCACAAAACCGTCCAATAATCACAATTTAGATTCTGAAAAATCCTCAGAAAATAAATACTAATTTTCGGGGCATCACAGCATATATTGAAGCCCTCAATCCTAGGAATCCAGAACCGGCGGCGCCACCCCAAGAACCGGCTGGAATACACCCGAACCGGGCGCAAGAAGATAACTACAGTCCCCTAACCGGTTCACACCTTTCTAGTCTTCCTTCTACCGGAATTTTCTACCGCCAGAGGCACCCAAAACTCAGAAGCTAGGAACCGGTGAAATTACTGAAAAAAATCAGCCAAAAACTTTCTGAACCGGCCGGCAGAACCTCTGCACGTTGGTGAACCGCCAGCCTCTCATCCTCCCTGCCCTAGCACACCACCAAGCCCAGCACAAAACTAAAAGGCCAAAAAGGAGAAAAGGTGGAGGGCCCAAAAGAAGAAAAGAAAGAAAAGAACAAAAAAACAAGGGAGGTGTGGGCCCCAGAAGAAGAAAACAAAAAAGAAGAAGAAAGAGAAGACAAAAGGAGAGAGGCAGGCCCAACAGAGAAAAAAATAGAACAAAAAAAAGGGAAGCTGGGCCCAGCCCACTTCTAAAGGAAGAAAAAAAAGGGGAAGCCCAAGCCCGTGAAGCAGGCCAGAAGCAGGCTCACTGCCGCAGCCCAGAATCAGGCCCACTGCCCCATCAACAGGTATCGCCATGTCAGCAACCCAGTCAAAACTCCGGTCAACGACTTCGGGTGACTTTTTCCGGCCAAATTTTCCGGTGACCTATTTCGAGGTAATTTTTACTAAAAGTTTCCGTTTTTGAAGTTTTTATTTCTTTTCTCTTCCTTTTCTCGGGGACTTGCAATCTCCCTTCTTCTACCCCCCCCCCCTTTCTTTATCATAGGGGAGACCAAATTTAGTCTAACTGTGAGTTTGTTGAGATAAAACGATCGATCGCAAACATCATTGTTTTGATCTAATCCAACCCCTCTTGGAATCGAATTTCTCGGAAGCGACTACGCTAGGAAATTTCTAATTTATTGGAAGCAACTACACCCAGAAATTTTATTTGTTTTCGAGGCAACTTTTTTCGCTCCGAAACTAACCATAATTTCTTGTTCTCTTTTAGGATGAGTAATCTGAACAAATTGGACTTTGCTCCATTGGGAACAACTGGCTCTGAATATCACAGATGGGTTCGTGATGTCCTCCAGCATCTCAAGGCCGATGGAATCCTGGATACGATTCTCGAGCCTAGCCAGGACATGCTAACTGTTGAGCAAGCTCAAGGTTTGGAAGCAAATAGAGCAACCTTAGAGGCAAATAAGGCGAAATCCATCATCCTAATGACTCATCATATGGATGATTCGCTCCAGTACAAGTGTATGAATTAATGAAGAATACCCCAGAAGGCTGTGGGTCTCACTTGAAGAAAGATTTGGCAACGTCCAAGACTCCCTGCTTCCTGACTTAGAAGTGAGATGGCATAGTGACTTGATACACATTTACGCAAGCGTACGTATCATTGTCAAGATAGGGAAATATTATGCCCAACGTTATCGTACCACGGGGATTAGTGGCTAAGCCACAATCCTTGGGTAATCAAAAATAAAGACACTTAGCAAACAAAGAAAAAGAATAAGAAAATAAATAAAAAATGCTACTTTAAGACACCAAACCTTAGCAATGCCCGGCTTTTGTTCTCACCAAAACCTAATCAAAACTAAGAACCTAGCGGTGATTATTTACAATGAGTCAAAATTGTCACAGATAATTGTAATTTGATTTTCTAATAACTAAAGTGCAAGAATTTAAATAGAAACTTTAATTAATAACTAAATTAAATAAAGGAAGGAAAAGTAACAAATGAATATAGATATGGGATTGGTAGTTAGGGATGAATCTTAACCCTAATTCAATGCTCTAGATGCAATTTATTAAAGATGGTAGAGACCGTACCCAAGGCTTTTCAAGGCTAAAGGGCCGAAATTCCCTTTCATGGTATTCCTACTCTAGTTCAAGGGCCGTAGGAACTCACTTGACATGAATTAGAGCCGGTTCAAGGTTCACTAATTCACATCAAGAGGCCTAGAGTTTGAGGAATTAGGCAACCAAGCTCACCATAATTGCGATCAAGCTAATCATGTAGTGAACCATGCTTGTACTTCCCACGAATATTAAATCGGGGTTCTAGCTCTAAAATCTAAGGATGTCATCCCCTAGATTTTTAACTAGACTTAATAAAACACATACCCAAAAGTTGACAATTCTTAAGCATGCATTCTATTCAATTATCACAAAATACAAGCATCCAATAATTAACAAACTCCATATATAAATTAAATTAAGCATTCATTACATCAAATTTGGATTAGAGCACACAACCTTAACCCCCAACAACAAAACTACTCACTACCCATCACCAAACTAACATCAAAATACATAATTTAAAGAGGAACAAAGTGAAGAGAAGTAGGAGTAACAAGAACAAGCCACAAATTGCTATAAAGCAATTATGACTAGCCTTTATTTATGGCTCTCCACTTTTACCAAAACTTGATAGTGATGGAGCTTTTGATGCTTGGGCTTCCCCTTTGAATCTTGTGAAATTGATGAGAAGATGAAATTTTAGTGAGGTGGATCTTGGTGAGGTGAATTTTGGTGAGGTAGCTAGATTTTGGTAAGGAGAAGAAAATGGAGAGAATGAGATTTTGGTGAGGTGGGTTTTGGTGTTTTTGGAGAAGGAAAAATGGGTGTCGAATTAATGGTAGTGGTCTGGTCATGGTGTGGTAATGGGAAAGGGCTTCTGCCCTTTCCTTCCGTTCGGCGCTGTTCCTCCCTTTTCTCCAAGATAAAGAGAACATATATATATATATATATATATATATATATATATACTGCAATCATTCGGCTAGAGTGATGAGAATAGGGTTGCCACGTGTCATCTTTTCACCGGTCAAGAGAGAGAAAGGTAAGAGAAGAGGCGTGGTTGAAGGTTAATAAAGCCTTTTGAAATTCTTTTGAATAATCAACACGTGCGCCTACTAACCAAGCCATGCATTGGCTTACTAATTTGATTAATTAATTAATCAAACAACCACTTCTCCTCGCTTTATTTCTTTCTTCCTCTTATTTTTTTTTTGAGTTAAATACTATTTACTTCCTGAACTTTCAGGGAAAAAACAGTTCAGTCCCTGCCTTTTAAATTTCACACGTTTACTCCGTCATCTCTCAATTTTGAACCAATAGGTCCATTCCGTCAAAAAACACTATTAAAATGTCTATTATACCCTCAGTTCATCTTTTTTCTTTTTCTTAATTTATTTTTTTTGTCTTTTTTTTTCCTTTTCTGTTTATCTCTTCTTCTTCCACCTCTCTTCTCGTTCAACACCAAAATTTCTAAAGCGACCAAATCAATCCGAAACACAAAACCTCTCTTCATCTGCTCAATCAAAAAAAGGAAAAAAAAAAACAAACAAAACAAAAGAGAAAAAAATCTTTTCAAAAAAAAAAATTAATTAATTAATTAAAAAATTTGAGGGTAGAATAGACATTTTTGGTCGGAGAATAACAAATTGGACCTATTGGTCCAAAATTGAGAGATGAGGGAGTAAACGTGTGAAATTGAAAAGGCAGGGACTGAACTGTTTTTTCCCTGAAAGTTCAGGGAGTAAACACTATTTAACCCTTTTTTTTTTCTTGTTCTATTTGTCGACTTTGACCATAGTTGACCGCATCGACAGTTTCGTCCTTTTGTCAAAAACTCTAAATTTGCACAATTCCACATCATTTTGTTCGGTTTTCGCAACTCCGCTTATTTCTATAAAATAAATAAAAATGGATTAATTACTAATAATTGACTTGAGAATTAGCTTATTTATAGTATTTTAGATATAATTATACGCATAAAAATGCATGCAATCACATAGCCTCCGCTTCTGTGATTTCAAGTTAGTTCTTGACTATAACTCGGAAGCACATCGCATTAAATCCTTAATGGAATTCTGTGGTAAAGAGATCACAGATGCGATGTTGATTGAGAAGACTCTCTCTACCTTCCCTATCTCTGCATTGATGGTTGCAAAGAACTATCGAATCGATGTTACTGCAGGATGGATCACAAGGTTTCATGAGCTTATTGGAGCTATGAATGTCGCTGAAAAGCATGACAACATTCTTGTGAAGAACTATAATTCGAGATCCATGGAAACAGAGTATATTCTGGAATCCAATTATAGTCGCGCCTCTAAGAGAGGGAGCCAAGAGCAAAATCCTAGTCATAGGGATATTTCTGGACGTTCTGGTCCATATAATCTCTCTACTTAGGAAGGTAATGGCCAAAATAAGCGACCACGGAATCGAAGAGGTCAACATGGAAAGAGAGAGGAAGGCAACGCCTCTGGCCATGTTGGTGGAGCCACCAACACTAAGAGCCATCTAAATGACGCTTTCAAAGTGCCTCAATCAATGGAGTTTGAGCAAAGAGATGTATGTTCTCGATGTGGAGTATCTGGTCATTGGGAACACATTTGTAGAGCTCATGAAGAAATTGTCACCGCCTACAAAGCATATTGTGAAGCAAGAGAAGCTCACGATGTGGAACAAAAAGATCAAGATGATGATCTAGAGTGAAGCGTTAAAGACTACAAATCTGGTTGGGATCAATATATCGCCAATTCTGTTTTAAATCTTTATTTTTCCAAGAGATGTAATAGGCAATTGCCATATACTTTGTAGTAAATGTGATTACACGCATTTTTATACATGTAATTATATCTAAAATACTAGAATTAAGCTAATCCTCGAGTCAATTATTATGTAATTAATTTATTTTTATTTATTGTGTAGGAAATAAGCGGAGTTGCGGAAACGAGAGAAAATAGTACAAAAATGGAGCAAATCGGAGTTTTCGACAAGGAGACGAATTTGTTAGCATATAATCCATGATCAATGTCAACAAGAAATAGGATGTTGGGAGCTCGATCAAAAATGAAAATGTTTAGAGAGAGAACTTTGAAGAAAATGGAAGAAAGATATATATATATATAGGATTAAATTCAGTTTAGTCCCTCAGACTTTAGGCCAAACATCAGTTTGATCCCTCATCTTTTTTTTTAATCAAACTCATCCCTGATCTTTCAAATTGCATCAACCTCGTCCAAAATTTGAATCCGGCCCCAATTGTGACGTCATCTGCTGAGCTGAAGCAGACAAGGAGGTCCCACAGGAAGGGCATAATGGACATTTCGTATTTAATCTAATTTCTATTTTTTTTTTCTCTTATTTTCTCTCTCTTCTCTCTCTTGCTCTCTCTCACTCACATCTGAAACAGAGAGAGGAGCTCTCTCTCTTTCTCTCTCACTCACACATATTCCCAGCCACCGTGAACACCGGCCGGCCACCATGAATCCTCTGCTCACACCTCGACCACCTCCACCCTCTCAAAACCGGAGCAACAGGAGGCCTCGATCAAATCCACCGTCGTCCTCGTCTTCTTCTCCGGTGACTGACTTGGACTTGTCGAGGCAGCCCAGAGCTACTTGACCCGGCAGCGATTCGGTATGCGGAAACCGTGATGCTCTCAGATCAACGAGAAAGCATCCAGACAAGGCAAAACGGATCGATCCGGGATCCGAACTGGAGAGAGATCCAAATGACGGATTCGAATATGAATCTACAGGAATCGGGGTGGGAGGAGACAAGGAGAGAGGCCCGCAAGATCGAGGGAGGTGTCTGCTAAACTCGGAGCTCGGTTCATTTCTGTCTCTCTTTTTTTTTTGATGTAATTTGTTGGTTGTTGAATGGAAGCTGTTGATTGCTTGGTTCTGTGTTGTGGGTTTCTTCAATTTTGGGTTGTGGTGTCTGCATTGCATTTTGGTTAGGTATTGGATTGGTGGGTTGTGATGATCGAAGAACTCCCCGAAATTGGACTTGAACATCTTAACCCCGCTGACATAATCGAAGAAAAATCGGCGGGGATGGTGGTGACTGCGGTGGTGGCGCCGCTGGGAACGGATGCTTCTCATGGTGGTCGGCCGGTGTTCACGGTGGCTGGGAATATGTGTGAGTGGGAGAGAGAGAGAGAGAGAGCTCCTCTCTCTGTTTCAGATGTGAGTGAGAGAGAGCACGAGAGAGAAAATAAGAGAAAAAAAAAATAGAAATTAGATTAAATACGAAATGTCCATTATGCCCTTCCTGTGGGACCTCCTTGTCTGCTCCAGCTCAGCAGATGACGTCACATTTGGGACCGGATTCAAATTTTGGACGAAGTTGATGCAATTTGAGAGATCAGGGATGAGTTTGATTAAAAAAAAAGATGAGGGACCAAACTGATGTTTGGCCTAAAGTCTGAGGGACTAAACTGAATTTAATCCATATATATATATATATATTGAAACATGTAGCTGATGCGTCACGTGAGTCATGCCATCAATTAATCAAACAATTGATTAATCATTATGGTTCCTATTCCATTGCCCTCCAGACCACGTGCTCACTCACTCTCTGTCATCTCCCTTCACAGTTCACACATGTGGAGGCATATATATATTTGAAAGCCACGACCTAATTGATTCTTCTTCCCCTTCAGACGGCCGCACCACACCTAAAACAGAGGCAGCCCTTTTGGGCTGCTCTCTCTCTCTCCTCTTCTCCTCCTTTTTTTTTTTTACTCTTTTCTTTAGTTTTATTTTGGGAATTTTGAAAGACTCACTCAAGGCTTTAAGGGAATCATCATCAAGAGTACCACACCTCTATTTTGGGTAGTTGGGTGAAGAAATTGTTTGGTTCATACTAGCTCATAGCTAGAAGTGACCAAGCTAATTCTCCCCTCTCTTCCTTATTATCTATTCCATAATTTTATTTGCTATTGATGTTGTATTTAACTATGGATAGTGAGTAGTTCAATTTTGGGAGTTAGGGTTGTGAACCCCTAACTCATCTTGTATAAATATTGATGCTTTAATTTTAATAAATGCAATTTCCATTGTGTATGCTTTAAATCCGAATTTATTGGTCCTTAGAAGCATGTTTCTAGGCTTTGTCAACCTTTGGAATTATGTTGTGGGAAATTACGATGAATAGATTGATAAATTGACAACTTATTAGTCTTGTGGCATCTAGGATTTAAGTGTGGTGACCATTAGCTAGCTTAATTGTAGCTAAGCTTGCTTGGGTCTCTATTATCTTGCTCTCTAGGCCATTGACTTGGATACACATTTACGCAAGCGTACGTATCATTGTCAAGATAAGGAAATATTATGCCCAAAGTTTATCGTACCACGGGGATTAGTGGCTAACCCACAATCCTTGGGTAATCGGAAATAAAGACACTTTGCAAACAAAGAAAAGAAAAAGAAAATAAATAAAAATGCTAACCTAAGGCACCAAGCCTTAGTAATGCTCAGCTTTGGTTTTCACCAAAGCCTAATCAAAACTAAGAGCCTAGTGGTGGGTATGCACAAATGAGTCGAAATTTGTAGGGGGTTTTAACTTTGAGAAGCTATACCCTCTACATATCAAGCTATTTGGAGCTAAAATTTTTCAGAGATGTATATTCACATGTCCTCTATACACAGAATAAACAGTTTTTGATTTTAACCTTCCTAGCTTCAGATATTGTGTTCCAAGTGACAGAGGTCAGAAACAGGGCACAGCAGAAACTGCAGAACAGATCAGTGAGTTTGGAGGTCAACGATTTTTGACTCATAATTAATTTTCAAGTGAAATTTTAACCAAAGGTAGCTTCATGAGTCTAGTTTTATATCCAGTTGGTCTCAACCTCTTTGTACCTCTGGAGCTTCAGATATTACAGTTTTGGTGACTGAGGGTCAGCAGAAAACTTCATGACAGATTAGCAAGTTTGACCACCTTTAATTTGCATTTCAATTGGAGATAGGTGGCTAACTTTATATGGATAGAAAGCTCTCTGAGTCTACTTTCCATTTCCAGTGGCCTCACCTGATTATCACTTTCTGAGTATGAGCTATAGTCATTTGAAGACAGAAAGGTCATTGCTGGAAGTTTTCTGCACTCACTAGTTTGTGTTCACTCGGGTGGTTGGACTTCTTGCACTTCAATTCTTCAATGGAGGTCATTATAGGGCTGTTTTGAGGTGTGTTGGAGGTGATCAAGGCCATGTGCTTAATGGAAGACCCTTGTCCTTATTCCTTAGTGGGCTATTTGTGACGCATTGCTCTTTGGACACTATATATGTCTCAATGGAGTCGATCTTTCATGAGCACCTAGAGCCAGCTTGGAGCATACGTTAAGGAAGTCAAGGCCTTGTGCCTTGAAGTTGGTGTCTTATTTTAGTCTTCTCCGAAGGTCGTGAGCAATGGAGGGTCAACAAAGGGGGTTTTCCGTATCTTTTCTCCGCATTTAGATTTCCATTTTCATAATTAAATTTTTGTGTCTTTGCCCGAACTTCACTCTCATGCCTAAATCTGATATGGATTTTAGCTTTTGAGCTCACTTTACAACATTGAGGACAATGTTGGTTTTAAGTGTGGGGGTGAGGGCTCGGGCGCCCAAAAAAAAATAGATTAGCTTTTTGTAATTAGAATTTAGTGGTCAATGCCTTTTCCAACCCCAATGACGAGGCATGGACTTAGCTTGTTGTGATTGTGGATAGATTGAGCATGATATAGGACTTTGAATTTGTTTTGTGATTAAGTGTATATGTGATATATGCTTGACTATATGTGTGCACATAGCCTAAGGTTAGGTTGGTTCATCCTAATTAGAGAAGCATATAGATGATTTGATTGACTTGCATACCCTTATTTGTGTGCTTTTGTGCCTATATCTATAGTGTATGCATCGTTCATTCACTTATTCTTTCATGTGTGTATAATTTCATGACATTGCGAATCTAGAACTTGCTTGAGACCTCTCGAGGCTACTTTTAGCTTGCGACATGATAGAAAGGATGGAGGCATTAGGACTATATACCACCATGGCCAAAGAAGCATGTGCCCAAAAATATTTACCACTAGATTGCCATTTTGAGCCTATTTATGTAATTTAGCTTTTTTGTTCATTACCACCACAAATTCCTACCTAGCCTATACACTTTTATCCTACCCTTCCATGGTAGTTGGTGAAGCGATTCGAGAGAATGACTTTATGTTTGAGTGCTTCAAAAGAAAGAAAAAGTCAAAAGTGTGAGGTTACAAAAGAATAAGTGTGGGGGTGAGTGATTTGTAAAGAAAAGAAAGTTATATATAAAAAAAAAAAAAAAAAAATTTGTGAAAATAGAAAGAAATTTCAAGGAAAAGAAAAGTAGAAAAAAAAAAAGAAAAAAAGAAAAAGAAAGTTGTGTAAAGAAAAAAAAAAGGTATTACGTAATTTAGCGTGGGTTGTACATTGGGATTAGAGTGAGTGAGTTAGCATTTGTAAGCAAAGTCTTAAATCTCTACAAGAGAGAGTTGCTTCACCCATTTTCATGGACTTTGTCTTTCCCTATCCTTTATTTCTTATAGCCACTTGCCCTTAGCCCCATTACAACCAAATAAAAGACCTCTTAATCTTGAATTTTGTGGGTTACCTAGCGGAGATGAGATCGAAGAGCGAGCATATGGCAACGCGTGTTGTGAAATTGCTTTTGAGTGAAATACATATAGCCCCTAAACACTTGAGCGGTAATATTTAGTGAACCTATGTGAGTTTAGTGGGTTATATCAGGTCTTCTATGTGTCTATTTGATTATGGTGGATTGATGTGACACATTGTTTACACATGCATATACTTGAGCATTTCTTACATGTGCATTTTAATTGCCTTACAAATTTATAATTTCTATGTCATGCTTTGTCGAACTCATGGTCATCTACATAATTAGTTCTCTGAGGGTTATGGTTGGAAAGGCTAATACTACACTTCTTTTATGTTTGTGAGTTAGTAGATTCTCGGATTAGATTTCATTTAGTTTGCTTGAGGACAAGCAAAGTTCAAGTGTGGGGGTGTGATTACACGCATTTTTATACGTGTAATTATATCTAAAATACTAGAATTAAGCTAATCCTCGAGTCAATTATTATGTAATTAATTTATTTTTATTTATTGTGTAGGAAATAAGCGGAGTTGCGGAAACGAGAGAAAATAGTACAAAAATGGAGCAAATCGGAGTTTTCGACAAGGAGACGAATTTGTCAGCATATAATCCATGATCAATGTCAACAAGGAATAGGATGTTGGGAGCTCGATCAAAAATGAAAATGTTTAGAGAGAGAACTTTGAAGAAAATGGAAGAAAGATATATATATATATATATATATATATATTGAAACATGTAGCTGATGCGGCACGTGAGTCATGCCATCAATTAATCAAACAATTGATTAATCATTATGGTTCCTATTCCATTGCTCTCCAGACCACGTGCTCACTCACTCTCTGTCATCTCCCTTCACAGTTCACACATGTGGAGGCATATATATATTTGAAAGCCACGACCTAATTGATTCTTCTTCCCCTTCAGACGGCTGCACCACACCTAAAACAGAGGCAGCCCTTTTGGGCTGCTCTCTCTCTCTCCTCTTCTCCTCCTTTTTTTTTTCCTCTTTTCTTTAGTTTTATTTTGGGAATTTTGAAAGACTCACTCAAGGCTTTAAGGGAATCATCATCAAGAGTACCACACCTCTATTTTGGGTAGTTGGGTGAAGAAATTGTTTGGTTCATACTAGCTCATAGCTAGAAGTGACCAAGCTAATTCTCCCATCTCTTCCTTATTATCTATTCCATAATTTTATTTGCTATTGATGATGTATTTAACTATGGATAGTGAGTAGTTCAATTTTGGGAGTTAGGGTTGTGAACCCCTAACTCATCTTGTATAAATATTGATGCTTTAATTTTAATAAATGCAATTTCCATTGTGTATGCTTTAAATCCGAATTTAATGGTCCTTATAAGCATGTTTCTAGGCTTTGTCAACCTTTGGAATTATGTTGTGGGCAATTACGATGAATAGATTGATAAATTGACAACTTATTAGTCGTGTGGCATCTAGGATTTAAGTGTGGTGACCATTAGCTAGTTTAATTGTAGCTAAGCTTGCTTGGGTCTCTATTATCTTGCTCTCTAGGCCATTGACTTGGATACACATTTACGCAAGCGTACGTATCATTGTCAAGATAAGGAAATATTATGCCCAAAGTTTATCGTACCACGGGGATTAGTGGCTAACCCACAATCCTTGGGTAATCAGAAATAAAGACACTTAGCAAACAAAGAAAAGAAAAAGAAAATAAATAAAAATGCTAATCTAAGGCACCAAGCCTTAGTAATGCTCGGCTTTGGTTTTCACCAAAGCCTAATCAAAACTAAGAGCCTTAACCGGCGTAATGCCCAAATTAGAGAGTTGATTGTGGCCTTAACCGGCATAATCGATACACAGAAAGGATAATTGGTTTAGTAGCCTTAACCGGTACTAAATACGGGACTCGACACATATAGGAAATGCATGCATTTGTGAAATTGGTATCGATATTTGCAATATAGTTAGTGTGAATCACCCGACACTCCCCTGTTCCCATTAATTTGAAAACCCAAATTTAATTTTCTAGTTCGTTAATTAGTTGTTTAGTTTACTTTTCGGTTGCGTTTAATTTAGTTAATTCACAATTCAAAACCCCCTACAAATTTCGACTCATTTGTGCATACCCAGCACTAGGCTCTTAGTTTTGATTAGGCTTTAGTGAAAACCAAAGCCGAGCATTACTAAGGCTTGGTGCCTTAGATTAGCATTTTTATTTATTTTCTTTTTATTTTCTTTGTTTGCTAAGTGTCTTTATTTCCGATTACCCAAGGATTGTGGGTTGGCCACTAATCACCGTGGTACGATAAACTTTGGGCATAATATTTCCTTATCTTGACAATGATACGTACGCTTGCGTAAATGTGTATCCAAGTCACAATGTCATTGGTTTAGTTTTTCTTCACATAGGATCATTCAAAATGAGTTTGATGTCTAGGAAGATTTTGAGATAAGTGGTACTTAAGCGAGCTTTCCTCCACCGACATCTCTCTACTCACCTAGTCATATTTATTTTGGAGTTACCAAAAGAAATCAAACGACTACCTTTGTTTTCCATTAGCTAGCATTTGGATTAGATTTTCCTAATGGTTAAGAGGTAATGATGTACTCTGTTGGCTTATGAATAAAATTTTGAGTTCTTTTCATTATGACTCCATTTTGATAATGAGCATATTACTTTTGTGACTATGATGGCTGGGTCATTCATATTAATTCAAGGACATGGAATAGCCCAAGTTCCTCTTGCCAAATGGCTCCTTGATTACTATCACAAAACTCTCTACGCTCATAGGGCAAATCGCACCTTTGAATAGCCAATGGATTCCGTACGAAAAACGCATGTAGAAAATGGAAATGAGTTCCTTTGCAATACCTCTATAATGATTGCGAACAAAGGCGCATCTTAGAGAAGTTTATGTGTCTCTCTAGTGGACTCTATGTCACTATTCGAGATATTAAATCCAATAAAGTTATGAGAGAAGATCTCTTGGATTTAGACACATATTGGCTTTGTCATGACAAGATAGGTTATCCTGGTCATGATATGATGATCTGTCTACTAAAGACTTTACATGGACATCCTTTCTCTCGAGCGAAACAAAGCATGAATCAAAAGTTGATTCCTGGACCAAGTGTGACTGACGCTGCTGCCTAGGGCACCGCCTTCGTCCACCACCAGCCTAGGGCTGGCACAGTCCCTATCTAGGATGCCATGGATGCCGTCCATCATGGTGATGGCGCCCCAGGTGATGCTTCAATCACCAACTTGCTTCAAATAGCGTTTCAGACGCTCAGGCCCAACCAAAACCCTCATTGGTTGCTTCTAAAGCCTTTCGCTCGTTTTACAAAGCCGTTCCTTAGGAAAATTAGGACTGAGATAGTCCCATGCAAAGGATATAAAAATACTCATTATGTTCTTACATAGAATCTGTGGACTAGTTCAACTAACTTGCGGACGTTTAAATAACTCATGATGTTGGTTGACACGCAAACACGCTGGCCATGTGTTGTGCCATTGTCCACTTGTAAATGCTGCTTATGCTACGATCCTAGGACATATCATACAACAACGGGCTCACTCCCAGGATCATCCTATTCCGTTAATTGGACTTAACGATGCTAGAGAGTTTACATTGCAGACTTTCGATGGTTATTGCATTGACACTGATGTTGGACATTATATTCCCATGAACACACCCTAATGGTCTCGCTAAAACGACTACGATGTTAGTCCAGACATTGGTAATGAACACCAATCTCCTTATATCCGCTTGGGGAGATGCAATATCTCATGCAGCTGTGCTAATCCGTCTACGACCTACCGCCACTCAATCTACCTCTACGTTATAGCTAGTGACTGGGTATAAGTATCGTACTTATGCACATTTGAGTGAGCCATTTTTGTGTCATCGATTGCGCCACCACAGCTCTCTATGATGGGTCCTTACAGACGAATAGGCAACTCAGTTGGATATTTGAGACTCCAACAATCGTCCGCCACTTAATGCTCTTGCAAGGCGATCTCCTTACCACTAGATTTGTGGATGTCACTTTGATGAGACAGTCTTCCAGTAGTTAGGGGGAGATAAGAACATAGATGTTCAACAGGAACGATAGGAATTGTTGTGGTCTGTCCCCACTATGTCTCATCTCAAACCCCGTTAAAGTGACGAGATCACACAAATATGCTGCAAACATGCTTGCAAGGATGGATGTCCCTACGAGAGGACGTAGCACCAACGCCAAAGAGAGTGGCACTCTGGCATTATAGGTCATGGCCCTAGCTAGGATGCGTGGGAGGCCCATGGTTCGAAGGATATTTTGGCACATTCCAATCCTTTGATCATCAAGACTCAAAATCCATCTCATGAGAATCTTCCGGATTATGGTTATCGTTGGGGGACGCCTCAACGTCAGAACCTATTCCTGAGAATAAATAGCTCTATGAAAATTACACTAGTGTAAATGAGACGTGGGATAGAAACTCCACCATAATTGATGATGTAGTTTCACATGAGTTTATAAGTCTGATGATATCGAACCACACTTCATTGATGAATGAATCCCAATGTAGAGAGATTTGGCCTAAATGGAAATATGCAATCCAGGTTAAGTTGGATTCTCTAACGAAGAGGAAGGTTTTCGAGCCAGTGATGCCAACACGTCCTAACATAAAACTTATTGACTAATGAGTTTTCGTTAGAAAGCGTGATGAGAAAAGAGATGGCAATCTCCTTATGGCGCAAGGCTTCTCACAAAACGCCCTGCAATCGACTACGATGAGATATATTTTCTCGTAATGGATGTCATTAGACTCCACTACCCTGTCAGTTTGGTAGTTTCCAAATAACTGAACATACAGCTTACAAATATGGTCACTATGTATCTCTATAGGGATCTAGATATGGAATATACATGAAGGTTCATGGTGAACTTCATTTACCCAAGTCAAATGGCTCTAGACCACGGAGCGTGTTTTCAAAGATGTTGAAACGCTCATTAAGATGACTACTTGATTGGGAAGGGATATGCCCGCGCGTTTCCATAACAAGTTTCGGATTCTATCAAGGTTCATGTTGGACATGATCTTCATTAGAAGCCCTTAAAGAGTTAAGGGAAACCACTGAACACTTGAAATCCGAGTTTGAGATGAAAAAATTTGGGAGAACACGATTATGTCTTAGTTTGAAACTTGAGCATCGTATTGATAGATGCTTAGGCATTTTGACAAGATCAAAACAAGCACCACAATGATCGTCTGTAGTCTTGATCTTGAAAAGGATCCTCTTCATCTGAAGAATGATGATGAAGATGTGTTAGAGGCAGAAGTGTCTTACTTAAGTACAATAGGCGCATCATTGTACTTAGCTAAATGCACAAGACGGGACATCTCATTTGCAGTGAACTTATTAGCTTAGGAATAGCTCTGTTCCAACGCTATACCATTGGATTGGTGTAAAGGGTATTTTTCGGTACTTGAGATGTACGATTGATATGAGCTTGTTCTATCCCTACAGAGAGATTATGGATTCGGACCCATCACACACCAAGAAGGCCGCCAACACTGGCCTGGGTCCTCTATCCCCATCCCAAAACAACATGTGTTTTGGAAGGTTTTGCTGATATTGGGTATCTCTCTGACCCACATAAAGGTCGTTCCCAAACTGGTTAAGTGTTCACCATGGGTAAAGAGCGTGATATCTTAGAGGTCTACAGAATAGACCCTAGTCGCTATATCTTCGAACAATATGTAAAGATTATTGCTCCTCAAGAAGTGATTCGTGAATGTATATGGATTGGATCCATAGTTACACATGTTTGAACAATTATGGTTTGAAGTCTACCACAGATGAGCCTACGAGCATATAGGGGATAATGTTGCTTGTTTTGAAGCAAGGCTACATTAAAAGAGACCACACCAAGTATAATAAGCAACAACACACTTTCCAAGATTAAAGTGAACTAGGTTTAATTTAAGGACAGTGCGGCAGGCTTACTCACTAAATCATTGCCAAAATTCAACTTTTGGGAAACATGTTGGTAGCATCGTTTGCGGAAGTTATCCAAATGACCATTGTCATCAAGGGGAGATGCAGACATCAAGGGGAGGTGTCTACATGTATGTATGGTCTAAAAACGTGAAAGGTGTATTGTGCTCTTTTTCCCCTTCGACTGAGCTTATTTTTGTCCCACAGGGTTTTTGTTACTCGGCAAGGTTTTTAATGAGGCAACAAGAGTATTCAAGTAAATCCAGAATATGTGTCTGGCCCAAACTGGAGATTACTTGCTCTAGTTGAAATAGAGTTTATATTAGAGATATTCTCGGAAAATCTTAGGAGATATCCAATCAATGTACGATTATGTTTCCATGTGTACAACTCTATCTCTATGCTTGTAATCCTCTATATAAAGAGGCATTTATTATCAATGAAAGTACGACTCAATTCTATCCCAATTTCAGTTTTCCTTAAACACTTTTTATATATAAGCTTTTAATTGATGTCAATTTTGAGACTTTATGATTACGGTATGGTAACTCATCTACATTTTGTTAATTTTTAGCTATCCTAACCGGATTCCGTAAGTTCATTTACGAACTCATAATTTAACAGTTCTGATCGAAATCGAACAAACAAGCACTCAAGCAGAGGTAAGGCGTACCATAAATTGTTATTCCACAGTTAGAAAATGCAAAAGAAAAATGGAAAATGTCTTTTCTATCTTTTGTATGATATAAATGGAAAACCTTTATTCTGTTAAAAAAACAATGTACCTCTACACTCCTTCTATGTTAGCGCATGGGTGACTGTCTGGACCTACTTTTGGAGTGCATATATATATCATTTCTTTTTCTTTATAAACCGATCTATTCCATGAACTTAAACATATAAACAAGAGAGCCAGGCTTCCCCTCTATATATCCTTTATCATCGATGTCAAAACCTTTTCATTCACTACTGCTGGATCACTCATTGTATCTCTTCTGTTGTGGAACCTTTCATGCACAATAAGCTAGCCGGAGACAACATATGTTTTTCAAATATAAACATAGTGACTATCTTATCCTCATACAGAAATATAGTGTAGCTAGTTTTGTTAATTTTTCATGTTTGCTGTATGGGTTACACTCAATTGTTTAACTTTATGAAAAATAGAGGACCAGGTAAAGACCCTGATATTTGGATTTCACGTTGTATTATATTGGAGTCTAGGATAACTAGTTTTGTTTTCATATTTTCATGGGTACATAAAAATTGAATTCACAGTAACACGTGCTTATGTCAATTGGTTTTTAGTTTTATTTTTTTAAATTTTAAAAAGTTTTAGCAATTTCTCTCCTAATTTTGGGCAAGTTTCTCCTTTTTTTCATGGGAGGAATTGCAATTTTTCTCTCAAGAATTGACTTAATTCACAGTAACATGTCTAATTTTTTTTTCTTTTTTTAAAAAATAAGATTTGTCCTTTTTGAAATTATTTTGGCTGCAAGCCATGAATATTGGATTTTTTTTTTTTTAAGAAAACCACAAATAACTTTCAAAACAATTATTTGTGGTTAATGCAAATTGCAAAATTAATTAAATAAAATAAAAAAATTCAAGATAAAAAAATTAATAAATCAAATTTAATTGTTTTCAGGTGAGGCTCACTTATTTTTCTTGCCCTGTTTTCCTTAATTGATCCAGGTGGTGGGACTCTAAACAAATATCTATAGGGATTTTGGCCACATAGGTTTCGTCAAATTAAAAGATTATTTCGAATCCATGCTACATACGGATTAGGATTAAAGACTCCGTTTCAGTTTCCCAGTGGCAGTCTACTGAGTCTAGCTAGCTATATATAAAGAACACCATTTGAGCTGTACGTTATTTTCCAGTTTGGGTACAATGGAAGGCTATAATCTTCTCATGACTATTTTCACCTACGAAATAAACACTTTTGACAAACCGGACCAGTATGTGGAGGACCCTTCTCAACCTGTGCTCGCCGTTAAGTTTGACTACGCCGAGCATCATAGATATGGCATATACTCCCCACAATATGATACCCCAATCCATCATACTATCAAGAGAGAAGATCCCCATGTAAGTCGATTTACTCTGGCCGAGTTCAAAAGCGACGAAGATGACGAGTGGAAGGAGCGTCTTTATTATGTACTGGACTCATTCAACGTCACTGAGGAAAAGCAAGACGAAATCGTGGATAAGATCATTGAAGTGTTTAACAGAGAAATTGGAACATTGGGTTCGGACAATGATCCAAAGATACTGGCATTGTGTGTAGATATGAAGCTAACGCATTTCCTGGTGTGTCAGCGAGAATTAGTGGCGAGGGAACTGAGAAAGAGGATGCTCAAGAGGGTCAGAGCGGTGAAAGAAGAGGAGGTTGAGGAGGATCAATATCGAGAGAGCAGAAAGAGGCGTAAGATCGATCGTAGGTGAGAGTGACAGCTGCACCATCTGTTTGGAGGAATTTGGTGCTGAAAACGACGATGTTTTCTGTATGCCGTGCTCGCATGTGTTTCACGGCAAGGAATGCATAGAGAAATGGCTTAGAGAAAATGACAATTGCCCAGTTTGCCGCTTCCAGCTACATGTTTGTTAGGAACCTTTTCGGTTGAGTTGTTTTGCAACATAATCCTTTGCAAATCCGAATAATTGTTGGTTGAATAAGAATGAATTTACATTATGTATAATTTTTGTTTAAATAAGGAGTTCTTTATAATAAGAATTGCAAGATCTGATTGAGAACTCTCGATCAACACAATTTAATTTGAGAATCGATTGTGATACGAAATTAATGTCATTTTAGCAATTATTCAGTGCTTCACTTCATCAAGTCATTCTTTAGGAATTAAATCCTCTAAACAACCAGGTAAATCCATCTGATTTAATCATCATTCATCCATCCTAACAACTCATTATTTTTTTTGGTTTCAGACAATAGATATATGGTGCGGCTATTGCCACCTTACTAACTACTTTGTTCACCCTACTAATTTCTGATTTATTAAATATTAAAATATCATAATATAAATGTTAACGTTAGAATCCGACGGAGACTCTAGTTAGCTATAAATAAAGAAAGAGAGAGAGAGAGAGAGATTGACACAAGATGTATAGTGGTTCGCCTCCGCATGAGCGGGAGACTACGTCCACTCGAAAGCTATACTAGTGTGTCGAGCCTTGCGGCCTAACAAGATTACAAGAGATGTAATGAATGTGTTGAGTTGTGGGAGGAGGCATTCCTTTTATAGATGAAGGAATGCTTCTCATTTACTTGTTCTTCGATGTGGGACAAGCAAAGTTACTATTCTAGTCTATTTAACATGTAGAAAGCTATGTTATGGGGGCATCTTGGCAAGGGCGGGAAGGTGGCTTCCCGGTGGCGGATTTGCGACTTCCGGATACCGCCGCGTAGCCTGAACATAGGGCTACACGATGCATGTCTCGGTTGGGCCTTGTCATGTCTTGTGGATGTCCCAAAGTAGGTGTTACTTATGCTTGGTGATGTAGTAAATACTCCATATTATTGGAGGTATGTACAAGTCCCCGAAGTCCCCGAGTAAGAGTAGCTTCTTGGTTGGGGAGTTCAAATCATGAAGTCATCAAGCATAAGTAACCGGGCGGTACGGAGCCCCTACAAGTCCCCGAACTCCGTAAGCAAGAAGGGACTCGTAAACCTGCACAACAAAGACAAAAAAAACCGGCATATGTAGAATGCTCGTTGCATTGGGCAACAAATGTGAGTTGCATTGGGCAACAACTGTGAGTTGCATTGATATGCGTTGGCGTATATGAGCGTAATAGTGCGCATATGGTCGTGTGAGAAAATGAATTGCATATGATAAATGCGTGACGCGCGTAAGGAGACGAACGAGGTCGATTTTGACAGGGTTATGCTCGCGAGATGCAAGTTGCATGAGCGCCGCGGAGGTAAGCGTTTGTAATTCGTGAGTGTTGAATGCTTGAACGCTTGTGTTTGTTTGGTTGTCGCTCGTATTAATGGAACGCGAAAAGAATTTGATTTGTCGCGGTCCGTAAACGACAAATGGTAGAAAAATTCAATGTTCCATTAACGTGTGGTGTGTCGAGTAGACATGAGCGTAAAGCTCGAGGATTGCCGGGAAGGCATGAGCGGAAGCTCGGGGTGCCGGGTAGGCATGAGCGGAAGCTCAAGGGTTGCCCGGGAGGCATGGGCGGAAGCTCGGGGTGCCGGGAAGGCATGAGCGGGAAGCTCGGGGGTGCCGGGAAGGCATGAGCGGGAAGCTCGTGAGCGGAAGCTCAAGGGTTGCCGGGGAGGCATGAGCGGAAGCTCGGGGTGCCGGGAAGTCATGAGCGGGAAGCTCGTGAGCGGAAGCTCGTGAGCGGAAGCTCGTGGGTGCCGGGAAGGCATGAGCGGAAGCTCGGGGGTGCCGGGAAGGCATGAGCGGAAGCTCGGGGATGACGGGAAGGCATGAGCGGAAGCTCGGGGGTGCCGGGAAGGCATGAGCGAAAGCTCGGGGGTGCCGGGAAGGCATGAGCGGAAGCTCGTGGGTGCCGCGAAGGCATGAGCGGAAGCTCAAGGGTGCCGCGAAGGCATGAGCAGAAGCTCAAGGGTTGCCGGGAAGGCATGAGCGGGAAGCTCGGGGTGCCGGGAAGGCATGAGCGGAAGCTCGGGGATGCCGGGAAGGCATGAGCGGAAGCTCAAGGGTGCCGCGAAGGCATGAGCGGTAAGCTCGTGAGCGGAAGCTCGGGGATGCCGGGAAGGCATGAGCGGAAGCTCGTGGGTTGCAGCGAAGGCATGAGCGGTAAGCTCGTGAGCGGAAGCTCGTGGGTGCCGGGAAGGCATGAGCGGAAGCTCGGGGGTGCCGGGAAGGCATGAGCGGAAGCTCGTGAGCGGAAGCTCGTGGGTTGCCGGGAAGGCATGAGAGGAAGCTCGGGGATGCCGGGAAGGCATGAGCGGAAGCTCGTGGGTTGCCGCGAAGGCATGAGCTCAAAAGCTAGGCGGTGCCGCTGAGGCACGAGCGCGAAAAGGTCGGCAATGCCGCTGAGGCATGAGCGCGAAAACGTGGCGGTGCCGCTGAGGCACTAACGGGTAGCTCGATGGTGATGCCCTGGGGCATGAGCGTGGCCGTTGCTAATTATGCTGGGCTGTATGTACAAGTCCCCGAAGTCCCCAGTCAAGGAGGGTGTTCTTGCGGGTTGATACCAAAGCGTAGCTTTGTGCCGTATATCAAGCATAATTAGTGCGAGTGCGTCGTCCATCTAGAATTGTTGGAGCGAACGCTTTTGCCCTTTCGGGTGGGCCCCTGCTAGGCCCTGCGAGGAGTCCCCCACTCCTGGCTATAGACCTCCGGATGGTCGGAAAATTGTTTGATGAGGGGAGCTGCGCGAGCAGAGGGTGTTGGGTAGCGAGCCCAATCTTTGGTACCCAAGCGTCGGGGTTAACTGCCGGATCAATGGCTGCCGTAGGCTGTGTTAACTAGTCCCTACTGTTTTTCTCAAATGAGAAACTTGACTGCAATGCCGCGTAGCGGTCATTGTCATTATGAGGCGTAGCCTTGCGCTTGGCTGTTGGTTGCCGATGAAAAACGATAAACATAGAGCAAGTAATAAAATTTTGTTTGAGGTTCCCATACTTATTTAATTTTGCAATTAAAATAGAAGCATGGCATATGTGTATAGCATTTACTTGTAATGTGGATGGTAATATCATTTTTGCATTTTTTGTAGATATGCTAAAGGATCATTGAGATCGGTATGTGAAGCATGGCATATCTAGTATGTGAGATCTAGAAAGTGTTGCCAAATCTACGAAATGTTGTTGGCATGCTCAAAAGTTTATGGAAGCATGTAAAAGCATATCAAGTGTGATACATTGTAGGCATGCTTAGAAGTAGTAAAAGCATGGTATTGGCATGGTAGTAGCTCTATTTGCAAGAGCGCAAAAGATAAGAGGAAGGCACTTATCTTGGGCCGGTTTGGAGGCTAGCGGAGTTGGCCGAGCATGACGCTCCATTGCTCCGGCGGAGTTTCTTTGTAGAGAGATGATGATTTCATTACTTGCGGAGGTAATTGGTGATTATATCTCCTTGAAACAAAATAGGTGATTAGTACATGGGTATGTAAAATCAACACTAGTATTTTGTATATGTACATTTTGCATATGTAGTTTGATGAAATTTAAGCAAAGTGTATATGCAAAACTGTAGTTGGCAACAAATGACATATTTGATTGTGTGCTTCTAGTGTAGATTTCAAAGTGATAACGAAAATGCTAAAGAAGCATTTTCAATTTTTGTAGTCAAGATATGCAATTCTATTAGGATGTAGAGCCATGGGAGTACATGCAAGGCTGAGGCAATTTAGGCATAATACCCATGTGTGGGCTTTAGGATAGAGTCAATAATTGAAGATAGGCATTGCAATATAACGCACCAGTTGAAAATTTTTGACCAAGCCAAATATGCACAGTTGACCTCTATAGGTAGCCCACATGTACACATGGTCTGTTAATCAAATTGGATCACAACATATACATATACGTCCAGTTCCCACGTGGCCACGTCTCTGCCACATGCATAATTGGTGAAGCATAATTGAGTTGGTATGCAAGTATGGCAGATCTTTGAGTATGAGATTTATAAACATGTGAAAATTGACTGAAATAGTACTTTGAACCATTTTAAATAATGGGATGCCAATAGGTTGTGTACGCCTATCTAGATGACATATATCAGATGCTTGTAATATCATATAGCGCACACATGGGCTAGTATTTGGCATATAGAAAAATCAGCTCATGATAAGGACACATGCCGGTGCTTCAAGGCTTTGAGAAGGACAGAGTATGTGTGTGGTCATTGTAAGCGCATAAGCTTGCAGATATATTCGAAGAGCAATAATTGGGGATATGCAAAGCACTGAGCTTTTATTAACCGGAGCTAGATGTCAGGTAGAACTTATCTGGATTTTGAGATTGCTCGGTGGGTATCGACTGGGCTCCTTGATCTCAGCAAGGTAGTGAGCAACTTGATGAGTTTCAGCTGGTGATAGTTGGTGATAGTTCCAGATCAAGTAGAGGCTGTCCAGCGGTGATTGTTCAAGTGCCCAGAAAGCTAGGATAGATCGAATATGGGTGTCCAGAGTGATTCAGCGGAGAAAGTTGGGCGGTGATTCCTCGGCGGTGGTACCTCAGCGGAGGATGCTCAGCGGTGGTACCCCAGCGGAGGATGCTCAGCGGTGGTGGCCTAGCGGAGCCTTGGCCACTGGTGGCGGCTAGCAGCGATGCTCAGTGGTGAGTGGCAAGCGGAGAAGGCCAGCGGTGAATCTCTCGGCGGTGAAGCTGTCCAGAGGAGGTGGAGCTGGCGGAGGGAGAAGTTCGGCGGAGGAAGAAGTCCGGCGGTGGCCTCCTGTGGTGTTTGGAACTCAGCGGATGTTTGGAGTTCAGCGGAGGAAGAAGTCTGGCGGAGACCCGGTTCGATGGTTGGCCGCCATGATTGGAGCTCGGAAGCCGCTTGATGGAAGGTCGGCGGTGATCTACCGCCGGAGAAGCTGAGGCGGGTCTGGAGATCGGCGGATGATCCAAGTGCGGCGGAGACGCCGAGTAAAGCGGAGCACTTGGCCAGCGAGGGTGTTCGCCGGCGAAGGAGGTTGGGCGGTGGTTCCCCAGCGGAGCGGAGAGGACATCTCGTTCAGCGGGTAGTTTGCAGCTATGATGCAGTGGCGGTAAGTGACCGCTGACTGGTGCACTGATCACCTTCAGGATACTCAACTAAAACCGCTGGCGGTGCCTCTTGACGTTGATAGCCAGCGGTGGCTCTTGGTCAGCGGCGTGTGTGGTCAGCGAGTATGCGCAGCGGTGACTAACTTTGCACCCAGTGGAGCATGCTCAGCGGGTATGGCGGAGCGGGGGAGTTCGGCGGAGTGTCAGCCGCTGATGACGATAGAAGTTTGGTACTTGGGTGCCCAGAGAAGTTTTCTGGGTGTCCAGAGTAGTGAGCGGCAATTTTTTTTTTTTTTTTTTTTTTTGAAGGTTCAGCGTTGACCAAGCCTTGATGTGCGTTGACCTGCTCCGCCGGGGGTTGACCGACTCCGCCGGGCGTTGACCAGCCATGTTGGGCGTTGACCGACTCCGCCGGGCGTTGACCGGACCCTAATTTGATGTTGAATGAGCATTGACTTCGACACTTATGGGTCAAAGTTCACGGTAGGTGACGAAGCCTTTGTGTGTCGGCTTCCCACAGACGGCGCCAATGTTAACGTTAGAATCCGACGGAGACTCTAGTTAGCTATAAATAAAGAAAGAGAGAGAGAGAGAGAGATTGACACAAGATGTATAGTGGTTTGCCTCCGCATGAGCGGGAGACTACGTCCACTCGAAAGCTATACTAGTGTGTCGAGCCTTGCGGCCTAACAAGATTACAAGAGATGTAATGAATGTGTTGAGTTGTGGGAGGAGGCATTCCTTTTATAGATGAAGGAATGCTTCTCATTTACTTGTTCTTCGATGTGGGACAAGCAAAGTTACTATTCTAGTCTATTTAACATGTAGAAAGCTATGTTATGGGGGCATCTTGGCAAGGGCGGGAAGGTGGCTTCCCGGTGGTGGATTTGCGACTTCCGGATACCGCCGCGTAGCCTGAACATAGGGCTACACGATGCATGTCTCGGTTGGGCCTTGTCATGTCTTGTGGATGTCCCAAAGTAGGTGTTACTTATGCTTGGTGATGTAGTAAATACTCCATATTATTGGAGGTATGTACAATAAAATTACAATAAATGACAATATCTAATTATAAATTACAATTAGTTTTTCTATTACTCCTACCGAATACATACTTAAACTTCATTCTCAATTTTTTCATTGATCATTAAACCCAATGAGAGTGATTGACTAAGACTTCATGAGAGTTATTGAGAGAAACGGAAGGAAGCCAAAAACAACTGAGAGAGACGCAGATGGAGTCAGATAGAAAAAGAATTTGAATTAAACCCTATTGAAAAAGGGTATTTTGGGTACTATAAATAGGTGAACAAAGTAAACATGAAATTAAAAAAATATGTGTAGTGTGAGAAGAGAATGTAGGTGAATAAAGTAGTTAGTAGGATGGCAATAGCCGCATCCTAGATATATGTATTTTATTAATATATAACCAAAATTTAAAAGGAAATTGTCCAAAAGGATAGAAGTGGAGATTTCATACACGACCCTGTTTTTTTTTTTTTTTTTTTTTTTTTTTGAGTAGGAATTGATTTCATTAGTAATCAAGGCAGAGTCTAACACAACTTACATAAGAAGATCCGGAAACCCAGATAACCTATCTAAGGCAAACTAAACTCATTAAAGTCTAATGGGACACTCTCATGAAGCAAGCCTAACTAAGCAAGCACAACCTCGCTTCCTAAGGAAAAATCATTCATCTAGTCCTATTTGCCGACAGACGATTGTGGTACAAATAACAACTAGAAACATCTTAGAAAAGCTCATAGAGATTACCCCTACCTAAACAAGACTTGCGTCAAATGTCTAATAGCAAACACTAAAATATAGCAGCTAACAACCTCGACAACAAGTTGGTCTTCTTGCTCTTTGAAATCTGCTGACTCGAATTGAGCCCTGACCTAACAGCCCAAGCCCAAATCCAAGCTAAATAAACAAGAAGCCCAAATCCTCTTGATACAAATACAAAACAATTAATCTTAAAAGAACCCTAAAGATCAATATCTTGCTAGAAGTGGCAAACCGAACAATGATCCTTCCTCGCCAACAATTGTTCCATGCAGTGCCTGCCATGAAACACATGTACGCTCGTGAGGAAAGCATGCAAACTATATCATCTCTTCCTTTACCTAATTCTTCCAAACAAATATTCAATTATCACCTTGATAGTGATTAATCATCATCCCCTTCTTCCTTCTCTTCCTCATCATCTTTCACCCTTCAAAAGCCTTGTTTTTCATTCTCTTCCTCAATATTAATTCTTCGCATACACCAATATATGTGCACAATAGTCTCATATAAAACCCAAAAGGCTATTGTTTCTCTTTTATTCCCTATTTCAATCCAATTTTTCAATTTTCTACATAGCTTTACAATTGATCTTACAAATGTTTCATCATGCATGTCATCGTGGATTTTGAGAAAGTCTAAAGTATCATAAGATGCTCCTTGCACTCGTCATACTCGTCACATTCATACCCGGTTAGACTGAATCGATATACCTTTGACTCTTCTTTCATTTTTGAATGATGAACAAGGATTTGAGTTCCTTCTTCTTAAATGAGTTTGTACGTAATATTTTCGTTATTCAACATAGTTGAACGTACGTATTGAAAAAAACATAGTTGAACGTAACCACGAGCTCACCTTTTGAATGATTTTCTAAATATTGGTCGGATTTGTCAAAGGTGTTAACTTCATAGTTGAAACTAGAATTGACTATTGATCTACTGAAAGTAATAAGATACAAAAGATTAGCAAGTGAGGCTCACTAAACATAAAACAGAAACTACACCAAAGTTTGGTGCGGTTTTAAAACCGTAAAGCTTGTTGTGAAATATCTGACCTAGCACTCTCGCTCTGCTAGCTAGGGTTTATCGTGGACTTCCGTTGATGACAATTCTTTAGCGTCCCTTCATGGGACTCTCTTTAGGCTTCAGCCTCATCCTCTTCTTGGTTGCACTTCTACTTCCAAGCCCTTCATTGGCATGTTGCTCGTAAACGAAGTAGGTCGCTTAAGCGTGGTTGGTTTGGCTTTACCAGCACCAAAAGGCTTTGGTTGGACTGCAAACTTTGGTGATGGTGGTTGTTGGGACGGGTGGGATTCGGGTAGAAGGCCGGATATGTTTAATTTCTTCCATGGTGGGTTCAAATGGTTGGTTTCACCATACGGGGATCCCTTAGTTTTGGCAGATCTAGGGTGCACGGGGTCAATAGTGATGGCACTGTTCTCTCGGTCACAAAGGGTAGTGGCGATGTGATGGCTGGTCTTGGGATCAGTGACGAAAGTGGAACTGGTGGTGACGGCTGGTCTCGGCTGGGTCAGTGGTTACTAGGGTTTCTCCAAGCTGGGCTAGAGATTGGGCTTTCATTGTGTGGGCTTGGATCTTTTCAATTCTTTGGTTTTTCTTTTTTATTTTAGTATCTTCTCTTTTACAAAAGGAGGACATGTCATTTTTCTTTTTTTGAGTGGGATAGATCGACAAGAAACAAGCTGCTTCTTGTTACTTTTATTCTTTCTTAGGGTGGTTATGTTTTCTTGCTTTTGTGCTTAACCAAAAAAGGTGGGTGTGCTAGGGGTATGCTGAGTAGTATGCTTATGTAAGGGGTGTGCTAGTATAGTGTGCTCTATATAATGGCATTTTCTGATAACCCTAACGGACAAGTTATTATTGTACTGCTTGTATTGCATAATGGATGACCTTTTTCAACTTAAAAAACATAAAATAGAAACAGGTTTGGAATAGTAGACTTTTTAATTATTATTTTTTTGTTTATAATAAGCCACAAATATAACATGCATGTAATTCTCTGAAGATAGAACTGAAACCTCATCCATAAATCAGAAAAGAAAGAAAATTCACAAGTACACCAATTCAATCTTTCCAAGTTTTAATGCGATGAGGATGGTGAGTGGGAGGAGCATCTTTATGATACTTTGGACTCGCTGAAAGTTGATGAAAATAGTCAAGATAAAATAGTAGAAAGGATCATAGCAGAGTTGAGGTAGATAAATTGGAACATTGGATACAAACAGTGATCAAAATTTACTGGCCTTGAGTGTTGATGTAAATGTAATGCATATCATGGTGTGAAAACTAGAACTAGTGGCAAGGGAATTGAGGAATAGGATGTTCAAGGATTGGAGTGGTGAAAGATGAAGAGATGGAGGATCAATATTGAGAAAGAAAGAGGCATAAGGTCGTCGGTGAGAGTTGCACTGATTGTTCGGAGGTGGAGCAAAAGAAGATGATGTTGATTGCATGCCTTGCTCACATGTGTTTCATGGCAAGGACTGCAGAAAAAAAAGGAAAAAACAAAAAAAACCATTAAGGAGAGAAGGACCATTGCTCTGTGTTCGTGACGAAAAATTTCGAAGAGGATTTTGACTCAACAATGAATGCTGACTGGAGTGGGACCTGACCATGAATGATCTAGAAGCTTCATTTGAGCGTTTGACTTGGAGTTTGACCAACAGCTCAAAGAGGAGGTGGGGTACCTGCAGAAAATCCTCTGATACCTAAGTCAGCGTGTTTCATAGTCGACTAAAATCGAATAAATCGGAATGGGAGGTAAACTATCAAGCCTCCTTTATATAGGCGACAACTTACTTGGGGGACAAGCTGCCATTATCTCTGCTTTTATGGGTGCATTTACTTATACACTTATGATGATAATTATTGTTGCTCTAACGGCGTCACCGGTCATTCATCGCGCATTCATAGTCATAATTATTGCTCGTAGTTATTATTGTAGATAAAGCCGTAATAATCGCCTATTTTATGACCGATATTTATCGTCATACTAACTACGGAGTTAATTGTCTTAATTGTGGATCTAGTAGTAGTTGACCACCCCTACACCTTGTTTGCCACTTGCGGCTATATTTCTGTTAGGTAAGCTGTCTTATTATACAATGTTGGTTGTTGAGAATAAATTTACTTGACAAGCAAACATGCATTAATTGTGCTACGGTTAATGAAAAAAAAAATTCAAAAAGCTTTGCATGCAAAATATTAAATTTAGATTCTTGAGAAATTGAGTATAATATTTAGGGTTTTTGTCCATTTACCCCATTTCTAGAGATTTTTTTCCCACTTTACCTCATTAATTTTTTTAATTCCCCCTTACCCAAAACACTCTAAGGGAGTCTTCTCTAATACCCCATAAAGTTTTTTTTTTAATACCATTTTACCCTCACCCATGTGTTACTTAGAGTGAAAATAGAAAAGAGAGAAACCATAGGAGACTTCACCGGAGCCCCGTCACCGGTCGCAAGATTCCGGTCACTAGATTTTGGCCAACTTTCGCCAGATTCTGGTCACCGGCTGCCGCCCACCTGAAATTTTTGAAAACTTCGCCAGAGGTTTCTAAAGAGGTCGTCAGAGATTTCATAGGTTGCAGGAAAGGTTTATTGCCCCCCCCCCAACCCTTCAAAAAGAATTTTTGGTAGTCGGAATGAGAACTAATCTTTCTAAAATTAAACAAATAAAACTTTGATTAAAGAAAAAACGAAGAGATTATATCAATTCAAAACATCTATTGCCCTCCAATAAACCTTTATTGCACATCGATTTTTTTCTTTTTTCTTTTCTTCTGGGCTTCTGCTGTCATTTTCTCTATGTCAATAGTCCAAAACGTCCAAAATAGTATTCAACTAAAGTATTCAACCAAAAGCTGGGGTTTGTCATCTGAAGAGAAAAAAAAAACTGAGGTTTGCCTTTTATCTTTGTTTGCATCTAAGACTAATAATAATCAAAATTTCAAGTTTGCTAATTTTAGTTTTAATACCCATATTTCCCCTTAACCTGGACTCGAAACTGTGCCACCCTACCAAACCTTGTATCTTGAAGATTCTGGAAACACTAGCCAGCAGACAGTAATAATAATTGATATGTGAACACAGTTGAAGGAGAACTAACTGGATATACCATGGACTCTTATTAATTATATAATACATCCATTTCAACTTGTCCATTTGTCATATATACACCTAATGTATGATTGGAAAGATAGAAAGAAAAAGAAAGATGAGAAACGTGCAATGCAGCATTCTCTTCTTTTTGATAAATAGTAATTGTTGCTAGTTAAACCTGCAATTTTGACTAGATCTGGGCATCAACGCAACACCAATTTCTGGTGGCATATGCATAGCTATCAACGCTGGCAGTTTGTACCGGCCATAGACGTACGGCTGGTAGCTTGGAATTTTCGGTTGTCTACGATTCTCGGGTCAGACATGACCTTGTACACCACCGAAGCCTCCGGCAAATACCCTAGAGAGAGAGAGAGAGAGAGAGAGAGAGAGAGAGAGAGAGAGAGAGAGAGAGAGAGAGAGAGAGTATTTGTAATTTTTTATTTTTTGGAGCCCAAAATCGTCATTTAGCTGTTAAATTAGGTTAGTGAGAATAAAAATCTCTTGGTGGTCTAAATGGACTAACTTTATCCTATTTTGGTGCTATGGGTCAAGGACCCTAATATTTATGCTTGTTAAGACGTGCATGAATTATTTATTTATTATAGCGAACCCCTAATTTATATTTTTGTTGAATGCCATTCATTTATGTCCTACGTAAGGTATCTATGCTAAAACTCTCAATCAATACAAATTCAAATTACAAGGATGAGAAAATCACTAACGATGCAGAAGACGGCCTGAAATCTTCGAAACAACTAGTAAATCCGTCATATTGAAAGGTATCCATGGATGCTAATTAATTACTTTGAGCTTTTTTCAGAATTACCAGCTACTATATGATTATATATTATTGGGGAAGGGCAATTTTTTACTGTTTTTAGCCCACATTCATAGAAAGATCGATTTGGATGATTTCGGCCTTCCCTGGATTCATCTAAGTAAGTTCAGACAAAAAAAAAAGGATTCATCTAAGTTATTCATAAGGTCAAATATGGATCATTTTTCAAGTTGTGCATACATTTTCCAAAAACTTGTTAGGAGTGGAACAAATATGGTTCAAACGTACTTGAAGGCAAATGTCATCTTTCATAGGGAATTTGTTTCAGAGATGTCATAGGAATTCTAACTATTCCTAATTCCAATATAGACCCGGCAGAGATGTCAGCAAAATCTGAACATAGATAATTTATCAATGTAAAAGTAAATAGTGTTGAAGAATGTTGACATTTAGTGTGCCTTGTCAAACTAGGATTAGTTCTATAGTTGTAATAGGAGAGATTTCCTACTTCGAGTTAGAATATGAATCCTTATACTCCAACATTATGTACTTTGTAATCCTTATATAAAGAGCTCCTATTATCAATGAATATACACAAATATTCTCCTAATTCTCTCTATATCTCTTTGCATTCCAATTTCCTTAAACACGTTATCAGCATGAGCCCTAACCCTGAATCAGAATCCAAAAATCATTCTTTCTTCTTCTTTAAGCAGTGAAACCCTAGAACCCTACTTGAGGATTACCTAGTGCGCCTCCCTGCGCCGCCACCTGTACCTAACTTCACACCTACGCAATACCAGATCAGCCTCGCACGCCTGTATTAACACACGCTTGCGTCAGCCTCGCTAAGCAAGATCAGGTAACAAGAAAACACCAAGTAAGTTTTTATAAAAGTTCCTGCTTCTTTTAATTTTTTTTTTTTTTTTTGTACTCGGGGACTTCCAAAATCCCTTCTCCTACATCCCACCTTTCTTGTAACGTGAGTTCGATTCAGAAAAGCGAAACCGTGGATATTCACGCTAAATTACAAACTAAGAGCGTTCGTAAACCACTGACTAAGAGCATTCGTGAGCATCAAAATATTACGGACTAAGAACGTTCTTAGGCAACGGGCTAAGAGCGTTCATGAGCATCAAAATTTGACCATACAAACATCATTGTTTTCAATCCAAATCCAAAATTTAGAAATTATCAACAAAGACAGTGGTTGTAACTCTTTCTCACTAGGCTCGTCCAATTAATTGTGATGTCTAGGAAAGGTTTGAACTGAGAGAATGATTTTACAAGTGAGCATAGCTCCACTAAAATCTTGCCTTCCTTACCTGATCACAATCAAGTTGGAGTTACCAAAAGGATTGAGTAACTACTACTTGTCTAAGCTTGATTATCATTTTTGGATTAAATTTTGATTTAGAAACTTTGACGTAATCATTGGCTTTCATTGAAATAAAGTGTCAATTTTGATTCGAACTTTATTCATTTAAGCATGTTTCCTGGAGAGCTAGAATGCCTCGTGGATAGTGCTACTATGCACACCATACTTCAAAATAGGCAGCTATTTCTTGAGATGATGCATACTCGATCTTCCGTGACTACGATGGCAGGGTCATCTAAATTGATTCATGGTCGAGGACCAGCTCAATTCTTGTTGCCAAATGGCACAATCATTCATGTCTCTAAAGCTCTCTACGCTTCTAGAGCCGGAAGAACCCTTTTGAGCTTTAAAGATATAAGAGCCAATGGTTTTCATGTGGAAACACATTGTGAGAATGGACAAGAGTTCATTTGCATCACCTCTAATGACTATGGACATAAACGAGTATTAGAGAAACTTATGTGTCATTTTAGTGGGTTGTATGCAACCACTATTTGAATCATTGAATACAACCATGTCATGAGAGATAACTTATGGGATTATGACTCATATAAGCTTTGGCATGACCGTTTGGGACACCTAAGTCGTGACATGATGATCCATATATTAAAGACTTAACATGGACATCATTTCTTCAGAACGAAGAGAAGTACGAATCAAAAGTCGATTCAAAGAGAGCATTGCACAGCAGCCGGGCCTCGGGGCGCCGCCGCTGTGCACCACCCGCCGGCTAGCGCTGGCCCCATGATCCCCTGCGGCAAAATCATGGTTTTGAAGCCATGTATGGAGATTTGGCTCCCCTCTCTACTTCTCAAATCAATTGTGACTTTATGCCTCAACCAAAATCATCATTGGTTGCTTCTAAAGACCATCTTTAGTTTTGCAAAGCCTGCACTTTAGCATAATTAGGATCGAGACCATCCTATGCAAAGGACACTAAAGAAAATATTTCATACTTACACAGAATCCAATGGGATTCTGTGGATCGATTTAACCAACTTGTGGACTGCTAAGATGTTTTATGGTGTTGGTTGATGTGCGGACACGCTGGTCACGTGTGGTACTATCATCCACTTATAATGCTGCTTATGGTAAACTCCTAGCCTAGATCATATGGCTATGGGTTCACTACCTGGATCATCCCACTCAGTCAATTAGACTTGATAATGTTAGAGAGTTTACCTCAAAAATTTTTGATGACTATTGCATGTCATTGGGGATTGATATTAGGCATCATATTCTCATTTACACACCCCAATGGTCTTGCAGAAAAGCCACCATTAAATTACTACAGTGGTAGCCTGAACATTGGTAATGAGCACCAATATTCCCACTTGGGGTTATGCAATATCGCATGCAGCTATGCTAATTCATCTATGACTCATAGCCAATTAACTTTTATTTGCGTTACAGCCAGTGACTGGATGCGAGTCTAATATCTTGTACTTATGCATATTTGAGTGTGTGGTTTATGTGCCAATTGTGCCACCACAACGCATCAAAACGGGTCATTGCAACGAATGCATATATATATATATATATATATTTGTGTTGGATATAAATCTCCAACTATAAGTCTGCTATGTAGGACCCTTGACCGGCGATCTTTTTTCCGCTAGATTTGTGAATTGTCACTTTGATGAGACAGTCTTCTCATAATTAGGGGGAGATTAGAACGTCAACGTTCAACAGGAACTGTCGTGGTCTGTCCCCATTATGTCTCATCTCGATTCCCTAAAAGTGACTAGATCAAATATACTTGCTGCAAACATGCCTGCAAGGATTGATGTCCCCACAAGAGGACATGGCACTACCCAGAAGAGATGGGCACGACATCACCACCATGGATAGTGGTATGATGACACTGCAGGGTGGCATAATGGTGTCGTAGGCCATGGGTTCTGCTAGAGAGCGTAGGAGACCCATAGGTTTGATGGATTCTTACCCTAGGAAGTGAGCGAGTTTGGAACAACTCGATCTATTGATCATTGATACTTAAAATCCATCTCCTGAGAATATTCTGGATTGTGGTTATGTCCAAGAGACATCGTTGAGGGACGCCTCAATGTTAAAACCAATTCATGTGAATATAGAGATCTCTACAAACTACACTAGTGTACATGAGGACGTGGGATTATTGAGACAATGACATCGAGCCTTGCTCCGTTGAAGAATGCCAACGTAGAGAAAATTAGTCTAAATGGAAATATGTGATCCAGGCTGAATTGGATTAACTAATGAAGAGGAAGGATTTTGGTCCTGCGAGGCCAACGCCTCCTAACATAAAACCTGTTGACATTAATAGGTCTTCATTAGATAGCATGATGAGAAAAAGATATGGTAATCTCGCCTTACGGCGAAAGGCTTCTCATAAAACGCCCTGGAATCAACTACGATAAAACATATTCTCTCATAATGGATGTCATTGCACTCCACTACCTTGTCAGTTTGGTAGTTTCTGAATAACTAAGTATGCAGCTTACGAATGTGGTCACTACGTACCTTTATGGGGATCTATATAGAGAATATAATGAAGATTCTTGTGAACTTCATTTACCCAAGTCAAGTGGTTCTAGACCACGGAGTGCGTTTGCAATGAGGTTGAAACTCTCACTAAAGTGACTACTTGATTGAGAAGAGATATGATGAACTATCCCGTGCGTTTCCATGGCAAGTTCCGGATTTGCAATTGTCGCGGTTTATGTTGATAAACATAATTGGAACCCTTGAGAGATAAGGGAAACCGCTGAATACCTGAAATCCAAGTTTGAGATGAAGGACCTTGGGAGAACATGGTTCTGTCTAGATCTAGAAATTGTATACTGTGTCAATGAATGCTTTGACATTTTGATAAAGTCAATATGCATTCCCATGACCATCCGTAGTCTTGACCCTAAGAGGGATACGTTTCATCCCAGGGGTGATGACGAAGACGTGCTAATTTACAGAAGTGCCCTACATAAGTACAATGGGTGCATTGTTGTACTTAACACAATACAAGACCGAACATCTCATTTGTTATGAACTTGTTGGCTAGATGTAGCCCTGCGCCAACGCGATGCCATTGAATTGGTGTAAAGACAATCTTTCGATACTTAAAGGGTACGATAGATATAGGCTTGTTTTATCCCTATAGAGAGAATAGGAATGACAAAATTATGGGATCGGACCCCATACGGCAAAGCGCCACCGTCTATACTGCTGTGGCCGGCCATGCCGCCTCCGGCACTGCCGCCTCCACCAAGGGCTGCCTGCCTCACCCACCTCCATTTCATCAAAATGATGGTGATGTTTTGATAGGTTTTGCTGATGCAGGGTATCTCTCTGACCCTCACAAAGGTTGCTCCCAAACGGGTTATGTCTTTGCATAGGAAGCACAGCGATATTTTGGAGGTCTACAAAACAGACCATTGTTGCTACTTTCTCGAATCATGCAGAGATTATTGCTCTACATGAAGTGCGTGAATGCATATGGCTAAGGTCTATAATCAGACATATTCGAGGAATTTATAATTTGAAGTCTACCATAGATGAACCTACATACATTTATGAGGATAATGCAGCTTGTATTGAACAAATGAAGTTACGTTTCATTAAGGGTGACAACACTATGCATACATCGACTAAGTTATTTTACAATCAGCAACAACAATCACTTCTAAAGATTGAAGCGAACCCTGATAAGAGGATAATGTAGCGAACTTATTCACTAAGTCGTTACCTAATTAAATCCATCTTCAAGAAACATGTGAAGAGCATTGGATTGAGAAAGTTATCCGAACTCCCATGATTGTAGTAATTGTTATTCCACGTGGGGTATGAGTACCCTCCTGATCAATGATCAATCTTTTGTCGCAAATACACGATATAATTAAGAACTAAATAAAGAATCGCAACTATAATATACTATAATATATATCCAAAGATCACAATACTAAAGCAAATTGAATTTACAAAAATGCAGTCACTGACTTGGTTGGTTGAGAGAGGCTTGCGTATGCAACACAATGTCCTAAGACAGAATTTCGTCCCCACACAGGTGCTGTGGTTGATCGTAGACTACTGCCCTGCAGGATACAACTCTCGTTCCACGGCGTGGCACCGTTGCCTTGAAACCTAGCGAACTTCACTTGTGTTTCTCTCGAGTGTTTATGAGAAGAGATGTCAGAAACGTTTTTTTTCTTATATCACAATGAACCTTCATGCCTCTTTTATAAAGAGCGGACAAGAAGAAGAAGACGTAACTGTTCAATCAAATTGAATTTGATTTGAACAGTTACAACCGTTTTGGGATCAGTTTTTCCAAAAAACTGTTTTTCGATCAGATTTTCCAAAAATATTATCTTTATCCGAATTTATAAAAAGAAATAGTTTTATTGGAATTTTAATTTCGGCCCAAGTGCCCCAAGGCCCAAGGCCCTCTTTGATATATTAAATATATATATATCAAATAATTTCATTGCAAAGGTCTTGTTGCCCATTCAATGGGCCTCCACCTTCACTTTGTCTATTTAATATGTTTCTTGTGGAAACATATATAAAGAGATCAAAGTATGGCCTTATCTCCTATGTGGGATAAGGGAGCACTAGCTATTCTAATAGCTATACCAATCGGTTCTAACAATACCCCACATTTTCTAATCAAACTCCGAGAATACCCCACATTTGAATAGAAAATAAGAGATCAAATAAGAACATCTCTTATGGTAACCCGAGAGAAAAGAAGACTCGATAGGCATCAGGAGAGGTTCTTTTGGACTTGAACCTTCCTTAGGGATCACTTATCAGATTTACTTTGTGAGGTAGTGAAATGACTTCTTGAACTATTCGCGTTTATAGTAAACCAAGACAACAAATGTCACACCTACCGAACCTAGCACATTTCGGTTCTTACGGTTGTGTTCATTTTGGTCCTGAACATATCCCGAATTCATGAGAGCTCTAGAGAATGTAGCCATGTAATTCTCATAGATGCGACCCACATCACTCTGATATAGGTGACACTAATTAAGAATATCCTGCCATATTCTTCCTAATCAAAGGATATTAGTATGATTAAGAATATAGTATTCACCCTATACGTCGACAGGTAACACACGTGGTACATCAAAGGAATGAATGAATAGTGTGTTCTTAAACTCTTGAACCGTCTCAACCAGTTTGCCTATTGAACCTAGACCATGGGATCTCCAATCAACTAGGTTAGGTTTCCGCCGAGTTAGTCCATTGAATTGGCTTTAAACCCATTCCCCTCGATGTAGAAACAATTTGCTCCTTTGGTAGGCCTTTTGTCAAAGGATCTGCTATATTGTCCTTTGACTTCACATAATCAATGGAAATTGTTCCATTATGGAGCAATTGTTTTATAGTATTATGTCTTCGCCTTATATGCCTTGACTTCCCATTGTAAATTTTATTTTTGGCTCTAGCTTCGGTAGCTTTATTATCACAATATATACATATTGCAGTCAAAGGCTTAGGCCACAATGGAATATCTTCTAGGAAATTTCGAAGCCATTCCGCTTCCTCTCCATCCTTGTCTAAAGCAATAAATTCTGATTCCATTGTTGATCGTGCAATACACGTTTGCTTGGACGACCTCCATGACACAGCTCCACCTCCAACTGTAAACACATATCCACTCGTGGATCTTGATCCGGTGCTATTGGAAATCCAATTAGCATCACGTACTATATCCTTCTAACACGGCTGGATATTTATTATAATGTAGACCATAGTTTATGGTATGCTTTAAATACCTTAATAATCTAACTAAGGCATTCCAATGATCCTTTCCAGGATTACTTGTATATCGACTTAGTTTGCTAACCGAGAATGCAATATCCGGTCTAGTACTATTCATGATATTCATTAAGCTCCCAATCACTTGAGAGTACCTTAATTGAGAAATTCCATCTCCTTCGTTTTTGACCAGTCTAGTGTTGGGATCAAAGGGAGTAGTGATTGGTCTATCATCGAAGTGTCCAAATTTCTTTAACACCTTTTCCACATAATGAGATTGAGTAAGGGTATAACCATTATTACCTCTATGAATTTGAATTCTAAGTATTACTTCCGCCTTACCCAAATCTTTCATGTCAAAGCATGAGCTCAAAAAACTCTTTGTGGAATTAATTACATCCTTGTTTGTACCCATGATGAGCATATCATCCACATACAAACAGATGATCACACATGAATTATTTCGATAGTTTTTCACATACACACATTTGTCACATTCATTTATTTTGAATCCATGCGACAATAGAGTATAATCAAATTTTTTGTGCCATTGTTTGGGTGCTTGTTTTAACCCATATAAAGACTTCACAAGTTTACAAACTTTGTGCTCTTGACCTTTAACCACAAAGCCTTCCGGTTGTTCCATATACACTTCTTCCTCTAGTTCACCATTTAAAAATGCAGTTTTTACATCCATTTGGTGTATTTCCAAATTAAATACAGAAGCTATTGCAATTAGCATTCTAATGGAAGTAATTCGAGAAACAGGTGCATATGTATCAAAGAAATCTAACCCTTCCTTTTGACGATATCCTTTGGCTACTAGGCGAGCCTTATATTTATCTATAGTACCATCGGATTTCAATTTCTTCTTAAAAATCCATTTAAAACCAATTGGTTTACTTCTAGGAGGTAAGTCTACCAATTGCCATGTATTATTATACATAATGGATTCCATCTCATTATTAATTGCTTCCTTCCAAAAAGGAAATTCCGGAGATGTCATTGCTTCCTTATAGGTTTGTGGTTCTCCTTCGGTGATATAACTGAGGAAATCAGGTCCAAAGTCTTTAGTAACTCATGCCCTCTTACTTGCTCTTCTAGGTTCAATTGCTTCATCATCTTCTTTTTGTTGAGCACTAGATGATGAGCCTTGTTCATTTTGTCGAACATTTGCAGATGAATTTTGATTTATATCACGTGCTCTTTTGTTTGTGAAGCTGATTCTTTCTTCCTTGTATGGGAAAATATGTTCAAAGAACTCATCATCATCACTCTCTATTATTGTATTGACATTTATGTCACTAATTTCATATTTGAATACTAGAAACCAATAAGCTGCACTATTCTTTGCATATCCAATAAATACACAATCTATAGTTTTAGGTCTAAGTTTTGTTCTCTTTGGAAGAGGAACTCGAACTTTAGCAAGACAACCCCACACTTTCACCTTTTTATATGAAGGTTTTCTCTCTTTCCAAACTTCATATGGTGACTGATTTGTGTTCTTGTGAGGAACTTTATTCAATATTTCATTTGCAGCAAATAGACAATCACCCCACAAATTGTGTGGAACTCCAGAACTATTTAACATGGAATTGATCATTTCTCTAAAAGTTCGATTTTTACGTTCTGTAACCCCACAAATTGGTGCAGTCGTTTGATGAATAATTCCATGTGAAGAACAAAAATCCAAAAAAGCATTGGATTCGTATTCTCCACCTCTATCAGATCTTATGATCTTAATTTTTCTGTCAAGTTGATTCTCTACTTCTGCCTTGTAATTTTTAAACATATCCAAGGCTTCATCTTTGCTATATATTAAATATACATAGCAGTATTTGCTGCAATCATCTATAAAGGAAATGTAATAATTTTTCCCTCCACGAGATGGTGTTGCCTTGAAGTCACAAAGGTCAGTATGTATTAATCCCAATACTTCATTTGACCTTTCCACAGATTTGAAAGATTGTCTTTTAAATTTGGATTCTGTACAAACTTCACATTTGTGTGCAGCAGCTTTATTAGGATTGCACTTTGGTATCAATCCTAAGTTTACCATTCTATTTAAAGAGCGATAATTCACATGCCCTAATCTAACATGCCATAGATCAATAGACTCAAGCAAGTAGGTAGAAGCATTAGATATTTTATTCATAGTAGTAGTAATAGTAGTACAAGCATCAATAGGCTTAATGTTCAGTTTGAAGAGACCATTAGTGTGGTATCCCTTCCCTACATATTGCCCACCCTTAGTTATTACAACTTTATCAGACTCAAAGACAAGCTTAAACCCCTTAGAAATGAGAACAGGACCAGACACAAGGTTTTTGCGAATATCAGGTACGTGGAGCACATCAAGGAGGGCCAATTGCTTTTCAGAAGTAAGTGAGAGTATCACTTTGCCCTTCCCCTTCACAGCAGATGTAGAGGCATTCCCCATATACAGATTTTCGCCATTAATCTCTTGATAAGTGGTGAATAGATTTCTATTTGCACAAATATGCCTTGTTGCACCAGTATCCACCCACCAATCATTTGTATCACCCACCAAGGTAATTTCTGAAACCATACCAACAAATTCAGTAGCAACAGCAACATTTGCATGGTTATTATTACCTTGGTTCCCAGTAGCATCGTTTTCTTTCTTGTGGCGACACACTTGTGCCTTGTGGCCTGGTTTTCCACACACCCAGCACCCTCCTTTAGGTTTGAAATGTTTTCCCTTTAGAGCAATGGATGCTGCCTTGCTTTTGGCTTTGCCTTTGCCTTTGATTTTCTTTTGAAAGTTGGGGTTGAACTTTGAGTTGTCTCCTTCCATAATGTTGGCCTTGGCCTCCATAGATGAGATATCATTCTTCTCATTCACTCGGTTGCCCTCTTCCACTCGAAGCTTTAAAACCAGTTTCTCCACCGACATGTCTTACGTCATATGCTTCAATTGCTATTTGAAGTCCTTCCAGGATGGAGGAAGCTTTTCAATGATCGCACCCACTTGGAATTTGTCATCTAAATCCATGCCTACAGTGTGCAATTCGTGGATAATGATATGCAATTCTTCAACTTGGTTGAGAACTGATTTGTGATCCACGATCCTATAGTGCATAAACTTGCCGATGATGAACTTGCTGGCACTTGCAGCCTGTGACAGATATTTCTTTTCCAAGGACTCCCATAGTTCCTTTGCAGATTTGCAGGTTACATACACATCATAAAGCATATTTTCCAGTCCATTAAGGATGTAGTTCCTGCACAGAAATTATCTATGGACCCATGCGTCTATGGCATTCAGTGTCTCCATAGTCGCTGGAAGTTCTGCCACTGGTTTCTCTTGTGTGACCACATGTGCCAAGTTCAAGGTTGTGAGATAGAACAACATCTTCTGTTGCCATCTCTTAAAATCGACACCCTTGAACTTTTCTGGTTTCTCAGCATGAGAAGTTTTAGCGACCACCGCCGATTGATCCATCTGAAATACAAAATCATACATACTATAAGCGAAATTCTGTCTTAGATTGTTATTCCACGTGGGGTATGAGTACCCTCCTGATCAATGATCAATCTTTTGTCGCAAATACACGATATAATTAAGAACTAAATAAAGAATCGCAACTATAATATACTATAATATACATCCAAAGATCACAATACTAAAGCAAATTGAATTTACAAAAATGCAGTCACTGACTTGGTTGGTTGAGAGAGGCTTTCGTATGCAACGCAATGTCCTAAGACAGAATTTCGTCCCCACACAGGTGTTGTGGTTGATCGTAGACGACTGCCCTGCAAGATACAACTCTCGTTCCAAGGCGTGGCACTGTTGCCTTGAAACCTAGCGAACTTCACTTGTGTTTCTCTCGAGTGTTTATGAGAAGAGATGTCAGAAACGATTTTTTTCTTATATCGCAATGAACCTTCATGCCTCTTTTATAAAGAGCCGACAAGAAGAGGAAGACGTAACTGTTCAATCAAATTGAATTTGATTTGAACAGTTACAACCGTTTTGGGATCAGTTTTTCCAAAAAACTGTTTTTCGATCAGATTTTCCAAAAATATTATCTTTATCCGAATTTATAAAAAGAAATAGTTTTATTGGAATTTTAATTTCGGCCCAAGTGCCCCAAGGCCCAAGGCCCTCTTTGATATATTAAATATATATATATATCAAATAATTTCATTGCAAAGGTCTTGTTGCCCATTCAATGGGCCTCCACCTTCACTTTGTCTATTTAATATGTTTCTTGTGGAAACATATATAAAGAGATCAAAGTATGGCCTTATCTCCTATGTGGGATAAGGGAGCACTAGCTATTCCAATAGCTATACCAATCGGTTCTAACAGTAATCAGGGGGAGATGTCGACGTCAAGAGGAGGTATGACGTCAACATGTTCAATTTCGAAGAGTGAATGACGTGTTGTACTCTTTTTCTCCTCCTCGAGGTTGTTTTTGTCCCACATGGTTTTTATTACTCAAGCAAGGTTTTTAACGAGACAACGATCAAAGCATCACCACCAAGTTTGAGCGGCACAAAGGGGAGTGTTGAAGAATGTTAACATTTGGTGTTCCTTGTCAAACTAAGATTAGTTCTATAGTTGTAATAGGAGAGATTTCCTACTCCGAGTTAGAATAGGATCCTTGTACTCCAAGATTATGTACTTTGTAATTCCTATATATAGGGCTCTTATTATCAATGAATATACACAACTATTCTCCTAATTCTCTCTACATCTCTCTGCATTCCAATTTCCTTAAACAAATAGTTGAGTTGTTGAAATTAAGTTTGTAAAGAGCTTTATTAATTAATTTAAATGTGCAATACTTGGTAAACAGAATTAATTCTGAAATCTCTAACATGATTTAATTTATAGTCTGATACAAACATGCTTACATTACATCTATAAAAGATATGGAATGAGAGCCTTGACATTTTGGGGAAAATGCTTAAACTCAGAAAGATACCATCTCCTGGTAGCATAGCTCCTACCAGTCAAATAGAATGCTGTTCCGACCGCGACGGCGAATGCATACAAGGTCTGAGAAATAAAAGAGAACCATACAAATCCGATGATTTCAAAAGGATAGTGAGGGCATACCACTAGCTCAAACAAACCACCCCTTGGAATCTTATAATCCTTATCATCATTGCTTTTTATCTTCGACGGAGACGAAGAGGATGATGATCTCATTCGGGAAAGTAGGTAGTGATGGTAGAAATTGCCAGATATCCCAAGTAGACACAACAGAATTCCAGGGTACTTCAAATCAATTTGTGGCTCCGGTAGCCCTTGGGTTACAGTAAGGTGCTGAGCGTAGATCATGGTGGCACTAGACGTGAAGTAACTGAAACAGATAAAAATTGCAGTATCAAGTGCCATCCCTCCACTGGACTTGTGAACAAATTGAACCTACAAATCAAACAAGCCGAAAAAAATTAAGCTGTAACAACAAGAGTGCATGGCAGCAGGGGACTCAGTTTCCACGAACGACAGGCGAGGCCCGGAGGTAAATTTCTATCTTCGATTGAGACCTAATACACGTGTTGTCATGATAGATAGAATAAGCTTACACCTAAAGATCTTGCCAGTTGCCAGTTGCATCTGGTAAATCTAGCATATGTGTGCATGACCAATACCCTATGTACTGGATGGCTTTGTTGATGTTGGTTATCAGCTTAAGATTGATAAAGTAATCTAACAACACAATCAAAATCATTTGACAGAAGCTGGAGATCGAGGCCCAAATTCTTGTAAATTCTATTACAAGGTCCCGCTTTTCCAAATGTGAGATATAATCATATTCTTAACAGAAATTTAAATCTACCGGTGATGGTTCACTTTGTTTGCATTTATACATGTGCTCGGGATTTAACATCTATAATGTATATTTAATTTTAAAGAATGTAGTCTCTCACTCTCTCACATATGGGGTTAACTACATTGACCTACAGCACCATTACGCCTATGTTTTTGTTATGTTTGCGTTTGTATATGAACTCTGGATTTAACATCTATAATGTGTATGTAGTGTTAAAGAATATAGTCTCTCACATGGTACATGTCTGATGGCTACTCGAGGTTTAGATCTGATGGATAAGCATGTACGTGATTAAGTCTGACAATATTTGATATTTGTATCAAATCGACAAATTGTGAAACATATTAGTCAGTTTCTTCCATACAAAATCCTACACAATAAGTAGTTAAATTGTCCAATTCAAGCAAATGTACATTTCGAACTCGCTAGTAGCAGACTAGGCTTCTGTTAGACATTAAAACAAACGCATGGCGTTCATAGGTATGTATATAATTAAATTTGATTCCATCAATTAGTTTATAAGCAAATTAAGTAAAGATGTAAAATTCGACGTAATCGTACCTCCAAAAGTCTTTTGAGGAAATGAATAGTTAGACATGAAGAGAACAATAGATATCTGGTATCACCGTAACGGGCCGGGAACGAACACCAAGGATGTGAGACTAGCAAGAAATGAGGGAGTATAAGTAATTTGCATGCCTCTTCTACCGGATATTTTAATTTGCTTTGATTTTTGAGAAATGGATTGATTGCTATTATTTTTCCAAAACTTGGAATACTCCAGGTGCTTTCCTCTCACCTCCGAGAACCCGGCATAAGCTGACGCTGTGAAGCAGATCACTGACATGGCTGTGATGAACACAGAAGCTGGTGGAAAAACAAATATGATTGGCCATGCCATGCTCACCATCAACAATATGATTCTTCTTTCTTGACTGAAGAACTAAATGTTGAGATCTCAAATTCTCAGTGTACAAATATCAAATTGGAGATGTGAATGATGGGTAGTTGATTGGGATTGAGACCTTTTTCTATCAGTTTTTATGTGTTGAATTAAACTCGGTCATTTTTAAATGGCAAATGAACGAAGCTGCCGAGGCCATGCACATGTGATATAGAAGTTAAACCCTTTCTTATCTTTTTTTTTTTCGTTTTAGTGACCTACAAGTCCCGCAAAAGTTGCTCGCGTGGTGCCTATGCTCATGACTTGACGAAAACGCTGTCCCAATTTGTCACTAATAGTCTACATTTTTTTTTGTCTTTTGTTACTCCCATTTGACGAATTAACATAGGTAGGTACTAATTAAGGTTTCAAATTTCTCCGAAACTATCGAAATTTCTATTAAAATTTCCGTAATTTGGAAATACCCAAACGAATGAATTCATATGTATATCATTTCCTTCAGGAGTTTCCCGAAAATTTTTCGAAATTTTCTGTACATTTCGGCAAAATTTTTAATTTCTGAAATATCTACACACATGAAATATATTTAAAAATTCATACCAAAATTTTGTCCGAAATTTCTCCAAAATTTCTGTAAATTTTGTATCCCACCGACAACGAAGTTTTTTACTCATATTTTCATAGAGAAAATATGAAATTTTGATTTTTTTTTTCCAATCAAGTTGAATACAACAGAAAAACCTTTTTGCTTTTATCTGCTACCAAAATCATTTTCAAAATTCAACAAAATTCATGTACTTGGAAGCAGTATTATATGATACTAAATTGAAGCAGTTCAGCCATATGGGTCGAACCACATCGTAGTAGCTCTTATTATAAATACTTTTTTTTTAGAAGCTTATTATTAATACTTTATATTGCTTTTGTTGTACTTGTTCATTTTCATTCACGGAGTTTTGGTATTACGTCCTCCAGGTTATATTTTTCTAATTATTACTGAAAATGCGTGATAACCAAGCCTCCCACTGGGTTCCAGCTATTAAACAAAAAAAAAAGTGAATCACATTTACATTATCAATATACATCACAATTATAATTACATATAGATTTTTTTGTTTTTGAGAGAATTGTCAACTCATATAATTTATCAGCGAAATTACACATAATGACCCATCCATGTGGGACTGTCAAAAGAGTCACTACCTAAGTAATTCAACCTTTTTAAAGATCATGAAGTCATGCCAAAATCTATCCTAAAAAATCAAAGGGCCAAGACATCCTGGATATTTTTGGCGACAAAACTCATTCTTGAGCTAAACCCGGAGCCATCTCATGCTGGAGAGGACTCTCACTTACCTCCTCAGTAACCACTTCACCTCTCGTAGAAGCTTCTTCTTCCATTGCAGGCGACTCAATCCCCACCTGTTCTTAGCAATCCCGACATTGGTGATCTTCCTGGCCACTCTCTTGTTACGGACCTTCGATCCCAATTTGTTTTTAGCCCTTTTTGGCCTCCCCCTCTTAGTCTTCAAAGGGGAGATTTTCACTATACCATTATCATTAGGTAGTCCAAATCCCTCTTCCACATCCAAGTAAACTAGGGCAGAAGAATGAGTACGCAATTTAGCCTTCTTACCTAGACGAACTTGCACACCAGATGGTGCACGCCCCCACTCACTTGTGCCACCTGTAAGGCCATGGGAACCCCAGGTAGATTCAATGGAGCACCAGACTGAATGGGAAATGGAGCATTCCATCTTGGCATGCCCTTCAACATCTCCAAAGACCTGCCTACAATATCCATGAGATTAGGCATACCATCAGTTGACGTCACCCCTAGCACTTAAGTTGTTGGTGTCGCAGCAACTCCAGAGGTCTTCGGCAGAACCCCCTTTGATGGCTCTTTCCTAACCACCTCTTGTGTCACCGGGCCACCCAATACAAGCCCCGCCATTCCTGGCATCAAACCACCATCAGTTTTCTTAATCAGAAACAGATCACACACACGGTCCCTATGATCGAAGAACCCACACCCCTGCACCATCCTTTCACCTTTTCATAGTGTAGATCCACCTCTGCCTTGGCTATCTTCGTAAAACTGAAGGTCCGTTGTACCCACAGACGTCCGCAGACATCCAAAAAGACCCGGAAGTGTTGCCCTGGAGATTCCTACTGCTAAGCAAACTTCTCTATCTTCAAGAAGCTACCCATCGATCATTCGATCAGCATCAAGGATTCTTCAGTCCTCAGACTTGGTGGCAAACGCCTCACAATGACCCACACCTCTAGTGAGTTCAGCGAAACCATCTCCGGCGCTCCGAATCCGTCATACTCTTCCAACAGAAGAATGCAGTTCTTGAAATGCCACAGGCCGCCGTGTAGAACCCTTTGTCCCTCCTTCTTCCCCGCAAACCGGAATTGGAATCGGTCACTGTCAACCTTCATGATCGAAAGGCGATCACACAGGCCCCACACCGCCGCCAGCTCTTTGGGCAATCCAGCATCATCCTCAGCCCTAGGCGCCAACATACTCCCAACGGCCAAGTAAAAACCCGACGCTGCATCAGCCGTTGCTCCAGCCTCCCCAAACTCAACCATCGCTTCGTCTGTCAGTGCAAGTGCTGTAGCCAATCTAGCCGCCATAGCCTCGGCCATCACGTCTCCGATTTGCAAGAACCCTCGTTCTCGACTATGAATTGCCTTAGGTAGATGAAACCCTAGCCGCCGACCTCTACCCTAGGTTTCAGAGAAAACTATGTTATTTTTTATTTCACGTGTACACCAGATTTTAGCAACCTACTACCGTACTGGTTAATTACTCGTCCATATTGAATATCACAATTCTATTATAAATGTATAATTTTAGAGAGACTACATTGTAAATAGGTTTATTATAGGTTAGTTTAGCCTAGGTAAAAGTTAATTTCATTCAAAAATATCATTTTACAAATGAAATTAATGGTGATTTCATTATTTTTAACTGAAATTTTCACCGAAATAAAAACTTTCTCCGAAATTTTCTTAAATTTGAAGTACTGAAACCGAAATTTGAAATCTTGGTACTAACATAAGTAGGTACTCGATCCTCACCTTCTTTTTCAGAAATAGGACATAAATTCTTTGCTTTAATTGTTTGATCCGCTAAAGTCGGAAAATTGAGATTTTTCAAATCCTGGACTTGGGTATCTGGAAGCAAAAATCTTCCAAACAGTTTTGGAAGATCTGATCAATATTCTAATTTTCTGACTATATTAAGAATTTACTATTGCACAATTCAAATTTTTACTCTGAAAGGCACACGCAAAATTAATTTAGATAAATAAATAAATCTGCATGAGCATAATGTTGTGGCCAAACACCCTGCCAGCAGTATATGGAAAGTCAAATCTCAATAAATTCTCAACCCACCAACCGCTACCAGTCCTTTTTTTTTTCTTTTTTTTAAATGATTGGTTTTGGATCTTAATCAAACTGGGAGACTCATCCCCACGCCTATATTATTATTTAATAAATTTTACTACATTAGGGGGACATAATACTTGTATCCTGAGCATTCATAGCATTATACGGCATATCAACGGCAGATCAATAAGTTAGAGGGCATCCTGTGGGAAATTATGTGCCTCATCTAACGGCAGATCAATAAGTTAGCAAAGTAAGTCAGTCTATCTGCTACATTATTTGCTTTACCAATCTATCGCCACAAGTACCCCTAGAAAAAGAAGAAGATTATATTCAATGTTTCATTGGCCAAAATAGTTACTTAGTACCATTATAAGAAAAAAGGATTGATTATCGCAAAATGTTGAATATATTTCAGTCAATTTTTTTCTAAATTATTTTTTTGATTGAAGATAAGATAGCAAGCAACCTCGATTATGTGAGCGCGTTATTAACACACCAATCTAGTCAATATTCAAATCGAGATTAGCGAGGGTGTCCCAACAAAGCTAGACTAATCCCTCTCTGCACGCGGACGAACCCGAAGGCCCATCAAATCTGCTAGCCACATATTGTTGGGAGTTGAGACTTGAACACTAGACATGCTAGCTCCATGCTAGGTAGCTCAACTAATCTCACCACACTAGCTAGGTGGTTTTCCAATTTTTTTTTAGCCATTTTTTCTGTGTTATTGTTAAAGTAAAATGACAATTGGAATTGGTCTACTCATTTCATTTCATAGTCCCTTTATATAGGGATAGAATTACAACGGAAATATTAATTACATTAAATACATTGAATGCTGATTGATCTATAATTGTGCTGATTGATGGTAATCACTGATTCCTTGATTCCCTCTCCGTCGGTTGCTTTGACGAAGGCACAATATGTTTTTCCTTTAACACTCCCCCTTGGGCCAAGTCAAAGACGAAATGGTGCATGAGTTGTTGCCTCACTAAAAACCTTGCCAAGTAACAATAAAAACCATGTGGGACAAAAATACACCTTGGTCGAAGGAAAAGAGCACAACGCACCTTTTACATTTGAGTATGACATGTGTGTGTTAGACTCCCCCTGATGTCTACACCTCCCCCTGATACTTACATTAATCAAGGGAGATTGAAAAGTCTTCGCATTCTTATGCTTTTCACATGTTTCTCAAATGTGGCCTTAGGCAGTGATTTGGTGAACAAATCTGCCACATTCTCCTCAAACCTTACTTGATTCATTTGAATCTTGAGAAGACCTTGTTGTTGCTGATTGTAGGAAGACTTTGACGATATGTGTTTTGTATTAACACCCTTGATATATCCTAGCTTCATCGGTTCGATGCAAGCTGCATTATCTTCATAAATGCAAGTAGACTCTTTAGTGGTAGATTTCAAACCACTAGTCCCTCTAATATGTGTAATGATAGTTCTTAACCATATACACTTACGAACCATCTCAAGTAGAGCAATGATCTCTGAGTGGTTCGAGGAGGTAGCCACAAGGGTTTTCTTAGTTGATCTCCAAGATATCGTCTTGTTCTTAATGGTAAATACATAACCATTTTGGGAACGACCTTTATGTGGGTCAGAGAGGTACCCAGTATCAGCAAAACCAACCAAAACGTCATTTGGTGTTTCAGTGTAGTGAGTGGCGCTTTCGCCATCAACATTTCCTTTAGGGATTGCAGTTCCATATGCGGTCCCTCTTGTCTCTCTGTAGGGAAAAAACAGTCCCAAGTCAATGGTTCCTTTTAGGTATCGAAAAACATTCTTGATACCATTCTAGTGACGCTGCGTTGGCGCTGAGCTAAATCTAGCTAACAAGTTCATTGAGAATGCAATGTCTGGTCGAGTACATGCCTAAGTATAATAATGCGCCTATTGCACTTAGATAGGGAATTTCAGCTCCTAACACCTCTTCGTCATCTTCCTTTGGACGAAATGGATCTTTCTTTGCATCCAAGCTTCGACCGATCATGGAAGTGCTAGCAGGATGTGCTTTGTCCATGTTGTATCGCCTGACTTTTGGACATATGCAGACTGGTGGATTAGTATTCCACAAACTCAGTGTTCTAGTTCAAGGCCTAGATAGAATCGAGTTTTCCCAAGATCCTTCATTTCAAATTCTGATTTCAAGTAGCTCACGGTTTCTCTTATTTCATCAAGAGTACCTATTATGTTCATATCATCGGCATATACTGCTACAATTGCAAATCCGGAACTTGTTTTCTTTATGAATATGCAGGGGCATAATTCATCGTCCTTATATCCCTTTCCAATCAAGTAGTCACTTAGACGGGTATACCACATCCGCCCGGATTGTTTCAATCCATAAAGTGAGCGTTTCAACTTAATTGCAAACGCACTCTGTGGTTTAGAGTCACTTGACTTGGGTAATGTAAGGCCATCAGGCACTTTTCATATATATCTCTGAATCTAGATCCCCATAGAGATATGCAGTAACCACATCCATGAGTTGCCTTTCCAGTCCTTTGGAAATTACTAAGCTAACTAAGTAGCGGAACGTTATAACGTCCATTAAGGGAGAATATGTCTCCTCGTAGTCAATTCCAGGGCGTTGTGAGAAACCTTGCGCCACAAGGCGAGACTTGTACCTCAAGACTTCATTCTTCTCATTACGCTTTCTGACAAAGACTCATTTATGTCCTACAGGCTTTACACTTGGTGGGGTTAGCACTACCGGACCAAATACCTGTCTCTTTGTCACAGAATCTAATTCTACCTGGATTGTTTCATTCCATTTAGGCCAATTTGCTCTTTGTTGACATTTTGCAACAGAGCGTGGTTCGATATCATCGTGCTCTATGATTCCTTGAGCAACAGTATATATCATCAATGTGTATGGAAGATCTTTCTATCAACTCATACGCACTCTCATAATCCTCTGAGATTTCTTTGTTCTCTGGAATCATTTTAAACATCGGAAAGTCCTCCAGTATTGATTCATGGACATGACTATAATCAGAGACAATCTCATGAGAGAGATTCTATACATTGATGATTGGTTTGTGCCTTACTCACCCTTTTCTTCCTTGGGTGAGTGTCAACCGAACCAAGTGACCTCCCCCTCTTCCTTGGGGAGCCACGGCCTCAACCACACCTCCACTAAGTGCGGTTGCAGTGCCTCTATCTGTAGCACCGTGCCCCTTGTTGGGGACTTCTAACCTTGCAGGCACATTTGCAGCTGGTATATGTGATCTCGTCACTTTTACAATATCAGTAAATGCATCAAGCATCGAATCTGCTACGTTCTGAAGATCGATTATTCTTTTCACTTCACTTTCACATTGTGAAGTGCGGGGATCAAAATGAGACAGAGTAGGGACAAACCAGGACAATTCCTGCCATTCCCTTGGAAAATCTTTTTCCTATCTCCCCCTAACGACGGGAAGATTGTCTCATCAAAGTGACAATCCGCAAATCTAGCGGTAAAGAGATCGCCTGTCAAGGGTTCCAAATAGTGGATAATCGTTGGAGATTCGTATCCAACATAAATACTTAATCGTCTCTGAGGACCCATTTTAGTGCGCTGTGGGGGCGCAATAGGCACATATACTGCGCAACCAAATATGCGTAAGTGTGAAATGTCAGGCTCATATCCAGTTACCAACTGGTACGCAAAAAATGGTTGGCTAGTAGTGGGTTTGAAACGAATAAGTAAAGCTGCGTGCAATATTGCATAACCCCATGCAGATGTAGGCAGGTTGGTGCGCATAACCAATGCCCTAGCCACCATCTATAGCCTTTCAATGGTGGCTTCTGCGAGACCATTTTGTCTATGCACATGGGGTACATGATGCTCCACGTCGATCCAATAGACATGCAATAATCATCAAATGCTTTTGATGTAAACTCTCCAGCGTTATCAAGTCTTATAGGCTTGATAGGGTTATCAAGGTGCTGAGCCCTTAAACGTATAATCTGTGCTAGGAGTTTTGCAGCATTTCTTGTGGACAATAAAGCGACATGTGACCAGTGTGTCGAAGTATCCACCAGAACCATAAAGTACTTAAAATGGTTCGCATTCTCGATGGATAGGTCCACAGATATCTCCTTGTATCCTTTGTAAGAATGGAATGTTTTATTTTATATCTTTAGCATAGGAAGGTCTCGATCCTGTTTTTGCTAAAGAGCAGGCTTTGCAAAACGAGTGATGTGCCTTTGAAATAGTCAATGAGGCATAATGGGAGAGTGGTAGTGCTTCTAGTACTTCAGAAGGCAATGACTGCATTTGAGCAGTACTAGAACCGACACCGTGCAGTGTGAAGAATTTTTGTCCCATTTTATTTTTCACTCGAAAGAAGGGATGTCCATATGAGTTTTTCAAAATACGGATCATCATGTCATGACCGGGGTGCCCTAGGCGGTCATGCCAAAGCCTGTATGAGTCAATGTCCCACATTTCATTGTTGGTCCGAATCGTAGTGAGGTACAGTCCACTAGATTGATTCATAAGTTTCTCTAAAATGCGTTTCCTTCCACATTCATTAGAGTTAATATCAAGGTATTCAGTTCCATTCTCACAGTGTGTTTCTACTGGATAACCGTTGGCACAAATAACTTTGAAACTTAACAAGGTTCGATTAGCTCTTGGTGCATACAGAGCGTATCTCATATTCTTTAGAGTATTTGTATTTATGTAGAATGATAATCTTTTCATCCAAATAATTTGTTTTTTTTCTAGATGTATTGCTTTACATCTTTATAGTGCAATTTCGAACCATGTAAATATGTGTATAGTAAATAAATTTGAATAAATTCAGTACTTCAGAATAAAATTCAAAATTTATTAATAAGCCAACGATAATCAAATCAATGTCTTATTCAGAAATCTTATTCATCAATCCATGATTGAAAATAAACTTTAAGACCAAGCAATAGTCTAATTAAAAAATGATTCATTATGCCTTCACATCTGTCTTTGGAAAATAAAACAGATCAGTCAAGATTGAGAGCATCCATTGACTTAGCAAGTTCCTCTTTGCCATTAAAGTCTGCAATTGTAAGGTTGACGTCTAGGTCATGACATCCTTCTTCCATATAGTGAGCCTCTTGTTCTTTAGACTCTCTATACCTCTTGTAATTGGCTGCTACTCTGTTGTTTGCTTTGTAGTTCTTATACCAATGCCCAATGAATCCACACCTATAGCATGGTTCATTGTCAACTCTTTCCTTTTGCATCTTGTTTCCATGATCCCCATGTCTCTTTCCACGTGGTGCATGGTTGCCACGTGGGTAGGGATTAGCACGTCTAAACCCCTTTGCATTTGAGTTCTTTCCACCTTTTATTTTTCCATAATTAGCCTCGGGAATTTTTTTGTCCCAGTGGGCCTGGCATTGTTGTTTAAGAGAATCTCATTATGTCTCTCAGCCACTTGCAGTAGGCTTATTAACTTATTGAAAGTTGTGATTCTTTTGTTGTCATACTCCAACTTATACTGGTTCGCTAGTATAAATGCTGAAGTAGGAAAGGTGGTAAGAGTCTTGTAGATCATATCATCTTCTATGATTTCCCTTCCACAGAAATTGAGACGTGCCTTAAGGTGCAATATGTCCTTGTTGAAGTCATTGACCCTTTTGTAGTTAAGCAAGAGGATTCCATTCCACTGAACGACCAGTTCTGGGAGCAAAATGTCATGAATGTTCCCAAAATGTCCCTTAAGGGCATCCCACAGTTCTTTGGGTGTCTTCAACTGTAGGTATTCCCAGCGTAGGCTAGTATCAATATGTCGCCTCAGAAATATTAAGGCATTTGCTTTCACCTTATTAGATAGTTCATCATCTTTGGGGTCGGTAATGGTGGCAGTGTAATCTTTTGCCACAAAGGCAATTTCTACATCGGAAACCCAACGGTGATACTCAAGTCCTTCTGAGTCCAAGATGTCCAAGTCAGGTCGAGTTGGATTAGCCATCTACATAAACAAGAGAGAAGATATAAATTACAAATTACGCAGTCATAATGACATCCATGTAAATTAGTTTCCAAAAATGTGAATTAGATTTCAAGACCAAGATCGTAATGGTCACATTTTTTTCGATGCTATGTGACAATACTTTATCACAGTAAGTGTGTATTTATAATGCGCATGAACTTTCATTATTATGGCAAAACGCAATTCTTTTTGTATAGCATTCTAAACAAGTAATAATCATAGCACGTAATAAATAATAAAAACATAGCATATATTAAAATAAATTACATGGCATGCTCAAATTTTACAAATATATACCAAAATATATGTTACACATAATAATAGCAATAATATATCATTCGTAAAATAAAATATAAACAATAGCATAATATAAAGGCATGCTTAGGAATAATTATATAAGAGTAAATAAAATTCACAAAACATGCTCACAATTGCATAAATAATATATAACAAGATATATATCACATGTTCAAAAATAAAGTATAAACTATAGTATAATTAAAATATGCTTAAACATAATTATGTAAAACATAAATAACAAAACATGCTTAAAAGATCAAAATTATCTAACTAAAAATGCTCAAAAGTTCTAATTATAAATAATGAAAATACACCATAGTATGAAAATAAATAAAAGAGAACATACTTGGTTGCCAGAAAATAAAACAATCCTAGCGCACGCGCGTGTTGATGCAGGCGTGCATAGCGATTGTTTTTTTTTTTTTCAACAGTGGGCCGGGGCCTTCTTCCTTTTTTTTTTTTCTTCTTGTTGGGCTGATCACCAGTGAGGCCTGCTTTTTTTTTTTTTCATCTGGGCCAGGTCACAATAGTGGGTCACAACCCTTTTTTTCTTTTTTCTGGGCCTTCAGTTCTTTGGGCCTCTTATGTCTTTTCTTTGTTTTGTTATTTCCTTTTTCTTTCTGGGCCGCAAGGCCTTTTTTTTTTAATGTTAATTTGGGCCGGGTCTTTACTTTGGCCCGGTCACCCTTTTTTCTGTTTTTTTTTTTCTTTCTCTCTCTCTCTCTCTCTCTCTGCTTATTCTCTGTCCCTCTTATTTTTTTTTTTTGGCAGGGCAGCTGCTGTGGGCGTGGAGGCTGGATCAGAGAAAGCCGCGGCTTGGTGAGGCAGTGGCTGGGTAAGGCAGCAGATAGGCGAGATTGGTGAGCTGCTGGGATGGGCTGCAAGTGCAGGTTTGCCGGCTGGGTTGCTGCAGCAGTGGTGGGTAGGTTGCTGCAGGGATCGGTGCTGCGATGGGCTCGGTCTGGACGTGAAGGTGATTAAGGCCGATCTGTAGGTGGGAAGGAGCCGTGCTTGCAGGTGAGAGGCCGGTAAGGTGAGGGGGGCCGCACAGGGATGCAGGCACAAGGATGGGCTGCCGGAGGCCGGTCTGGCCTGCGAAGATGTGCGCTGGATGCCGGTAGGGAGCAGCACTGTTGTAGGCGGGGCTGGGGCCACGCTGGGGGTGCTACAACTGGGTTTCTGGGCTTGGTGGTGGTGGGATTTGCAGCAGGATCAGAAGAGATCTGCAGCGGGATCGGGTGGGAAGGGTCGCCGGGGAAGAAGAGAATTTTGTTTTTTTTTTTTGGTTGTTGGTGGTGGCAGAAAAAGAAGAAAATTTTTTTTTTCTTCTAGGGTTTTTTTTCTTTTCGATAGAAAGAAAACTAGAAAATTAGGATTTTTTTATCTTTGGCTATTGGCTCTGAGTGTGCTGATAACATGTTAAAGTAAAATGACAATTGGAATTGGTCTACTCATTTCATTTCATAGTCCCTTTATATAGGGATAGAATTACAACGGAAATATTAATTACATTAAGTACATTGAATGCTGATTGATCTATAATTGTGTTGATTGATGGTAATCACTGATTCCATGATTCCCTCTCCGTCAGTTGCTTTGACGAAGGCACAATATGTTTTTCCTTTAACAGTTATTTGATTTTATCACTACATTTTCATAAACAGCCTTATTGTTCTGATGGAGAGAAGAACCCATGATTAGTTTTTCGAGAAACTTTCAAGCTTCAACATAGTATCTACGGTCAAGATAAGTAGAGTATCACAATTCACCAATCTGTCTTATCAGAATAGTGACTTTAGAATGTGGGTGAAGGACGTTATAAATAAGTAGTGTGTAAGAAGTATCAAGATAGTTGTGAATTTGAACAGGGGATGTGATTTTTCTGGCTTTTGATATTTAGGGCTGGTTAGTACTTTTCATTTTTACTTTTTGGTTATACAACAATTAGTAATAGTTACAAGACTAAAACTTGGAATCTTGAAAATTCTATGCATAAATTATTAATCATGTTCATTTATTTAAGAAAAAATTTTAAGAAAACGGTTAGAGATCACACATGCGAGATTCTTACCCTTGAGATTTTTTACTCTAAAATCTTTTTAATTGATGTTTAGTTATTTTTTATTTGGGCCATTATGATTACAGTATGGTAACTCATCTACATTTTTTTTGTAATTAATTTTAGGCTATACAAAGAGTGTGTGTGTATATATATATATATATATATTTTTTTTTTAAAGGTAAAATTCATTTAAGGCTATACAAAGAGTATATTGTTGTAGGGAATCAGAAATTGAGAGATAATCGCTGTGTATTCTCATTGATAACAGGGGCCTCTTTATATAGAGGATTACAATGCATAGAGTTAGAATCATACAAGGAAAGATAATCTCTAGATTCTTCTAATTAAACCCTATTACCACTAGGTCAAGTAACCTAGAGTTTGGGCCAAACACAAATAGAGATATCCTTAAACACTCCCCCTTGTGTTGTCCAAACGCGGTGCTTCTCTCGTTGCCTCGTTAAAAACCTTGCCGAGTAACAAAAACCCAGTGGGACAAAAATAACCTCGGTCGAAGGGGAAAAAGAGCACAACACACCCTTCACATTTTGAGGTGAACATGTAGACATCTCCCCCTGATGTCTGCGCCTCCCCCTGATGACTATGATCATAGGAGTTCAGATAATTTCCGCAAGTCAATTCTTACCACATGTTTCTCGAACGTGGATTTGGGCAATGACTTAGTAAACAAGTCTGCCTCACTATCCTCATATCGAACCTAGTTCACTTTGATCTCGAGGAGTGTCTGTTGTTGCTGATTATGCTTGGTGTTATCACTTTTGATGTAGCCTTGCCTCATTTGTTCAAAACAAGCAGCATTATCCTAAATGCTCTTAGGCTCATCTGTGGTAGACTTTAAACCACAATTGTTCGAACATGCGTAATTATGAATCCAATCCATATTCATTCACGAACCACTTCATGAAGAGCAATGATCTCTACATTGTTCGAAGATATAGCGATTAGAGTCCATTCTGTAGACCTCCAAGATATCATGGTCTTTTCCCATGGTGAACACTTAACCAGTTTGGAGGCAACCTTTGTGTGGGTTAGAGAGATACCCAACATCAGCAAAACCTTTCAAAACACATGTTGTTTTGGGATGGGGATAGTGGACGCAGGCCAGTGTTGGCGGCGTACCTGGTGTGTGATGGGTCCAAATCCATCATCTCTTTGTAGGGATAAAACAAGCCCATACATGTCAAATATTGAAAGATATCTTTTACACTAATCCAATGGCGTCGCGTTGGCGCAGAGCTACATCTAGCTAACAAGTTCACAATATATGAGATGTCCGGTCTTGTGCATTGGGATAAGTACAATAATGCGCCTATTGTACTAAGTAAGGCACTTCTGCCTCTAGCACATCTTCGTCATCATTCTTTCGACGAAGAGGATCCTTTTTAGGATCAAGACTACGGACGATCATGGGGGTTCTTGAAGGCTTGACCTTGTCAAAATGCCTAAGCATCTATCGACACGATGCTCAAGTTCCAAACCGAGACATAATCGTGTTCTCCCAAAACCCTTCATCTCAAACTCGGATTTGAAGTGTTCAGCGGTTTCCCTTAACTCTTTAAGGGCTTCTATTGAAGATCATGTCCAACATGAACCGCGATAGAATCCGAAACTTGTTATAGAAACACGTGGGCATATCCCTTTCCAATCAAGTAGTCACTTTAGTGAGCGTTTCAACCTTGTTGTAAACGCACTCCGTGGTTTAGAACCTCTTAACTTGGGTAAATGCAGTTCGCCATGAACCTTCATGTATATTCCGTATCTAGATCCCTATAGAGATACGTAGTGACCACATTTGTAAGCTGCATGTTCAGTTATTCAGAAACTACCAAACTGATAGGGTAGTGGAGTGCAATGACATCCAATACGAGAGAATCTGTCTCATCGTAGTCGATTTCAGGGCGTTTTATGAGAAGCCTTGCGCCATAAGGCGAGATTACCATCTCTTTTTCTCACTACGCTTTCTAACGAAGACCCCATTAGTAAACATGTTTTATGTTAGGAGGTGTTGGCATCTCTAGCTCGGAAACCTTCCTCTTCGTTAGAGAATCCATTTTAACCTGGATCGCATCTTTCCATTTAGGCCAAAACTCTCTACGTTGGCATTCATTCATCAATGGAGCGTGGTTCGATATCATTAGACTCAACAAACTCATGCGCAACTAAATGTGCAACTACATCATCAATCATGATGGAGTTTTTATCCCACGTCTCATGTACACTAGTGTAAGTTTCATAGAGCTCAATATTATCAGGAATAGGTTCTGACGTTGAGGCATCCTCCAACGATAACCATAACCCGGAAGATACTCATGAGACGGATTTTGAGTCTTGATGATCAAAGGATTGGAATGTGCCAAAGTATATCCTTCGAACCCACGGGCCTCCCACGCATCCTAGCTGGGGCCATGGCCTATAACGCCAAAGTGCCACTCTCTTTGGCGTTGGCGCCATGCCTACCTCCGTGTAGGGTGGCGCTACATCCTTTCGTAGGGACGTCCTTCCTTGCAGGCATGTTTGCAGCATATTTGTGTGATCTCATCACTGTAATAGGGATCGAGATGAGACATAGTGGGGACAGGCCACGACAATTCCTGTCGTTCCTGCTGAACATCCGTGTTCTTATCTCCCCCTAATAACGGGAAGACTGTCTCATCAAAGTGACAACCCGCAAATCTAGCGGTAAGGAGATCGCCTTGCAAGGGCATTAAGTGCCAGACGATTGTTGGAGTCTCAAATCCAACGTAGTTGCCCATTCGTCTGTAAGGACCTATCATAGTGCGCTGTGGCGACGCAATAGGCACAGAAATGGCTCACTCAAATGTGTTGTAAGTACAAAATACGTGTACCCAGTCACTAGCTATAACGCAGAGGTACATTGAGTGGCGGTAGGTCGTAGACGAAGTAGCTTAGCTGCATGTGATATTGCATCACCTCAAGCGGATATAAGGAGATTGGTGAGCATTACCAATGTCCGGACTACCATCGTAGTCATTTTCACGAGACCATTTGGGTGTGTACGAGGGAATATGATGTCCAACATCAGTCCCATTGCAATAACCATCGAAAGTCTTCGATGTAAACTCTCCAGCATAGTCAAATCCAATTGACTGAATATGATGATTCGGGGAGTGAGCCCGGTGTCATATGATATGTGCTAGGAGTGTAGCATAAGCAGCATTACAAGTGGACAATGGCACGACACGGGAACAAGGTGTTTAGCGTGTCAACCAATATCATGAGATATTTAAACATCCGCAAGTTGGTTGAACTAGTCCACAGGATTCTATGTAAGAACATAATGAGTATTCTCATATCCTTTGCATAGGACGGTCTCAGTCCAAATTTCCCTAAGGAACGGGCTTTGTAAAAATGAGCGAGAGGCTTTAGAAGCAACCAATGAGGATTTTGGTTGGGCCTGAGCGTCTAAAACGCTATTTGAAGCAAGTTGGTGATTGCAACATCACCTGGGGTGCCATCACCATGATGGACGCTATCCATGGCGTTATGGATAGGGAATGCGCCAGCCCTAGGCAACAGCGTCGGTCACACTTAATCTAGGAATCAACTTTTGATTCATGCTTCATTTCGCTCTAGAGAAAAAATGTCCGTGTGAAGTCTTTGTAGACGGATCATCATATTTCCCTAAGGAACGGGCTTTGTAAAAATGAGCGAGAGGCTTTAGAAGCAACCAATGAGGATTTTGGTTGGGCCTGAGCGTCTAAAACGCTATTTGAAGCAAGTTGGTGATTGCAACATCACCTGGGGCGCCATCACCATGATGGACGCTATCCATGGCGTTAATGGATAGGGAATGCGCCAGCCCTAGACCGATGGTGGACGGAGGCGGTGCCCTAGGCAACAGCGTCGGTCACACTTAGTCTAGGAATCAACTTTTGATTCATGCTTCATTTTGCTCGAGAGAAAAAATGTCTGTGTGAAGTCTTTGTAGACGGATCATCATATCATGACTACGATGATTTATCTTGTTGTGATAAAGCCAATATATGTCTAAATCCAAGAGATCTTCTCTCATAACTTTATTGGATTAATAGCACGAATAGTGATATAGAGTCCACTAAAGAGACACATAAACTTCTATAAGATGCGTCTTTATTCGCAATCATTAAAGGGCAAAGGAACTCATTTTCGTTCTCTACATGCATTTTCGCATGGAATTCGTTGGCTATTCATAGGATACGATTTGCCCTAAGAGCGTAGAGAGTTTATGTGACAACTGTAATCAAGGTGCCATTTGGCAAGTGGAACTTGGGCTATTCCATGCCCTTGAATTAATATTGATGGCCCAACCATCGTAGTCACAAAGTCATATGCTCATAATCAAAATGGAGTCATAATGAAAAGAACTCGAAATTTTATTCATAAGCCAACAGAGTACATCATTGTCTCTTAACCATTAGGAGAATATAATCCAAAGTATATGGCAATTGCCTATTACATCTCTTGGAAAAATAAAGACTTAAACAGAATTGGCGATCTATTGATCCTAGCCAGATTTGTAGTCTTCAACCCTTCACTTTAGATCATCTTCTTGATCTTCTTGTTCGACATAGTGAGCTTCTCTTACATCACAATATGCTTTGTAGGCGGTGACAAGTTCTTCACGAGCTCTACAAATGTGTGCCCAATGATCAGACACTCCACATCGAGAACATACATCTCTTTGCTCGAACTCCATTGATTGAGGCGCTTTGAAAGCGTCATTTAGATGGCTCTTAGTGTTAGTGGCGCCACCAACATGGCCAGAGGCGTTGCCTCCCTCTCTCTTTCCACGTTTACCTCTTCGGTTCCGTGTTCGCCTATTTTGGCGGTTACCTTCCCAAGTAGAGCGATTATATGGATCAGAATGTCTAGAAGTATACCTAAGATTAGGGTTTCGCTCTTGGCACCCTCTCTTAGAGGTGCGACTATAATTAGATTCCGGAATATGCTCTGTTTGCACCGATCTCTAATTATAGTTCTTCACAAGGATATTGTCATGCTTTTCAGCGACATTCATAGCTCCAATGAGCTCATGAAACTTTGTGATCCGTCTTGCATTTACATCGATTCGATAGTTCTTAGCAACCATCAATGCAGAGACGGAGAAGGTAGAGAGAGTCTTCTCAATCAACATCGCATCTGTGATCTCTTTACCACAGAATTCCATTAAGGATTTAATGCGAAGTGCTTCTGAGTTATAGTCAAGAACTGACTTGAAATCACAGAAGCGGAGGCTATGCCATCTCACTTCTAGGTCAGGAAGCAAGGAGTCACGGACGTTGCCAAATCTTTCTTCGAGTGAAACCCACAGCCTTCTGGGGTCTTTTTCATTCATATACTCGTACTGGAGCGAATCATCCATATGACGAGTCATTAGGATGATGGCTTTCGCCTTATTTGCCTCTAAGGCTGCTCTATTTGCTTCCAAAGCTTGAGCTTTCCAAAGCTTGAGCTTGCTCAATAGTTATCACGTCCTGGCTAGGCTCGAGAATCATATCCAAGATTCCTATAGCCTTGAGATGCTGGCGGATATCACGAACCCACCTGTGATATCCAGAGCCAGTTGCTCCCAATGGAGCAAAGTCCAATTTGTTCAGGTTACTCATCCTGAAAGAGAACAAGAAAATTAGGGTTAGTTTCGAAGCGAAATAGGCTACCACGAAAACATATGAAATTTCTAAGCGTAATCGCTTCCAAGAAATTAGGAATTTCCGAGCGTAGTCGCTTCCAAGAAATTTGATTCCAAGAGATATTGGATTAGATCGAAACAATGATGTAAGTGGTCGATCATAAATTCTCTACAAACTCTAAGTATGGAGATTTCAACAAGCTCTAAGCTTGGAGTGAGCACGAACCCCCACAGTTCGGCTTAATTTGGTCTCCCCTATAATGAAGAAAGGGGGGTAGAAGAAGGGATGTTGGAAGTCCCCGAAAAAGAAGAGAAATTGAATTTAAAAACTCTAAAAAAAAAGGGGAACGTTTAGTAAAAAATACCTCGAAATAGGTCGCCGGAAAATTTGACCAGAAAAGTGGTCGGAAAAAGTTGCTGGAAAATGGCCCGAAAAGTCGCCGGAAAGTGCCGGGAAGTTGACGGAAATGGCCGGAAAAGTCGCCGGAAAATAGTTTACCTGAGTTGACCATTGACCGCTGACCGTTGACTGTTGACCACTAACCGTTGACCTGCTGACGTGGCAGTGGGTCCCTGTTCGCTGACGTGGCAGTGCTGATGTGGCAGTGGGTCCTCCTGCTGACGTGGAAGTGGGCTTGCGTCAGTGGGCCTCTACCATGGGCTTGGGCTTCTGCTTCTTGGTCTTCTGGGCTTCCTTTCCCCTTTTTTTTTTTTTTTTCTTTTCTTTTCTTCTCTTTTCTGCCGGTTTTCTGTAGGAGATTTAGTCGGCCGGTTCACGCACTTTTAAGCCGGTTTTTTTCACTTTTTCTTCCGGGACCAGAATCTTTGACTTGAGAGGCTTCTGCTACCATAATTTGGTGGAAATTGGAGGTCCGGAAGATGGTGAACCGGTGGAATATTTGCTGCTAGTTGTATAGAGCTTCCGGTGGCCGGTTCGGTGGTTTTCCGGCCGGTTCTTGAGGTGGGACTGCCGGTTTTGGACTCCTGGGAACGAGTTCTTCAAGGTGTGAGGTGGAGGAAAGAAAGTCTTCAAGGTTTTGTATTCGGATTCAAGGTTTTTAGCTTCTTGAATCAGGGTTTGGCTATTTGTTTCAGGGTTAGGGCTTCGTGCTGATAACATGTTGTAGGGAATCAGAAATTGAGAGATAATCGCTGTGTATTCTCATTGATAATAGGGGCCTCTTTATATAGAGGATTACAATACATAGAGTTAGAATCATACAAGGAAAGATAATCTCTAGATTCTTCTAATTAAACCCTATTACCACTAGGTCAAGTAACCTAGAGTTTGGGCCAAACACAAATAGAGATATCCTTAAACATATATTTAGTAATACTAGCTAATTTTTAACCAAATTTTAGCCGAAATAACAACAAAGCTATTTTGGCTAGCCACTTTAAAAATACGTTTGCATCAATCCCCTTTATATTAGCTGGTTTTTAAATATATAATATTTGTTACATAAAAGAAATGTTTTAAATTATAAAAATAATAAAGAGTCTTATCTCGCCTCCCCTCACTCTCTATATAAGAGCGAGATAACTAATAGTATAGAGAGTTAGATACTAATAGTTAAAATAGTGAGCCATTGATATAGCATCTTTAACAATGGTAGCCATTTTTAACCAAATTTTAACCAAAGTAGCTAAAAAGTCAAATTTTAGCCAAATATGGATCATTTTCAAGTTGTACATACATTTTCCAAATACATGCACCAAAACAAAACTTCTTAGAAGTGGAACACTTCATGTGTTAGTAAACGCAGGAATTCTTTTACCTGGAATCATTCCGATTCCTTTATGTGTTAGTAAACGCAGGAATGTTTTTACCCCGTAATCATTCCCTCCCATTCCAAGTAAGTAAACATGCCCTAATAGTTAAAATAGTGAGCCATTGATATAGCATCTTTAACAATGGTAGCCATTTTTAACCAAATTTTAACCAAAGTAGCTAAAAAGTCAAATTTTAGCCAAATATGGATCATTTTCAAGTTGTACATACATTTTCCAAATACATGCACCAAAACAAAACTTCTTAGAAGTGGAACATAAATGGTTCAAACGTACTTGAAGGCAAAATGCTATATTGCATAGGTAATTTGTGTCAGAGATGTTAACGTTATATGTATTTTCATTCCTAATTGCAATATGAACAGGGCAGAGATGTCAGCAAAATCGGAACATAGACAATTCATCCATGTAAAAGCAAATAGTTGAGTTACTGAAGTCACGTTTGTAGAGAGCTTCATTGATATAAATGTGCAATACTTGGTAAACAGGATTAATTCTGAAATCTCTAACATGATACTTGATTTATAGTCTGATACAAACATGCATACATCTAATAAAGATATGGAATGAGAGCCTTGACATTTTGGGGAAAATGTTTAAACTTAGAAAGATACCATCTCCTGGTAGCATAGCTCCTACCAGTCAAATAGAATGCTGTTCCGACCGCGACGGCGAATGCATACAAGGTCTGAGAAATAAAAGAGAACCCTACAAATCCTATGATTTCAAAGAGATAGTGAGGGCATACCACTAGCTCAAACATTCCACCCCTTGGAATCTTATAATCCTTATCGTCATTGCTGTTTGAGTTTGACGGAGACGAAGAGGATGATGATCTCATTCGGGAGAGTAGGTAGTGATGGTAGAAATTGCCAGATATCCCAAGTAGAAACAACAGAATTCCAGGGTACTTCAAATCAATTTGTGGCTCTGGTAGCCCTTGGGTTATAGTAAGGTGCTGAGCGTAAATCGCAGTCACAGTAAACATGAAGTAACTGAGAGAGATAGGAATCGCAGAATCGAGCGCCATCCCTCCACTGTACTTGTGAACAAATTGAACCTACAAATGAAACAAGATGAAAAAAATTAAGCTTTAACAACAATAGTGAATGGCAGCAGGGGACGTAGTTTCCACCAACGACAGGGTAGGCCAGGAGATAAATGTCTACCTTGAATTGAGACCTAGTACGAATCTGTTTGTCATGATGGATAAAATAAGCCTAAACCTTAAGATTTGTCCAGTTGCAGCTTCTAAATCCAGCATATGTGTAAATGACTAATACCCTATGTAATGGGATGGCTTTGTTGATGTTGGGTTAACAGCTGGAGATTGATAAAGTAATCTACGAGCACGACCAAAACCATTTGACAATAGTTTAGAGAGGCCCAAATCCTCATAAATTCTATTGCGAGGTCCCTCCTTTCCAATAGTTAAAGAATATAGTCTCTCACACATAGTATACGAGAGTTAGATCTGATGGCTAAGCATGTACGTGGTTAAGTTGGGACAATATTTGATATCGGTATCAAATCAACAAATAATGAAACATACTAGTCGGTTTCTTACATACAAGATCTTACACAATCAACAGTTAAATTCCCCAATTCAAGCAAATGTACATTCCGAACTCGCTAGCAGCAGACTAGGTAGGCTTCTGTTAGACGTTAAATCAAACACATGGCGTGCATATCTATGTACATATGTAGATTTAGTTTATAAGGAAATTAACTGAGATGTAAAATTCGACGTAATCGTACCTCCAAAAGTCGTTTGAGGAAATGAATGGTGAGAGCTGAAGAGAGCAATAGATATCTGATATCAACGTTGTGGGGAAAGAACACCAAGGATGTGAGACCAGCAAGAAATGCGGGAGTATAAGCAATTTGCATGCCTGTTCTACCAGATATGTAAATTTGCTTTGATTTTTGAGAATCGGATTGATTGCTATTATTCTTCCGGAACTTGGAATACTGGAGGTGTTTTCCTCTTACCTCCGAGAACCCGGCATTAGCTAACCCTGCGAAGCTGATCACTGACATGGCTGTGACGAACACAGAAGCTGGTGGTGGAAAAACAAATATGATTGGCCACGCCATGCTCACCATGAACGATTTGATTCTTTTCTTCTTCTTCTTCTTCTTCTTTCTTGATTGAAGAACTAAATGTCGAGATCTCAAACTCTCAATGGTCAAAGTATCTCTCTATTTGATATGAAAGATGGGTCATTGATTGGGTTGGAGACTTTTTTTTCTGACAGTTTATTGGGATTAGACCTTTTTCTAGTAGTTTTTAGGTGAGGCATTAAATTCGGTCATTGTTAACAGTTGGCGAGTGAAGGATGCGACAGAGGTCATGCATATGTGGTATAGAGGTAGACACCTTCCCTTATCTATTTTTCTTTTTTCTTTTAGCTATTTGTTTTTATTTTGGTGACCTATATACTTATCTTTTATTTTCTTCAAAGTAACTTATGGACTCTTGAAAGATCGGTTAAAGGAGAAAAATGAAAAAAACCCTAAGCGCCGCCTAGGTACGTCGCCACCAAGCTTAATTAGTGCAACCATTCCTCCGTCCAACCATGCTTCAAGGAAATATCCATGTATGGAATTGTCGTGGTCATAAACTTTGAATCACAGAGAGCCCTAATTGATATTGTCCAAGCACGAAGACCTAGCATCATCTTTCTAGCAGAAACCCTAGCCCAAAAAGAACATATCAACGCTCTAACGAGGAAGCTTTGGCTTCCAGGACAACATTTGTTACCCACAAGAACGGGAGTCACAAGGAGTTGCTTTGATCTGGAATCAAGATACTCATGTTGATTTACGATCTCGATCAGCCAACCATATTGATGTCATAATAGGCAAAGTGGAAGATGCCCAAAAATGGCGTTTTACTGGAATATATGGTATTGCTGCGAGAGGAGGGAGACACATAACCAACCGAGAGCAGCTGCACCCATGGCTACTTTTAGAAGAACAATGGCTGATTGTGATCTTCTTGACATGGGATTTGTAGGTAGTCGCTTCACTTGGAGCAATCGATATACAAAGGAGCGCCTTGATCGGGGTTTTCAAACGCCACAGTGGAGAGCTCTATTCCCATACAGCAGAGTCATCACCCTCAACCCTAGTGAGTCGGATCATAACCCTCTTTTTATCGTGGTCAGTGCATCCAAACTGACAGGAAGAAAAACTTGCTAAACTTTTCCAATTTGATGAGTGTTGGCACGACAGCCCTTCGTGTGGAAACATTATCAAGCAATTTTGGGCCCCTCCTACTACTGGTAATGCCTTACAGCAAGTGCTACTGAAGATCAAGAAAACAGGCAATGAGCTAATGAAGTGGCACAAGACTGAGTTTGATCACCAAAAGGCTGAACTTCGAATCATTCAAGAGAAGTTAAATGACCTTATGCGCTTACCATACTCCTCCGAGCAATATGAGGAACAGAGAGAATTACATATCAAACATAGTCAACTGTTGGCTCAACAGGAAAAATATTAGAGACAAAGGTCTAGGGCTATTTGGCTTAAGGATGGAGATCGCAATTCTGCTTACTTTCACAGGAAAGCCACCAATCGGCGGAGCAAAAATTTAATTCGTGGTCTCAATGATGAACGAAATCAATGGCAGTTTGAACCGCAAGAAATTGAAAGGCTCTTACTCTCATACTTCTCCCAAGTCTTCTCAACTAAAGGTTGTGAGATAGATGCACTTTCTTCAATAATAGCGGCAACACCAACGAAAGTCACACCGGAAATGAATAGAGCACTCATGCAGCCTTATACAGAAGATGAAGTAAAGTTAGCTCTCTTCCAGATGCACCCCTCCAAAAGCCCTGGACTTGATGGTATGTCCCCTTTTTTCTATAAAAAATATTGGAGCATTGTTTGCAATGATGTTTACTTGGCAGTATGTAGCTTTCTGGAATTTGGAGAACTTGGTGCCAACATCATCTATACTTATCTATGCCTAATACCAAAGATTAATGATCCTAAGGAGGCAGTACATTTTCAACCAATAGCTCTCAGCAATGTTATCTATCGTATTGCATCAAAAGTTGTAGCAAACAGACTTAAACGTTGGCTTCCTAATATAATCTCTCCTTTTCAAAGTGCATATGTTCCAGGACGAATCATTTCTGACAATACCTTGGTCGCAAATGAAGTAGCTCACTTCATGCACAAATTAAGGCATCAAGACACTGGTTGCTTCTCTTTAAAGTTGGATATCAGTAAGGCTTATGATCGCCTTGAGTGGACTTACATCTAAGCAATCCTGACAAAGCTTGGTTTCCATCCTACCTGGATCAATATGATAATGGCTAATGTTAAATCTGTGACCTACTCTATTCTGAAACAGGGTGAGCCTACTCCTCCCATCATACCTTCCCGAGGAATCAGGCAAGGTGATCTGTTGTCACCATACATTTTTATTCTCTGTGTTGAGGGCCTCTCTGCACTTATTACCCATGCGGTTCAATCACACTGCATCATAGGCCTCAAAATGTGTCCTCTAGCTCCCACACTACATCACCTTTTCTTTGCTTATGACAGCCTACTATTTGGTACTGCCACAATGGAAGAGTGTGTTGCCTTCAAACAAATTCTGTTGACTTATGAAAAGGCTTCTGGTCAAAAAGTTAATTTCCAAAAAAGTAGTATTGTTTTTAGCAGGAATGTCAACCTGGAGCTTCAACATAATTTGACATCCACCCTTGCAGTTCGAAGAGTGGAAGAGCATGATAAGTACCTCAGATTACCATTGAGAGTTGGCAAGTCTAAAACTACAAAGTTCTCCTACATCAAAGAAAAATTATCAAAAAGGTCGATAAGCTAGAAAGCCAAAATTCTTAGCTGTGCCGGGAAAGAAATTCTCATCAAAGCCATTGCTCAAACAATGCCACTGTATGCAATGAACTGCTACTTACTTCCTAAAAGCCTTTGTGATGACATTCATCAACTATGTGCCTAGTTTTTTTTGTGATACTGATGACAAAAAGAAAATTCATTGGTGGAGTTGGGAAAGGCTGTGCTTAACTATACAGGAGGGCGGTATGGGTTTTAAGAATCTATATGCTTATAATATTGCTATGCTTGCCAAGCAAGGGTGGAGACTTATCTCCAACCCTCAGTCTCTCATTGCCAGGTTATATAAAGCAAAGTATTTTCCAAACTGCTCCTTTTGGAATGCAGACATTGGAGACTCACCATCCTTCTCTTGGAAGAGCATTTTACAGGGCAAACAAGTGCTGAAAGCAGGAGTTCAATGGAAGATTAGGGATGGAACTCAAGTAGATATCTGGAATGATAAGTGGCTCCCATTAACGATACCAAACTCATTGATTAGGCCACCCAATACGGAGTGTAGTATGGTAGCTGATCTGATTGATGCTTCGAGTAGGCAATGGAAGGCTCCCCTCATTTATAGATTATTTCCTAACCATGTTGCAAAATGCATTCTATGCATTCCACTTGGGAGAAACCCTAGCCTTGATAAACTTATATGGAGCCCTGAGAAAGAAGGTATATTACTCTGTGAAAAGTGCTTATTGGATTGCTTGTATGGAAGTAATGCAACATGTTTTAGCCACTCCTTCATCAGGGGACCCTTATAATGCACTGTGGAAAAGCATTTGGAAGGCGAAAGTCCCTGGCAAGTTCAGTATTTGTGTATGGAGCGCCTGTAACAACTTGCTAGCCACAAGAGACAGGTTACTTCTAAAAGGTTACACTGGGGAAGTACACTGTCTATTATGCCCACATGGCATAGAGGATGCACGTCACTTATTCTGCCAATGCCCCACGGCTGCAGCAATTCTAGCTGCACCCCCTTTCAACCTACACACTAAATTACTCTCTGTTGGAAATTTCAAAGAGTGGATGCTGGATAGACCCCTTACGTTGAGTGGGGAGGTATTTGCCAAACTAATGATTATTCTATGGGCTCTCTGGAAAAACCGAAACAATGTTCTGTTGAACGGTACACAACAAACAGCTCAAGATATTACTCTTGGCAGTTTTGCTTGGTTGGAGGAATTTCAGAAAGCTAGGGCTACCACTTCTCAAACCATAAAGCAACCTAGACGTTTTTGGAAACCGGCTACTTCTGGAGGACTCAAGTTGAATGTAGATGCATCTTACTTACTAACCAAACCCGAGGTGGGGTAGGAGGAGTAATGCGTAATGCTGCTGGACAAGTAGTCGCTGCTTTTGCTGGCCCTATTCTGCATGCTGCATCTCCTAAACATACTGAACTATATGCTCTACAAGCCGGTCTCAACCTCATGATTTCCTTACAGATACAAAACGTCACTGTTGAAAGTGACTGTACTAAGGCACTTGTAGAAATCTCTTATGTGGATCATAGTCTGCTGGCTAATGGCGGCTTGGTTGATGATATTAAGAGAGCTATGTCTCTTATTCCTCGAGTTCAAGTACATCATGCCCCTCGTTCATGCAACTTGGTTGCGCATCGCCTAGCGGGAATAGGTTTTGAAACCACCCATCACTGGGTATGGATAGACCAAACCCCTGAATGTATTCATGATGTTGTAACCTATGATTGTAATCACCTCACTTGAGGACTATTTCAATTGAAAGTTCGTTAGTTGATTAAAAAAAAAAAAAGTAACTTATAGAGCATTTTTTTTTTTTTAGAGAAATAGTCCATTAATATTGAAATTTATCAAAATTATACATAATGACCCACTAATGGATTTGCTCTTATAATTATTTTTGCAGATAACCTTAGGACCCTTGCGCCTTAGGAAAAGGTCCTAAAGGAAAATTTGAAGTCCTTAATTTGTGCGGCAAAAGGGTCCTCATATTTCTGTTGTGGAGAAGAAGGGAAAAGATGTGCAGCAAATGTACATTCCGAACTCGCTAGCAGCAGACTAGCTAGGTTTCTGTTAGACATTAAATCAAACACACGGCGTGCATATCTATGTACATATGTAGATTTAGTTTATAAGGAAATTAACTGAGATGTAAAATTCGACGTAATCGTACCTCCAAAAGTCGTTTGAGGAAATGAATTAATGGGAAATTAAGTCAGTTACAGGTTCCTAACTCTACCACTTGACACCAGAAACAAGATGCTTAAAGAACTCACACGTATTTGCAGCCAAAGCCACTTTTTCTTTTATCATATAACTCAATAATCCAAAGTCTTACAAGCAGCAACATAAATAGTGATGAAAACCTAGCCTAATCTGGAAAGTAATAATAAAAGATATGGGACTAAAATGTTTGATACAGAACGTCTTAAAGGAAAAGAATCATAATGAAACTAGGATGGTTATTTCCTAATGTAATCATGCAAATAAGCAGGAGGTTGTCCTTGAGTTGTCCTCTTGGGCCTTCCTTCCTCTAAGTTGGAGGATATACCCGTATCAGGCACCCCGGGTTGGACAGGACTCATCCTCGAGTCCACAGCAATAGGTTCATTCTCACCATGATAGACTTGCAAATCAGCAACATTAAAAGTAGGAGACACTCCAATATCATAAGGGAGTTCGAGAACATAAGCATTGTTACCAGCTCGTTTGAGAACCTTGTATGGTCCCCCTCCTCTGTCATGTAGTTTACCACACTTCCCACGTGGAAACCTCTCCTTGCTCAAGTTGATCCAAACCAAGTCACCCTCTTTGAACTCAACATAACGACGATTCTTGTCAGCAACCTCCTTGTATTTTTGATTACTTTCAACAGTCTTCTCCGCACTTGTTCATGTAACTCCTTAATATGGTATGCCATATCTTTGGCATCACCGCTGAATCGATCCGTGACAGGTAATGGAATTAAATCCAAAGGCCCATTGGGGTTGCTACCATATACAGCTTCGAAAGGACTGACATCCGTATTACTGTGCTTAGAGCTATTGTAAGCAAATTCATCTTGCGGAATGAACTCAACCCAACTTGCCTTGTTATGCCGAACTAGTGCTCTCAATAAGTTTCCCAAGCTTCGATTCACCACTTCTGTCTGCCCGTCGGTTTGAGGGTGATGAGCGGTACTAAACTGAAGCTTTGTACCCAACTTTCTCCACAAGGTTCGCCAAAAGTGTCCCACAAACTTGCTATCTCTATCAGATGTGATGGTACGAGGAACTCCATGCAGCCTTACAATGTCACGAAAGTAGATATTGGCAATATTACTAGCATCCATTGTCTTTTTGCAAGGTATAAAATGTGCCATTTTGGAAAATCTATCCACCACTACAAAAATAGAATCAAACCCCTGTTTTGTCCTTAGTAATCCTACCACAAAATCCATGCTAACTTCTTCCCAGGGAGCTTTTGGTTCTGGAAGGGGTGTGTACAACCCTGTGTTTTGACTTCTACTTTTAGCTAGGTGGCATATACGACAACGTTGTACATACCTCAGTATATCTCTTTGCAACCTGGGCCAAAAGAATTTCTCCTCAATTAATGACAAAGTTTTAGTCTTCCCAAAATGTCCACCAAGACCACCTCCATGCACTTCTTCAATGATCCAGAGCCATAGTGAACAGTTAGGGACACATAACTTGCTACCCTTGAATAAGAAACCATCTTGAATATGGAAATCTTTAATAGAGTTCTTCTCCTTACACTCATTCCATGTCTCACAAAAATCTATATCTTCTTGATATAACGTCTTTAAGTAATCAAATCCGTCAACTCATACCTCCATCACAGATAGAAGTGCTCCACGCCTACTCAAGGCATCAGCCACCCTATTCTGTACCCCAGCTTTATGCTTGATCACAAAGTTGTATTCTTGTAGCTCTTCGACCCATCTAGCATGGCGCCTATTAAGTTTTTGTTGTCCATTGAGGAACTTGAGGGCTTCATGATCAGAGTAGAGAACAAATTCTTTGAAGATAAGATATTGCCTCCAATACCGAAGAGATTGAACAATGGCATAAAATTCAACGTCATATGTGGAATATCTCTGCCTGGTGTCATTTAATTTCTCACTTAAGAAAGCTATGGGCTTTCCTTCTTGGCTCAAGACAGCTCCAATACCATTCTTGGAAGCATCACAATCAACCTCCAAAACCTTATCATAATCAGGTAAAGCCAAGACCCTGCTTTGGTCATAGCTTCTTTTATTGCATTGAAACTCTTATTAGCCTCTTCAGTCCATTTGAATACATTAGAACGCAAAAAATCAGTCATTAGAGCAATAATGGAGCTAAAATTCCGAATAAACCGCCGATAAAAAGAAGCTAGGCCATGAAAGCTTCTAATATCATGGATGGATTTTGGTGTTGGCCACTCTAAAATTGCTGTAATTTTATTTCAGTCCACTTTGATCCCTTCAGCATAAATAACATATCCCAAGAAAACTAAGCTTTCAGTAAAAAACTCACACTTCTTCAAATTGGCATATAGCTTCTGCACCCTCAATACTTCAAAAATCTCTCGTAGGTGCTTCAAGTGTTCTGCTTCATTAAGGCTATACACAAGAATATCGTCAACATAAACAACCACAAATTTTCCAATAAAAGGGCGAAATACCTGATTCATGAGTCGCATGAATGTGCTAGGAGCATTCGTTAATCCGAATGGCATTACAAGCCACTCAAACAGACCATCATGGGTCTTGAAAGCAGTCTTCCATTCATCTCCAGGCCTTATCCTTATCTGATGGGAACCACTTCGTAAATCAATTTTTGAAAATACCTTAGCCCCAGATAAGTGGTCAAGCATATCATCCAAGCGTGGGATTGGAAACCTATTGTCACGCCCCTGATTTTTAACACAAATAAAAAATAGATATATAATCTCATAATTATACATGCGCGATCGTTCAGCCATCAATACAAAATACATGGAGACATCTTCCCTTTACAGAAAGTACATATTGATGCCCTAAACCCACAATTTCAAATATTGACCCGCTCCACAGAGTCATATATTACAAAACTTACGAATTAAATTGTCATCACAAAATACAACGTAAATGCTCCTCAGAGCTTACTACATAGCGGAAGTCATAACAATGGCAAAGCCAACAAAATTTGCTTCCTACCCGTTCAGCTGCCAACAAGCTACCTCAGCTTCAGCCATGATTACCCTGACCTGCAGGATTAACCCCTATACCAATAGAATGGTGCACCGGGTTTCCACACAACAAAACCCGGTAAGCTTATGAAAGCTCGTATGAGTAACTCATGAACATCAATCAACAACTCACACACATCAGCTAAAGGAAACCATGCAACCATGATTCCTTCTAGCATTATATATCCTTTCCACCGAAAGGACAACATAAGTCACCGCAGTGACAATGTTCTATATGCTGACTTAACCATCAAGAACCAATTCAAGTCTCATCTATACAATAAGAGAAGAATACTCTAGGAATTCTCCTTTGACTACATACTTATGAGTCTCCAGCAACCTCAACCGTTACCCCCATAATCTATAATGGCAGACAGACTATAGCTCTATTGAAATTGTAACCACTCGTCTGGCCACGAACGTGATTACCTATTTCCTGCCTTGGTCACCATCTGCGACCTGTCACCATTTGTGACATGTGGTTTTCAGACCCCGTCTGGTCTCATAATCAACATTAAGGTCACCATCTGCGACCTGTCACCATCCGTGGCCTATCACCATCTGTGACCTGTCACCATCTGTGCCCTGTCACCATCTGTGACACATGATCTTCAGACGCCATCTGGTCATGAAATCAAAGATCAAGGTCACCATCTGCAACCTGTCACCATCTGTGACATATAATATTTTTAGACCCTGTCTGGTCTTAAAGTCAAATGTTAAGTAAGTCGCATCCGACCTAAAAACGTTACAAACATCTAGTTTCGGCTTTCCTAATCCATGCTCACCATCTTTGACCCTTGGTACAAAGACCAATACATCTAAAATGAGTCACGCTTGACTCAAAAATGTAACATCAAGCTCAATACTTTTCAAACAATAGAAAACATCTTTTTCCACAATATTATTTCCTGAAAAGTCACATTCAACAATAATATGAACACCATCATGCATATTATTTATCACAATCATCCACAACGATATATATATATTTCACGTAAATATATATATACGTAGTCATTCGCTCAGGAATGCCTACTAATACCAACTATAGTTTGCAGTTAAATGATTAACGCCAAAACAATAATGGTAATTCCGTTCATAAAGAACCTTGTTACATTACTTACCTCGAACTCCCGCTGCGTCTTCAATAAAGCACAAAGCCTCCAATCCACAAAATAACCGTCCAATGTACTTTATCAAGTACCTAATCACATACGGTTCAACTTAGTAACGATTCACATTTGATTTAAGTCCGAAACCCCTGTTTTGAACTAAAATCCCCAAAGTGGCGCCAATCGATGCAAAACCACATCAGAGACCTCCCAAAGTCTCTGAAATACGTCCACGATTGATAAGACCAAACCACAAGTCGATCGGACGCTCGAATCCCCACGGATCTAATAAATCGACCGGTATGAAACTGTAAAAATCATAACAATTTCATACAAACTCCAAAAATTATGTATTATATATCGAAATGCTCGTATCGATGAGTAGATCGAACTCAAGAACAAAAACTATCCCTGAGGTGGCCGGAAAACACCACCACAGTGGCGGCACCGCCACCGGTCCAAAGTCGAAATTTGACAAAACTCTCAACACCAAACTTCTTCATCTCAACTCCAATTTAAACTTTCATAACTAACACAAAGTCTAAATCATAGCCGTTTGGCAGGAATTTACCTCGCAATATTTGAAATTCGATGAACCCTAGAATTTCAAAGCTTCGATTCGTTCTCCACAAGTGAAATCGTCACAAGCCACTTTGGGAGAAGCATCAACATCCTATGGGCTTCAAAAGCCCTCAAGAATCACCGGCAAAGGTGGCCGGAAAAAGAAGAACTGATGGAGGCAATTTGGTCCCCGACGTGGTTCTCTTCTTGGCCTTGTAGCACCTCCTACAGCTCGTATTTCACTTCGATTTCTTCTACAAACTCATAAAGGGGGTCGAGACGAGAAAAGCCCACTTTGTTTCACGTCAATCGGTGGCCGGATGAGGAAGATATGGCAGGAAAACCAGAGAGGAAGAAATCTGGGCTCGGGAGAGAGAGAGAGGGTCAGTTTTCTGGTTTTGGAAAATTCTGTCGTTCTTTGCAAATTTCCGGAATTTTCTCATATTTATAGAATTTTCCCAATTTTCAATCCCTCATAACTTTCTCATACAAACTCCGATTTCCACGTTCCACATATCCATGAACTCGTATCGACACGCTCTACAACTTTCGTGATGGAAGTTTTCCTAAAATCCTAATGTATAAAAATTCAAACTTCACACAACTCCCTAAACTGTGAAATTCGAATAATTACACAAACGAAAACCATTCCATTTCACATACAACCTACGAATAAAGCACAATAACAATTATTCGTACAATTGGTCCATTATTAATTACCAAAATTAAATAACAAAAATCTATGTTATCACACCAATACTTGACTGTTATCTTATTTATTGCTCTACTGTCAATACACATATGCCAGGTTTCATCCTTCTTAGGTGTGAGTAATGCTGGTACTGCACATGCACTCATACTTTCCCTGATCACTCCTTTCTGTAGCAACTCAGTCACTTGCTTATTGAGCTGTTCATATTCTTGTGGACTCATGCGATAGTGAGGCATGTTTGGCAAACTTGAACCTGGTACGAGATCAATGTGGTGTTGTATGTCACGCATAGGTGGTAGCCCAGAAGGTAACTCCTCAGGAATGACTTCATTATATTCCTCCAACAAAGGTGCCAACACCTTGGAATAACTAAAATCATCAGTGCCCACTTCTTTCACCATCAACATACAATTCCCCACTCACTTTGGATTCAGTTAAAAACTTCTTTGTGGAGAGAAAACTACAGCTCTCTCCCTTGGATGATTTTGGTTTGTAGTCTGCTCTAGCTGGACCCAAAATAATTTTCTTTCCATCCTTCAAGAAAGAGTAGGTGTTCTGGTACCCGTCATGGTGAGCTCTCCTATCAAATTGCCAAGGATGGCCTAATAAGAGATGGCAAGCATCCATTGGTGCTACATTACACTATTGTGAGTCTTGGTAGTTTTTTCCAATAGAGAATGATACCAAACAACATTGGTTAACTACTACATCACTACCTTTTTTGAACCACAACAGATTATAGGATATTGGCTTCCTTTTTGTTTGCAAGTTCAACTTGTCTACCATCTCTTGTGCCACAATGTTTTCACAACTCCCACCGTCAATGATAACTTGACACACCTTACCATTGGAAGTGCACTTTGTATGAAATATATTATGTCTTCTCCAATCTGGGTGCTCTTCTATTTTTGATGCATTCATGGTTCTTCTTATCACAAGTGACTCACCTTGATCACTCCAGGTAACTTCTTCGTCACTATAATAATGACAATCATTATATATCATTAGTTCACCATGTCTTGCTTTACTTGTTTCTCCTATTTCCTCAACCAAGGTCACCACCCGTCGATTAGGACATTCAGATGCTATATGTCCCAACCCTTAACACTTGAAACACTTCTTAGGCTTGCCACCCTCCTTCACATTGGTGCGGTTGTTCTGGAATTCAATCTTTTGTTATCCTTTTTTATTAGTCTCAGATGGTGCAACCCACTTGGCAGCAATTTGTTTGTGGTAGGAGTCCTCATTGCTAGGCCGCTTCTAACGTACTTTTAGTTGTTTCTCCACCTCACTAGCCAATTTCTAAACATCATTGTAAAACCACCACATCATGAATTTCTTTTCGCAACCCTCCAAGATATCTTGCAATTAACTGCTCCTCTTCCTCTATCACTCCACATCTTATAGTCAAGAAATCGAACTCCTCAGTGAACTCATCAATTGTTCTCGACCCCTGCCTTATGTTGTGTGAAGTTTCATAAAGTTGTTTTGAGTATAGTTTTCTGGTAAAAATCTTTTTCGCAATTCTTTCTTCATCTTTTCCCAATTCTTGATCTTCGGCTTTCCTAGGCGTTCACTGCGAGATCGCAAGGATTCCCACCAAGCAGAGGCCTTGTGTGTCAATTTGATCGCCACCATCTTCACCTTTCTTTCATCAGGAGTGTGCTTGTAATCAAAAATTCTTTCAATGGTGTTAAGCCAATCAATAAATTCATCTGGCCGTATTCTTTCTTCAAACTCAGGGAGATCCTTCAAGTTTAAAGAATGGTGATCATGGTTATTACCATGCCTCCTATCACCATGAGAATGAACACTCTCCTCCCCGTCGGAACTCTCACCATCATCAAGGCCTTGAGTTTCGATGCGAGCAAGGCGTTCACTAAGTTGTTCAATCAACCCCTTGATTTCCTCCATGTCATTAGTATTGCCACAACCCTCCATCCGAAAACCTCCCCTACCAAGTCTGTTAGCCATGGAAACCGTCTATCGATCCCACCAAACAGAATTCGGGCTCTGATACCAGATTAATGGAAAATTAAGTCAGTTACAGGTCTTTAACTCTACCACTTAACACCATAAACAAGATGCTTAAAGAACTCACACATATTTGCAGCCAAAGCCACGTTTTCTTATATCATATAACTCAATAATCCAAAGTCTTACAAGTACCAACATAAATAGTGATGAAAACCTAGCCTAATCTGGAAAGTAATAATAAAAGATATGGGACTTAAATGTTTGATACAGAACGTCTTTAAGGAAAAGAATCATAATGAAACTAGGATGGTTATTTCCTAATGTAATCATGCAAATAAGCAGGAAGTTGTCCTTGAGTTGTCCTCTTGGGCCTTCCTTCCTCTAAGTTGGAGGATACACCCGTATCATGAATGGTGAGAGCTAAAGAGAGCAATAGATATCTGATATCATCGTTAAGAGGAAAGAACACCAAGGATGTGAGACCAGCAAGAAATGCGGGAGTATAAGAATTTGCATGCCTCTCCTAGCAGATAGGTTGATTTCCTTTGATTTTTGAGAATCGGATTGATTGCTATTATTCTTCCGGAACTTGGAATACTAGAGGTGTTTTCCTCTGACCTCCGAGAACCCGGCATTAGCTAACCCTGCGAAGCTGATCACTGACATGGCTGTGATGAACACAAAAGCTGGTGGTGGAAAAACAAATATGATTGGCCATGCCATGCTCACCATCAACAATATGATTCCCTCGATCAGATTCTTCTTCTTTCTCGATTGAAGAACTAAATGTTAAGATCTCAAACTCTGAGTATGGAAATCATTAAATAGGAGGTATGAATGATGGGTAATTGATTAAGACTGAAAGACTCTTATCTACTAGTTTAATTGGATTTTTCTTTTTGCGTGGGACCAGTTTATTTGGATTAAGAGCTTTCTTTACCACTTTTTAGGTAATGAATCAAACTCGGTCATTATTGATGCTACCGGGGTCATGCATCTGTGGTATGGAGGTAGACATCTTCTCTTATCTTTTTCTTTTTTTAGCTATTTGTTTTTAGGGGAAATTCTCATACACCCCCAATTCATCAATATACTTCCCATATACTCCACCAACTTATTTTTATTCCCTTTCACACAAACTTTTTCTCTTTTTCTTCTCACCTACCCATCTTATCAACTTTTATACCATTCGTACCCCTCCTTCCTCTCTCTCCAATCTTTGCATGTTTATGAATAGTTTTTTTACTTTTGATGAAACGTGGTCGGCCCATCTTGAATTTATTTGTTTAGATTATATATACAGCTATAACTTCATCCTCTCTTCAAAGGTAAACAGTTAATTTTCACTATCATAATAGCACATTTAGATCGTATCTTGTCCAGATTAGATTTGGTTGCAAATTGTCAAAGATTTAGTAAAGAATTAGCAGAAGAACAAGAAAAATTGAGAAAAGCAAAAGACTACAGAGATAGACTCAATAGAAGAACTCCAGACTATTGGGATAGAATATTCCTGGTACAAAAGCATATTTATAAAATTGAAAAATATTTTGAGGAATTAAAATTTATCTGTAAAGAGGAACAAAAATTTTTTGATTATTTGAGCATTGGTTAGATCCACACATCACTGGTATCAGAGCTTGCTGAAAAAACTCAAAAGGGGAATCCCCAATGGGGACAATGTCTGAATTAATAATGGAGAAGCTAAATTCTCTACTAAAATCTTCTGATGAGAAACATCAGAACCTTATACAAGAAGTATCTAGATGTTAAGATCATCTAGAAAAAGTACCAGATATAATCTCCCAATTAGAAAAATTGGAGAACAAAATAGGTTATATCAAGAAACTTCCTACAAGGGAAGAAGAACAGCTAACTAGTGTTGGCAGAAAAATCAATGAACAACGAGAAATGCTGGATTCTATGAAAAGTATACTGAACGATAAGAAAATGCCTCCAGTAAAATCAAAGAAAGCTAATGGATTTAAACCATTAGAAAAACATGAGAAAAATCCTACGCCAATAATGATTTTTCTAGAACCTTCTACTATTCTGACTAGTATCAGATATGAAAAACCTAAGCATTTGGTAGCAAGAGATGTCAAAATGATGAGCACCTTCGGAAAAAAGAAAGGAGTACAACTCCTAAATGCGAAAGAATTTGAATACAATGAAATTGAATAGGAGGTGAAAAACTCCGCAATTCCAAAATTAGATTTTAAACAAATCTATAAAAGAAGAAAGTTTGAACTAATGGATAGCCATCATTTCAAATTACTAGAATTTACAACTCCCTCTACAACAAGAGAAACAGATCTCTTGATGATCACTCCTAATGAAGTTGCCAGAGTAAGAACGAAGAATTATCAATTTATGCACATTGGAGCAGTCCAAGTTGGCATAAAACTTCTTGGCCGAGAAGGTATAAACTGTTCAGTTCTATGTGTCTTACAAGACAATAGACTAACAGATTTTCAAGCTAGTCTATTGGGAACACTTGAAGCATCTTTATGCAATCAAGTGACATATTTCAACTGTTTCCTAAATTTCTCAACCAGCTTGAAAGATGCAGCCTACTGTCTACGACTAAGAGTCAAGACAGATGACATATCAATGAAAAATGATATGCAAGAGCTTGCAATAGTATACCGAATATATTATAAACTGATGAGTACTACAATAGAACCTAAGACAAGGATATTTAATAACTCAAGTCTTACTACTGGATTCCTCACCAGTCAAAAGAACCAATCACAACATATTCACAAGGTTACTAGGAATGAAGTAACTTTTCCTATTGAATGGAAATTATCTGGTCCAAAGAAACCACCAGAAAGTGCCAAAGCGGCAATATATAAAAGCAGAAAAACTGGAGATATCAGTCTAAAATTCGACGATCACAGGAAAAGTGATGTTTGTCCTGAAAACATCAGGATAAACAAAAATCTTCTCAGAGAAAGCTACAGCACTAGCGAAGCTAGTGTTAGTGGTACCAAATTCACTATTGAAGAACCAACAGAGCCTATTACTGAAGAAGAGTTAGAAGCTAACCTAAATAGACCAGTAAATATGCTTAGAGCAAAAAAAACTCTATGAACTCTACGATGAAGCAAAATCTTGCGAAAAGACTGAACGATTAGAACAACTAATCGAAGAAATGAACAAATTCAAAACAGGAAAGGTAAGAAAAATCCTTCCTTATCAAGATATAGAAATGGAAGACGGAGAAAGCCCCAATTCCAAAAACTTTCATCATAAGAGAAAATGGAAAACTGAAACTCCATGTGCAGAAAGCTCCTACAAGCAGAAAAGAAGAAAGAAATTCTCAAAGATTTGTCCCAGAAGACAATATGCCAAGAGTACCAATTACGAATTATGTTATATGGCTAAATCTAGACAAAGCTCTAGATAAAAGAAAAGCTATTGACCAATGGCTAGATAGCCTCATGATGGCCTCTGCTCTTACCCTTGGAAAATTTGAAACACCAGATCTGCATGTGTACTATGAAACTACTCTCACTGGAGTAGCCAAAAAATACTATTTGTCTTTCAAAGAGACTGCCAGAGGAAGAGACTAGCTAGAAGAAACAAAAAATTCAAAATCTCCATATGATTTTACAGTACTCCTGTACGATTAATTCTGTGGAGATCTCTCAAATTTGAGTGAAAAGGCTAAAGAAATGGCCAAATCCAATATCTATGCTCTCAAAATTTGTGACATGAGATATTTTGAAGAATACTTTAATGAATTTCAAGAATATTACTGTACAATAGGTGAACTAGAGAATACTGATCTAGTAAACCTGTTACACATAAAACTTCCTGAACCATGGAGAACAGCTATGAGAGAAAGCATAACTGAAAAACCAATTGAAAGATTTTCAGTTGGAGGAATTGCCGACAGAATCAGGCAATTACTAAAAGAGCAATGTAAAGCAAATCTTAGAGCCAAAATGTCCAAAAAGCAACTCAAATGACTTGAAAACTTCTATTATGGAATACTGGATATGCCTACCAACTGGGGATGTCATGAATCCAAATTCCGTACGAAAAAAGAATATTACTCAAAGCGATTCAGAAAGAGTAACAAGAAAAAGGATTGGAAATTTAAGAAAAGTTCCAACTCCAAGAAACAGCAGGAAGTAGATCCAAAAAAGAAATTCTTCTTAAAAAAAAAAAGAATCATCAAACCAACCATCAGAATAAACAATAAGGCAAGAAAGCTTGCAAATATTGGTTATGTAAAGTTGAAGGGCACTATGCCAATGAATACCTAGAAAAGGGTAAAAGATCTACTAAAACTCTATTTGAAGAATATGAGCCCATAGTAGAAACAACAAATATGAAAGGCTATGAAATAGCCTATTCTGATGAAGAAGATGACATGTCAGTTTACTCTACTGGGTCTGAAGAAGAAAAATCATCTGACTCTGAAACAGATTCTGAAGTAGAATACTTAGAATCTAGACAGATGAATATTCTGAAAGTCAAAAACTAGGAAGAGAGTAAGACAAAAGCAATAACGTCTTCTTATCAGATGAACCCTGGTATATTCTTTTGTGACTACTGTCTATGTCATGAAAAGAATGGACTTCCTATATTTTGTGAAGAGTCAAAAAAGACTTATCACAAAGAATGCTTCATAGCTGAAGCAAGAACAAAAACCAAGAATGGCCTCATCAGCCACTTAGTAGAATAAGAATATGAAGAATACTTCTCTAAACAAAAAGAGAAAAAGGTCAAAACTTTATTCCAAGAAATTATGGAATTCTCTTCCTCAAAAACAAAGGAAGAAAAACTTGCTGAAGAAAAAAGCGATGAAACTATAGAACTGGTTGAACCACCAGAAAATATTCCAAAAGAATGCAAACCATTCATACCTCAAGATCAAGCTCAGAAAGAGCTACAACAATCGTCTCTACTAGTAGATATAACAACTACATAGAGATCGGATTAAAATTCCCTGATCACAAAAAATATCATCTACATGCATTTGTAGATAATGGATCGGGATTTACAGTTGGAAAAAGATTTGCATTTTTTGAAGAACTCTGGAAAGAAGATAAGAAAAGAATAGTTATTGGCGTCCAATTCGATGGAAGCCATTTAACCATAAACAAAGTAGCTAGAAATGTTCACATCACCATTGGTGGAGGAACATTTGTCATCAACACTCTTTGGCAATCAGAAGGCCAAGGATCTGATTTCTTGTTGGGAAATAATTTTATTCTCCAACAATGATTTATTCAAGATGAAGAAGCTATAGGCTTCAGAAAAGGAGATAGGGTGCTCTGGGCGGACAGACTTACCCAAGTAAAAAGTGTAGTAGGTCCAAACTTTACTACTCAATATCAGAGATCGCAACCAAATAGTGGTGATCATAAGCCTTACAAACCCAATTTTGAACATGTGCTTCAAATTAAGCAACAAAAAGAATTGTTTATCGAAGAATTTTCTGAAGAAGAAGAAGAAGAAACTAGTGAAGATGAAGAAGCTAGTTTCATCCATGAGCATAACCTCAAGCACTTTCATAATAAGCTTGAATTCATAAAATTCTTACTCTTGATAAAATCAAGAAAATGGTCGAACAAAATATAGATGTCGACCCTCAGAAATTTTGGGAAAAAGACTCAGTGGTTTGTGAATTAAGATTACATGATATGAATGCCATATGTCATGCCAAAGCCATTCCTCAGTACAAAGAGGAAGATAAAAATAATTCAGAAAAGACATTGAAGATCTCCTGAATAAGAGATTAATTCAACCATCCACTAGCCCTCATCATACTCCAGCATTCTATATGAGAAATCATGTAGAAAATATTAGAGGAAAAGCTAGAATGGTAATTGACTATATAGATGTCAATAAGAAGACCGTTAAAGGCGGTTATCAAATTGCTTAAGTACGAGTACTGATCAACCAGCTCAGAGGAGCTAAAGTCTTTTCAAAATTCGATGCAAAGTCGGGTTTTTGGCAAGTCAAGATGCATCCAGATAGTGTTCCCCTCACTGCATTTGGAACAGCACAAGGTCATTATGAATGGTTAGTAATGCCCTTTGGCCTAAAACAAGCCCCTTCAATCTTCCAGAGAAAGATGGATGACATCTTCAAATATGTTGCTGAATTCTGCGTCGTCTAGATTGATGACATTCTTGTCTTCTCCAAAAACAGAGAAGAACCGATGAAACACCTCTATGAGGTTGTAAAGCTGATAGTTCAGCATGAAATCATCTTAGGAGAAAAGAAAATCTTCTTTATCCTAAATGAAGTTGATTTCCTTAGAATAAATATCAAGAATGGAGTAATAAAACTCCAACCCCACATTCTTGAGAACATCTGGAAATTTCGAGATAGAATTCCTGATGCTAAGAGTCTAGAAAGATTCTTAGGAGTCATTAATTATGGGTGAGATTTCATTCTCAAAATCTCAGGATTAACAACAATGTTATCTTCTAAAACAAGTTTCAAAAGAAAATGGAGCTTTACAGAAGATGATGAAAAAATCGTGAAGCAGATAAAAGCTCTTTGCAAAAATCTGCCTCCTCTCCAACAACCAAAGGAAAATGATGACAGACGCCAAAGGAAATTGACAATTATTTCTTAACCAATATAATTATAATGTTGAATTAATTGCATGAAACAAGAATTATCTTCCAGACGCCTTAACTAGAGAAATGGCAATGTTCAGCCGAAGAGATGACGAAGAAAATCGCAATCCCAAAAACAGAAGAACTGGGAAAGAACTTGAAAATGCTGAGGATTCTAAAGAAAAAATCCTCAAAAGATTTCTGCTAAGTCCAAAAGGACTAGCCACAACTGATCAATCTCAGAGTAAAGGATTGGCTAGTCTATCTCAAACGGCAGACGGTAAAGGCTCATCAAGACCATTGAAGGCTGTTGCTTTGCCAAAAAGCAAATCAACTCAAACTGGAGTTATAAATGTTTTTAATTATGAACTAAAAACCTTTCATGATCCTGTGTTCAGAACTGGCAGGAGGCTAGCATACCACCAGAAGGAAATTTTAGATAACCTCTTATATGCATTTCAAGAAAGAAACAGTGGACTCATGTTCCCAACTTTGTTCACATTAGCTGAAGAACTCCATGAAAATGGTACACCACAGTTTGAAGAAGTTTATGAAAATACACAGCAGAGTGCTGTCTAGAATGAAAAAATTCAGTATCTTGAAAATCCTGAGAGTGCTAGAATTCCTTTTATAGCACTAAAAGAATCTGAATGATTCAACTTCCATAATCTTATTGGAAGTAAGAATTCTGACTCATGTCTCCTTCCAACTCTCTTCACTATCCCTGGACCTTATGTTGGAAGATATGTGGTCAATGTTCAGAGTGAACATCCTCAAGAACACAAGCTTTGACTTGTTGAAAATAGTTTTGTCCACAATCTCTAGACCAAAACAAATGATGATCTCAAGGGATTGCCTCCCCTCATAGTCAACACAGTCAAGAACGTCAGAAAAAATGACTGCATCCACAGATTGAAGTTTAGATCTACTCCACCAGAGTGGATTAAGAAGACATATGGAGAAGTTGATTATATCTCTCCATATCATTATGTGAGAATCATCCAAGGAAAGTATCTTCACCCTGCATGCGTTGGATACAATGGCCAACCTTCCAGCATTCTCAGGATGAAAGCCATGTCACTAGAATATATCAAAAAATCATCGAAGAAGATACAGAAAATACATTCCTGGCAGCATGAGCAAAAATTATTGTTACTGCATATGATCATCCTGATGTTATTATCAGTGATCTCTTTCTGTCTCTTAAGAGAAAAGAGATAGACTCTACGTTAGCCTGTTTTCAATGGATCGAGAAGATTGAAAACGACAACCACTACAAGATGTATGAAGATAATGACGTGGAAGAAGATGGAACTAAAGCCGGGATGGAAAACAGCTCTTTTGTCCCTGGTAACAACTCTGAAATATTAGAAAGCATGTGAAGCAGCAGGCGTAAAAAGCACCGAAGCAACTTTGGCAGTTTCCCTAAAGATGCTTTTGCTTTTCAAAAAAGAAGGTGAAAAACATTTCACCTAAAGGAATCTGTTTTTCATCGTCCGACCTTAATTATCCAGGGCACTCACGAGAGCATAAAAGAATAGAGATGTCCTGTACATTTTTATGTTTTGAATTCCAGTTTGCGTTTCACTCCCTATATAAGGAGCTTTAAGTTCAGTTTGTAGGCAGAAGAGTCTTCTCTCAAGAAGTAAGAAAGCCATAATAGTAGTGTGCTCTTTCCTTCCTGTCTAGTGTGAAGTAGTGTGCTTCCTTTCTCAAGTAAGTATCTGTAATCATTCTCATAGATAGCTAAACAACATTTAAGCTGTTTACCTAAGAATGAGGCTCTGAATTGTTTAGCTTGTAAATATGTTTAAATAAATAATTTCATATTGCTCATCCACTTCATCAAGTATTTTAAATTTTTCAAGCTTTATGTTGTTGTTATGTTCAACATTTATCCTGTACTACTCTTAAGTTTAGATTTTATGTTTCTTAGGAAAAATTGCCTCAGCTTAGGATAGAAACAAGCAATAGTGATTCCGCCTGTTAAAGTAACCGTTAGGCAGGGAGCTGTTAGGTGAAAAACTTGGGCATGTTGAAGGCTAGTTTTGTTTTTCTCAGAAGTTTGAACAGGTTTTCCTAGGGAAAAGTGAGTTTTGGACCCAAAAGTCAGCATCGGATATATTTGGCACTACCCTTATGAGTCTTTTTCTAAGAGAATAGTGTAATACAAACTTGTTGGTGCAAGTGGGCACAATACATGTGATTTCTGAGTATACGAGAATTAACCATTGTTTTTATTTTGGTGACCTATATACTTTAATTTTATTTTATTCAGAGTGACCTATAAACCTTACTCAGGTGTTCAGCTAACTAACGATGAAAATTATACTCAATCACCATTGAATGTAAATCTAATAGTAGAAAATGAAATAGCCCAACTTAAATATAACAAATTACCATCAGATACACATTTTGAAAAGTATGGCCTATAAGCAGGCCATGTTTTGCTGAGATCATGAATGTAGCTATTATAGGGCTAGAAGAGTCAATATCATTTTTTTTAAATGAATATAATTGTGTGAAATAATTGGACTTCTGTAAATAGAAATGAGATATTGACCCTTCTACTTTTATCTTAACGTATCTCACATTTCTTTTATATAACTGAAATCTCAAATGATTGATCGATTATGGTGATCTCAAAATATGAGTTATATTAATGTAGTATATCCTTTACGCTAGAAATCAAAAGATGAAAAAAATCATGATCTTATTTTTTTTGTCCCCTTACTCCTCTCTTCTCAACCGTTTCTTTTTCTTTTGCTTTATTTATTGAGTTTTTCAGTTTTTCTCGTTTGCAAGGTGGTCAACAACTCATTCAATTTTACTGACTTTTATTTTATTTTAAATTTACTTTTTTTTTTCTTTTTCTTTATTTCAAAAAGAGAATCAAATGATTTCACTCCTACCCCCCATGGTGACTTGAACCCCTGACTTCGTCATTAGGCCTAACCACTGAGCTAACACCACTTCGTCAGATCATCCATCAAATCATCAGCCAAATTAACTGATCGAATTTTTTCCCCACGTGTTTTCCACTTTGAAAGAATTGGGATCCCAATTTTCCGTTCTCCGAGGAATGTGTGTGGGACGTTTCCGGAGCAAATTAGTTAAGAAATGCACAACGTTGAATCATTTACAATTAACCTGTTTACTCTTAGAATGGCAACTTCTTTTAACTTTCTTTGCAAGTAGGTTGTCTAGCTTTGGTTTCATTGAGTGGTACTTGTCATGAGGAGCACATGTAGATAGATACACGTTCCGGTGCCTACCAACATCATTGCAATCCATAATTAATCAGAAGCATAAGCACCTTTTGAGACATTTCCGCACGCGTTTCTCGTCTTGGTTTCTCTTTCTTATAGGTAGGGCTGTCAATTCTGGCACGACCCAATAACACGACTCGAACCCGCACGAAATAAAGCTGGTTGAACCCGCATGATTAAAAAGTGGGTCGGCTGTGGGTCAACCCGTCATGACCCATTTAATAAACGGGTTGGCCACGGGTCAACCCGCCAACACGAAGTGAACCCATATAACCCGATTATGTTATACTTCTTCTTGAAATTTTGGACGTTGGGAGTATTTGATCCTACGATTGGACAATTTGAAATATTTTACTTCATCATTATTTGATTTAATTATTTATGAATTATATATAATTATTTATATTCTTCGTCTTGTGGATTTTTTAGTGAATTTATGAATTTTTTTTTTGAGTTTATGGGTCGCAATGTATCCTTAAATGAGTCATTTGATCTAACATGACACGACCTATTTATTAAATGGGTTAAGCGGGTTGGAAACGGGTAACCCGTTTAGTAAATAGGTTGGGTTTGGATTTAAATTTTCGACACGATTATTAAATGGGTTGGGTTTGGGTTTGTCTCTTGTGACACGACAAATACCTTAACCCGACACGAACCCAACCCGACACGACCCATTGACAGCCCTACTTATAGGTTGTCTTGCTTTTAAGGGTACTCGGCTTGAGGAGCGCACATGTACATGTTACAATACCTTGCTTTTGAAACCTGAAAACACGCATCTAGCAGAGATGTCCGGCAAGGTTGATTAGGTAGCTTGCTAGGGTTAGCTATATCCCCATCATTGCCAGCTCCGGATAGTATTCACTAGACTCTTCCTCTGTTTCATTGATGTGTCTGAAATAAGAATCTGTCATTAATTTAACCATATATGACGGTGCTGCCTATCAATCATTGGGTTTATCCATCCTCGTCATAGTAATCACCAAGTAAAACTAGATTTGCCTGGGTTGCCTGTTTTAAAATCCACTATTGCTCAACACTTGGATTGGAATCAGAAAACTATAGCATAAACTTCTGATCATGCATGACACAGATGTATTGTTGCAGTAAGCTTGAATAAGTAGCATAGTATCATTAGTATGTAGGGCTCTTGCTATGTGTGCTGGAAATTTGTGATGACCTTTTTATTCTTTTGTGGCTTATGTTACCATCACAAAAACTTGTGGTGCTGCGATTAATCAGTATATATGATATGTAAATATATAAGTATTGACCCTTAGTAGAACTTTCTGAAAAAATACTGACCCTCAGTAGCTTTGTCATTATCCATGTATCTGATCGTAACTATGTTGCGATAGAACATGAAGTACAAATTCTGAACTAAAAGAAACATTCTCGAGAATAACAATCACAGACTAGTCACACATGTTGCACCAAACATAGAGGATTTCTGAAATCTCTAACATGATACTTGCTTTATAGTCTGATACAAACATGCATACATCTAATAAAGATATGGAATGAGAGCCTTGACATTTGGGGGAAAATGTTTAAAGTTAGAAAGATACCATCTCCTAGTAGCATAGCTCCTACCACTCAAATAGAATGCTGTTCCGGCCATGAAGGCGAATGCATACAAGGTCTGAGAAATAAAAGAGAACCCCACAAATCCTATGATTTCAAAGAGATAGTGAGGGCATACCACTAGCTCAAACATTCCACCCCTTGGAATCTTATAATCCTTATCGTCATTGCTTTTTGAGTTTGACGGAGACGAAGAGGATGATGATCTCAATCGGGAAAGAAGGTAGTGATGGTAGAAATTGCCAGATATCCCAATTAGAAACAATAGAATTCCAGTATTCTTCAAATCAATTGGTGGCTCCGGTAGCCCTTGGGTTATAGTAAGGTGTTGAGCGTAAATCGCAGTCACAGTAGACATGAAGTAACTGAGAGAGATAGGAATCACAGTATCAAGCGTCCCCCCTCCACTGTACTTGTGGACAAATTGAACCTACAAATTAAACAAGATGAAAAAAAAAATTAAGCTTTAACAGCAATAGTGAATGGCAGCAGCGGGGGACATAGTTTCCACCAACGACAGGGTAGGCCAGGAGCCCAGGAGATAAATGTCCACCTTCAATTGAGACCTAGTATGTATCTGTTGCCAGGATAGATAGAATAAGACTAAACCTCAAGATTTTGCCAGTTGCAGCTTGCAAATCTAGCATGCGTAAATGACCAATACCCTACATAATGAGATGGCTTTGTTGATGTTGGGTTATTAGCTAGAGACTGATAAAGTAATCTAAGAGCACAACCAAAATTATTTGACAATAGTTAAGAGAGGCCCAAATCCCATAAATTCTATTGCAAGATCCCTCTCCAAATGTGAGCCTTCATATTGTTAACAGAGATTGACATCAGTACTGGTGATGGTTCAATTAGTTTTAGTTTTACGTATGGGGTAACAACAGCATTAAGCCTGTGTCTTTCTTATGTTTGCATTTATACATGTACTTGGGATTTAACAGCTATTATGTGTATGTAATGTTAAAGAACATAGTCTCGCACATAGTACACGAGATTTTGAACTGATAGCTAAGTATGTACGTGGTTAAATTGGGACAATATTTGATATTGGTATCAAATCAACAAAACATACTGGTCGATTTCTTCCGTACAAGATCTTACGCAATCAATAGTTAAATTCCCAATTAAAAGGTAAATGTACATTCCGAACTCCCCAGTAGCAGACTAGGCTTTTGTTAGACATTAAATCAAACACATGGCGTGCATATCAATGTACATATGTAGATTTAGTTTATAAGGAAATTAACTGGGATTTAAAATTCGACGTAATCGTACCTCCAAAAGTCGTTTGAGGAAATGAATGGTGAGAGCTGAAGAGAGCAATAGATATCTGATATCAACGTTGTGGGGAAAGAACACCAAGGATGTGAGACCAGCAAGAAATGCGGGAGTATAAGCAATTTGCATGCCTGTTCTACCAGATATGTAAATTTGCTTTGATTTTTGAGAATCGGATTGATTGCTATTATTCTTCCGGAACTTGGAATACTGGAGGTGTTTTCCTCTTACCTCCGAGAACCCGGCATTAGCTAACCCTGCGAAGCTGATCACTGACATGGCTGTGACGAACACAGAAGCTGGTGGTGGAAAAACAAATATGATTGGCCACGCCATGCTCACCATCAACGATATGATTCTTCTTTCTTGATTGAAGAACTGAAAGTTGAGATCTCAAACTCTCTGTGGACAAAATATCAAATAGGAGATATGAAAGATGGGTAAATTTTTTTTTTTTGAAAGAAGATGGTAATTTATTGGGATCAAGACTTTTTTCTACCAGTTTGTGGTATAATCCCATTTTATAGTACTCTGTACTCTTTAGGTAGGGAATTAAATTCGGTCATTATTAGATGGTTGGCTAATAAACGAAGCTACTGAGGTCATGCATATCTGGTATAGAGGTAGCTATTTGTTTTAGCTGGGGTCGTCAATGGGCAGCCCTGCCCAAAATTAATGGGCTCGGGCCGGGCTTCTCATAAAAATCAAGGCATAGGGCCTTACCGGCTTTTTAGGGCCGGGTCGGGCTTTTTCGGGTGGGCAGGGCCGAGCCCATTATATTTATATGTCATATTATTTTATTAAAAAAATACAAAAAGCTATGAAAAAATGATGATATGTTAATGATTGAACAAAATAAAATACAAAATTAAAAAAACATATGGCCTAATGTAATAATTAGTTCAATATAACTACATAAAAATATATTAATACAAAAATTGAATGGGATTTCGGGAGGGCTTATAAGGCCGGGCCAGGCGAGCTTTAATGGGCATATAACGGGCCGGGCTGCGGGCCGGGCCTGGGCTTTGAACCCTCTTCCCTAACCATGCCTCGTGCCCAATGGGCAGGGGCAGGGCCGAGATGGGCTTTGCTGCGGGCCGGGCCGGGCTTTTGCCCACTGGGCCGGGCGGGCGCCCATGGGCTTTTAGGCCTGCGGGCCAAATGATGACCCCTCTTTTAGCTATTTGTTTTTATTTTAGTGACCTATATATACTGTTTAGTCCTTGAATTTTTGCTCTAAAAACATTTTAGTCTCTAACCTTCTAATTTCACACGTTTTGTCACTGTACTTCAAAATTTTGAACTAATAGGTCGTTGTCGTTACTCTCCGTCCAAAAATTCCGTTAAAGCTCTAACGTGGCAGTCTCTCTGCGATAAAATGACTATTATATCCTCACTTCATTTTTTTAAAATTAATTAATTAATTCTTTTCTCTTTTTTTTTTTTTATTTATTCTTTTTTTTTTACGGTCGACATCGAAGTTTTCTGATAGTACCCTCTTCCTTCTCTTCCAGTCCACTTCTCCACTCCTACTCCTCTGTCGTCAAGATCTTAACTTCGAATTGCTCTGCATTTCCAAGCCCAAATCCAAATTGCCCATGGCTTCAGCGGCAAAGCCATCGTCTCGGTCGTCGACGCCTTAAAGTCGAAACTCCTCACCTACCTAGCAACCAAACCAACCCGACCTGCCCCGACAACCCCTTCGCCGATCCCATCGATTCCTGCAGCTCCAACGGCGACTTTTTCTCCAATGCTGCCTCCGATTCCGACGGTGACATCAGCTGCTTCGTCACCGATCTCTTCGACTGTCACGCCTCCTCCGATCATCCCCCAACGACTGCGTCCTCGTCTCGAGTTTGGATCCGTTTGTGACTAGATCGAAGGTGACGACAGCGATGATCTCGGGTCAAATTCCAATTTGGGGCTAGGGTTATGATCGAGTCAAATTCTCAGGGCTCCATCTTGAATTCGGTGACTTTCTAGCTCCGCAAGGGCTTCGGGTTGTTAGCTTGGAGTCCAATTAGGGTTTGGATAACGATGCATTCAAAAGCAATCGGGTCAGCGAGGGTATCCAGTCGATTTAGGACAGTATTTTCATGGAGTAGAGAATGCGGATGAGAATTGGATTGGATGGACATTGCAGAAGTGTTAGTTTTAGTTTTCTTTTCTTTTTGTCTAATCGATCGATCTAAGTTTGGGAGAAGATTTGTTGCAATTTTTTTTTTCCTTTTTTATTTGGATTTGGTTCAAGAACATGTAAAATTTATGGGTTTCAATGGTTGGGAAGTGGTTATTCAGAGAGAGAAGAGGTTGGGGGGTTTTGGAGAGAGGGTAAGCATAAACTAAAAAATAGAGAAAAATTAAAAATTTAAAAAAAAAAATTAATAAATTAAGGGAAAAAAAAAAGTGAGGGTATAATAGTCATTTTATCGCGGAGAGACTGCCACGTCAGTGGTTTAACGGAATTTTTGGATGGAGAGTAACAGCAAGGACCTATTGATTTGAAATTTTGAAGTACAGGGACTAAATGTGTGAAATTAGAAGGTCAGAGACTGAAGTATTTTTAGGGCAAAAGTTCAAGGACTAAACAATATTTAGTCCTATTTTATTTTATTCAAAGTGACCTATAAACCTTACTCTAGTGTCACGTGGTGAGTAACTGACTATGAAAACTATGCTCAATCGTCGTTGGATGTAAACCTAATAGTAGAAAATAATACAACTTAACTTAAATATAGCAAATTACCATTAGATACCAAGGTTCTAAAAAATGCTATGCTCTAGTCGGTTGGAAGCCCGGGGAAAAGCGCCCAGGGGCCTAGGAGCGTCTTTTTTTTAATTTTTTTTAATATAGTTTTATTTTTATTTTTATAACATATAATTATATAAATAAAAATATAAAAGGTATTATAATGTTTGAAAATAGTGAAAATACTTAAAATATGGATAAAATGTTCAACAACAATGAAATAATGAGTTCTTAGAAATAAAAAGCAATTGCGAATTTGATTCTTGCAAGCCTATTCCTCAAATTCTTCTTCTTCATATCCCTCTAGTACTCCCTCCGTATCGGACTCAAACACAAAATCCATCTCATCTTCTTTCTCTTCATCCGATACAAAATCCTCCTCATGAAGTTCTCTAATTTCTTGAAGTCTAGAAGTTCTCTTAGGCTCCATGCTACAATCCACTCCTGATCCCTCTCTAACCATTTCACTAGTAAGATCAGACTCAACATCTTCATCACCACCATCAACAATCCATCATTGTGCCATAGTAGCTTCACTATCAAGTACTACATCCACATTCTTCTCTTCTTGTTGATGATTGATCTTGGTATTGAATTGGACATAGACTAAATTGTTCAACCTTCTTGTATCTAGTCTATTCCTTTTCTTTGTATGGATCTACATTAAGGAAAAAAAATTAGTATATTATGAGTTAAAATTAGTAAACTACATTACTACTTGCTTACTAGTTTGTATAAGTGCACAACTAAATAAGTACTTACCCCCTCAAAAGCGCTCCAATTTCTCTCACATCCGAATGAACTTGTGGTCAATGAAAGTATCCTTTTAGCCATTCTTTGCAATTTAGGTACATTTTTTCCATAAATATTCCACCATACAACTAAAAAAAACATAAACAAAACAACAACAATTATGAATTAGCCAAAACTCCAAAAGCAAAACAAACAAAACAATAACAATTAGCTATATAAAAAATTAAGTTGGTATTTCTTACCCAGATCATAATTGTCATCATTTTGTGTGCATCCCACGTTAGCCAAAGCTCTTCCAAATCCACCCTCTTTTCAAATACTTGTGCAACTCTACATTTGTCACCAAATTTTGAGCTTGAATGTCATCGAGAAAGAATATCTCAACAAAAGTGAAGAAACCATCCATGCATGACCACATTATCATTTCCAATGCTTGGATTGGCATATGTGTAGTAAGAGTTGAAGAGATAGCCCACTAAATGCAATGGACTATCAAGTCGATCATGGGCTTTCTCATTAATAATGTCAAGGATTGGACGATAGTGAGCTTCTTGATCTTTGAATGCCATTTTAATCTCCTCTTTGGCTCTAAGTAGTTTTTCATACACAAAGCTCATTGATGGCTTTTTATCTCCATCAACAAGGCGAAGCACCTTGACTAAAGGGGTAAACACTTTCAAGCAAAGACTTACCCCATTCCATAAAGAAGTGCTCAAAGCAATATTCACCGTCGTCGTCCCCTTTACACTCTTTGCATGCTTGCTTTTATTCCATTCACCACTAGTAATCATAGCTCTTAACTTATTCTTCTTCTCCATCAAGCTTTGCAAAGTGAGGAAAGCGGTTGCAAATCTTGTGACTCCCAGCCTCACTATGTCTCTTTAATTTGTAAACTTCCTTATCAATGCCAAAGTCTTGTAATGTGCATAAATGTAGATGGTGAAGCTCTTTACCCTCTCAATCAGTCCTTTATATCTAGGTTGGTTGCCAATTCCTTGAAGAATAAGATTCAAGGTGTGAGTAGCACATCAAGTCCAAAATATGTTTGGCCTCTTCAACTTTATCAAATCTCCCGCCGTCATATTATTTGAAGTATTGTCCGTCACCACTTCAACCACATTTTGTGGCCCAACTTCTTCAATGCACTTGTCCACATATTCAAAAATATATGTCCCGGTGTGTGCCTCATCCGATGCTTCCTTGGAAGAAAGAAAAGTTGTGCCTTCCACACAATTGACACACAAATTCATGATACTTCTTCTTTTCTGGTCGCTCCAAGCATCGGTCATAATAGAGCAACTATTCAAAACCCACTCTTCTTCTTGCTTATTCAATGAATTTTTAGTTCTCTCTACCTCTTCCTTCAACAATGGCTCCCTTAATTAGTATTGGCTTGGAGGTCGGTAACCGCTTCCACAAAAACTTGTGTCACTGCGATTAATCTATGTATGTGATATGCGAATATATAAGTACTGAACCTCTATAAACATTTTTATGAAAAAATACTGACTCTCAGTAGCTTACTCATCATCCATGTATCTTGTCGAGCCCCGAATTTCGAATATAGAATAACCAAAAAGTTATTAAAGAAAACAACAATCTGGAACGCGATGACTCAAACAACTCATTTTTTAGAGTCACATATTACATTACACAGAGTTTACATATTAAAGTGAAACCTCAAAATACTAAGTAAACGCTCACAGAGAGCATAATACAAAACAGAAATCTATGAATCACTAAACAACAAAATAGGTTTCTGAACCTAAAACTACTACAGCAAAAATGCCTTGGCCTCAACTCTGGTTGTCCTGACTTGCAGTATTAACCCGTGCACTATCGAATAGTGCACGGGGTTGCAACAACAAGCCCGGTGAGCTTTCTAAGCTTTTATGAGTAAACTCAATCAAAATCACTAAATCAGACACATGCTTATAAAATCTCAACTTAAGATTAAATTAAAGCAAAAAGACTTATCATCTCAAAATCACCCTTTCAACTCAAGGAAAACAAATCAACACCATGATTCTTTTAAAAAAACTCAACATTCTTTTCTCTTAAGAACAGCACAAGTCACCACAGTGACATTCATATCATTTATTAAATCAACAATTTAAATATGAAAACAACGTCCTTCTTGGACAATAAAAGAAAGAATACTCTACAGACTTTCTTTAAAACAGTATTCATGTGTCACAATAACCGTGCAGTTACCCCCATAAAATACTGTGACAGATATACATGCGTGAACGTTCAGTCATCAATACAAAATACCTGAAATCTTTTTCCCTTAACTTACACACATATTCATGCCCTGAAACCTCAAAGTTAATATACACTTGCTCCAAAGAGTTATATATTACACAAGCTTATGAATTAAATTGTCAACAACAAGATAAAACGTAAATGCTCCTCAGAGCTCACAACAACTGAAGTCCAAACAACAGTAAAGTCACAAAAATGGCTTCCTACCGTAAAGCTGCAAAGGCACTACCTCAGCTTCAGCACGATTATCCTAACCTGTAGGATTAACCCCTACACTGTTTAAATGGTGTACCGGGTTTCCACAAAACAAACCCGGTAAGCTTTTGCAAGCCCGTATGAGTAACTCAAAACCACACATGCACAACTCGCCTAACGAGGAAACCCATCAACTCGTAAAAAGGAACACACACCCTGTTTTCCCAAAACAGCACATTCTTTTCCCAAAAGAAACGAATATAAGTCATCCCGTGACAAAGTCATAATAATTGAAACTCTGACAATTAAATATGATAAACAAGTCCTACCAGGACATTTAAAAGAAAGAATCCATGAAACTCCCTTTTAAAACACATTCTCAAATCAACACAAGTCACCCGGTGACAAAATCATAATAATTGAAACTCTGACAATTAAATATGATAAACAAGTCCTCCCAGGACATTTAAAAGAAAGAATCCCCGAAACTCCCTTTTAAAACACATTCTCAAATCAACACAAGTCACCCCGTGACAAAATCATAATAATTGAAACTCTGACAATTAAATATGATAAACAAGTCCTCCCAGGACATTTAAAAGAAAGAATCCTAGAAACTTCCTTTTAAAACATGTACTCATGAGCATCAGATAGCTCCTCACTACCCCCCATGATGTACTATGGCAATAGACTAGAGCTCTAACAGATCGTATCCACAAACCCGGCCAAAGGCGTGAAGTCCCGATATATATGCCTGAGGTTACTCCCAGCAACCCCAAATCCTCATACCTCCCCGGTCGTCAGATCAAAACCTTTCAAAATGGTCACTCAGGACCCAAAAGTTACTCAACTCACACAAAAGGAGATGTCACCCCGTGACCTTCTATCATCAGACCTCCCCGGTCATCAGATCAAAATATTAACTCAAACCAAAAGGAGAAATCACAACCTGTGACTCTCACATCCTCAGACCACCGATCGTCGGATCAAAAACGTTAAATTAAACTGAAAGGAGAAATCACAACCTGTGACTCTCAGATCTCCCGGTCGTTAGATCAAAACATTCAAATCACATCAAAGCAACTCACACCAAATCTTGACACTTTTCAAAACAATAGAAATTCCCAATTCTCACAAAATGTTTCCCGAAAAGTCAAGCCCCAAAACAATAGAATGAAACCCATCAATACCTATTGCTTCAATTCACTCATCAACCCACAAGAATATACATATTCCACATAAATATATATATACGCAAGGTTCTAAAAAACGCTAGGCGCTAGTCGGGCGGTGGTCCAGAGCCTAGCGCCTAGAGGTCTAGGCGGGAGCCTAGGCGGGGACTAGGCGGTTTTTTTTGTTTTTAATTTGATTTTTATTTTTATAATATATAATTATATAATATATAAAACCATATAAAAACCATATTGTAATTGAGTTTCAATGTATTTTTTTAATTTAATTAATCAATTGAAATGTTATTATTACATTAATAAATGAAATATTAATGTAAGAAGAGTCACGTGCAAGAGGATTACTGGAGATTGGAGACTGGAGAGATACTCCAGAGCCACGTGAAATATTAATGTAACATTAATAAATTGAAATGTTACTTCAATTTGGATGATTGGAGAGACAATCAATGGAGCAGCCACGTGCAACAGGATTAGTTGAGATATACTCCAAAATTGGCTGGACAGGTGAAGTGACTAAGATGGTCTTCCACGACAGCATGACTCATTTAATTGTTATCAGAATTGAAAACTCACAAAACGGTGTCGTAAAAAGGATAAGTTTATTAAACATAAGCTTTTTACTCATCGAGTCATCGTCTTCTTCCTCCTGCAGTTTGTCTTCTTCCTCTGCAATTCTGCTCCTTCCTTCACAATCGTTTTAATCAACGCAAAATTTCCAAGCTTTGAAGTCTCATAGCTTATGCAAAATATCGACGTAGCTACCCACGCTTGCTCTCCCATGAATTTGCTCCTATCGGTGGGTGCCAGAGACAGAGAGAGAGAGAGGAGATTGGGTGGCGGAGAAAACCGCCTAGGCATGCCCAAACCCGCCAAGGCCCGCCCAGGACCGCCCAGCCCCGCCTAATACCCGCCTAACATCCTAACGCCTAGTACCAACGATTTTCATGAAATCGAATCGGTCCCTTGCCGCTCACCGCCTAGGCGCCGCCTAGTCGGCCGCCTAGGCCGATTTTTAGAACATTGTATATACGTGGTCATTCACTGAGGAAGGCTACTAATACCAACTATAGTTTGCAGTTAACTAAATAACTCTCAAAACAATAAGGTCAACCCGTTCGTGAATGAACTTCGTGAGATTACTCACCTTGAAACTCCCGCTGCATCTTCTATACATAACCGAACCAAAACTATCACCAACAACTCGTCCAATTCACCTTTAGAAGCACCTAATCACCAATGACCTCAAATCAGTAACGATTCACAAACGATTTAAGTCTGAAACCCCTGTTTTGAACTAAATCCCCAAAGTGACGCCAATCGAGGCAAAACCACATCTGAGACCTCCCAAAGTCTCCAGAATACGTCCACGATCGATGTGACCAAACCACAAGTCGATCGGACGCTCGAATCCTCACGGATCGAATAAATCGATCGGTATGAAACTGCAAAAATCATAACAATTCCATACGAACTCCAAAATTTGCATATTATATATCAAAACGCTCGTATCACCGAGTAGAACATATATAATACCAAAAACAGTTCTTTAAGTGGCCGGAACACCGCCGGAAAGCCTCCACAGGCTGTGGCACACAGCCGCCGGCCAAAACTCAATATTTCGCAAAACTCCCAGCATCAAAGTTCTTCATCTAAGCATGCTTGTGAATTTTCCTAACTAGCTCGAAGTCAGAAAACAAGCATAAAGGGTCGAAAACTACCTCACAAGCCGTGAACAGTAATCCAATCCGAGTTTATCAAAGTTTCACGTGAATCGATCCAAACAACCACCAAGGATCGATCAAGGAGGCTACTCTGAGCTCAACCAAGAAAACTTGAAGCCTCGCCGACGTCGGAACAAGGATTTCCGACCGGGTCCGAAATTGCCCAACTGCGCCGCCTTCTACCGCTGCCACCACCGAGAATCGGTGCTAGAGAACACCACAGGGACGACCAGATGGAGGAGAAGATCTAATTTGGAAAGTTTCGTCGCCAGAGACCGCCGCAGTTCCCGGAAAAGTAGGGTCGGATCGTCCGGGTTCGGGTCGGGTCAGCCGGATAATTTCGATTCTAAAGGTGCAGCCGAGAGAGAAGAGAGAGAAAGGAAATGGTTTTCCGGAAAAGGAAACAAATGAAAATAGTAAGTTTCTCCTTCGGGAAACTTCTATTTATACCAAAATAGAAATTCCTTCCAATGGCCATAACTTTCTCATACGAACTCTGATTTCCGCATTCCATATGTCCACGAACTCATATCGACGCGCTTTACAACTTTCGTGAAGGGAGTTTTCGGAGAATCTCAATGTATCAAAAGTCAATCTTGAACCCCCCCCCCCTAAGTCATACTTTTCAAATAATTAATTCGTCCGAAACACTTCCGCTCCGTCCACGAGCCACAAAACCGTCCAACAACCATAAATTAGATTCCGGAAATTCCTCGGAAAATAATTACGAATTTCCGGGGCATCACATCATGAGTCACAATAACCATGCAGTTACCCCCATAAAATACTGTGACAGATAGACTATAGCTCTAACTAGATTGGGCTTTTCAATCAGGGGCTTGGTTCCCATTTTGCTCGCCCTCAGTCACCACTGTGACTCTCGGTACAATGAGTAAAACATTTAAAGAGGTCATATTAGACCCACAATTTTCCACAAAACTCATTAAAACGATATCACAATTGTACTCTTTACAATTATCGTTTCCACAACTCAAAGTATTTTTCAAAACAATATAAATCATTTTTCTCACAATATATTGTTTTCCTTAAAAAGCCAAGTCTCAAAACAATAATATAATCCAAATCGTAAAAATTGTTTTCACCACAATACAATTCCACCAACATATATATTTCATGTAACTACACACACACATACACACACCCCGATTTTCAATCACAATAACAATACAATTAAATCAAACACAAATATTCCAGGTGTAATGGTCCAGACATCAACACTAGACACCTGTAAAAATTTTCTTTTACCACAAGCAACTAACGATGTCCCGAACCAGCAATGTGAATACAGACTCATTCTTTACAGTCACATATTACATTATACGAAGTTTAGAAATTAAACTGAAACAACAAGTCAATAAGTAAACACACTTATTACATAGCGGAAGACTAATAAGTGCATAACACAATTAGGTTGTTAAACCTACCACATAACACAGTTAGGTTGTTAAACCTACCACTGCAATAGTAAGGAAGCTCTACTGCTTCAACCACATTCACCCTAACCTACAGGATAAACCTCTACACCATTGAATAGTGCATCACGGTGCAACAACAAACCCGATAAGTTTCTGAAAGCTCGTGTGAGTAAACTTAAACAACCAAAACAGAAATACAAGCTTAAGTCAACTCAACCTAAACACTCAATAAGCATACGTCACAGCATCAACTATCAATTTTTCATCTTTCAATAGCATGCATCAGCAAGTCCACTCGTGACTAAAATCTATATGCTGAAACTTCGATTCAGCATTCAATTTCACAATCATAGTCAAAACAAAATCGCTTCAAGTAATATTTGAAATTATTTTAAAGCTCAAAGGCGAATTACAAAATCACACTATCCAAAATCATAGTAATCCCTGCATATCGTTTAGTTCAAGAGACTATATTGAAATCACACCAAAGCAACTCACGCTAAGGACATAAAGCCACCCCTTTCAACTCAAGGAAGAAACTCACACAAATCTCCAGAAATCCACCCATTCAACTCATGCAAGCAACTCACGCTTTGAATAATTTTCTTCCAAAATCTCAACATCCTTTCCTCTAGAGGAAAACACATGTCACTCCGTGATAAAATCATATTAATTGAAATCTCAACAATTCAAATATGAAACCCAAGTCCCTCATGGACAATAAAAGAAAGAATAATTTCGAGACTCTCTTTTAAAACTCATACTCGTGAGTCACAAGTAACACTCAATTACCCCCACAAAGTACAATGGAAGACAAACTAGAACTCTAACTGATAGTACCAATCACCCGGCCAAAGGCTTGGTTCTTGATATCATGTCTTGGTCACAGTCTGTGACCTTTGATCTTCAAACCAATCTTGTCTTCAGACCCCCGATCTCCACATATCACAACATTAAACGAGTAGCACAAGTTCCAAAATGCTACACAAATCTAAATAAAATATTTCCCACTCTTGGTCACATCGATGACCCCTGGTACAAAGACCAAAACATTAAGCAAGTCGCATAGGACCCAAAATGTTGCACAAATCCAATAAAAGATTTCCCACTCTTGGTCACCATCTATGAACCCTGGTACAAAGACCAAAACATTAAGCAAGTCGCATAGGACTCGAAAATGTTACACCAATCTCAATACTTTTCAAAACAATAGAAATCATCATTTCCACAATATATTGTTTCCCGAAAAGTCACATCACAAAATAAAAATATGACCAAAATCATGCATATTGCTTTCATCGCACATCAAGTCCACAAGGAGATATATATTTCACAATAAGAGTTGGTAGTGGAACCAAAGCAGCTCTAAACCCTAGAGCTGAGCTGAGAGAGGCGGCGGCCAAGCCATGTCTGCCAGATCTTGCAGTGATGAGGTGTCTCGATGATCATCTGTGGGTTGGTGGTTATGCGCTGACACGTGTTGCATACGGCAAGGCTCACTCGGGGATTGCTTGAAGAGGAGAGTCGGGGTTGGTGCGTTGTACCAGGGCAGTGGGGAATTTCTTTACAGCTAGTCCTTTGTGCAATTCTTGGTTCCGGCCAGATTGCGGGATTAGACTGAGGATTATTGACTGCGTCTTGTAGAAAAGAGCAGGTCTTCGAGATTGATGCAGTACAGGAAAAGCAGGCCGCCAAAGACGGCAGCGGCGGCTTGGCAGATACAGGTTCAGACTTCTTCTTACTTTGCTTGGGTTAGGGCCTGGGTTCAACCTTGGGCTGATGAGGCAAGAGAGCCTTCCTACTTGGCAAGATTTGATTTGGGCTTGGGCTCAGGTAAAGGCAAATTGGGCTATAATGTATTAGGGTATTGAGCCTGTGTGAGGTTGGATAAACTTCTATGAGTCTTTTAGGACGTTTCTAGTTTCTTGGTTGTACCACAATTGCGTGACTGGCAAGTGAGGGCTAGTTGAATAATTTCTTTTCCGTAGGAGGCGAGGTTTTTTCATTCTTATATAAACTCGCTTAATTGTGAGTGTCCCAGAGGATTCTTAATAGTTTGCTTTAGTTTAAATAGACAGTTCGGATTTTCTTGCTAGATGGTTTATGTAAACTTTGTAGACTTTAGCCTTTAGCTGTTGATCTAATGCATTCAACTTCTATTTGAAAAAAAAGAGATATATATTTCACGTAAATATATATATATATATACACACACGTAGTCATTCACTCAGGAATGTCACTATTGTCAACTATAGTCATAGTTAAATTAATAACTCCAAGGCAATAAGGTAAGTTTGTTCATAAATGAACATTGTGAGATTTACTCACCTCAGAATCCCGCTGCATCTTCATACACAAATTGAGATAAAAACCAACCTTTCTCACAGTGATCCTGTCGCCCACCTAAGCAACAAATTCACTACTCAGTACATCGAAACTCAAAGCGATTAAAATTCGAATCCCGCATTTGAAATAAAACCTAGTCACTCCGACCTCAAAACCAGGTCAATCTAACCATCTAGAATGTAGAGTACACCAAGTAGAACAACATTTACCTAAGGCCAATTTTGCCTAGATAGGCCGGGATCGAAGCTGAAAGCTCAAAGCTTTAAATCAGAAATCGGAGCTCCACCGATTTAATCGAGTTGTAAGGTTGGTATGGTTGGAACCAGGAAGAGAAAAACTTCAAAACGCGGGTAATTTGAAGCCAAACCATCGTCGGAATCTGCAGAAGCAACTTCGAATCACCGCCGTCGAGTTTCACTGCTTCAATCTGCCGCTTACGATGCTCCACGGAGGAAGTGAGCTGCTAGGGGATGACGGCGAGGTAGTGGGGATCAATTTTGGGCTGGTGTCGTCGCCGGAGGAGCGAGTTCCGTCCGGGTCGAATCGGGTGTATTCGAGTTACGTCGCTTGGATATTTGGGAGAGTTTGGGTTCTAGAAATTCCTGGAAATCAGTCCAAAATGGAAATCTGATAATTTTTTCAGAATTTCCCTATTTATACTAAATTTTCAAAAAAGAAAATAACTTCCACTGACAATAACTTCTTCATACAATCTCCGATTTTCTCGTACCCTATAACCACGAACTCATATTGATGCACTCTACAACTTTCATGAAAGAAGTTTTCAAAGAAACCAATTAATGAATAAAAATTCAAACCTTGACCCCTCGTAAACAAAATGTTTCGAGTACTTATTCGTCCGAAACACTTCCACTCCACCCCCAAACCACGTAGTCTTACAAACAACCAACTTAATAATTTTTGAAAAATCATCAGAAATTAATAACGAATTTCTGGGGTATTACACACTCGCGTGCACGTGTAATCATCATCTCAGGAAAGCCACTAATATCAACTATAGTTCACAGTTAACATAAACCAAAAAGCATTTTAAGTCAAAATTCAATTTTCACTTACCTATGAACTGTAGCTGATCAAGTTCATAGAATTTAAAACAATATTTATTTTTGATAACGATTTCACAAATTAACAATTAAATCCAAAACAGTAATGTAACTCCGTTCATAATAGAATATCATGAGATTTACTCACCTCAATATTCCGCTGCGTCTTCACACACAAAACGACATAAGGTACAGAACACACTTCATTAAACACCTAAGGAAATTAAGGTCTCAACTTAGTACCAACGAAAACCAAAAGCGTTTAAAGTTTGAATCATGCACTAGAGCTAAAAACCGAAGGTTAAGCTAATCGAGGTGAAACTTCACACGTGACCACCTAAGGTCTCCGGAACAATTCGAGGGTCAATTTGATAAACCGAAAAGAAGAACCAACGGTTCGATCCTCACGAATTGAAAACCAGACAAGCTGAAGCTACGTTTAACCTAACATGTTAAAATGATTGAACTATGACAAAATAAAGATATCTTCATGCTCGTATCGACGAGTAGAGAATAATGGAGTAAAAAAAAGCTCCAAAAGAGGCTGGACATGTCGCCACATGTCGCCCAATGATTTTTTAAATGAAGAGCATAACAGGATGACCAACTTTTATACTTGGCATTAAGGTCGATTTGGCCTAGACAGAGCTAGATATCTCTTGGAAGCTCGTGGTGGCCGGAATTTCAAATCGAGAATCCGAGCTCCATGGTGTGAATCGAGCTTCAAGACTAGTATAAATGGAAAGAGCAAGAGGAGAGCTACAAAACAAAGTCTAGTTTGAGCCCGAAGGCTGCCAGAATCGGCCTGAACAACAACAGGGAACAGTCGTCATGTTTCGGCCCTTACTGCACCATGCACAGTGAGTTTCGAGGTGAGTGATTGGTCGGGGTAGGTAGAGGAGAGAGAGAGAGAGAAAGGAAGAAAACTACCGTGGTAGCGCTACCGTGCGACGCCGGACGACAGGGATGGGTTCGGGTCAGGTTGGTGGAAAACGAGTCGGATTAGGGTTTTCTACGGAGAGAAATTCTTTTTGGAGTGTAAAATTTTGGTTTTTTTTTTTTTCCAAAATTTTTCAATCTATAAAAAAAATTCCCAAAATAGTAAATATTCCGTTGAACATAATTTTTTCATAAGATCTCGAATTTAGTGTGCCTCCTATCCACGAACTCGTATCGACGTGTTCTACGACTTCGTTGAAAAAAGTTTTCACCAAATCGTAATGAATAAAAAGTCAACATTTAAGATCTCGAAAACATCTTGTTCCGAGCAGTTATCATCCGAAATATTTCTATTTATCAAATAAGAGCAACTGATCCAACAACTTTCTCATATTTTAATTTTTCTTTATTTTAGGAAAAAATGAGCTACTTTTGCTCAACCAGATCTTCTATAACTATCCTTATTTATGGAATAGTGAGGAAAACAAATTTCCCTAAATTTACAGCAATCTCTAAATTTTTAAGGAAAAATTATGGAGATTTTCTAGATTGCTGTAAAATAGAGGAATCTGTTGAAGTTGGAGAAGAAAAATTATAGAAAGCTTTGACTTTTGCTTCTCTAATGTAAAAATTATAGAGAAGCTGTTGGAGTTGCTCTAACATAAGAACAAGGCACAAAAACAAGAATTTGTACAAACTGAACCTTTATTAATTTGAAGAAAAATTATAAGAAATTAATAATGAAAGTTCAAATCATTACATATCTGATCCTAACTATGTTGCGACAGAACATAAAGGACAAATTATAAACTAAAAGAAACACTCTCAAGAATAACAATCACAAACTAGTCACACATGTTGCACCAAACATAGATAATTAACAAGGAACACAAGCCCACTACTCAAATATCAAATCTTTACTAAAGAACATAACTATAAGGAAATTATATAATGCATCACATATTTTCAAAGCAATGAAATATATATATATATATGCTGGAAATCAACAGCTTTTTGAATCTATTGAAACACACCTCAATAACGTACTGACCCTTAGTAGGATTAGTAAACCATTAGTAAGCTGATTTTTTTTCCAGAAACAGATGTACTACAGTTTATAAATTTTTCTACAACTCAACATACATATATAGCTTTTAAGAATGCAAAAGAGTTGATCACAAACAAGAGAGCATAACAAAATTAAGAAATTTTGAAGCTACAAACGAAACCGATAGAGGAAGCTTGGAATTGAACCGATTTGCAGAGGGATTCGAGCTATATCACTGTAATTCTAGTTTTCATTATGTCGGTGGAACCAAGGCTAACTCAGTACCACCAAAATATGAATACATCTGTAGGCCATTTATTTTAAGAACTCTCAAGCCATTTGAACCAATGGCTAATGCTTTGTTTCACATTTCAATCCTGTAAGTATTGTTTTCTAAACAGAATGATTGAAATCATTGAACTCTACCAAACTACGAACAAACAACAATATTCAGAAGATTTACCCTTCAATAACTAGAGTGTGGAACAATAAGCTAATGAACATTACACATACATATTTGTAATCCTTTTAGAACATCCGTCACTGCCAATGCTTCACATATTTGCCAAACGACTTTGTAATTAGGGCTACTATCCCTCAATAGGGTATACTGACTCTCAATAAGAATAGTAAACCATCATGAGGACAAATATAATGTAAGGAAAAAATCATGAGGACAAATATATTGATGATGAGGACAAAACCCAAAAATCAGTAAGGAACCTTGGATAGCAAGCTTAATAAAATTCTTTTGGCACAATATATATTTTCTTTATTAAGCAGCAACAATTAATTCAGGAGAAATAATACAACCTGTAAACAAACCTAAATAAAGGGACTCAAAAGACAGAACTAGCTTTTTTTTTTAGGCAAAGGAAATTTATTAATGAATACGATTGGAATCGTACATAAGGGCATCCAGGAGGAGTTCTGGAGCATTTACAAACCACTCATGATTGATATTGGACTCAAAACCCTGACCAGCAAGTCGATGAGCTACAATATTAGCCTGTCTACGAACAAACCTTAAACTAATACCTGCAGTTGAGTCGAATAAGTCCTTAACTTCAGCAATTAAAGCACTGAGCTGAGAAAGATCAGTCTGCTCACTGGTTATAGCTGCTACTGCAACCTGACAATCACTTTCAATCACTGCACTTGTTACCTGCATGGATTGCAAGAGTTGCACGCCTTGCTTCACAGCCAGCAGCTCGGCATGGAGAGGAGAACTGATATAATCCACTCTGTAAACAAAGGCCGCAACAAACTGTCCTTGCATATTACGAAGCACTCCGCCTGTTCCCCCGTAGGGAACTTGGGGTAAATAGGCTCCATCTACATTCAACTATAAGACATCCCCGACAGGGGGCTCCCATTTGTTACACATCTGTTGTCTGCCATGAGAAGGACCCCCACACAGGTTGGCTTGAAGATATTCCTCATACCAAGCTAACGCATTGGCCACCAGACAAGAGCTAGATTGAGAATAGCTTAATATAGTGCTAAGTGTTAATCATTACGCCAATTACATACAGATAATCTAGGCAACTAATTTCCAGCAAAGCACATTGGCTAAAGCTAGAAAGAACATATTAGATCAGACAATTACACGGATTTTCGACAGCGAACTACAAGCTTTAAGATTTCCTCTTAAAATTTACTCTCTTTGTTTATACTAAGAAATTACATAACACCTCAAATCAACTATTTATAAAATGAATAAGCTAATGCATCGAGTAGTTCGGCTAGAAACTTTATTAAACAAAATCTAGTAAAACCAGTCAAATGGTTGCAACAAATGGCCCTTAAGAGTAAAAGTACCACAGATCATACAACCAATAGTAATTTAAGAAAAAACAAAAAAAAACTGACCCACCCTCAGTAGGATTAGTTCCATATACGCATCACTAAGGCAAAAAATACACTCGGTGCTTCAATTTTCACTAAATAAATAGATGATAAACGTAATCCAAAACTAGAATATGATAACAAATTACAAGGATTAGTATACGAGCTAAAATAAACAACCGAGATTTGAAACCCTAACTTTCTACAGATCTCAGAGCAAAAGAGATACAGAACTAACCACTCCAGTGGGACTGTAGGTAGTGATGGTGAACTTGTGGTCGCTCTGGTAATCCTTATACAAGAGATCTACAAAATTCAACAAAAAAAAAAACACAAAAATCATTGACTATACCTACTGACCCTCAGTAACTAGAAATTTCTTAAGCTACCGATCTTCAAGACCTAGTGTCACTGGAGCCTTGCTTTGTTGCTTCACTATTGAAGCCTTAAGCCTTGCTTTGTTGCTTTGCAGCCGGAGCCTCACTTTGTTGCTTCGCCGTCGGGATTGAACCCTAGCTTCCTTGTGATTGAAGTTGAAATGAGGGAGAACTAAAATGAATTGGGTTGCATCAGCTTCAATGACATTTGACGTAATTTGTTTAAAATTATATTGCCCTTTCAGTCACTGAGTTTTAGAGTGGTTGACGGCCCGTTAATGTTAATAGACCGCATGGGCTAAGTGATTTAGGTCTTGCGCATGGTAAAAAATCAGGGACTATTGTAGTTAATGGTGTCTAGCTCACTTAAACATTTTTTTTCTATCAATACATGAACTTTTTCTCCAAGGAGTTGCTCGTGATCGATTTCACGATATATATTTTTATTTTTCCTTATGCTATATAAGTGTTTCAATCTCGATATTTATTATCTAATAAAGAAAAACTTTTGTGCAAAATAAAAAAAAAACGATAAATTTCGTTAATGGATTTGCTCTTATAATAATTTTCGTAGTATACCTTAGGATCGTTACGCCAAAGGTCCGAAAGGAAAATTTGTAGGTGTTTAATAGTTTAAATCTGAGTTTAAATCTGTGTGGCAAAAAAAGAGTCCTTAGATTTCTGTTGTGGAGAAGAAGGGAAAAGATGTAGCCCACAATACAATAGCAGCAGCCAGAGCCACAATCTGACACAGGAAATTTAACGCGGGGTCCATCATATCCATGGACTGTGGAGAGTGCCACATGTGCCAAACTGAGAAAGCACCAACAGATAATAAAACCATTTATGTCTCTCCAGTTTTTCAACACTGCGATTTTGCACTTGAATTCCACTGCAATGGAAGCTTGCTCCTTGCAGTCACCAACTGTAACCACCATACCCTCCTCTTTATCCCATAATGGGTTTAAAGAACAGCCTTTTCTACGTGGTCAGGTCCTCAAGATTTCCAATTCAAAGAGGCACCCACATGTCAGGAAGCTAGGATTTCTTCATATCAAAGCTCAAGCCTCAGGTATGTAATTACTATTTTCAGTGTTTTCTGGAAATGGGTCTGTTTTTCCTGGACACATGAATTAATTGTTGGTTTGGTATGGTTTGATTTCATATTACGATGCTTAAATTTGCTATATTATGATTCCTCTCCTTTCTGGAATTTCAAATTATTGTGGTTTTATCTGTATCTTCTATTTGCAAAAATGAGCAATGATATGATCCCATCTTCAAAATGCAGTAGACTTTTACTGTTTAAGCTGCATCATGTTTCTAAGTTCTCCAGAAAGAATATAGAGGCAGTGAAGATTGAAGTAATGTATGTTTGAAAAGTTGGCTATCTGCTTGCATTAGTGGTAAAAAGGAACTTTTACATAAAGAAAACTTTTTGAAGTAAAATTTGTAAGGTAACATGAAATCCTTGGAAGCTGTAAGTATATTTATAAGTAGTACAGGGTTCCAAATAAGAGCCGGGGTCATTTGCATTCTTGGAGATTTTTTCAAAAGGACTCTGGTAGTTTAATGATGTAGAAACTCTACCCCGTGATACTTATAGTCAATTTCAACTTTGAGAGATATATCTCTAAAACTTTATACCACAAATGCAGCAAATAAACGAGCTTATGGCAGCTCTTGTACTATCAAACTGGTTATTGTAATCAAGCACTAGCTTCCCTTATAGGATGTGAGACATAGGTACCTATTTACCCTCTGTTAGTAAATATACTACATCTTGCATGACATGACTACATTATGGTGAGGAAGAATAAAGCACAAGGCAGTGACTTATGCTTCCTACTTCATGCGTGACACTATTTCCTTTCTTATGTGGGAAATTGGTAAATGATAAGCACTGTACTTCTTTCACCACCAATATGTAACCTAGTCTTATCGCTTTTACTAGGCACAACGAATTCCAGCTCAGAGATAGTTGAGGAGGTTATGGGAAGAGTAGGTATGAAAGATGAGAATGTGGTATTTGTCGCTGGTGCTACTGGTAAAGTTGGTTCACGAGCAGTAAGGTTTATGTGTACTTCTAACTCTATGTTTACTTGAAAATATCGTTCAACTGGTATATTAGAGTTGCTAAGCATTCATTGTCATATTCAGGGAGCTTTTGAAACTTGGGTTTCAAGTCAGAGCTGGTGTCAGGAGTGCTCAGAGAGCAGCCACCCTTGTAGAAGTACAACAGTTATTATGACATTAATTTTCCACCACTTTTCATTAAATCAGAGTTATGCTAAGTAAATAACTCTTCTGCAGAGTGTTAAGCAAATGAAGCTTGATGTTGAAAGTGCAAGCCAAGGAAGCCAACGTAAGATTAAAGCTTTACAACTATTAATTTCTTCTTGCATTTGACTTCTGTAAACTGTCAAGGCAAAAGGAGGAAAAAGTGAAAACTGAAAGCAATATAGGTTTTGAAAAAGAGAATTTAGCTTTTATATCTATGATTTTTCTAGGAAATAACAAGTATATTTGGTCATTAGCCCAGCTGTAGAAAAGCTTGAAATTGTGGAGTGCGACTTAGAGAAACAAGATCAGATTGGACCAGCATTGGGAACTGCATCAGTAGTCTTGTGCTGTATTGGTGCAAGCGAGAAGGAGATTTTTGATATCACTGGACCATATCGGATTGACTATCTGGCTACAAAAAATCTTATTGAGGCAGGTAAGCAAGTCAATCAACTGGTAGCCTGTAATTATCACTTTGCATGTTGTAAAGTATTTAGGGATTGGCACATACCATGCTTGACTGGACCATATGTGATAAGTGTAAATATATAAAGCTTAGCTCTAATCATTGCCTTGCATGATGTAGTTATCCAATTAAAGGAAAAATGAAAGCATATATGCTTGCTGTGCGCTATTTCAGACCCCCTTTCTGCATAGATTTGTTGATAATTTCAACTCTCCTTAAAATATGTCAGTTAAACTGTGCTGAAACGATTTTAGGTGGTATTGTGTATTCTTAGCCTCCAGTCCTGAATCACTCATTCTCTTTGCCTGGAACATGTAATAGGAATGCAGTTCCCCAGTATGACCTAAAAAGAGCTTAATGTGTGTTTTTCTGGTTAAGTTGATATGTTTTCTTTTTGATGTAATAATAAACGGGAAGGTGGAATAGAGTTTAGTGCACTGGGGTGGTAACTGATATTCCTTTTGAGAATACATGTACTTTATCTTTGTTTTTGACTTAACCAGTGGTTTAATTTTAAACAAAACATATGAAGAAGCTTGACTATTCAGTTATCAATGTGCAGCAACTGTTGCAAAAGTTAACCACTTCATATTGCTCACATCTCTGGGAACAAACAAAATTGGATTTCCCGCGGCTATTCTGAAGTAAGTTTTCAAGTCTTTATCCTTTCTTATGCTTAGTGAACATTTGAGACGTGTCATTTATAGATCACCTATGAACTTGAGATATTTGGGGTACTTCTTTACCTGACTTAGTTTTCTCCCTTTTCACAGTTTATTTTGGGGCGTCCTGATTTGGAAAAGAAAGGCTGAAGAGGCACTGATAGCCAGTGGACTTCCCTACACTGTGAGTGTTTAAGTAAATAAATTCAGAGGTTATAGGTGCTTTCAGTACTTAAGTTTTGTGTTCTCAGATAGTGAGACCCGGTGGAATGGAACGGCCCACTGATGCTTACAAGGAAACTCATAATATTACTCTCTCAACGGAGGATACTTTATTCGGTGGTCAAGTGTCGAACCTGCAGGTACTTTTGTGTGAAGTTTACTCAAGTGCAGTGATGTTTCTGTCTTCAGTGTTAACCTCTTAAACATGCTTTCAGAACCACAGCATTCTCACAATGCAAAAAATCCTGAAGAGTATTTCTGTTTTTGAGATTCAAAATCCTGCTTCTTTTCTTGTCTTTTGTCATCTCCACGCCTTTTCTTCTAACAAAAAGAAAATTACTTGCAATTCTCTATTTTGCCTTTTGTGAAGTTTCTTACTGCTGTGTGTTTCTGTATAAAAAGGGCATGTTGAATTGTGTCTGTGTTTTACTGTTATGGTTGCACTTTTTTTTATTGGACAATGCTTAACGCAGAGCATTTTGTTTTACCCCATTGTCATATCACTGGTAATAAATCAAATCTTGCATTGAGCCTGTTATTCTTCTCTTTTTTCAAAAATGAAAATCTTGACAAGCTATTCATGCATGATGTTATGGAAAAGAAAATGATAATAAACATCAATGGAACAGTCCAAATAAAATATCAAATGTTCTTATGCACCCAGGCTATTTTTCCAGAAGCATTGGTTTCCTTCATAGTGACACACTGACCCCCATTGTTTTCATGCAAAAATGTAGTTTTCTCTGGAAGTTTAAGGTCATATTTTAAATAGTTTTCATGTACGTAAAATGTAGAATTGGTTTTACTCATATCAGTCATATGACACATTCTATTTCCATCTTTTTAAACCTTCTCTCCTTTTATTCTCTGATTTAGTTTCAAACTATAGATAGAGAAGAATGTCTGCAATATGGTTTAAGAAACCTGAAATTCATCAATCAACATTAAAAAATAAGCTTTTATCAATTGATACAGGTAGCAGAGCTCATGGCATGCATGGCCAAAAATCCTGGCCTTTCTTACTTCAAAGTTGTTGAAGTAGTTGCAGAAACAACTGTTCCATTGACTCCTCTGGAGGAACTTCTGGCAAAGATACCATCTCAACGCGCTGACATATACTCACCAAAGGTATGTTGTTCCTTTCATTTGTTGACATTTACTGATTAAAGAGATAGTTGGTCCTTTTTTGCCTATAAATGCAAAAACTGTTCAAGAAAATTTGATCTGAACCTTGAAGTTCTGAAGTGGGCCCTGGACTCCTGGAGTGTCCTTACTACACTGCTATGAGATCTGTTTAAATCAGACTTGTAGAACAGTAAAATGGAACTCACTGTCCTGGCAATAAAAGAAGTAGAACTTTGCAACTTTCCTTTTCATGAAGCTTTTCAGATGAATTCTTTGACAAGAGAGTGGTGGGGGGTTCTTATGGAATGCATTTTTTCCGGTTGACTTACGGAATGAATTGATTGTCTCTTTGGGGCCTTATCAGCTAAGAAAATAATTAGTTTTCTACATGAGGCAGTGCATCTGGATGGATAGGTGGGTCTGTGTGGTTCGCAATCCTCTAGCCGATGGCTGGAAGGAAGGGATTTTTTTGTGTCATCAGAAAATAATAGCACCAAAGCAAATTGCTAGGAGATCCGGAGCCAAATTAAAGTTCTTTTTGGTGTCATTAGGAATTTGGTGGTAGTGCTGCTGCTGCTGCTTCTGATCCAGAACCTTCTAAGATTGCCACATCTGAGAAACCAAGCACTCCCATTGAGAAAGAACCGGCAAAAGAAGAAGTGCTGGTAAAACAGCCATCATCTCCTTATATTGCGTAAGCCAACTTATATTACAGTGCCATTTGTAAGTTGGAATATCGATTAATTATTTAATGAAAACCTAATTTTGTTTTCCCAAATATATGGAAGCTATGAAGATTTAAAGCCACCAACATCTCCTACTCCAACACCAAGTGGTCCCAAACAAATTCCTCCAGATGCCTCTGCATCGGTAGAAGTTACCTCAACACCAGTAGAAGTTGCATCACAACCAAGTGGAGGTAATGATGTGATAGCGGCTATCACAAGCATTGTTTCTGAAAAGGTGTCTCCTCAGAAATCAACTCATAGCCATTCACCCTACCATGTGTAAGTTTTTCCTGATGGTTTATGACTTTATTCTTTGTTACCAACTTTCTGAGCAAGTGTGGTTTGCTTCTTGTTATTTTTTACCTGTGCTCTTAGAGAGATAATACGTGTATTCTTCTTTCATCTTTGATTATGGCATGCTTTCAGATATGACAACTTCAAGCCCCCTTCATCACCATCTCCTAGTCCTCCAACCACATCACTCCTTTCAACACCCGCTGCAGATAATGGATCTCAACCGGGTACCTTGTCGGTCAAAAGCACAGTGAAAATTCCAACAGAAAATATGCAAACTGACACAGACCAACATACCGAACCAAAGCCAAAACCACAATCGCCTTTCACTATGTAAGTGTCTTCCTTGTTGCATATTTTAGCTGCTCTTGAGATTTCCTAAGATCCATTTTTATTACATATGGAAGTAAATATTTTTCTTTTACCATGCCTCAAAAGGCATTTGTTTTTCAGTACTGACTAGAGTTAATCTTCCAAATAGATACATTAGGACCATTGTTGTTTCTATGACAACTTAATGAACCTCAGGACCTATAAATGAACAGGTATGAGGACTTAAAGCCTCCAGCATCGCCAATACCATCCCCAAAGAAATTCTAGACGATTCGCTGCCCCATCAATTTTTTACAAGGTATGATCCCAGTTTCTCCGTAGTTTTCATATCTGAAGGAAAATGGAGGATTTATATTTACTTTAGGCTAACCCTCTGTGTAGAAATAACAATAACTACTTGATTGTAACAGAACCATATATAGGTGCAAGTAAATCTGAACTTTGCATCCAGGGTTGGCAAAGTTTTCATACTCATGAAGAGGAAGCAGCTGAGATTGCGGGAGTCTTATTCTTGGAAATTATAATGTAAACAATGTATATGTAACTGTGTGAATATGTACCTCAAGATTATGCAAACTCCAGTGACGTAATTTCCTTGAATAAATGATAATTTTATGTCAGATGTTTCAAAATTTTGAGATTGTTGGATGACAATGCCTTATATCATTAACACAACTACCGAATGAATATCATCTGCAAGTACCTGAACTTCACATTATATAAGGGTCCAAACACATTCTGAAAGTGAAACTCTCACCCGTCTCTTGCTTATCGCCCTACCTTAAAGAAGCAACATGAGTCACTGATTTCGGATAGGAACCAAGTAGATATCAATGGTTTCATTGCGTGCAATTTTTTGTAGACCCCAGGATGTTATATATTTTTGTTCATTGCTGGGGCCTTTTGATTAAGGCCTCGTTTGATTCGTGGAAAGTAAGTATCGGGAAACAAAAATTGTTCATTTCTTGCAGTTTGGGATGTAAAAAGAAAGGAAATGTTTTCCTGAAGCAAAGGAAAATCAGAGAGAAAATGGTTTCTTCCATATTTCAAAAGAATCACTTTTCCTCATTCTTTCCTTGTATTTATTACTCACAACACATTATTTTATTGCATTAAGTATAAACTTTATAACAACTTTCCGGATAACTTTCTTTATGTTACCAAACATCAGAATGTAAAAGTTGCTTGAAAATTTCATTTCTCTTCCTATAAGAAAAACAAAATATTTACTTTCCTTTTCGCAAACGAAACAATGCCTAAAAGTTTTCAGTTAGGAATATCATATATGCATATATCATTATATCGAATATTATACATCCGTACCTCTTACATCCTAAGTTTTCATTATCTTTAAAAAATAAAATAAAAGTACAATAAAGTTCATCATATGCTGATTTTTCCAAGAATCAAAGGCAAATCAACCTCATCACACCACTCCACACACCTCGTCTCACAATAACTAGTATCGACCTCATTAGGCCAATAACTCAACCAAACCTTCCCTCCTATTCTCCACTTCAACACACTCCCTTCCATCTCCCTACTCAATCTCCATCCAACTCCATCCCCATACTCATCTCCACCCAACACCAAACTCCCCGTTTTCGTAAACGCCCTATTCGCACCTTCATATCGTCTCCGTAAACCGTTATTGTTCTCGCTTCTGCCACCAATAGACTGATTGCTCGTGGCCACTTCATGACCGGTCACGTTATCACATAACACTGCATCAAACACAGCAGCATTTCCCTCCGCATCCTGATCCCACCTCCAGTTCTTCTTCCTCGTCCTCGTCGACATTCTCATCGTAGCTTTCACTCTTGAATTCTTTGACTTGCCGAAACTACTCTTCATAATCTTTTGCATTTTCACTTCTTTCTCCCCGTTATCTGTGGATCGACCCAAACTCAACCCATGCACGTAGTTCGCTCCAACTTCAGGACCAACCCAAATCCGGATTCTCGACGGAAAATACCTCTCCTCGGCATAGTCCACGTCATCGTTTTTGTTGAATCCAAGACTCGCCACGTGGAAGCGCAGGTTGTCGACACGTGCAGTCACTTGAATATACCCGTCGTAGAATCCAACTGAATATTCCACCTGAACAACTGCCTCGAGCTGCTGGTGAGCCAGTGCGTACTTCAGCACCGAGTCCTTGGCTGTTTCCATAATCGGAAACTGAGTCGTCTTAACGTTGGCCGAGCGCGTGGTTCTCATCCCAAGCACCGGCGAGTAGCCCTTCAGCACCCAAAACCCGCAAGCCTCGTTCGCGTAAGAGAATCCTAGGTTTTGCTGAGGTGGCGCCGTCAAAGCTGTTAGCGTCTGTAAACCTACGCCCACCTGCCTTAACATGCACCATTTTGCTAACATGTAGCCGAGGGTGCGCATGAAGCACAGCTCCGCGTCCACTCCGACTGTGATCAAGAACGTTCGAAGAGCCGGCGCGTGCTTAGACATCAAACCTTCAAGGTTGGGAGCCAGCAAGGACTTGAAGTAGAGAGAGCCGACTTCACTCGGCGCGTCACAAGCGCAGAGCCAGAAGAGGCGCGTAATGAAAACCAGGTCGAAGAAGGTGGAGAAGGACTCGGGAGAGTGGGAGTCCATGACCCACGAAACCGGGTCGGGTTTGAGGGCTTTTAGCTGTGAACGCGGGCATGTGCTATCGTGCGCCGTCGGCGAACGGGATATGATCTCCTGGAGAAGCTGGAGTAACAGAGGGAGGAACGGCTTGTCTGAAGACAAAGAACACGTGTCAGAAACCCAGAGGGTTTTCTTGGACAGGTTCTGAAAGCCATGCAAGCAAACCGAGAAGGTGACTAGAGTGTCAATGTTGGAGCCTGAACTTCTCTCAGCCCTGAGTTGGATGGACCGAGTTGCGGAGTCGCCTTGACTCGGTCCCGAGCTAGCCAGCTCGAAAACGAGTGAGGGGTCCGACTCGGTCCATTGGGACAAGTTGGGTAGCTCGCAAATCCATGACCAAATATCAAGCATGGTGTTTTCTATTGGGGTTTAGGAGATGAGAAATTTTGTGGAGAGGTTGTTGTGGTGAGACTAGGGGTTTTAAAGAGGGAATGAGTGATGATGGGATTGCCACAAACACCATGGATATAACAGAAACCACGTATGAGAGAGGAGGGGTTGTGGTTCTTGAATCCAACGGGTGGTTCTGAGGGTTTTGGACTGAATGCATTAAATTGGGGACAGATTAACTTCGCTTTCGTTTCTCTTGTGTGTTCTTGGTTTGATCATTCGGATTGAAAATTGTTTGCATGCTACAGTCAATGTGACTATTAGCTGGGGACGTGATCTTAGATGCAGTTTGGGGTCTGGCGGCTTACACGTGGAGATTCGTTTCTGGGACAAACATGTCCAGATATGAATCGCAGAAAAAGACAACTCAAACGAAGACAAATGTTGAATTTATACATAGAAAATTGTCATCATTTACTGTGATTCTCAGTATCATTTTTCCATTATCTTTTGAGTCACAAGAATTTTCAGTTTGCTTTAAGGGATTGTTTGTATAAGGATTTTACTGTATGGAAGTTCATTTTCAAGACCTCAACGTACATATGAGCTAGATACTGCTTTGTTCGATCGCCAGCTAGCTCTGCTTAACGGTTGGCAGTTCTAGTTCCATCTATCTTGTTTTGTCCTAAACGTTTTTCCTCCTAGTTCTTGGATATGAATTTAGGACTATCTACATACACCGATAAACACAATTACATATCTACGACTTCAAAGTTAATGTAGATCGTGAAAGAAAGAGAAACCAATAGGCTGAAGTAGTGATTTCATTGATACAGAAACGTATCCTTTATACAAGAGTGATTACAATTGGTTCCTACAAGTCAGGAACCTGTTTACAACCTAAGTTACATAGAGGGAAAGCTACAGCTATTGTACAGCTCACATATAGAATAATATGCTTTAATATAGAAGATATGACAGATTAGTTAATTTCCTTACACTCCCCCTCAAGTTGGAGAGTGGATGTCTTGCACTCCCAACTTGAGAATCATAGCAACAAAGATATCTTTCCCCAAAGGTTTAGAAAGAACATCAGCAAGCTAATAGGCTGAATTCACATACCTCATGGCCACATAACCATCTAGAATTTTGTCTCTAATGTAGTGGCAATCCATCTCGATATGCCTAGTTCGCTCATGAAATACGGGGTTGGCCGCAATGTGTAGTGCAGCCTTGTTATCACAAAACAACAGGGCTGGTTCACGAAGAGATAGACCCAGATCTCTAAGCAGATAATGTAACCAAGTCAACTCGCAAAATGTTCTTGTCATAGCACGATATTCCACCTCTACTGAAGACAAAGATACTGTCTTTTGACGTTTTGACCTCCAAGAAATTAAAGAAGGTCCAAGAAAGACAAAGTATCCAATGGTAGACCTTCTAGTGACAGGACACCCCGCCCAATCAGATTCACAATAAGCCCTCAGCTTCAGATCATTAATGGAAGAGAAGAACAGACCTTGTCCAGGAGCGCTTTTTAGATAACGTATCACTCTTAATACTGACTCCCAATGCATTTTTCTGGGTTGGTTCATGAATCTGCTAAGGACTTGGACTACATAAGTAATGTCAGGGCGTGAAACAGTGAGATATATAAGCCTGCCAATTAACTTTTTGTACTTTCCGGGGTCTTTGAGCAAATCACTATGATCAGACAATTTTAAACCTTTTTGCATGGGAGTATCTACAGGTGTAGCTCCTAGTAACCCTGCGTCTTCAATAATCTCTAGAGCATACTTACGTTGACATATAAAAATCCCATGTTTGGAAGTCGAAACTTCAATGCCAAGAACATACTTTAAGTCTCCAAGATCTTTGAGACGAAATTGACTATGTAAGAAAGTTTTAAGTGCAGCAATAGTCTCCAAATCATTCATGATAATCAATATGTCATCAACGTAAATTAAAAGCACAGTAAATGAATTCCCATGCTTTCTAGTGAACAATGAATAATCAGATTTAGATTGGACTTAACCGGCTGACCATATAGCATCATAAAATTTCTCAAACCACTGCCGTGAAGCCTGCTTTAAACCATATAAGGACTTGTCCAATCGGCATACCAGATTCTCCTCCCCCTGTCGCCGAAGACCTGGCAGAGGAGACATGTAAATTTCCTCCATCAAATCACCATTGAGGAACTCATTGTTCACATCGAATTGATGTAATGTCCAACCACGAGCTGCAGCCAAAGCCAACAAACATCGAACAGTAATGATTTTGGCAGTAGGGGAAAAAGTTTCTTAATAATCGACCCCTTCTAACTGAGTAAAACCCTTAGCAACCAGGCGGGCTTTATATTGGTCAATGGAACCATCTGCTCTATGTTTCACCTTATAAACCCAATGACAGCCAATAGGACCTTACCGGCTGGAAAGGGAGTCAATGTCCAAGTTCGGTTGGCTTGAAGAGCCTGTAATTCGGAAACCATAGCAGCTTGCCATTCAGGATGAACGGCAGCCTCAGAATAGGTGTGGGGCTCGGTAACCTAGCTGAGTTTGGCAGTGAAAGCGCTGTGCTGCGGCAGATACCGATGATAAGAAACATAACTAGCCAATGGGTAGAGGGTACCTTTGGTCAAACCAGGCAGCAAATAGGGTAATTATGTGTTAGCGGATTGTCATGTTGCACGTGAGCTTTTGCATATGTTTCTTTACAACTTACATGCCCTTTAACCCCTATGTTTGTGTTCAAAGAATGGATGTTAGAATGTGCTTCAAGGCTCTCTCTCTATAACAATTTGAAACTTTTATGATGTTTCTTTGGGCCCTCTAGAAGAATCTTAATCCAGCTTTGTCGGAGAACAAACCAAAGTTGCCTTCAGATATTGCTATTACAACTTTGGGCTGGTTTGAAGAATATAAGTTGGTTCACTCCTCACTGGTACCTTCTGCTAGAGTGGCACAGCACTGGTCACTTCATGAAGCTGGTTTTTTGAAGTGCAACGTGGATGGGAGTTACAACTATGGCAATTACAGAGGTGGATGTGTTGAAAGTTTGGGAAAATTCTAAAGCATTGGGTTGTTTGCCAGGAGGCCATTTTTTTATATATAATATTTTAGACCATTAGATTAATAATGGACTAAATTCAGTTTAGTCCCTCAAACTTTAGGGCTAAAATCACTTTGGTCCCTGACTTTTTTTTTAATCACGATGGTCCGTGCACTTCCAAATTGCATCAGCCAGGTCCAAAATTTGATTTTGACTCGAAATGTGACGTCAGGTCCAAAACTGAGGGTCCATTTTCCAAACTCTGACCCTCAGTTTGGACAAAAAGTCCAAACTACCCCTACTTCTTCAGAATTTGTTTTTCTTTTTCTTTCTTCCTCTTCTAGTTTTCTATTCCCTTTCTTCCTCGACTATGATTCCAGACCTCAGAAACTTACACCGGGGAGTTTTTCGATTCCATCAATTCCAGGCCACATCCTTTTCGTTTTCTTCCCTTTCTTTCGGCTCTCTTCCTACTTCGAGCACGGAAGAAACAATAGATGGCTTGAGACAAAAGAGAGACGATTAAAATTGCAATCTCGGTGGGGTTGGACAATGAGGAGGATGAAACACCTGTGGATCTCCAAGGAGGTGGTCCGTCGAGAGATGCTGGCCAGCCATCGCAGCATATTTCAACCCCGACGAAGCTGACAATGCTCAAGTCTGGAGTTTCGATGGAGGCGGTGGCGCGGCTTAGATCAAAGGTTTGGAGGGATTTTTCGATGCAGATCGATGCTAGTAAGAGGCTGGGATGCTAGTTTGTCAGCAGATCAGGGTTGGTTTTGAAGGCCACGACAGGGCAGTTTCCCCGGACCAAGACGACAATATGGTTGTGTGCCGGAGAAAAGACCGCCCTATCTAAGAAGGGCGAGACCGCCCTATCTGAGAAGAAGGAGAAGGCAGTGGTGCAGCGTTAGGAAGGCGGAGGAGAAGAAGGAGAAGACGGCGTCCATGTGAAGCTTGATTCTTGTGGGCATTCATAGGATGATCTGACTGGGTTTCAGAAAATATTTGAGCTTTGTGGAGAAGCACAGGTTTCGATCCAATCTGTTTTTGATGAACATGATTCTAAATTTGTATGCATTATGTTGGGAAATTAGGGATCCACGGTTGATGTTTGATAAAATGTCGCAGAGGGATGTTGTCATGTGGAACACAATGATGACTCTGTTGATGAAGAGAGGTGATATAGAGGAAGCTTATGATTTGATTTCAGGGATGCCGGATAGAAGTGTGAGGTCATGGACGCTGATGATTTCGGGGTTTTGTTAGTGCGGTAAGCCTAAGGAGGAGGTTCGTGAGTTTTTAGAGACGGAGGAGGCTGGTGTGAAGGCAAATGAGGTGACTGTAGTAGCAGTTCTTGCGGCTTGTGCTTATTTGGATCGAAGAGGAAGATGACGATGGGAGAATGAGATTATGTAAGTGCAATGACGACGGCGCAGGAATTGACGTCGTTGTCCAGGATGTCGTCAACGGCGTTGAGATCGTGCAGAGAGCTGACAATGAAGGAATTGGGCGGCGGAAGAGCTGCACCAGAACCCTATTCCCCATTTCAAATTATCCCCTACTTCTTCTCTCTTCTAGGGATGAAGATGGTGGTATCGACGTTGGAGTTCGTATGCGGTGGAGGAGGGTGTGCGTTGGATCAATTTGGCTTTTAGGCTTGGGATGTCTGAGAGAGAGGTAAAGTTAGAAGAGAGAAAAAAATACAGAGAAAAAAGAAAGAAAATTAGAAATTAGAATAAATTTTGGTAAAAAAAAAATTATATTAAATTGGAGATGTCTATTTTGCCCTTCGTGGGAGTTTAAAATCTGAAAAGTGGGACCCCATGTCAGTTCCACCTCAGCGTATGATGTCACATTTAGAGTCAAAATCAAATTTTTACCAGGCTGGTGCAATTTGGAAGTACAGGGACCATCGTGATTAAAAAAAAAGTCAGAGACCAAAGTGATTTTAGCCCTAAAGTTCGAGGGACTAAACTGAATTTAGTCCATTAATAATATATCTAATGGTTATATATATATATATATATATATATATATATATATGTGTAACTGGTTTAACCCTTAACAAATAATTAATGATTAACTAATAAATATTTGTGATTGTCCTCTTGAATTAGTTGATCATGTGTTAGTGGACTGTCATGTTGCACGTGAGCTTTTGGGGTCTGTTTCTTTACAACTTACAAGCCCTTTAACTCTTATATTTGTGTTCAAAGAATAGATATTAGAATGTGCTTCAAGGCTCTCTGTAATAATTTGAAACATCATATACTTTAATGATGTTTCCTTGGGCCCTCTAGTTTTATGATGTTTCTTTGGGCCCTTTGGAAGAATTTTAATCCAGCTTTGTCGGAGAACAAACCAAAGTTGCCTTCAGATATTACTATTAATTACAACTTTCGATTGATTTGAAGAATACAAGCTGGCTCACGTCTCACAGGTACCTTCTACTAGAGTGGCATAGCACTAGTTTCTTTTTTAAGCTGGTTTTTTGAAGTGCAACGTGGATGGGAGTAACAACTATGGCAATTACAGAGGTGGATGTGTTGAAAGTTTGGATCTCTTTCCCGCCAAGGCAAAATGGAAAATTCTAAAGTACTGGGCTGTTTGCCTGGCAACCATTTCTTTTTTAATATTTTAGATCATTAGATTAATAATATATCTAATGGTTATATATGTTTAAAATGTGTGTAACCGGTTAAACCCTTAACAAATAATTAGTGATTAACTAAGAAATCTTTGTGATTGTCCTCTTGAATCAATTGATCTTGTGTTAGCGGATTGTCATGTTGCACGTGAGCATTTGGGGTCCATTTCTTTACAACTTACAAGCCCTTTAACTCCTACATTTGTGTTCAAAGAATGGATGTTAGAATGTGCTTCAAGGCTCTCTCTATAACAGTTTGAAACATCATAAACTTTTATGACGTTTCTTTGGGTCCTCTAAAAGAATCTTAATGCAGCTTTGTTGGAGAACAAACCAAAGTTGCCTTCAGATGTCGCTATTACAACTTTGGGTTGATTTGAAGAACATAAGCTGGTTCACGCTTCACAGGTAGCTTCTGCTAGAGTGGTACAACATTGGTCTCTTCCTAAAGCTAGTTTTTTGAAGTGCAACGTGGCTAGGGGTTACAACTATGGCAATTACGGAGGTGAATGTCTTGAAAGTTTGGATCCCTTTCCCACCAAAGTGAAATGGAAAATTCTAAAGTACTGGGGTGTTTGCCATGCAACCATTGTTTTAAATATTTTTAACCATTAGATTAATAATATATCCAATGGTTCGCTAATTATGTAGAATTTGCAATAGAATTTCTGTTACAATGAGACCCACAGGGCCACTTTAGATTTTAGAGTAAAATATGGGACCGTACTTCTCATCATAGAATTATTTCGGCCAAGTCTGTATACTGTCCTCTTCGGGTTAGCTATAATGGCGCTTCTAATATATTAGTATTGGTTTTTTTTTTAAAAAGAGTATTGGTTTTTGAGAGAGAAATTTTTTTAGTCTTTTAGAAATAAATCTAATATCGAAAATTTGATATAAGAAGAACTCTAGCAGAACCCTAGGGTTTTGAGCAGTGTGTGGCGGCAGCAGAGGAAAACTTCTGGTTGCCGTTTGGTCATTTAGACCGACGAGGTGCCTCGTTGTGGCTGGGGAACTTTGGGCATCGTGCTTCAAAGGGATTGGTGGTGCCTGAAGATTGAATCGTCTCCGATTTGAGGGCAAACTAGATCGGCTTCGGCTGGGCAGTGTGGTGCGTCTCGGCGTCCGGTATCGAGGAAGCAGATTGTAGTGGGTCGGGGAGGCAGAGATTGCTTCTTCCTGGTGCTTGATCGATCGACAGCTTGCAGTAGCTTGAGGTCGGTTTCTCCCGATCTGTAAGTGCGCGGTAGTGAGATCTGGTTGTTTAGAAACCTTTCCGGCCGGCTCTCAGTGCAGGCTCATCTCTCTTGATCCGGAGGATTGTTGACCGAGTAGCAGAAAGGCAACAGGTCCTGATGTTGTCGCACTGCTGGAATGGTCGGCCACCAGAGCTGTGGTTGAAGGCCTTGCCGTCGGGGAGTATAACGGCGGCGGAGTTGAAGGAGCAACATGAGGATTCTCTTCTGTTGGCTTGGGATTGGGCCTGGGCTCATTCTTGGGCTGATGGGCCTGTTTGATTTTCTTTCTGCTAGACAAGACTGGACTTGGGCCTACGGGCTCGGGCTCAGGTCAAGGCAATTGGGGCCCTAATGTATTAGGGTTTGAGCCTGTGTGAGATTGGATTAACTTCTATGAGTCTTCTATGACGTTTCTAGTATCTTGCTTGTACCACAATTGCGTGATTGACAAGTGAGGGCTAGTTGAATGATTTCTTTCCGTAGGAAGCGAGGTTTTTTCATTCTTGTATAGACTCGCTTAAATGTGAGCGACCCACTGATCTTTAAATGTTTGCTTTAGCTTAGGTAGGTTACTCCGGATTTTTCTTGCCGGATTTCTTATGTAAGTTTTGGTAGACTTCAGCTTATTTGCTGTTGATCTAATGAATTCAACTTCTATTTAAAAAAAAAAAAAATCTAATATCGAAAACGACAGAGGGAGGGAGGGAGAGAGAGAGAGAGAGCGAGAGAGAGAGGATTGTGTGCATTTTTAGCGGAAAAATAGTGAGAAAATAAAAAAATTTGACTTCAAGAGTAATAGAACAGGTGTGGATTGCAATTACGATTTCAGGGTTTTAGGCTTTTAGCAAACAGCGAAGCAGAGACGAAGAAGTAAAACCCAGAATGGGTACAACAAAAGACCCGAACGGAGCTCAGAAAAGTCGCGCTGGCCCGACCACTACTCTGGCTTACCTCGATCCTCAATACTGGTATACATGATTTTCTCTCTTCCCATATCCATAGTTCCATACCCATGTTTCTTCGATATCTCCAGTAATCCCTTGCTCTTGTTGTTTCAGGGATGAGCGCTTCACTACTGAGGAACATTACGAGTGGCTCAAGGACTATTCTCACTTTCGGCACCTCATTCAATCCCATCTCAATCCCAATTCTTCTGTAAGCATCAGTACTTTCTACTCTATCATCTATCTTCATTTCAAATTTTTAATGTAATTCTCACAGAGCAGCATGTAGTTACAGGGCAGTTTTTTTATTCTGGGTTTCTTCAATCATATACAATATTTGTTTTCTAGCTTACTAACTGGAAATTAATCTTAGTATCGGGTGTAATTATCGGTTAAATGAGTGTATAAATACTTAAACTGGTTAAATTAAAGCCATCCGTATGAATCATAATGATTACAACACCATGTGATCGTTCCGAGTTTCTATTATACAAATCTTGTATGGAAATTTTTCTGCTGTATCTGCTATTGTCGGTGTTTTTTTGTTTTGAATTGCGTTTACCGATACTGCATTCTGTTAAACTTGTCGAATGGTTGGATAAGGCTGTGGTGATAAGATGGCTGTTATAATGCAGATCTTGGAGCTGGGTTGTGGAAATTCACAGTTGTGTGAGGAATTATATAAAGATGGGTTTACTGAAATAACATGCATTGATCTATCTGCTGTTGCGGTGGAGAACATGCAGAAGAAGTTACTGTCTAAAGGTCTTAAAGGTATGTTGATGATATTCCGCTAAAGTATCCACAGTTGGAGTGTTGGCTTATATCTACTTATAGATAGACATTATTTCCTCACTTATGTTATTTATGTTCTGATGCAATCTTGGGTTCAAAGTCCTTGATAACTTGAACTTTTGTGATGCAAAAATTAAAGAAAGAAGACCTTTGGTCTAAGTAGTTACTGATTTTCTTTTATTTTTGATCCATAACGATCAGTTTGTGTAAACAAGCACCAAACTTGAAACTGCAAGTTGCAAAGTTTGCCAATTTTAGTCAGGCATCTTATATATGATACATACCTAACTATACATATATATAATATGTACGAATAATGCATCAGTACACCTATGTTTATGTAGGTTGTTGGGTAATGTGGTTCAATGATTCAAATCTTACAAGTCTTAGATCCTCATATAAAAGAAATAGAATAGTAATTATAATAGTAGAGAAGAAAGATTAGCAGTCAATGTAATTAGTAGTCATTTCTTAGAAAGTTTTCACAAGGAAAAGTGGAAACCGAAAAACTTATCTGTTTTTTTTTTCTTTTTTGTTTTGAGGAAAATATTTGGAGATGAGTTCCTGAGTCCATGACTTGTTGAGACCTAGAGATACCAATCTTCTTCCTGCGTTGGTTTCCTGTTTCTAAATGACTTTCTCTTTTAGCAAAATGCATGGACCTCTTTTAACTCCCATCATATTTCTGCTCATGCCCTTTGGTTTTTTTTTTTTTTTTAATTTTTTTTATTATTATTTTTTATATACTTATTCTTCTGTTTGAACTCATTGTTGAGTCAATTGGTTTCTATAGAAACAAAAACCTTAACATCTTTTACAATATTCTCTATTATCAGAAATAAAAGTTCTGGAAGCTGACATGCTAGACCTGCCTTTTAGCAATGAGTGTTTTGATGTTGTTATTGAGAAAGGAACGATGGTAAAATACTATTTCAGATAGCCTTCCTTGTTTTCCAGCTTCGAATTCTGGTTTTAACTATGATTATCATCAGCATTATTATGGTATCTTCATTATCTAAACCTTGCATGTAATGAGTAAAAAATCTGTTTTGTTAAAAAGGAGGTATTGTTCGTGGATAGTGGTGACCCATGGAATCCCCGGCCTGCAACGGTAACCAAGGTCATGAAGATGCTTGAGGGCATTCATAGAGTTTTGAAACCAGATGGGATATACATTTCAATTTCTTTTGGCCAGGTTATACTAATAAAAACTCACAATTTGTTCTCTGGACTACCAAAGCTATGTTTCTTACTTAGAATGTTGTCCTGCAGCCACATTTCAGGCGCCCTTTATTTGAGGCTCCACAGTTTACCTGGTCTGTAGAGTGGAGTACCTTTGGTGATGGATTTCACTATTTCTTCTATACATTGAAGAAGGTAACTGTTTATGTGCTTGACTAGTCTTAAATAGTTAATGTATACCCTGTGTAACTAATGGTAGATTAATGTTCCAGGGAAGAAGATCAACAGATAATAGAAGTGATGAGAAGTTAGAGAGGCCATCCATAAATCTTTATCAAGATGAATTAGAGGGCGAAGACTTCATTTTCCGAACCAATTTGGATGAGCTCAGCTCTTAGAAATACCTTGTATTATTATTTTGCTGGGGTAATATTTATCCGAATGTAATTCGAAAGCGTGATCATTATTTACTGATCAATGTTCTTACGAAATCAATTGGTCCAGTGATACTGAGACGTTGAGACAAATGGAAGGAAGGCCTAAGCCTCCACTGCATGTACTTAATTAGTTTCTCATGCCAAAGGCCCAAAAGTATGAAATCTTAGCTCAAAAGGAGTAGAGAAAAAAAAAAACTCGCTAGAAGAAGGGTTCGAACCTTCGACCTTGTGGTTAACAGCCACACGCTCTAACCAACTGAGCTACTCCAGCGCTTGCTTTCATTTAAAACCAAAACATCTAGTTTAGAAAAGAAATCTAGTAATGGCTCTAGAGGGCTGAGAATTCTACGCCTTTGGGCAAGGGATTCCAGCATTTAGATGCAAAAATGACGAGGAGAATTAGAAGTAAATTAACTCATTCTTATGGATCATTTTATACAAATTCTTACATATTATGTTTATTACACACTTACAATATAGTTTAATCACTACTTAAGGTATCATCTCAACCTTCTAACCAAAAAAAGTTATCATCTCAACCTTGTTGGTCTCTTAACTTATGACTTTAAAGCTTAAGAAGGCCATAATGTTCTTAGTTGGCTTAGCAAGTCCACCCGTTGAGCTTGACCAGTCAAGTCTATTCATTGCTTTTTTGTCTTGTATTTCCACTATTGAGCTTGACCAGTCAGATACTATTCACAAAATATCACGACTAGTCAAGTTTTTAGTCGAGTTCTTGTGATGTTATTATTTCCTATGATATTCTCTCGCTAGTTACACCTTCAAATTACTTAACTCTGCTATTATCTTTTCTTGAGATATATTATAAGGAATTTGGACCAAGTACAAAAGCTTTCCTTAACGACCAAAACTATATTCTCTTGCGCTGAATGCTCTTAGTCAAAAAGCAATTTGATCATCCCAAAAAACAAAAACAAAAAAAGGCGGTTGAGCGAGAAGAGAGAAAATGAGGAACATAGGAAGAGGTCTAGCTTCTCTAAGAAGGAAGAGAACTCTTATAAATATGGTCAACAATTGCCGACTATTTTTTTTTTCTTGCATCAACTCAGATTACAACAATTAGTTTTTAATGAGTCAAACTCACAACTTCTCACTTATAAAGAGAAGACAATGTCACTAGACCAAATGATATAGGGCAATTGTCAAATATTGGGTTAGATATTCAAGCTACTTTTGAGATGGGATGGAAAGCCATTGCCAAAATAAATGTGGAGAAACCCAAAATTTCATAATTTGAAATTCAATTTACTTGGAAATTTAGGGGTAAAATTGAAAATTGCAAGTACTGTGGAAAGGGTGCGAATTTAACTCCTCACAAAATTACTCTCTTGTGAAGTAAAAAAATAAAAATAAAATAAAAAAATCTTGTAAGTGGTTTAAAAAGGGAGTTTCTATTCATACCTCCAAAATTGGTATTTAGACCTCTCACTTTTTCCAAGTAATTTGTCAACTCATGTCAAATTACCAATAAAGAAACAAATAAGGAAAAAAAAAAATCTTTTCTTATCTCTACAAACAGTAATAGTTTTCAACTTGGGAAAAATTTTCTCCTCCAATGTAAACCCTAAAATTATCGCCAAATGTTATTTAACATTGAAGTCAAAATTTTCTGAATTTGACTTTGTCTTCGTAAAGTGATAGACTTCCTTGCTCACATAGCTGACAATTTACAAGATCTATCACTGCGCTATAAAAAAAATAATAAATAAAAGGAGAGAAAATGGGAAATACAAAGACACCTCATTTGATGAAGGCCCACTCATTCTGAATGCAATCAAATATGTGAATGAGCGGCGATGAAAAGCAATACTCCAGCATGTTTATATGACAAACGCAGCTATGGGTAGTTGTCCACAAGATATTCCCGCACATCATCAGTGCAGAGCAATTTTATGTGGAACTATTCTATAGATATGATGAAAAATTCGACCATCTGATATAAATCTATTGAGAATGCACTAGACTCATGGTTGATTATTGTAATTTCCTCCACTATCCCATACATATCTAAAAACAAAAGAACCATGCATGTTCATTTCAAGCTACTATGGAAACAAGTAGGAGAGAATCAATTTATGGACAATGACAACTAAATGCAATGAAAATAATACTTGGAAAACCTATTTATACAAGATGATGAGCAAACATGGTATTGTTGCCTATGCTAACCAAGAGTCAACAATTCATTGAAAAAATGTTAGCACCTCTATTACTCGTATATGGAGGATGAACTTAAAAAAAAAAAAAATTCTGCACTTCCAAATCTTCAAGAAATGAAGGAGATCCAACTACTGATTTTTGAAAGTATGAATAGAATCTAAAAAAAGAAAAAAGGTCTTTTAATGATTTTATTGGACGATGGGCATTATAGGAAAATTAGAGAGGTGTAGATAGCAAACTGGTTATTTGTAAAAGTAAGTTGGAGGTCTATTAAGTAGGGAAGTCCAAATGCCAAATTTGGACGTATGAATAGAAGCTCCCTAAAATCTTGTGAAGATTTATAGTTTTTCTGCCATAACGAAATAATTAGGATTCCATATAGATTAAGGCAATAGGTTTTGGCGAGTCACCCTTCTACCACACATTTTACTGCCATGCCAAAACCCTTGAAATCCTTCTTTTAGCAAATGCAAAGGGATTCCAGCAACGTATCAAGATCGAGAACCAACTCTCTGATTAATTTTAGTGGAGGAGAAACCTACTCATAAAAAGCAATATCATGTAATTTCGATTCATTCTTCTTTTTGTGATTGAAGATACAAACAAAAAGTAGAGTAACAAATTATTGTATCTCATGTTCAAGGGTGTTTTGGTAATGTACATACCGCCTATATCATATATTGCCAAGCATAAGCAACGACCTCATAGGTGGGCCCTACGACATGGCTAGCCCCTCCTATGGCATGCATCCGGTAGCCGACACCCGAGCTACGTTGCCATGGTGGAGGTCGACCGGTATCTAGTCTGGAGGCCACCCTCCCATGCTCTCCAAAAGGCTTCAAGAGAAGCAAATATGTGTATTATTGTCTCACATCAGAAATATAGAATAGAATGAGACTTCCTTTATCTATAAGAGGAAGTCCTCCCCTTCTTGGAAAGGGAGGGGATCATGATCCCCACACTTGTATCACTACAAAGGCTACTTGGCCTCACTCATAGTGGAACTTTTAAGTGGACGTAGTCTTGCCTCAAGGGTAAGGTGAACCACTATACATGCTTGTGTCATTTCTCTCTTCCTCTCTACCTTGCCTCATACTTAGTTCCCGTTCCGTATTCTCACACAGAAACAGGTAAAAATAAGGAGGTCTATTTAACTTTTCAAGTATTATAAAAGGGAGAATATCATAAATGGTTACTCAACTTTTACCTATTCGACACTTTGGTCACTCACCTTTTAAATATATCACTTTGGTCACTCAACTATTACTATGTCAATCACTTTAGTCACTTCGTTAATTTTTTTCATTAAAAAAAATTATTTGCACAATATTAATGATATTTTTGTCCAACCAATTGTGAAAAATTGAGAAATATATATTAGAATGATTGGGAGAGGTGATTAAAGTGAGATAAAATGCCTTTTGGGTGACTAAAGTGATTGAAAGAGTAATAGTTGAGTGACCAAAGTGTCGAATGAGTCATAGTTGAGTGATCATTTGTGGAATTCTCTCATTCTAAAAAGTAAATTAGAGGTGTCGAAAGAGTAGTATTTGTACGGTGTCATTAGCGGATTTCAACTCGGTTAGGGGTCCACATCCTATTTTGGGTCTAGAGTTCCTGTGCTACTAGGTTTGCTCAGTTTGGTGGTGGGCCTGGGGTTGGATTAGACCCAATATCTTCTTAAATGGTGATTATTGTAGTTACGGAAGAGGAGACTTCCAAGTGTTTTGTTACTGTGAAACCCTCTGTGTAAGGAGGTCTCCGATTTTGTTGAATAAGTGAGGGTACTTTTTCTTTCTTTTACCCTAACATTATCTAGTTTATGGTTCTCTTTGTGTTATTATTGTGGTAATTACATTAGGTTGCTCTAGGATAACCTTGCAGGACTTAATTGATGTGGTCCTCCTTGGTAAGTCATGTATTGTTGTTACCTACATTTGATAGCATTAAAGCTAAAAAACAAAAATATATATTTTTTATCAAAAAGAATATTTTTAAATTATTTTCAGAAATTCACATGCAATATATATTACATAAATAAGAAATTGTTATTGTCGCAACCGTCTACTTAAAAATTATAAAAGACTATGTATTACACTTGCAAACATTGTGAGCTTTCATTAGACAGTCCCAATATTCTAATGAATCTACTGCCCTACTGAATGCCGTCTCTCATTGTCACATCATAAAAATTCAGGTGAGTTAAAAATAAATTTCATTGAGTACGTACTATATGATACATTTTTGATTTTTTTTTTTTAAATATAGATGACTGTTGCATTTTATGATCTTTTTTCTCACTAAACTTTCATTTTAAATTTGTGAAAATCAAGAGTAGAGGGACTAACTTTTTATGTTCCATATTATATTAAGTGGGTGTGGAACCGTAACTTAATCTCACAACTCGACTAAACTCGTGTCCTCTTCTATCTTTCAACCTCAGTCTCAACTCCACTTATGGACACCATAGTCATTACCTAAACTATCTTACCTTATTTTAAAGATGATAGCACAAAAAAGTAGAGAGTATTGACTCTTTAAAAACAAAAGAAACATTTAAGTGCAATCAGAGCATTCAAAGAGATTGAAGCCTAAAGAAATATGAAGCTTGGACTCAGGCATGACCTTGAAAATCTAGAAGAAGTAGGTCACGTAGAGGTGCAGGAAGGTTCGAGACAACTCCATTCGGACCCTGGCCAAGTAACCGATGCATCAGTACGAAATAGATATGAGTCAATCCAAAGTCTCTTCGAATCTGTTTTTGATAAATTTCTCAATTAATGAAGCCAACCGTAGCGTGACATTGAGCACCAGTAGTGCCACAACGAAACTTGATCCCGACAACCTGAACACCAAATGACCAATGATACCCCACTCAAACCCTCCCAACATGGCATGACGATATTTATGCAAACGATACCCTCGTAACGAACAACAATTTTGGTAACATAAAAATGATTGGTTTGTTCTTTCCATCCCCTATTAGGATTAAAATCCTGACTTGGGAAAAAGAGCATCAACGTGAGATTTTTTCTTGCTCACGGAAAAAACAAAGGTTCAAAATCGGAAAGTAAAATTGGTTGATCAAACGGTCAGAAATAACCAAATTGAATGATCAGAGCCCTAAATTATTTTCCTTAAACTGATAATGTATGAAATACACCATCATATAACTATATATATATATCTGTTTTATTTGTGACACAAACTCTGCGTGTTGGGAAGGGAGAGTGGTGGCATAAAGCCATAAAGCAAGTCCCTCGTACCATTATAATCGCCATTCATTCTTTTCACTTCACTTCCTTCCAATCTCTTCTTCTTCTTCTTCTTCTTCTGCCCAACTCCGACTAGATCTCCTACTTCCCCTATCAGCTAAACGCCGTCGTTTAGCTCCACACACCCCTACACCCAAAGCCCTAGTCTTTCACAACCCCATTCCCAATCCAACCCAAAATTGAATTCAATCCCAGAAAAACCCCAATCGAACAATCCCCAATTGGGCTGTACATGCATGCACACAAGCCCTAATTGAATTGCACCACAACCAGGGTCTTCCCACTTTCCCTAAAGTTTTGATCTTTTTTTGGGGGATTAGAATCAATGGAGGACGATTGCCTGGGCAGCGATGAGGAGTTCTATACCTCCGATCAGGAAGACGATTACTCTATCGAAGGCCTTGAGGAGTCCATCGATGGCCTTGAAAACGATGACTCTGATACTCCCTGGATTCCCCCTAAGGGCAACAACTAAGTTGTTCATCTTTACCCAGCAATCATTATTATCAGTTTATCTTATTCGATCACGAAAAAAAATCGAACTTTGGTTTACTTTTTGGGATCATGCATATCGGGATGTAACTCTGCTTGCCAAAAAGGGTTGATCGTCGTTGTAATTAGTTTGTTGTTTCTTCTGAATTTAATGGGTAACGATGATCAGAGTGTTTCGGTATGATATAATGTCAAAGGATTACGATTCCTTTTATGGGTTCTTTCTTCCTTTTGTTTTTTACTGTGATGCTTAATTGGGATATTGACCCTGTTGTTGGTTGTACTCCTGCAGGTGATTACTAAAGAATCTCTTTTGGTGGCACAGGTAGGAAAAGAATAGTCTTTAGTACTGTTTCTATGTCGTCACTAATTCATCACAGTTTTTAGATTTATGTTTGAGTTTGGTTGCATTGAATGCAGAAGGAGGATTTGCGTAGAGTGATGGACTTGCTATTTCTGAGGGAGCACCATGCCCGAACTTTACTCATCCATCACCGGTGGGATGTTGAGAAGCTTTTTGCAGTGCTTGTAGAGAAGGGAAGAGCTTTCTTGTTTGCAGAAGCAGGTGTATCCGTAGTTGAACATCAAGATAGTGAACCACTGCTGCCTTCTTCCACAATAATGTGTGCTATTTGTATAGAGGATGTACCTAGTAATGAGGCAACTAAAATGGACTGTGGACATTGCTTTTGCAACGGCTGTAAGTATCTACCCATTATTTGCACTTTCTTATCTTATTAGTCCATATTCTTCTTGTGGAGTCATACAATGTAATAATTGTGGCATTTGTTGGAATCATAACAAGTTTCCTCATATTCGGTATTTGATTTCCGTTCTTATTGTTGATTTAAATTTTGCCAATGAGTTTACTAATCCAATGTTTTGGAATGGTTATCCAAACAAAATAATTTGGGGATCCTTTGCAAGGGAATTGTCTTAATGCTGACTATATGCTTATGTGTCTATGCTTGTGTATGTTTGCACACTTTCTCTTGCTGCTCTTTATTTTTTCCCCCTTTATCATATGGTGACTGTTGTGAGTTTAATATTCTCTATCTTTTGTAGGTTGGACGGAGCATTTTGTTGTGAAGATAAATGATGGGCAAAGTAAGCGCATTAGGTGCATGGCTCACAAATGTAATGCCATTTGTGATGAAGCCGTTGTTAGAAATCTAGTTAGCAAGAGCCACCCCAATCTTGCAGAGAAATTTGATCGGTTTCTTCTAGAGTCATACATTGAGGATAATAAAAGGGTTAAGTGGTGCCCAAGCACTCCTCATTGTGGAAATGCAATAAGAGTGGAGGATGATGAATTTTGTGAGATTGAATGTTCTTGCGGTCTTCAGTTTTGTTTTCGTTGTTCATCACAAGCCCACTCACCTTGTTCATGTTTGATGTGGGAGCTTTGGGCCAAGAAATGCCGAGATGAATCTGAGACAGTTAATTGGATCACAGTCCATACTAAACCTTGTCCTAAGTGTCACAAACCTGTAGAGAAGAATGGTGGCTGCAACCTTGTGAGTTGTATCTGTGGGCAAGCATTTTGGTGAGGGTCATTTTCATTTTTCCCCTCCTCATCCTGCTTCCCACTAATATTTGTGCTTATCTATCTCTGTTCTCTGTTATTTTAATCATTTTGTGCATATTCTTGTCATACTAAGTATTATTAAATAAAAATATAAGCAGACTTTCTCTCTGGGATTTGTAATTTCTTTCCTCTGGATGCAGTTGGCTTTGTGGTGGAGCTACTGGCCGAGACCATACATGGTCAAGTATTGCAGGTCATAGCTGTGGGCGATACAAAGAAGACAAAGAGAAAAACGCTGAGCGGGCAAAGCGAGATCTTTATCGGTATATGCACTATCACAACCGTTATAAAGCTCATACTGATTCAATCAAGCTTGAAAGTAAGTTGAAGGAGACTATACAAGAGAAGGTATCAATTTCAGAATTGAGGGAATCGAAGAAGAGATTTCAGCTGGGTAACGAATGGACTCTCCAGACTTTTTAGGTCAAGGCGGGTTTTCTTTCATATTCATATCCTTTTGCATTTTATATGTTCGGTGAGGAGCTGTTTAAGGATCAGATGACAAAGGAGGAAAGGGAAATAAAACAAAATTTGTTTGAGGACCAGCAGCAGCAGCTTGAGGAAAATGTTGAAAAACTGTCCAAGTTTTTGGAGGAGCCATTTGATAATTATGACGAGGATAAAGTTATGGAAGTAAGGATGCAAGTGATCAATCTCTCAGTAGTCACAGACAAACTCTGTCAGAAAATGTGAGTATGACTGCTAAAAAAGATGTTGATGTGTATGTATAAGTATGTAGATATATCTATATATAACATGCATTTATGATGGTATTCATTTACGTGTGGGATTCCCCTAAACTTGTTTATAAAACCAAATGCAGGTATGATTGTATTGAGAATGATTTATTGGGTTCTGTGCAACTCGGTATCCACCACAATATAGCTCCTTACAGGTCAAAGGGCATAGAGAAGGCATCAGAACTCCATTGTGGAACAAATGGTAAGTTGATTCCATGAATTTTTGTGCCTCCCTTTGTTATTTCTATGCCTGGAAACCAATAAAATAATAAACAAATTAGAAGGATGGCTAGTACTTGTCAATCCAGCTAGTGGCACATTTTTTTTTTATTTTTTTTTATAATAAGTGATGCATTTAAGCATTTTGGTGAATAGTTTGTTTGAAATTATAAGTCTTTGTTCCAGTGGAAAATCAACAATTTTTGTGCCCCTATTAGCGTGGTCTGTTGTGACAAATTGCTGATCTGCTTCCAAATGTCCTTGGTATGTTTGTATGGTTACATTGATTGTTTAAAGAACCTTGTAATATATAATTTGATTTTCGTGAAGTTATGTTATCAGCATTTGAGTTGAGCATGTATACCCATCAGCCAACAATAGCTCGTAAGCCCAGGTGTAGCCTAATGTTTATGGGTCTTTCCTTGTTTTATGTAAGCTTATGATCTGTTTTGCTGCTGTTTACGGGTCTTGAAATGTTTCACATGACTATCATTCATGCATGAATCTGCAATGTGTTTCCTTACCTGATAAATAACTACAATCTAATCCTATAACTCATAAGAAGAAATACTTGTAAACAACCCTGAATTACCATAGTCCCTTTCTTTTGTTGGAAAGAGACTGGCCATTTATAAATGCTCTACTTTAGATGTCTAAATTGTCTAATCTTTCTTTTTTTTAACTTATACCCATAAAACCTTGCTATGCGGTAGTCATTTTTTTTTCCCTTCAATGTAGCTATAGTTACGTTTGCTTGGGGTACAACTTACTAAAAGAAATTTCTTAGGCGTGCAGACCAGCAATGTTCCATTTCTTCCAAGTTCAGATGAAAAAGAATTTCTTAATGCATTTGATCATGCATAGAACATGATGCAAAGTAGAAGATAACTGAGGCTAACATGTGTAAGGTTTGCTGTCTCACTCCTGATGTAGGAGGATCAATGGAACCAGAACATCCCTCAGGTTCTGGAAGTTCATTTGAGAGTGGCTGCTCTTCTCGGAAGCGTGCAAGGAAGGAGGGTTCTGGAGGTGGCTTTTTTGATCTGAACTTGCCAGCAGAGGTCGTTGACAGAAACTGATTCTGATTCGTGCAAGTTGCAAAGCTTCATTAAAAAAGGTGTACAGTCTCTAACGTAAGGCCCTCCTTTTCAATGACAGTGTCATTATTTCTGGATCAAACACCCAAGTGCAGTTATGTTTTTCCCCAATCATATCTTTTTGGTCGCCTCGTATATATAATTCTTTGGGGCTTTCGGGGGCGCTTGATTTGTAGATTTTCCAATTCAAAAGCAATAATGGTATGTTGGGGAGAAACATTCAAATTTTTGGAGCCAGTTAATAATAGAACTGTTAACATTTTGTCTTATTTCAGATTAATTCTAATGGTTACTTTTGGTGTTTTGCTCTTATGCCCTAATATTTTGTTGACAAAGTCTCGGGAATTGTTGTATATTTTGTATTTGAATTGAAAAAGTTGCACGTGTCTGTATCATTGATAGCCAATATCATGTAATAGCTCCATCTGTGTTAGCGGTGGCTTCCATGTACAGAACCCTTAAGTGCTTGAATGTTGAACATAATTAGTAACCCCAGGGCTTGTTGCATGGATGGAGTAAATCGAAGTTCATATGGCTATATGTATTTTAAACGGCTTGTCATATTAGTCAGCACTCAGCATAGTCATTTGTAGATTGTTTGTTAATATGAACATCCGAGTGTCTAAGGTTCCGGAATGGTTGAAAGAATGGGGGTTTTGGAATGAATGGGATTGCATTTGTGTTGTCCTTTACATGGGAATGTGATTATGCCCCCAAACAGTTGCCTTGTGAAGACCAAATCAATGATTAGCTAGTGAATGAACACATAGTACAATAATGTACCAGAAGCTCCATGAATATAACATTGCGTAACTACAATGCTTCCTGAAGGCGAAAAGACTAGTATCTCTCCTGTTGCATGTTTGGCACAATGTCTAGAGGAAAGCAAATTCTTTCTTTGAAGAAAAGTAATCGAAGTTGTGAAGTTACAAAAAGCTTCTAGTGTTTGAGGATTATCTTACACTCAAAGGAAGGTTGAATGTAGTCCGTATTAGCCGTCTGTGTTCTGTTCTTTTTGTATTGAAAAGGACCAGCACATAGCAGACTGCCATAACCAATACAACCTGCTAAAAAGCAGTACAACCAACCGCACGTGTTCGTTTTCTCTATCCTAAAATGTTTATATTGGGTTCATCCGTTCATGAGGGATTTGATTACCGATTCATGTTTAATGTCCAAGAGGCTCCCAATGTTACACCTCTATCACCGACAGGTGTTTATCCGGTTTGTGAGAATAAGAAGCGTTGTCATTTGCTAGAATCTCTCATTCATCTTCCCTGCGTCTAGTGTTTTCGTGCTACTGTTCTTGAGCTATGTTGATCTTAAATTCGTTGGTTAATACTTTCTTCGCACTAGACTAGTTTAAATGAACAAGCTACTTTATATTGTTATCTTCGCCAATTTAATACTCCGACTGACACTCAGCATTTTGTGTTCTTATAGGTTCTAACTGTAGCTGACAATCGAATTTAAAGCCACTTTTTTATTTACCCTCATAGGAATATCCACAAGCCAAATAGCAACATCTAGCAATGTCTATTTGTTATCCAGATTAGTTAGAATATGTTTGAATCAATCCACAAGATATTTCAAACCTTAGTTATGGTGATAATGTAATTCAGATCTTCCATCAACAAATATTTTTATATATGAATTAGGGCATGAAACTTTTCTCAAACTCGAATACATACATATATATATACACACTAATCCCAATCCAAGGTTGGATGTTGTATGCTTGAGCTTTGAGATATGGTCAAAGATTATCCATTATAACGTCTTTGAAAGAAAGACAACAAATAATGTCTCTAAACAAATGACTAGTTTCATCTACAGCTAGTTTCGTCTTGACCACATTATCCATTCATTCCCACCTAGATTAGCATCAAAATCAATCACCCAAAGTCAATAGAATCTCGAATGACACGGTTCTAATATCCCTTGCATCATTTTTGCAACCATCAACATATAACTTCACCGGGTCTTTCATTGGAAGATCCAAGCTAAATTCAAATATACAGAGTATATAAATTGACATTGCCCCATTCGACAAGACAGAACCGTGCGACCTCTTTGAGATTTAAAGTTACGTAAAATGAATTATCAAAAATAGTTTTATAGGTACAATTTATCTTTGAGGAGCTCACTATAAAATAAAAGAAAAACTAAAACTTTTAGACTTTTTTTTTTTCCAAAAACAAAATCTTTCTTTCTGACGGTTCAGTGTGGGCTTGGAGGACGTCTGCTCCTCATTATTATGTGATCACTCTCTACTTCGCTCTCAGGTACTGTCTCTCTGTACTCATTGATTCACAATCACACACCTATTTCTGATAATGTTGCTTGTTGTTAATGTTCTCGTTTTTGATTATGCGAAGCTTAGAATCGAATCCATAGCCAATGTGGATTAGTGATTGAATGGTAGGCGAAATAGGATGATGATTTGTGAAAGATCTTGTAGAGTAATCACATTTTGAATAAGATCGTTGTCGTCTTCGTGGTTCTGATTGATTGGTTTTGTTTTAGTATTGAGAATAACAATTAGAGCTAACCAGTTGGTTTCTTAATACGACGCTAACCAGCTTTTACATTATCATTATCTAGGGGTGGGCAGAAAACCGGATCCAGCTTCAAAACCGACCGACCTGCACTGGAAATGCGGGTCGGGCAACCGAATAGAAACAAAAAAGAGAGAAAACAGCAGGGACCGCATTGACCCGATTACGGCTTAGTTTGGCATTGCTTCCTAAGGTGCTTTTGGAGCTGCTTCTGCTTCTGGGTCAAGAGCATAGTGTTTTGTAAAATATCAGAAAGCTGCTTTTAGTTGAAATGGCTTCTCCGTAAAGCCGAATTTGAGAAGCTACAATTTGTAGCTTTGGAAAGCTGCTTTGGGAAAACACGGAGGAGTAACAGTGCATAGTTTAATGAAATTCACACTTCCTGCCAATTTTGTCCTCCTCCTTTTCTGATAATTACATCGAAACAACATAACCCTATCTTTTCTCCATCTCTTTGCCGTCATTGTCATTATCATTCCGCATCTCCTCATTCCTCTTCTTCAATTCGTGGATTCTCACCGGCCTCGCCTCCTTCAATTCGTGGGTTCCATCTCTTTTCCACATCTCCTCCTTCCTCTTCTTCAATTCGTGGATTCTGGGTTATGCTTCTTCTGTGAAGATAATCTATCAAACGGAACCCAATTCCTCTGATTCCTCCATAGCTGCACAAAAAGGAGTAAGGTATGTGAGCTTCACTCAGTCAGATTTCCAGAACCCAAAGTTTGCTTGACTGCTTTTCTGTACTTTTTATTTCGAGAAATTGATCAGATTTCATTGAATTGTAATATAGGAGAATTCTTGTACATCTCAACATTGGATAATTCGATCCTCATCGAACTTCTCCTCCTCTCTCTGCTGTCTCTAAAAGGTTCAATCTTGCTCTCTTTACCTTACTCTTTCAGATTCAGTCTTTTTTTGATTCGTACCCATGTAATTGGTATTCTTCTGTGAGTTTGGTAATTCGTACCCATTGTTTTTTAGGCTGCTGTATTCTCATGTTTGGAATTGCGGTGTGAAAGTTTCAATTGAAAAAGGAATCCAGTGGTAGGTAGATTTTGGTTTAACTTAGTTGAGGGATGGAAAAAGCTCTTTGAGGAGCCGAGGAGGTGATTATACATACCTTGAATCTATTACTTAGCTCCAGATGTGAGTAGACGAGGAGGTATACAACTCCTACAACGTTTTGGTGGTTTTCAAGATGCTTTCTGTTAGTGACAGTTTGAATAGGATTTCACCATGTTGATTTTTTATTTTTATGCTATTGATTAGTGAGTCTACTTACTTATACTGAGTGAGTGCTTGGTTGTCTGTTGTTATCAGTTGGTCTTGGGTTTTGTGAGAAAGGTGAACCTGCAGTTTCTATTTTTAACTCAAGTACTTCAAGCTGGAGTGATTATGATTTACATCCTTGACTTGCTTTGGCTTTAGACATCTTTGGTGGCATATGTTCCTTTTTCTTCCCTGTATCTTGAGTAGTTCTTTGACCATCGGACTAAACTTATTTCAGTTTGGATGGTTTTATTGAGTGCATTGATTTAAATAATCTGTATTTAGTACTTTTTTACAAACTCTGTCTTGTCTAAATGGAAAGATGTTGAATCCGTTTCTTCAAGGCTCTACTAGGAAATTCAAGCAATATAATCAGTCCAATTCTTAGTGATTATAAGAGAAAACTGACTACTATCTGAAGATGTGAAAGTTCTGTGTGAAAATTCTTATCTGTCTTCAGGAGTTAAGGGTAGGTCTGACTCAAAAACTTCCACAGTTATTTCCCCCTAATTGAATAAAAAACCTTATTTTCTGGATAAATATGAGTCGCATGTTGAACAATTTCTACCTTCTCATTTGTCCTTCCTCACATTGAAGTTACATCATAGAAACCTTCCAAATGTATTGTTTGACCTCAATGAGAAGAGTATAAACATTTTTGTACTTTATTCAGTGTGGTACATCCTGTGAGAGAGAAAGAAAGCTGAAGTTCCTGTCCCAAAAGAGAGAAGGAAACCACCACTATGAATGCCCCAGACCGATATGAGCGATTTGTTGTCCCTGAAGGGACAAAAAAGTAAGCTCTCTGATTTAGGGAATTTTCCAGCCCCCCTCTGTAGTCTAAAAGCCTAACCAAATTTTGTTCCTTTACAGGGTGTCGTATGAGAGGGATACGAAGATCATAAATGCTGCATCGTTTACGATTGAGAGAGAGGATCACACTATTGGCAACATCCTTCGCATGTATGAATGCATTTGTCTTTCAATTCAAATTTTATACGGTAACCTTATTATATTTCAGGTTTTAGTCAATCCCTAATCGATTCTTAAAAAAAATTCTGTTAACCAGGCAGCTGCACCGGGATGAAAGTGTTTTATTTGCTGGCTACAAGCTTCCTCACCCACTTCAGTACAAGATAATTGTCAGGGTTAGTTCTCCATATTTGATTTTCTACGTTACTATTCTTTTATTTTCTCACAGTGATCAAATTAAGAAAAATGAAAGATGAAAAATATGGATTGAGAAGCAGAAGTACCCTTGTAATGTTATGGCTTTGACATTGACCGCTGTAATTGTACTGTTATAGATTCACACAACCAGCCAGTCATCACCAATGCAGGCATATAACCAGGCTATTAATGATCTTGACAAAGAACTTGACCTTTTGAAGAGTAATTTTGAGGTAATGTTATTTGATGTTCCTCCTTCAAATTGATGTCTTGTGCCAACTAGATTTAGGCGTTTGAGATTGTGTACAGAATTTGTTTGGTAGCACATTTCTGACTTTTAACGTTGCCATGCTATGACCCCTCTTTTAAGTATCAATGCCAATTTCCTTTTCATGATAGTTTAAAACTAAATAATCTTATATATGATATAAAAGGAACCTGCCATATTATTTCTATTTTTTAAGCATCATAGGTCTAAAGGGTTATGGTTGATATCAAACATCGGAGAATAGAAGTTCATGGACATGCTATTGCTGTTATACTCTAATGCAGTACTAAATCATTTATAGTACGAATTGAGACATAATTCCAAAGATTAATTATTTATCTGAAAGACTGAAAGGTTGCAAGGGTCATTAGAAATATTGTCTTCTGATTATGGGGTTGCTAAGTACGTGACTGTATTAACACTTTGAAATTCCTGGATGCAGGCTGAGGTAGCAAAGCATTCAATGCAAGTGGACTACTAGAATGGACTCAGAGAACTATGTGGAGGCATGTTTTGATAGTCTTATCATGTAATTGATTGTTCCCCTGCTTAGTTTTGGAACTATTGTACTTGTGAACCTTGATGACTGATTGTCTTTGTATTTTGATGGGTAGTGATGGAATGGGAAGTTGAGAACAGGAGAAATGGTACTAATCTGATTTTTTTTTTTTTATTTGCTCCGGTAAAAGAGGTTACAGCTTAGGCTTGCCTAATCTAGGCTTGGGCTTTGAGAACCGAAGTACCAAGGAACCGGCCTGAATTGATGGTTCGGTTTGGTTCATGAGAAATTTTTTTTTTGCTATTTTTAAAAACCGAGTTATAAGTTGCGGTTTGATTTTGGTGACGACATTTACGAAATGCCATTCAACTGGACCGAATTTAATATGTTGCAATGTCTACATTTATCATTTAGTGGCTGTTTGGGCAACTCTATGCATATTGTATAGGCTTGAACGTAGCCAACTTTTATACATTGGTATATGTAAAACAAACGCGAATTTTATTTTTCTAATTCTGATTCTCGATCGAACACAAAATGCCCAGACTGCCATACCTAGTTCTTTCCAATTCTTCGGAACTCAACCTCTAAATTCTTCATTTAAGTGCTAAATCTAGCTTCATTTGATTTTCATTTAAGTGCTAAATCTAGCTTCATTTGATTTGATTGCCCTCCTTGTTATCCTACCTTTATATTTTCCACTCCAATTTTCTCAATCTCATAGTTTTCCATTCTCTGTTTCCAAATTTTTGAATTCTAAATGGCTTTGGTCTCAAATCCCACTACTACTGGCAATGAGGTTGTCCATGCAGTTGGAATTGCAACACAAGAACAAGCGTAAGCATCACAACGTCCAAATCCCAAATCGAGGAAGAAGGCTGCTGCAAATGAGAGAAGTTGGGCGTGAGATCATTTCACCAAGTAATTTTATGACTCGATTCTAAATATAATTGATGGAAAGATGGAGTTTTTGGTCACTTCGTTTTTTTTTTTTGGGGAGTTTTTTCAATAGAGTTTTGGGCTATCAATGCAACAAAGACTAGCTAATCAGGCCTAACCGAATCATTATCCATGGCAGGCCAAGAATGCATAAAATGCCCGAACGTTATTTGAATAAACTCCTCGGGTCTTCTCTTATGTGTCGCAACTAATGCATGCATATATGCGCAGATCTTCTGTGGCATGTCTGAGATAATGGAGTCGCCATTGCGTACTGTATTTTCCATAAACCAAAGAAGAGTTCTCTATTGCTATGTAATAAATGCAGAAGCAAGAAATCTGTGGATTTTTGTCCAGTTTTGCGATGGATGGACATGTTTTTATCATGCTTCTAGAGTTGAATGGTTCAGTAACTTGCTTGGTTCCTTGAACTAAAGACTGATAGGTAAGGGGTATAGAGTTCCTGCATTTCATATTGGAATCGAGATAGTGGGCAAGCATCATATCCCTTAGTAACAGGCAGGATTAGAAGAAGAAGAGCCCCAAACCAAAAGTGGAATGCCTTTGTTCTGATCATTAATTAGCTTGACCAACCTACTATGGTCGTTTTGGGGACTTAAACCTCCCATGTGTTTCTTCTAGGTTTTAATGCCAACAACACCCCTCTATCGTTGCGTTTGTGCTTGTGTTTTGTTTCTCAACATATGGATTCTGCTGTTCTCTTTGTTAAATAGCAGTGTATAGCAATTTAAAATAGATTTTGCTTGTTTTTTCAAGCATAATTTGACAGATATAGTGTTATTTTTTTCTTACAAATGACAAAATGTAGCCAAGACTTAATTTAATATAAATGAAAGGAGTTTACGTTGTATAGCATTTACCGTGATAGTTTGAACCGAACATCATATAATGTCCAACTTGATATTTTTTTTAAATATACAATAAACTTTTTCATTGAAAGTCTTTATGAAGGTCAGTACGATGATCTAAATTAGATCATCAATGTTTTCTTCCGAGATTCAACTGTTAATTGATTATACATCTAACTGTTGATTAAATTTACAATTGTTTGAGTAACATTTATGCCCCAAAACTTTATAAATTTCCGCTTTCTCACTTGCATAGAAGGTCAAAATTTTGTGTACACAAGATAGAACAAGCCAGTATGCATTGAATTTGCCTTCGAATATATGGATTCTCTCCAAGTGTAAACATAGAATATAAAGAACTTTTTATATAGGTTTCTGTAACATTGTCTCTGTTGTTGTTTGACCTTCTAAATATATTTTGGAAAATGGTGTGTGCGACTACTATAAACAAATTTACAATCATAGATGGAGACAAATGCATTATTCTAAGGTTTACCTTTTCACTACAGGTATCTCTTGCAGGTATCTCTTGCCCTAAGTTTAATGACTTTGGTTTCTGTAGAATTGTTGTTATCCTCAAATTAAACAATGCAATAAACCAAGACCCGAAGCTTATAATTTAAAGAGAAATGTAAGCATGTCTGTCAGCTTCATTGGAAATGGGTTTTGACTTGCTCGAGGTTGAAACAGGTTTGTGTTTTCATTTAACAAATTGCATTCTCATTGATATGTTGAATTCAAGCATCGTTGTGGCTTCTAATTTGTTTGATTGTTAGCAAAGTGATTAAACTATTGGTTAGTTTTAAGGCCATACCATGTTAGAAACTTCTTCAAATGTATCAACTTACAAGGATGAACTGCAATTAGGTTATTTCAAAGATTAAATATCACCTTGTTGAGTTTTACGAATATATTCTATAATTCTATATTACAAAGTTGACCCTGGAAGTGAAATCACATGCAGATGTGCAGTGCGACGATGCTAGTGAGTTTTCTCATACAAAGTTGAGAAGGGTTCAGTATGTCAGGGGTTCACAATCGAGTGTAATATAAACTGAACGTATGATTCATACTTGTATGTAGACGACTGTAGCTAACATTTTTTAAGATTAAGATGACGAGTATATGGAGGAAGTTTGATTCAACTTGCTTAATCAGCAATTGAAGTCACTTTATGCTTCTATATTATACACAATCTATCACTATTTTTTTTTGGTTATAGAAACTGACCCATACTAGCAGTCACTGTTGAAACTTGGTATTATATCTTTTAAGGCTGGCAAGCAACCAAATAATTGAGGGCAAAATGATTAGAATGAGTACACAGACGTCTTACATTTGTAGGGCTAAGACATTTAGGCTTAATGCCTAAGAGACAAGAGTAGCTCAGATTGAAGATTGAACTAAACAACAAAGAAAATAATGAAATTCATAACAGTCATACAACACCATTTTAGAACATGTGGTGGGAAAGTTGGAGTGGCAATTGGCCTTAGTTTGGACGAAGACTATCATTGATGTTTTTCTAATCAGACATATAACTATTGTTTATAATTGTAAATCGCAATTATGAATGCTTTAATTTTTATTAATTTGACTGAAAATTTGCAGAAGTGATATATTCATATAGACCTAAAAAGTTAACGTTTGAGATGTGAATATGTAGTCGAAAAATGGGTCTAATAAACAATCCCTTACAATGGCCAAAAAAAGGAATCCCTTAATTTGTTGGATATGATGGCATGTTAAATCGTTAAGGTATCAAACTAGATTAAATGAATGGATAAACCAAATCTGTCAAACTTGAACCATTCATACTTATAATTTTAAATTGTCATTTTGAATGTCATAACGATAATAAATTTGACTGAAAATTTACAGAAGTGATCTACACATTAGGACCTAAAAACTGAACAGTTGAGATGCCAAAATATGATGAAAAAGTTGGTCTAATGTCCTATCCCTAGAAAAGACAAAAATAAAAATAAAAATCTTTTATGCCTCGTTTGATTCACTGAAAGGAAAATAGTTCCTTTGTCTTTCCCATAGGAAGGGAAATGAAATTTCTCAACCACTTTCCATTCTGATGTTTGTTAACTTATGGAAAGTTATCAGGAAAGTTGTTAAAATATTTGTAAATAATGTAATAAAATAATATGTTGTGAGTAATAAATGCAAGAAAAGAAGGAGGGAGAGTGATTTCTTTGAGGGTTGGAAAGAACCACTTTCCCCCTTATTTTTCCTTCCTTTAGGAAATGATTTCCTTTCTTTTTGCAACCCAAATGCAAAGGAAACGAACAAGTTTCCTTTCCTGATACTTACTTTACGTGAACCAAACGTGACAAGGCCATCTCCAACCCTAGCTACGCTATAACAAAAACTGATTTGGGGGGCTAAAAGGGCAAAGGGCTTGGCTAAATATAACTCTTTGCATGACTCTTTGGAGATGGTAGAAATTATAGTCCTTATTATTTGCATGAATAGTGATTATCGGGGGCTAAAACTATATATATATATATATATATATATATATCTGTGTGTGTGTTAGATTCAAGGTTGGCTTCCCTTAATTTGTTGGATATGATGGCATGTTAATCCAGATTAAGCTAATTTATTTTCTCAATTGCATTTCATTAGCATTTAACAGCCAGCTATTCTCATTTTCATGCCAACTATTCGTATGGAGCTCCGCCATTCATTACATATAGCAGCACAATCTCATCAAATCTTTCCTTACTGCACCAATGATAAAACTGTATCAATTGAAAGAACAGTCATGCTTAATCATAGCATAATCACAGTGAATGCCCAGGATCTGGCATCTAATTAGATCACTGTTATCTTGATTGGTCCTGTAATATCTCTTACCATGTATCCACCTATTATATTAACCAACTTCTGAGAAGAGTTGATCCAGAAAACATTGTTTATTTATTCCAAGGTCGTCCACAAAGTCACAAACTCTACTAAGCAGCCGGCCATTTTCTTCTTCCTTGAATTTAGATCCAGTTTAATCTTTTTCAGTGGATTCATTCACCCCAACTTGAAATTCAGTATAAGGGAATCCGAGGTAAATTCATATTTTATATGTGCAATTGTTTAAAGCACGAGCCGGTGTCACTTGGTAGTGCCCAGGAACCTTATTGCATGTGTCACTTGTATTCTTGTTGACTCTTTGAGTTCTTCATTCTATAGTCAGTTTTCTTTTTGCTAGCAAATTGGGTTTATTACCTCTTGAAAATACTATTTGTCCACGTTGATTTGTATGAATCGATAATTTTAAGTTTTATTTTTTTATTTTTTATTTATATATATATATATATTTTATTATATTGAGAATATAACATGTAAATAGACTTTGATCGATGCTTGTTTAAACAAAGAGAAAATGTTTGATAAAATACCTTAATAAAGCTAGAATGAATTCATTCTCTACTCTGTGCACTATCTTTAACACTCTTCCCCAAATGAAAAGAACAGGCCAGACGCTTTCCTGGGCATGCAAGCCATTGACTGGACAAATTGGTTGCAGAACTTGTATTGCAACTCCCCCAAGGAATTAGACAGCTTCAAACGCACGATTGAACTCAGTCATTTCATTTCAATCATGCATTGTTTCATCTTTGACCCCTTCACCTTTCAGCCCTTTTGAGGTTACAATCTTTTGTGCTTTGTTTTTCTAAGTGCTCCTTCCTTTTAGCTTATGGACACTTTAGGTTCTCCGACCTCCTCAATTTTGCTGGACACCTCACGATTTTGTATGCGCCACAGCTTTAAACAAAGGTTTAACAAATCTTTATATACTGGTCACATGTGTGCACAACAAGACTTTACTTGTATAGTTGAATTTTCTGGAGTTATATGACTTTGGGTGGTTGGGTACTTCTTGAAAAAGACTATACGACTTTCTTTTTTGGAATGAATTTAGTAGAAACAATTTTCTTTTGGGTAGGTAAGCCTGTCACAAATTTTGGCCCCAGAGAACCAGTCATTTTCTCAGTTAGACTTGTGAATTAGTAGCATAGTGTGTATGAAATTTTGTCTCACTATACAGTTGAATAATTTATAACATATTACTCGGGGGGAGTAAATTACTAATATATGAGTACATCAAATATATTGGCTTCATTGGTTTCTTGCTGGTTACTGCCTCATAGAGCTAATTTACTATTGTAGAAAATTAGTCTATCATTGATGTACCAATATGTTTCTGTACCATGAGTTTTTTAATAATACTGTTCTGGTCTCTATCTTAGCATATAGAATTGAATTTCTTCATTTTCTTTGTACAATTTGTTCCTATTTAAATGCAGATGATTTTTAACTTTTGCATATCAGCTTCAATCAAAGGACACTGATTTGCTTCTTTTAATGCAATGCAAAAAGGCACACCATTGTAAAAGCTTCAAAGGTGGCATAGCTTTCTAAGACAGCCGACTAGTCAAAGAATTGGGTAAACCCTTTAGAGCACAATATTCTAGATTTAAAAGGCAAAGAGAGTATTGTATGCAACTACATCCTCCATAACTAGAAAGTCAATTACTGAATCCTCTTCTGAGATATGAAAGAGATATAGCTAGAAATATCTTTGATTTTCCTGAGCAGCTAGGTTTGGTTCACCGTTTCCATAAACCCATCTCGGTGAGTAGTCTCACTCTGGCCTCATTGTGTTATCTATGTCTTGCATTTATGTGTTTTTGGAATGTTTCTCTGATGTTGGGTTGTTGGGTTCTCCTCCTGCTCAGACAATTGTCAATATCTGAAGCTTGTAAGTCTTCTGCAATTAATGCCGTTTCTGTGACTCATTTGGCTGTGTTGTGAAGCCTAGTTTGGTTCTATTATTATGCATGAAGCCATTCAAGTTCATGGAGGGAGTTTCAAAACACAAACGCTCCAATAGGTACTTCACAGGTTTACTGGGTTTTTTTCCTTCTTCATGTTTGGTAAATTCGAGTTGGGTTTTGCCAGGAGTGAGAATCTGAGCTTCCATTGGTGATCCTGTGAAGAACATTTCTCAATTTAAATGAATATGGTTTTATGCTTCTTTCCTCATTGAAATGAGTTCTGTTGTCCTTTACTGACAGTGACCCGGTGAAAAGAAAGGTTGGGAAGGATAAATTGAATAGCATCATCTTAGCTCCTTACAGACTTGGAAATGTAAGAATTTGCTTTTACTTCTCTATTTTTGTTTTTGTTTTTATTTTTTTATTTTTATCATTCTTACTTTGTGAATTTGAAACTCTTTGATGAAGTGCTTTCTCTTAGAATCCTCTCTTATTATGGTGTCAATTACATACCTGCTTATTTGAAACTGTGGTCCAGTGAATTCTCTACAATTACAAGTATTCTTGTTTTTTAATAGAGAGAAATGGGAAGACCAAACAGCTGTGTCGAAGAGCAACCCAATTGTTCTGATGTTCAAGGTTCTTTAAATCAGGAGGTACAAAAACAATTAGTCTAAAGATATGATCAGAGGTGCTTCATTGCAGCTGTACAACCAAGAATTTACAGTAGTATCTGTCTCCCTTTTACAGATTTTACAGCTTCAAAAACAATTGCAGGACCAACTTGTGGCACGCCATGCTTTAGAGAAGGCTTTAAGTTATCAGCACCTATCATACGATACTACGATCGAAGACTCACTCCCAAAGGTAGTCTCTTATTTTCTCTAATGCAACATTGGTGTCCTATTTCAAGACAATCAATTTTTGACACTGATGTGGTTTGAACTTTGAATGTTGTTTGTTACTTTAGTTTTTTGGCACATTTTTAACTCAGTGATTCTTCTTATGCTAACCATTGGCATTCCTTTTCCTTGACCTCAGTCTGCCAAGGACCTAATAAAGGACATTACAGTTTTAGAACTAGAAGTTGTCTTTTTGGAGCGCCATCTTCTATCCTTATACAGGAAAACGTTTGATCAATGCATACCATCTGAATTGACTGTGGCCGAAAGACAGAGTTCTTCTTCAGTCACACATGATGGAAGTTATAAAGAAGTTTCTGGACAAGATGTTACACCAGAAAGTAACAAAACCATCACCTACACTGATGATCTTACATTGCCTCGGAGTACATCTGGCAAACCATTCAAGGAATGCAATGGCATATGGGAACCAGAAAAACTGTTAGATTTGAGCATTCATCGTTGCTATTCCTCCCTGTCTCAGCGTTCAACTTGTTCACCGAAAACTTCTCCTCGAACAAAATGTCAAACTAAAAATGTAGATTCATACCACTCCTTACCTTTCTCAATGCTAGAGGTAACTTGATATGAAAAAAATATCTTAAATGGCAGTTAGTTTCTTATATTTGTCCTTAGTCTGGTTAGGTTTTAGAAATTTATAGGCTTCTCTAACTTGTGGCTTCTATGTTGTCTCTTCAGCAAGCGCAGTTTGCAACTTCAAATTTATATGCAGAAGAACATCTTGGAAGTTATTTCTCTGATCATGTTCCAGAAACACCAAACAGCCTTTCTGAAGAAATGATCAAGTGCATTTCAGCAATATATTGTGAACTTGCTGACCCGCCTATTATCAATAACGGTTACACTTGCTCTCCAATCACATTCTCAGCACCAATGCATGACTTTTCGTCACAGGCTGAAAGTGAAAAGTGGAGTTCCCGGCGCACGAAAATTCCGTTTTTCAATTCACAATCTGAAAAGCCTATCCACTTTGAAGGATCAGAAGAATTGAGTGGACCTTACTGTAGAATGCTAAAGGTACAGTGCATCAGTGAGGATACGGAGAAGTTAAGAGATGTTGACCACACACTAAAGAAATTTAGGTATGCCAATTCTATTATATGGAGATGCTAGATTCTTGATTGTTTTGCATCATGGTATCTGTCAATCTTGAATGAATTTCCTTTTTCTATTTTCCTCAACTGCTGGCTGAGAGTATTCAATATATCTATTCAAAAAAGTTTGTCACCAATTCTGCTGCTAGATATCTGTCTATAGTCTGAAATCTTTTTGAGATGAGTGTCAGAATTGTGGATATCTTTAAACTTTTCATGAGATTGCACAACACTTTTGCATGATTGAATAATTTGACAAGCATGACAATGGATATAAGGGTTTTCGTTTGGAAATTGTTGTATGAGCTGGGATAATGAAAATACTTTTGGCATCATAAAAACCTTCTTGTAGAACTTGTATAACTTGAAAACCATGTCATGGCAGCTCACTTGTTTATCAGTTGGAAGGAGTGGATCTCAGAAAGATGAAACATGAAGAGAAGTTAGCCTTTTGGATTAACGTGCACAATGCTCTCGTTATGCATGTATGGTTCTTTAACTCTGTACGCACTCTAATAATTTGATGCTTATATTCTGATTTTGTTACTTTTTATGCATCTAACGTTTGTGTTGTTTTTATTTCAGACATTTTTAACATATGGGATTCCACAAAATTATTCAAAAGAGTTTCATTGCCACTCAAGGTACTTCGACCTTTTCTAGTAAATTTGTAATAGAATATGGTGTAGAACTTCGATTACAAGCTTGTGGTTTCTGCAGTCTGCATATAATGTGGGAGGTCACACCATAAGTGTAGACATGATACAGAGGTCCATTTTGGGGTGCAGATTGCCTCGTCCTGGACAAGTAAGCTCACTTTCTGAGAGATCTAGTTTATAAACAATGATTTTCCTCTGTTACATACCATGTAGACCCAAAAACTTGATAGCACATTCTTCTACTGATTTATGATTTTAAATCCATTGGTTTAGACTAACTTAGCTTATTTCCCTTTAGTGGCTGCGGCTGTTGTTTACCATGAAAACAAAGTTCAAGGCTGGAGATGCACGCAAATCGTATGCAATTGAGCAACCTGAACCTCTCTTGCATTTTGCACTCTGCTCAGGAAGCTATTCCGATCCTGCGGTAGACACCTCTGCCCTTACTATATCCATTGTAGAATATGTTATTCTTCTAAAGAATAACCTCATTTCACATGCCAAAAAGTACATTAGAGCTTGTCCAGAGTACGTAACTATTGTTTTAGCTAACAAACACTTGATTTAAAAAAAAAAAAAACCACTTTTACTCAATTTAACATGACCAACTGGGTTTTAGATACAACGCTCCTTGGGACTGAGTTAATTAAATAATCATATTACATTGACATATATCAAGTAATTTGACTTGGTTTTTGGACACTACATTTGTATATGAATTCGTACGAGTCTGAGTAATAGCTGATGCTGTGATGCCAAACAGATTGTCCAAGTGAGCCAACTATTTGATAAATGGGGTCCAAGCTGCAGGCCTTAATATACCCCCCTTTCAACTAATAGTACATTAGGAAGAACTCAAGCAGGCCTGCCAGTTTGATTTATCAAGTATTTTCTAGGATCAATCTCATTTACTTCTATTGTTTAGGTACGTATGTACACATCAAAGAGAGTGTTTGAGGAGCTGGAAACTGCAAAAGAGGAGTACATCCAATCAACTTTCCTTCTGCACAAGGAACAGAAAATCCTTCTTCCAAAGATTGTGGAGTCATTTGCAAAGGACTCAGGATTATGCTCTGCCGGTTTGGTAGAGATGATTGAGCGTTTACTGCCTAACTCTGAAAGAAAAAGTAATCACCAGTGCCAACAGAGAAGAATATGGAAGGCAATTGATTGGACTCCTCACAACTTTACTTCCGCTATCTTATCCCAAAAGAAGTAGCTTGGTGATCTCCTACATTGTTGAGTGAAGAGTTCAGAATGGAAATGAATCACAACTTCTCAAGAGATACACACTCGTCTATCAGCAGAGTGATGATCAAAGGTGCTCAAGCTTGTTGAGCTTGAGTTATTTATGTGCTTGAAATGAAAAGGACTTATTAGAAGAGAGGTAAAAAAGAAAAAAAAAAGGTGTGAAGTATTGTACTCGTGAGCTTGAGCTTGTTTGATCACCGGTCTTGTTGGAGTGTGATGGTGGTGATCCTGATTTTTGCCTGCTCTTTTTCCAACATTTTGCAGTAGGTTTTGTATGTAAAAACCAAATGAAAATAGAAGCTTGGGGAGCTGTAATTGAGAAAAGAGAGCAATTTATATCAACCTGTCACAAGTTTTAACTCAAATTGTATCGTTCATTTTCTATAACATCTTTGAAAGATTATCTCTGCAAGAACTACTAAATCGGGAGTTGTTTGACTATCTTTGATAAATCATCATGTTTGAAAAATGGAAAATTGTGGCATTGCTCTTTGAGAGTCTATATACAGTAAATTAATGTATAGCTTTAACAAGTAAAGTAGTAAACCAATTTAATACAAAAGTAAATCGATTCCATGCTTTGGTAGACTAACTTAGTCTGATCTCGAACTAGTCCTACGAGGGTAGCGAGGTGGTCTACTGCTATAAATTGTTCGTCAAGATGTTGATGTACCGAAACATTGTTCTCATAGATATACTTTCGTTAGAAGCGCTGGAGTCCCTTTAGCAGATGTTGGTTGAACATGTTCTTCTTAATAGTTGGGTCATTGGGCCTCCGTTCTACTTCCCATTTCCCGAACTCCCAACCAGATAAGTGGAGCCCCAAATGTATGTTTCTCACCCTAGGTTTTTATTCTTTGTTTACAAAAGACAGTCCTGCAAGGTCATACATAAACCCTATTTTCTTCTCATCTACTCCCAGTTTAATCGATAGTGAAGGAGATGCTCTTCACCCAGGGATGAATTGAAAGCTCTTGTCTTGTAAATTTCAAAACCATCATTGCATGTTGAAGACTAGCAGAGACTAAGTTTCAGTTCCTAAGCTTCTGTACTATTTTGACACATAAAAGGTTTCAGCTTTTAGGCTTGAGTCCTTCAAAAAGATCGTCAAGAGCAAGCTTTGGAGTCATGGAAAAAGACTGCCCTGAAAGGATTAGGTCACCGCCCGTTCGTACCCTGCTCATTTCTTGACTTTCTTCACAGGTTTTTCTCCAAAATCTAATCTTTCTTGACTGCTGGTTTTGTCAAATATACCCAGATCACTGATTGTTAATTATTGTCACATTTTAATCTTTTGTGTTTAAAAAATGCTTATTATTCAAACGACTTTTGTTGATTAGGGTTTAGGTCAGGGCTTGTGTCTGTTTCGGGTTGTGTTATATTTAATGATAATTCTATGCTAACCGCCAAGAGATGTATGAAGGACACTAAAATTTGGTTAGTACTCAAGTGTCAGATTGGTTTTTCATAGGGCTGGGCACGGTCCCAGACCGGCACCGGTTTTACAAGGACAGGGACCGATAATCTCACTTCGGGCCGGTTTTGCAATTGCACAAAACAAGGATCGGGCTAAGCCCGGACCGGTAATTGTTTTATAGGGACTGGGACCGGAACAAGGACCGAAAATCTTACTTCGGGCCGGGATAACAGGGATCGGGATAAACCCGGACCGGGACAAAACCTGTCCGTTTTTCGGGTTTCTGGTTCCAGTCAATCTTTGCAGCACTGCTGCATTTTGCTGCTTGGCTGCTTCTATTTAGAGAGTATAAAGAGTAATGCATTATAATTCTATGAACTAGCAACAGGGCTGCAATGTTGAAAATAAAACCAATAAACCATTCTGCAAAGTGCAATATGCACTAGCAGCAAGGCTGCAAATAAATCCATCTTGCAAATAACCATTCAATGATTTCAATCAACACAATTACACAGCAAGTTCACCAACACATTGTCTTAACAACATAACAAATTAAAAACCAAAACAATGTTCAACAAGACAACAAGTGAACAACCAAACTTCCATCAGTTCCATGCTATTGCTGCCAGCTGCTCCTCCAGTCCTCCATCTTCAATTTTTTCCTACACAATTCAGTTTAAAAAGACATTGTATTACACATTTATACATTATATAGTTATATACACAGTTATACTTTGCACCAATGTAACATCATAGAAACAAAAACCAAAAAAAGGCAGCAAGGCAATAAATTGATATACCTTCAGCTTTTCTTGGTGGCAGCAGCCCTTGTTTTGGTGGTTTTGCAGATTTTGAGGTCCCAGCAGCGGCACTTGTTGAAGGAGTTGCAGCTGCAGCTCTTTTGGAAACTTTTGCAGACTTTGAGCTTGAGGTTCCAGCTTTGGCAGTTGGTTCTTCTTCATCACTTTCAGCAGCTACTGCTTTTCCCTTTGCTACATCTGCAACAACTCAAGAAGTAATGACTGAGACATGCAAAAATTAAAATTGTACGTAAACTGCAAACACCTCACCTAAAGCAAGAAACTACAACAAATCTGCAAATGCAAACATTAACATATGTACCTCTCTCCATTTTTTCATAAAACTCAAACTCTTCTAGGCTTGGATAATACTCGATGTCAGATTGATCTCGTTTTTTGATTCAGTTTTGCAAGAAAATCAATGCTTCCACACTTTTAGGAGTTAATGAACTCCTAAAGGGTCAATGACTCTCCCACCTGTGCTGAATGAGGACTCGGATGCAACTGTACTAACTTGGATTGCAAGTACATCCCTTGCAACAAGAGCAAGGTTTGGATATTTGCAACCGTTTATCTTCCACCATTGAAGCAACTGCCAATCTTCATCTTTGGGATTCTCCATTGGATCTAATAGATACCTATCAACTTCACTCTCAACAACCACTTCGTCTGATTCAGCTAGGGCTCTTTGCCAACCTTCTAAGATCTCTGCCATTTTTCCAGACATTTTCTTGTTCTTCTCCTTGGCCTTGGACTTGGACTTGGAAGATGTGGCTGTTGCTTTTGTGCTGCTAGAAACGCCGCAGCTTGTACCAGTGCTGCTCCTAGAACTTTTACTCTTTGAAGAGGCATTGGTTGATGATCTATAGAGATCAGTTAAGCATACTAACAGCTCCTTCACATCATTGGCCTTGGCCTTTGCTTCGGTAGCATCAAACTGGAGGTGAGTTAGACATATGTGACTAATGTTTTTCAACTTGAACCTAGGATCCAAGACAAGGGCTACTAATAACAGTTGGTTCATATCATCAACCGTTCCAAAATACTTCCTAAACTTTGCTCTCATCTTCACTGCCATCTCCATCATTAGCTTTTCAGTTTCACTTCTAAAACTCTCATCCGGAGGCACAAAGAGTGCATCAATCTCAGCCTCGATTGCTACAATGTCGTGAAGAGCTTTATGAGCAGTCGGGTGTTTGGTTGCACTAATTCTCATTGTCACATCGTAGAAAACCCTCAAGAACTTCACAAACAGTTCAGCTTTATCCCAATCTGTAGCATCTGGTGGCCCGACTCTTTTTCTTGGTTGAACTGATTTTTTTTAAACTTGTATTTCACCCTCATGTTCCTCTTCAACCTCTTCATCTTCATCAAAATAGTCTTTGTACTTATTGTCTTCTTCATCAGCCATCCGAGCAAAAGCTGGCTTCACCTCCAAAGCTATGTCAAGCATAAAAAATGTGGAATTCCATCGCGTTGGAACATCCAAAGCTGGAATTCTTTGAGAATCTATATGGCCTTCCTGCGTCTCCTTTTGAACACACTCTTTGAAGCAGTCTAATCTATTAGAACTACTTCTAATATATTTCACGGCATTTCGGATTGCAGCACAACTTCTATTCATAATTGTCAAACCAGCCCTAACTATAATGTTCAAGATGTGAGCCAAACACCTCACATGCATGAACTTGCCACCACGCACTGGGGGGGTTCTTCCATCCAACCATTTTCCTTTGTAGATACTCGATTGCCACCTTATTTGCACTAGCATTATCAACAATCACTGTCAACACCTTGTCTATCCTCCACTGGAGCAAACATGTTTCTAACAGCTTCCCAATTGTGTTGCCTTTGTGATTGGGAATTACACAAAAGTTCAAGATTCTCTTGTGCAAATTCCAACCACAATCTATGAAGTGCGCTGTTAACACCATATAATTGATGTTCTGTACAGATGTCCAAGTATCTGTAGTTAAGCACACTCTATGGTCCCTTAAAACCATCCAAAGTTCCTCTTTCTTCTCCTCATACATCTCTAAGAAACACCTTACTATTTTTCTCCTAGAAGGCACCTCAAATCGAGGAATTGCTACTTTGCAAAACCACCTAAACTCTTCATTCTCAATGTGGCTAAATGGTAGTTCATCAATAACTATCATTTCAGTCGCAGCTTTGACACAAGCTTCCTGTGACCACCTTTTATTCACCTTCAAGCTAGCTTCAACTCCACCATCACTAATCAATACTTGCTGTGTGTCTTCTAAATTCTCCCTCCCAGGATACTTTTTGCACACCTTCTCGACATGTCTACGCAAAGTACTCGTACCATTAAATGAAGAATCAGCTGCGAGATCAGCGGAGCAATACTTGCATTTGGCCCTTTACTCAAATCCACATTCTTCTTTCTTCCAATATTTTTCAATGTAGAGTGTTCTATCATATTTCTCGTAATGATTCCACACATTTGACCTCGGGGCAGCCCTCTTTGTTTTACTTTCTCTTCTTCTCTTTTTCAAGTTTTTCGGCGAACCTCGGGATGCTTGAGTTGATGCTTCATTTTCTGTTTGTAATGCAGCTTCTATTTCCCTGGCTGGTTCCTTGTCCTCACCTTGCTGAGACATATCATTTCCATCATTCCCAACAACAACAATTTCATCATTATCACCATCATAATGAGAACTGACTGTATGACTTGAATCCGATGAGGTTGCCATCAAGTATTCAAGTCTGTACAATGTCCGGGAAAATACAAGCTGCATGATTAAATAATGGTTATGAGATTAATACACTTGTTGACAAGCATTAAGCCATTAAGTTCATTCAAATTTCAAAATTTCAAATGCAAACATTTCCACGGATAGATGCTTTACATGTTCAGTAGCCCCCAGTCCCTCACCAAGTCACCATGGCATCTCAAGGGCACTTCTTATCAATGTATGTTCCTGCAAGAAAAAACAAAAAAAACGATATGAGAGTCTACTATTGTGAAGAAATTTAAACACTTTAATAACTGTACGTTTAGTGTATAAGAATATTTTATCATTGTGAGCTTCTCTATTTTTCTGGCTTTGAAAATCAGAGAGATCCATAATCAATATGAAGTTAAATCTCTTTATAGCAATGGAAGCACAGTTATAGGATGTCCAAGAACAGTTTACCCCTACTTTTGTTCATGAACTTTACTGAAAAGAAAAGGTGGTGGATGTTACCAGCATTGCTTGAATAGATACCCCAATCAAGGAAAGTGGATAAGCCACAAGTTTGTATCCAACTTCCTCAAGAGGATTGAGTCATTGATATTTAACAAAAAAAAAAAACAACATACCACTCAATTCAAGATCTAAAGAAGAACTAAGTCACTAACTTATAAAATCCATGTCCATACCATGCTACATTTGACAGGTCATATAAATTTGGAGTGGAAACTATAGATTGAGTGCCTCTGGAGAAAAACAATAGAAGATATTTGCAAACATGTAATGCAAATTAAACTGGTCGAACAAATTATAGCACCCATGACAATACCATAAAAAGATACCATATTTACATAAACATGTTAGTATTTCCTATATAACAAATGTAGCAATGTAGCATACCATGGGTGCTTGAGCTTTTAAATCCTCAACGTCAAAGTCCCAAGCGCTAAAACCTCACTGGTACTCACTCTGATGAAAGAAAAGACAAGCTGATACCACAAACTATTGCAGAAGAAGAAATTATAACATAACTATAAAGTTCATATAAGTATATAACTAGGCTCAGACCTGTGACATTGCCTCTTGCTCTGTTGTGTGTATGTTTTGCAGACCTATAGCTTTGGGAAGGCACCCAAAGGGGAGTCCCAGAAAGCTGACCTGCAATTCAACACCAAGACTTCAAAGTTCAAACACAGTACACAATACAAACTACAAAGCTGACCTGCAATTCAACAGCATAACAGCAACACCAAAGACTGCCATAGACAACTTTCAAGATACTAACTTTGATTTGCTTACTGAGAAATCAAACAGAAAAAAAAAAGGAAAAAAAGAGAGTATCATCGATATATAAATTATTGGTCTTAAAGTCTTATTCAGTGCTCTAGGCTATCAAAAGATGAACAAATCAATCAACAATCAACTCAACATAGAAGGCTGATTATTTCTGTTCAATGAATATCAAGGAAAACAAACCCAAAATCACTTGCAAAGTTTAAGAAACCCAAAGAAATCAAAGAAACAATTTCACACCTACTATTCTTCTTTCAAGAGATAACCCCAACTCTTCCTAATCACACTAATTTCAAAGATAACAAGCAAATAGAAAATTAGAAACCATAATTAACCAAATCTGAGCTCAACAAACCCACATGCAACCACAAACCACCAAATATGCCCCTGAAACTCACCAAATCCCACAAATCAAACTCATTTCTGCACCAAAATCCACTCCAAAACTAGAAATCCACCAAAACATAAAAGAATCGAAGAGAAGAGAAGAAGAAGCAGTAGTACCTTTCTTGGCCAGCAGTGTCCCAAATTTGGGCCTTGATGACCGATTTGGCCAGCGAACTCGACAGCAATGGTGGACTTAGAGTCACGGTTGAACTCGTTCTTGGTGAACCTGGAGATGAGATTGGACTTGCCGACGCCGGAGTCGCCAATCAAGACCACCTTGGTGTACCTGGGAGGCAGAGACGCAAACCGATTGTGAGAGCTGAGAGACAGAGCCGCAGAGGTGAGGAAGAGTGGAAGACAGAAGACCCAGAGAGCTGAAAGGCAGAGTCGCAGTCGCAGAGAGCCAGAGAGTAGCCGAGTAGGATCTTAGGTATGAGGAAAAATGATTTGGGATTTTAGTTTAGGTTTACTTACTAATCACATGGGGTCATGTCCATACTAACACAATGGACTTTAAAACTAACCAATAATTGAAAGACAATACAAGCTCGGTTTTTTTGGTCCACGCAGTCACCGCAAGTCATGAACCGGGACCGGACCGACACATTGTGTACAGGGACCGAACCGGCCAAGCAGTCACTCAAGTTAAGAACCGGGACCGAACCGGCATACTTAGTATAGGGACCGAACTGGCCCGAAATCACTTATTTTCCCTCTAAAACCCGACCCGAACAGGCCGGTCCGGATCGGTTCCTTCCGGTCTTTCGGGCTTTCGGTCATTTATGCCTACCCCTAGTTTTTCACATAAATTTATCTTTCTTGACTTTTGCTTTCCCAAATACCCAGAACCGGGATATAGCTTTGCAATATTCAATCACCTTCTTATTTTTTTATTTTTTATTAAAAAAAAATAGAAATAGGATGATTTACATAAGCTGTGTTCAAACTGAGCTTATCTCTCAGAAGACGTTGGTTAGTGTCCTTCTAGCACTCGGTTATGAGTTACTGTAGTGTTTGCGTAATGTAGTTGTGATGTGAGGATAATTCTTTGTTAAGAAACACAAATGCATAAAGGAAACTTACTTTAAAGAGGATATTAGCTTAGGTGTCACATTGTTAAGATGGGTTTTAGTTCAGAACTTTAGATGGTTGGTTTGATGGCAATTGATACTTTACGGGTATAGTCTTCTTGTACAACTAGTATGTATTGGTGACTTTACTGGTAATCTGGTATAAACTTCCAATCTCATAAGAGCTGATCTTGGTGGAGATAAATATTATACATACTCCTTAATAAGGTCTCATGAACTTCATTGATCCCATCCATACTCATCATAATAAACTGCTTCCTTAAGCCTGTACTACAAGAAAAAAAGTATGTTTAGAGACTTAGAGGTCACTGAACTCCAACATGAATGTATCTTGTTCATAAACTCACAACCACAAATCGCCCACAATCCCATGGTTGGAAAGAAACTGTGGAGAAAAAGCTGAGGGAATTCCCCATATGATCAAGAGAAAGAGGCAAGGACGGGCCAGAGGGACAAAGAAGAGACTGAAAGCGTTGCGCAGAGATGAAAGGGTTTTCCGCAAGGTATGCGGACATGGAAGAATGTTTATTCAATGTTATGCCTTTCTTTAATTTCTTTCTTTAGCTTGGATAGCTTCCTGAGATCAGCTTTAACCAAAAATTCTTCCTCACAGATGGCAAAGAAGAGGGCGAAGGCTACCACCACCAACACTGCCTCATCCTCAATTTCAACTAAATTTTTAGCTAAACAACCTAAGCATATGGCCCATGCCATACTAGAACCATCTGATGATGACTTGGTTGATTTTCGAGGCTTGGCAATTCTTCCAAGGTGTTACACTTCATTGCTTGAGAGGGCCTGCATTGGTCATCCTGATCTAGCCATATGCCCAAAGAGGAGCTTGAGATGGCGTGAGTTTGCTTATGAGACATTGGGGGAGCTCCTGTTTTTCCTCACTTCAACAAGACGGAGAGAAATGATAAAGAAAGCATGTGAGCACCTCCAAATACTCTGGGAGGAGGCTCAAGGCTTGGGGTTTGATTTATCCTGGTTAACTCCAATCGTTAATTCCTGCTTAGCTCTAGACTCAAGTAATTCTGGTGTAGATAATATCAGCACAAAAATGGAGGCTTGGAAGAAGCATAAGAACACCTTACATTGTCAACTGACAACACTTCCAATGCAAATGATTCAAGTTGATAAAGGACTCGCTGCTTTGGAGGTGGCACTTCAACTTGCCAAGGAAGTACAGGAGCACTTTCTGTTCACTGGCTTGTGAATGTGAAGGGATTAGAAATGTTTGGCTGATAATAGTGTTCTTTTGAGTTTTGACACAATATATTGCTAACGTATTTTGAGTAGGCTTTTATGCAGGAGCAAAATAATATCAGTCTATTTCTTTGGGATTGATGTTTAGTTTGTCTAATTAAATGTCAAGTTGATATACATCAATACCATATGTAACACGACTTGAAGGTGATGTAAGAATCACAACTAACTAATCGAGAATTATCTTAGTTGGAAATATCCTCCTTTTACAAGGGTTTTGTAATTCCCCGATCGGTTGAGTTCAATTTCCCACATCCAACATAACTTGTGGACTTGTCTGCAACCTTTTATCATCCTCTGGATGGTTGTTAAGTTCGATCTTTTGCCATGCTCCTTATTTGAGATATGTGCAATCATGTGATAGTATAGGACCACAGATCTGTGATTTAGGCAACTCTAGAGAGGCTTTATCAAATCAGTTTCATTTCATGACTAGTCGTTTTTGGTCTAATGGTATAACCATATAAGTCTTTTATTCACAGATGGGAAGTTCGACTTTCATAGTTGTCTACCGGACATGCACTTCAATGCCTGGGGGATGAGGTCGGGAGAGAAGATGGTTGTGGCTTGTGGTTTGGCAGGCTGGTTTTGACCGCAAGGCGTGGGCTGCTTTTCTGGGTGTTCGTGGGGGTTTGCTATGCAAGGACGGAGTGATCCAGCGGTGGCGGGAATCGTGGGGGTTTGGCGACGGTGTGGTGGGTGGGGCTCGGGGCTGGGCGCTGCCCGGCAGAAGCTTGGGGCTTAAGGCGGTGTTGGCTTGATGTGGAGGCTCGGGGCGTGGCTAGTTTCGTGGACAGGGCTCGAGGGCGGCGCTGCATAGCCTACTGCAGGCGTGGTGGAAGGGTAGTCTGGGTTTGGTCAACCCTAGCTTGATGGGCCATGGATTGGGCCTCTTCTCTTTGGGGCTGCCCTATTGGGTCTTCTATTTAGGTTGGGGTTTTTTTATTAGGGGCTTGAGCTAATTCAAAATAAAAGTAGATTAAAGGAAATGCATTTCATTCATAGTTGGCTACAAAAGAGTCGTTTGATACAATATATAGATCTTCTATCATTAAGGACATGTCGCTATGGACAATGACAATTGAATAGAAGGACAAAAAGTCCCAACAACACTGAAGACAAAATATGGCAGGTCTGACTCAGAGGGAGGTCTAGTCACCGAACTGCCTGGAGATCTGGTTTGCTGAAAGGAACAAGAGCATCAGTCGAAGTTGGGCTGGGCCTGAAGATTAAGAGAAGGGTTTAGGTGTGACCCTAACAAGTCCCGCCCCCTTAGCACGAGGCCTGACCTCAGGCCTTGAAATTGGGAAAGTGATTCATGATAACCTGGGCCTCCTCCCATGTAGCATCTTCAGCCGGGAGCCCAGTCCATTGAATCAACCACTTGGTGACATTCTTGTTGCGTCGTTGCTGCACACACATGTCCAAAACTTTCGACGGAACCCAGGAGATGGCGCCGTCGGTCTCAAACGGCGGTAGAGCAGTGGAGGCCGTAATTTGATCTCCAATTTTCTTCTTGAGGAGGGAGACATGGAAGACAGGATGAATCTTGGAGTTGGGAGGTAAGTGCAGCCGGTAAGCCACGAGACCAATACGAGCTGCAATCTGGTATGGCCAGTAGAAAAGAGGAGCGAGCTTGTGTGATGGTCGTCGGACCACCGATTGCTGATGGTAGGGGTGGAGTTTCAGGTAAACCCAATCCCCTTCAAGAAATTTGAGGTCAGTTCGGTTCTTGTCCGTTTGTTGCTTTATACGGTTCTGGGCTAGGGCCATGTTTGATTTCAGAAGTTAGATGAGGGCGTCAAGGTTTTGGAGGGTGACATCCACTGCATGAACCGCCGTGCTGCCGGGGAAATAACGGTGGATGGATGGAGGCGGAGTACCGTACAAGGCCTGAAATGGTGACATCTTAATAGTGCTGTGGAAACTGGTGTTGTACCAATATTCGGCCCAGTGGAGCAGAGTAGGCCAAGAGGCTGGTTTATCAGCCACAAAGCAGCGGAGATAATGCTCCAAGGAACGGTTTAGAACCTCCGTTTGGCAGTCGGATTGTGGATGGTAGGCCGAGCTGCGGCATAGCTTAGTTCCCTGCATCTTGAAGAAGTGCTCCCAGAATTGGCTTATAAAGATGGGGTCCCGATCAGTAACTATACTGCGAGGCATGCCATAAAGTCGGAAGACTTCCTTGATGAACAACTCGGCAATAGAAGCTGCGGTGTATGGATGAGAAACGGGGATGAAATGCCCGTATTTGGAGAGTCTATCCACTACCACCATGATTGTGGCTTGGCCTTAGGATGGAGGAAGCCCATCAATGAAATCCATGGACACATTGAAGAAGAAATTTTCCGGTCTGGAAAGAGGTTGTAGGAGACAGGGAGGTTTAATCATCTCGTACGATTGGCGTTGGCATTTATCACAGGATGCCACAAAGGCCTTGACCTCCTTTCTCATGTCGGGCCACCCAAAGTTCAGTGACATACATACAAAGGTGCAGAGAAAGCCGGAATGGCCTTCTTGCAACTAGGAATGGAACTCGAACAGCAGCTTGGACCTCCAATCCGAACTTGCAGGTACAAAGATTCTACCTTTATAGTGAAGTCTATTTTGAACCAGGGAAAAGCCCTTCTTAGTTGGTGTATCTTGTTGTAAGGCCGTCTTGATGGCTGTGGCCTCTCGGTCAAGGGAACATGCTTTGTCAATGGCAGGGTGGCAATCGAAGACTGGGGTGGTGAGAGCTTGAATGGGACACACCTCCTGGCAGCGAGATAACGCATCCGGCACTGCATTAAGGTGCCCCGCACGGTATTCGACCTTGTAGTTGTAGCCCAAAAGCTTGGAGATCCATTGGTGTTGTGCCGGGGTGGTGATCCTTTGGTCAAGCATGTGTTTGAGTGTCTTGTGGTCAGTAAGGATGGTGAAAGCTTGACCCAAGACATAAGGCCTCCACTTTTCCACAGCGAACAATATGGCAAGCATCTCTTTTTCGTAGACCGACAAGCCCTGGTTGAGGGGAGACAATGCTTTACTAAGTTAAGCAATCGGGTGGTTGTGTTGCTGAAGGACGGCCCCGATGCCCGTGCCGCTTGCGTCGGCTTCAATAAAAAAGGGGGCATCGAAATCTGGAAGTGCCAAGACTGGTGCTGTGGTCAACGCCTCTTTGAGTTGGAAGAAAGTAGCCTCTGCCTTTGGGGTCCAATTGAAGTTATTAACTTTCAACATATCAGAAAGAGGTTTAGCAATGAGCCCATAGTGTTTGACGAACTTGCGGTAGTAACCGGTGAGACCCAGAAAGCCATGGAGGGCTTTGGTGGACTTCAACTTTGGCCAGTCTACTATCCCTTGGACCTTGGATGGGTCGACCGAAACCCCTTGGGTAGAAATTACGTGGCCCAAATAAGCCACACTTGATTGAGAAAACGAACATTTAGACAACTTTACTTTCAAGCTATGATCATGTAATACTTGGAAAACTTCATGAATATGAGAAGCTAAATCCTTGCTGTAAATAAGTATGTCATAAAAGAAAACGAGGACAAACTTAAGAAGCATAGGCTTAATGATGTGATTCATGAGTGCTTGAAAGGTGGAGGGGGCATTGGAGAGCCCAAACGGCATGACGACGAACTCAAAATAGCCATCATGAGTTCGAAATGCTGTTTTGTGAATATCGGTTTCGTGCATCCGGATTTGGTGGTAGCCGGAACGTAAATCCAACTTAGTAAAGTGGGTTGTACCATGGAGTTCATCAAGGAGTTCGTCCACCATAGGAATGGGAAAACGATCCTTGATTGTAACCTCATTAAGGGAACGGTAGTCGACGCAAAAGGGCCATGTACCCTCCTTCTTACGTACCAACAACACCGGAGAAGAGTACGGGCTGCTGCTGGGCCGAATAATACCTTGGGTCAGCATCTCTTGCACTTGAGTTTCTAACTCAGCCTGTTGGGAGTGGGCGTAACGGTAGGGGCGAACATTGACCGGGCCTTTATTGGGTAGAAGTGGTATACGGTGATCGATAAACCGTTTCGGTGGAAGAGAGATGGGTGGTTCGAAAAGGGAGGCAAACTTGGTGAGGATGGGTTGGAGTTCGGGAATGACTGTGGGATTTTGACCATGAGCTGATGCTGGTAACACTTGGGCCAGTAGGTCGAGTTGTTCAAGGGGAAGGAGGCTTAGCAGGCCCAAGTCGTCAGTGGATTGAGTGTTGGAAGTGAGTCCACGTAGGACATGTTTCTCACCATCTACAATGAACATCATTATTTTCTCCAAGAAATGCTAGCCAATGTAGCCGAGGGAGTCCAGCCACTGGGCCCCAAGCACTAAATCCCAACCGGCTACCGGCAGGAGTAGGAAATAGTTGGTATACCGGTATCCTTGCATCTCCACGGTGACATTTCGGACCAGCCCTGAGGGGGATAGGGAGTGGCCTGAGGCTGCGATGAATTTCTGTGGTGGGGGATTGCAGATAGGAAGGTCGAGTTGAACAGCTACCTTGGGGTTAAGGAAGTTCATTGCAGCCCCACAATCGATAAAGACATTGATTTCTGGGCCCAAGATGGAGCCTTTCAGCCGCATCATGTCGCTAGCCTTGGCATGACTGATGGTGTGGATAGGTATGATGGGCTCACTGTCAGCGGTAGACTCCTCCAAATCTGCAGGGCAGTCCTGGAATTCTTAGGTATCCTCCACTGTCTCGGTGCATTCTAGGATGGTCATGATTGGGTTCTTGTAAATGTGGCCTTTGGAATACTGTTCATCACAATTAAAACAGAGGTTTTTGGCTCTACACTCTCTTTGTTCAAATGGAGAGAGTATACGATGGGTGTGGTCGGGGTTGTGAGTAGTGATGGTAGAAAAAGAAGTGTGTGGTGGTATGGGATTCCGGGTTTATGGATGCGGTGAGTTGGAGGAGAAATTGGAAGGTGGTGGTGGGTTGTTTCTGGAGGTAGAGTTCTAGGTAGTGTGGCGTTGGAAACGGGAGAGGCGAAGATCTTGGTTTTTTGATTCATACCTCCAAGCTAAGCGCTAAGCTTGAGTGAGTGAGTGAGGCTCTAAGGCCATCACGTCATGACGTACTTCAGGTTTGAGGTCACGAAAAAAAAAGGGTAATAGTTGTGCATCAGACCAGTCAGGGACTCTCCACGAAAAAAATCGCTATATGAACCAGGGACGTAGCTAGGAATTGAAAATGGGTTAGGCTAATTTTAGCTATATAGAAAAAGGAAGAGCAAAGAAAGCATAATAAGCAGGCTTTGATAAACAGCACTAAGGACTAATACTTGAGCAGCACTAACTACACTCACAAGATAACAAAGATATGAGATTTAAAGATAAGAAACAAAAAATTATAATTTTAACTAAAGGGTTGATCTGGGCTCTTGGGTTTCTATTAAAGCCATCAACTCATGAATACAGCACTATCACATGCACCCAATTAAAACAACATGCAACTAAATCACTTACTTCAGTACATAACTTAAAATGAAACCAAATGGATTAGTGTAGGCTTGAAGTATAATTTCCAAGAAACAATAAGAGAGATCAGACATACCAGGGTCACAGAAATTCTTTCTAATCAAGGGAAAGGGAAACTAACATCTTTGCTACTACTACCAGATTGCATATATTCCTCTCATATGTTACATTCCAACAAATCATATTAGCATTACATATTGCTGAGAAGTAGCTTTACATTCATACGTTACATATTAGAATACATGGCTGCTCTAAACAGACGGAATGAAATGTAGGAATTCTACTCTAACATATAGAATTAAATGGCTACTCTAATCTGCTCTAATGATTCAAAAGATCAAATATCAAACTCAAACTCAACACATCCAATTGCAGATCATTCAAACTGAACACATCTAATTCCAAGCAAACCAAAATCGTTGCAGAACTCATACATTATCAACACATCCAATTTCCAGAATAACCAAAACTCATAAAACCAAAAAAGAAGAGAAATTGGTACCTGAGATGATGAAGATGATTTACGATTGCACCAGCACCAGAGCACCACTTAACTTGGAGAGATTTTGCCTCTTCATTTCTAGCAGCAATCAGACAGATTGAAGCTCTCAGCATGGGTATTGGGTAGTGGACTGTAGGGTAATCAGTTTACCACCTCACCCTAAAAAACACCAAATATCACAATTCACGAATCTGGACAACCCATTCCCAATTATCAAACATCATCAGCATGGCTACCGCATAATCAGTTTACGGTGTTTACCTGAGATTCAGGGATTGAAGCCTTTACATAGTCGCAGAGATCAGAGATGCAGAATCGCAGTGGAGGTGGCTCAGGCGGACTGAAAGGGAAGGTGGCTCGGTTGCTGGAGACTGCAACTTTGGAAGGCGGAACCAAAATCGATCTGAACCAAATTTTCCCTTGGGCTACAGCCCAAGTAGCCCTTGTAGTGGTTCCGTCCCTGGTATGAACATGACAGCTGTATCAAACTACAAGGCACGAAAGGTCCTAGGGCTCTTGGAGACATGGTGGAAAGTATTGCCAGGGCAATACTAATCGATACGGAGCTTAATATTATCTCTAATTATGACTCCTGATAAACTTGAGCTGCCTCCCTTACGTGTACTGATTGAACTATGTGGCTCACTTGGCTACTTTAATTTTATAAAGAAGAGACTGTAAAGAAGGGTGAAACAGTTCATGCAAAGCTTAAGTGTATAGCTGAAAGATGACCTGTTAATTGGAGAGGGTAACGATCAGACTAAAAAAGGCGTAAAAGGAGAAGCAGCTCATCGTTTATTGAAGGAGCTTGAGAAAAGAGACATTACGTATTCCGGGTCTGCTAAGAAGAGAAAATGTAATGCTGACCAAATTGGTGATTCATCTCCAACAAAATGAAAGAAAACTGAAACTCTGCCTATAAAGAATGTAGTCGGAAAACGTTTTCCTACTACATACCAATTATCAAAGCAATCAACATGAAGAAATGAGGGCTTCGAGTCTTGCTTTTCAAGCTGTGCAAGCAAGTACAATGGGAAATTCCCATCTTCAAATCAATAGAAAAGGAATTCAGTTTCTTATAGAAAATAACCTTGTACATTCCTGTTGATGCCAATTTCGGCATCAACGAGTCAACGAGACTTTCGTTGAAATCCTAGTATAAAGTGGTGGGTTGTTTTCTTGAAGTGGGCCTATCTCTTCCTTCAATTAGTTTGACTATATGTGTGGCATTGGTCGTCTACTTGTGCTTGAAGGTATGCCTTGGTGGTCTTCTGCCTGGTCTTGGTTGTCCACCTCTTGTGACTGAATGTATGGCCTTAGGTTTCTTTCGTCTGATGTTGGGCATCTAAGCTCCCTTGTTAGGTGAAACAAATGGTTTGGCCTTAGGTTTCCTTCACCTGATGTTGGGCCTCCATGCTCCTTTGTTGGGTGAAACTAATGGTCTTGCCTTCGGCTTCCTTGGCCTGATGTTAGGCCAAGTTTCTTTGTTGGGTGAAACTAATAACCTCACCTCAGGCTCCCTTCACCTGACGTGTAGAGATTCCTTCACCTTACGTTGGGCGTCCAACTCTCTTGATGGGTGAAACTTATAGTCTGGTCTTGGGCTCCCTTCACCTGACCTCTCAGGATTCCTTCACCTTTACTTTGGGGGTCCAGTTTGGCTTGGGCGTGACGCTGGGCATCCACCGCCTCATGTTGGAGGAGCTCTATGGAAAGAACTTGCAAATGTGAAGAGATGGAAGGTTATCGGAGGACCAACCTAAGACCGGCCAAACACACTCTAATGCCTAAGTTAGGTAAGTGTATTTGAACATTTATGGAGATTGGAGAAGAAAGACTGGTGCTTAAGCATTTTGACATAAGAATATAGTTGACATGTCAATAGAGAAAGAGAGAGAGAGACTGAATTGGTTTCTATTCAAATTGAAACAATGAAAGCAAGTAATATAAACTAACCTAAACAAAACAAGTTGTTATCAAATGGATGGGAGTTAGGGCATCGGGTTTCACCTTTTGCCTCCCTTGCAAGCATTAAAGCAATTGAATATGAATGATGCAAAGCTAATTGTCCAACTACCCTCTTAGCATCCGGATAGGACTACTAAGGCTTAAACCCCTTTCATTTTATTAACTCTAACCGGATAAGTCTAGAGCTAACTACCTAGAGACAAATTCAATTACCGGATAGGTCTCAATCATTTGCCCCTAAATGCATAAAGCTTAGAGTTTAGGTAACCAAGCAAGCAAACCAATCCTATCTCTAGGTGATTTTAGCTCACTACCCTCACATGCACACATGGTGTGCTTTCATGCTCCCTTTTTGCCTAGAGGTAATCAATCTCTAGGAAAAAACTTCATGTCATGGCAAACACATAACTCAAATTGAATAGGTCTAAGTAATGCATTCAACTATTGACTTAGCATGTGAGAATGACAACATGAATTTGCATCAATTTATAAACAAAAGCATCAATCCAAGCAAGTTTGGCTAGGGCTTTCAACCCTAGCCCCAACTAATTCACTACTCACACATAGCTAGACACACAAGCTTCAACATTCTATTAAACATCAAATACATAAAGAGATAGAGAGTAAAGGGTGACTATTGATGATGCCGGAAGAGGTGGTGGAGATGGGTCTCCAAGAACATGGTGTGGTGGTAGTCACCTCATTCTCCTTGCTCCAAGCTCTTGATATTGGTAAGAATAGTGAAATTTGAGATCTCTAAGATGAGTTGTGGTGTTGAATGGTGGAGGAAATGAAGGTTGTAGTGGTGGAAATGGAGGTTTTAGAGGTGGAGATGGTGGTTTTAGTGGTGGAAATGGTGGTGTCTTCTCTAGAGAGAAAAATGGATCTTGGATAGGATGAAGATGATTGAATGGAGTCAAGCATTCTGAATAATTGGTCTTTGGCCTCTTTTTGATCAGCTAGGTGTGTCATCCATGGTCCCCAAGTGTGCAAGAGATGCTCTTACACCATTGTCTCCCAAATGGTCCCAAATTGGCAAGGTGATAAAAGGACAAGGTGTAGGGAGATATTTGAATTTCAAGTGATGGGAGATTCTCACCACCATGGTCCTCCTTTGCTGGAGAAAAGACCCTCCATGATTGGCGGCTCGCCGGAAAAGTTTGCCGGAAAAGTCGCCGGAAAAATCGCCGGAAAAGTCGATTTGCAATTTTCTTCCAATCTTCGTGTCTTCTTCCCCTAGCTTCAAATCTCCACATTTCAAGCCTCAAATAGTCATTTTATTCTCAATGCAAGGTTTCCTACAAATAAAAGGAAATGGATTAAAAAATGTAAAATAGCATGGAAGACAAATCAATTTTCATAATTATGGGGCACAATTGCGTAAGTAATTTGTGACTCAACACTTGGGCGTGACGCTGGGCATCCACCGCCTCATGTTGGAGGAGCTCTATGGAAAGAACTTGCAAATGTGAAGAGATGGAAGGTTATCGGAGGACCAACCTAAGACCAGCCAAACACACTCTAATGCCTAAGTTAGGTAAGTGTATTTGAACATTTATGGAGATTGGAGAAGAAAGACTGGTGCTTAAGCATTTTGACATAAGAATATAGTTGACATGTCAATAGAGAAAGAGAGAGAAGAGACTATGTATTTTGGCATAATATTGGGAGAGAAGAGAGAGTTTAGGTTCCTCTTTTTGCTTATGGAGGATTGATATTTATAGGAGAATGAGTAGTTGAGGTGGAAAGGAAGGGTATGGGCTCTTCCCCAAAACCAGGGTGCCAATCCCTACTTTCTGCTTACCGACACTCCAAGGGATGGGCTGACGGAGTTGGTACGTGACAGGTGTCACCACTATGTGGTCTCTTCCCCTCACATCACTCTTGGGCCATGCCCATGGACCATACTTGTCATCAAAGCATGACACCTAGCCTAGTGGGTAAGAGTAAGCCCTTGATTTCCGCTAACTATGTCTCCTTTGCAATGACTTTGTCTAAGAGTGATCCTGATAGTCGAGGCCTTAGCCTTGGAGGTCATGGCTTCTAAGCTTGGGGGTCGAACTCTTGGTCTTGGGGGTTGAGGCTCTTGATTCCTTTGGATTATGCTTCAATTCTCTAGTAGTGAGGTCATGATATGCTTTTGCCCTGCTATCCAAGATGGTGAGTCAATCACATGGCGACCGTCCAAGAATTAAGAGGTGGAGGTCCAGAATTAAAGGCTTGGAATACCATGGTTAGGCACCTCACTAGTTATGGTTATTTATGTCTAAGGATTCATTTTCTTTCAAGATAAAAGGTTTAAGTGCGTTGAAAGGTCAGAGTCGTATGTGGACTCTTTGACATTTCAACGTGTCCTACGTGGAATAGGTTAAAAAGTCAAAAGTATTTGTCAAACCAAATTATGACATTAACAATTCCTAACTTGGGGTGACATTAAATACATAGGAGATCCTAGGTCAGATAAGAAGAGTTCACTAGACTCTGCAGCACTTGCCATGCTTGGTGATCTCAAAACCCAGGTAAGGTTATCATTGGTGGATTATAATATTATCTACCATGCTGCCTATTCTTGTATTAGCATGATATACTGATGTATGAAATGGGAGGGTGGTAGCTTTAAAATTCGGATCAACTAGGATCTGGTTTGGGTAGAGTACTCGACATCAGAATCTAATTGCTTATGTACAAATAGAATACTTGTATTGTATATTGTATAAATGTATAAGGGGCAATGTATAAATGTATTGTATGAATAAGTTTGTGTTCAAAGTAATTTGTGCATCTCGAGACAAACACAAATATTGAATGTTTTAATTTGCTACTTATGTATTTTGTAGCTAATTTTTTACTGAAAGTTACCAAATTATATATTTATATATGAATATGTAATTTTAATGTTTCATTCTCGCTCTAAATAGTATTAACTTTTTGACTTTTTATTGGAAGACTACAATGCTGGTACTGGTGGGGGTAATGTTTTGGAAATTATCGGAAATTTACAGTGGTGTATAATTTTTTGACTAAAAATATATAACAATTAGTCCATGAATCAAAAGTTGAACAAAACAAAGGCAAAGAGAGAGTTTGAGAACTTCTGATGTTATACTGATCTTCTCCAAAGATGGAGTATATATATAAAGTATGCAGAACCCTAATAGGAAAGTGATTACCTAATTACATCGTAATATACTCCCCCTTAACTACATAATATTCTGAATAATTACACAATCCTAATTACATAACAATTGCTACAATCATGGGATACGATGCAGGAGTGACTCACGCCAATACTCCCCCTCAAGTTGGAGAATACAGATCACGTATGCCCAACTTGTCAAGTGAGTCATAAAAGGCTTTACTCGAGAGAGTCTTTGTAAGAATATCTGCTAACTGTTCATTAGTAGGAACGAAGGGAAACAAAATGATCTGTCCATCCAGCTTCTCCTTAATGAAATGTCGATCTATCTCTACATGCTTTGTGCGATCATGCTGAATAGGATTGTGAGCAATTTCAATTGCAGCCTTATTATGACAATAAAACAGCATAGCTTTTTTCTATTTGAACCCCAAATTTCTCAACAAATTTCTCAACCACAACATCTCACAAAGTCCTCAGGCCATTCCTCTATACTCTACTTCTGCACTAGAACGAGCCACCACCTTCTGTTTCTTGCTTTTCCAAGTAACCAAGTTACCACCCACAAACGTTAAGTAGCCTGAAGCAGACCTGCGATCTGTAATATTACTTGCCTAGTTCTCATCTGTGTATCCAGAAACATCCAAATGACTATGCTTTGAAAAGAGTAATCCCTTCCCTGGAGCAGACTTCAAGTACAGCAAAATACGAAATACAGCACTCATATGAGCCTTACTGGGATTATGCATAAACTGACTCACCACACTAACTGCATAAACTAAATTTGGTCTAGTGTGGGATAAATAAATCAACTGGCTAACTAACCTTTGGTATCTGGCTTTATTCGTAGATACTTGATCCAAATACTCTGCTAACCGATGGTTTTTCTCAATAGGAGTATCAACAGGTTGACAATCAAGCATACCTGTTTCTGCCAGCAAGTCGAGAACATACTTCCTCTAACTCAACACAATACAATCCTTCCCACGAGCAACTTCAATTTCCAAGAAATATTTCAAATTTTGATCTCAAATTCAAAAGATCACTGACCTTGTAACCTCTGAATCTCCTCAAAGTCATCACCTGTCACAACCATGTCGTCAACATAAATAATCAATGCAGTCACTTTACCACGCCGATGTTTAAGAAACAAGTGTGTGGTCTGAATTGCTTTGCCGGTACCCAATTGTCTTCATGAACTTGGTGAACCTGCCAAACCAAGCTCTGGGAGATTGCTTCAAACCATAAAGAGACTTTTTCAATTTGCACACCACCTGCTTTCCAGTAGAAGTACCATATCCAAGAAGCAAATTCATATAAACCTCTTCATGTAGATCACCATGCAAGAATGGATTCTTAACATCAAACTGTTGCAAAGGCTAATCAAGATTAGCAGCTAACTAAAGAAGTACCCGAATTGTGTTAATTTTGGCCACTGGTGCAAATGTCTCATCATAATCCACTCCATACTTCTGCGTATAGCCTTTAGCTACTAATCTTGCCTTATATCTGCCCATTGAACCATCAGAATTGTGTTTCACTGTGTACACCCACTGACAACCAACTGTCTTCTTCCCAGGTGGCAATGATACTAACTCCCACGTACAATTCTTCTCAAGAGCATCCATCTCGACTGTCATTGCCTGCATCCACTTCTCGTCCCTCATTGCATCTTGTACTTTACTAGGAAGTAATACAAAAGATAATTGATTCACAATGGCTACATACGATTTAGACAATCTATGGGTAGACACATAATTAGCTACAGGATAGCATTCAAAATTGGTTCATATTTCTTTGGAGGCTGACCATGAGTGGAGCGTTCCTGTAAGACTTGTGTTGAACCTGTGTAGAATCGACTAAAGGAACAATACTACTGGACAAAGGTGGGCTAGGGGACAAAGGTAAACTACTACGTACCTCAGGTGAAGACTGAACAGGGGAGACTACTGATGGAGAGAGACAGAGACTGAACGGTTACGAGCTTCTTTTTGAAGGGTAGACGATTCGGCAATTGTCTTTTCTATTTCGGAACTCACAATGCTTTGTTCAGTGATTGCATGGCTAAGGGTAGACGATTCAGCAATTGCCTTTTCTATTTCAGAACTCGCGATGCTCTGTTCGAGAGTTGCATGGCGACGGGTAGATGATTTAGCAATTGACTTTTCCATTTTGGAACTCACAATGCTCTGTTCAGCAATTGCCTTTTCTGTTTCTGCAGGAGTGTCGTTGGTTTCCGGGCCACTGGACATTTCCTCTTCACTAAATTATCGATTGTTTGAGATAAAATGATCGATCGTTGGTCCTATTTGGTACTGTCCTTCATAAAAAAACACCCTGCTCCCCTTGACTATGAGTCGTAGAAGGTGGATAATAACATGTATCCTTACTGAATGTCACATCCATGGTGACATAAAATCATTGAGAGGGAGGATGATAACACTTGTATCCTTTCTGATGAGTCCCATACCAGACAAAGACACAATTGAGAGCCCTTACATCTAACTTGGAACGTTGGTTCTTATAAAAATGGACATAGGCTACACAACCAAAGACACGAGCAGGAAGGGTATTAAGAGATGGGATAGAGACATAACTAGACAATACCTCAAATGGAATACAGCCTTGAAGAGAAGAAGATGGGATACGATTAATAAGATAAGAGGCACACAACACTGCCTCGCCCCAAAGGTATTTAGGGATATTGGCACTAAGGAGAAGGGCGCGACCCATGTCTAACAAATGACGATTCTTCCGTTCAGAGACCCCATTCTGTTTCGGTGTTTGTGGGCAAGTGGTTTGGTGAACAATTCCATGAGATTGGAAGTAATCAAGAAATGAATGATTAACAAACTCCCCTCCATTATTAGAATGAAACATCTTAATACAAGCATCATATTGTGTACGGACAAGATTATGAAAAGCTGTAAAAGCAGAGAAAACTGCATCTTTTGACTTAAGTAAAATAACCCAAGTCAATCTTGTGAAATCATCAATGAACACTATGCCAATAAACTCATCAGACGACAGAGCTCAGACGACAGAATGATTGTTTTCTGTTGTCTGATTTTTTTAACGACAGAATGATAAAAAACTGTTGTCTGAGTACTATGATATACAATGGTAAGTTAGTTTTGAGAATATGGGTCGTGTTTAGACAACATAAAACTGTTGTCTAATAAATGGGGATTGTTGAAGTCTTGATTGTGTTCCAACTTATATTTTTTTGGCACAACTAGTGAAACTATTCCTCCCCGATAAATTTAACAATCTGAAAACTCAAACCAAACTTCTCTCTTCTGCACAGCGTCCTCAAACCAATTTTCTCCCCTCTCCCTCGCGCAAAACTGAAAACCCAGCGCCCACAACCCAAATTTCTTGCCAAATCCGAACTCTCCTCCAATCAAACCTGAAAACCTAGAAAAACCTCAGCCCACCATCCCCATCTCGCTTCGACAAATACAAAAGAACCTCATCCCCCATCTCTGTGAAACACAGAACCCATCTCAATTACTTTTTCAAACCATAGATCCAAACCAGCTGAACCATCTCAATCCCTCTCATGCTTCGTGTTGGTGTTGCAATTGAGAATATTTCATCGGTCTCAATCCCTATTGTTGGGTAAGCCCTTTGATTAACTATTAATCAATTTAGGGTTTCTGTTGGATTGGGTTTTAATTGGAAATTTCCTTTCAAATTTGATTTTTGTTTGGTGCGTTATGTTCGAATTGGGATACGGGATTATCTTTTGTCTGGGTTATGTTCGAATTTCCTTTCAAAGGTATGATATTTGTCTCTAAAATCAAAGAAGGAGCTGAACCAACTTTCTGGGGGTTTGGATTCGAATTGTAGGAGTTTATGGGTTTTCGTGGATTTGAGAAGGAGATGATGGGTTAGTTAGCGTTTTCTTTCCGTTTACCTATCTAAACTTTGTTTTGCTTAATTATCTCTGTTTTTTTTTTTGAAAGTGCTTAATTATCTCTGTTAAGGTTTGATACATGTGGTATATTTGAAATATGTGCATCTTATTTGTAGGAGAGTTGGGAAACGAAAGGCTAATCTCCAGTTGATAAGTGTAGCAAAGGAAAGGCCAAGCAGATGAAGAAAGCCAAGAAACGCCCAAACAAGCAAAACTTCTATATCTTTTGTCTTTTACAAATTCTGGTGCCACTCTAAGAAAGACCCCACAGTTTGGTGGGTTGATGACAATACATCAACAACTGCAAAGCTTGATACTGGCACGTTTTAGTGTGGATACATGTCTGTCTGCGTTTATATACATATGAGGACAATGAATATTTAGTGTGGATACATGTCTGTACTTATACAAATATTTGGAATCTGGATTCTCATTTTATTTCTCAAGACTGAAATTTGCTTTCTATTATTTTTGAGAAACAGCGGGGAGAGTTAGGGAATTAGTTCAGTTTGGGGCATCTTCAAGAAGTGAAGAGCCTTAGTTTTGCAAATTTCAGGTCTTCCTTTCTCCTTATTGTTTTGAATTTTCTGTGTTTGTTTTATTTTGCTCAGACGTTGTGGGACTTTTATCTCTTCTTTGGTTATTGTTGTGGTTAGTATTTATCTTTCTTTATCTGTCTTTAGGCTTTGAATGTCTGATATGTGGTTTTCTCTGTAATTTGTGCTTGGGGGTTGCTTAGATTCAAGAAGTTGGGAAAGCCAGGCTGTTTTGACACACTTACAGGGAGGTGTTTGGACAGGAAGCATAGAGACAAGGTTTGGTTTTGAATTTGATTCAACTTTTTTTGTTGTTCAGTAATTGGTAATGTGTTTGTTCATGGCTGTTTTTTTCTTTTTGGTTTACTGAATTTTCGGGTTCATTTCATCAGCTTGAATGAAAGGAAGTTTGGTGTCAAAGTTTAATTTATGGAATTGGTTGAGGTTGATAAAATTTAATGCCTTTTATGATTTGTTTTTTGTTTTTGTTTTTTTGCTGTCTTTTATGCTTTTGGGTTCGCAAATCTATTTTGTATCTAGCAGCACCCTATGAGAAACAAAGAATTCTTTTGATTCTAAGATCCTTGGTTCTATTGTTTGTCTCTAAAATACAATAAAGTTTTGATCTTCTGAAAGCTGAGGGTAGATTAAGTGACAAAAAAGTCTAAGCCATGAATGTAAGTTCTTGATATGTTGCGAGCATATTGTTTTGTTTGCCTAAAGCTGTAGGGGTATTCATTGTTGATCTAGCTGTTGTACTTGAATTCAAGAAAGAAATTCAGACTTTGGTTTAGAGTCAATATGTATATATATATATGCAATCTGTTTAGGGTCCAATAGACAGTTACTACTTATCTAGAAATGGCCTTGAAGTTGCAAAATTGGGTTAATAATTTGTCTCTAAAAACACCATTATGTGGTTTTAACCTTCAGTGATTTTAACGACACCAGTCATATGACAAACAAAGAATTCTTCTCTGATTCTTTGCTGAGTTGATATGTCGTGGTTGTTGATTTTTGGATAGGCAGAATCCTTAGTTCCTGATGCTACAGTTTATCTTATAAAATATAATGAAATTTTGAACTAGGTATTAGTAAAACTAATCGAAATTCATGCCATATTCAATTGAAATTGTTAAAATTAATGATTGCCAAAATACTAATTTGCTTTCTGTAAAACCATATGTAACAACAGTCCAATCATAGTAAACACCAAAATAAAAACCAGAGAGATATCCCATGTTTACATTCGACAGATGAGGTTGAGGCATTTAAGATATTATGTCACAGTTCCAAATTCTCTAATACTGCAAATGAGAACAAAAATATTGATGGCTGATGATAACATTATGGAGAAATTAGGAATCAATATGTTGTTAACTGTTTATGATACCATGATATCATCATATCTAGAATCAATGTTTAGTTATTTCGTAAAAAAGGTTGATATTGTGGTGGCTTTTGAAATTTAAAACGATCAAATTTTTACACTGATCTAATGGCTACTTTAGCAATGTTGACATATTAATGTTGCTGCCCTTTTATTATGATGTATATCTCTTCTAGCTCTTTCCTTTCTGTTTGATGATGTATTCAATTTTACAATATCTAGGTTTCTAAAGACAATGTGAAGGAAGGGAAGCTGCTAGAAAAAGTAACACTGCTTTCCTGTCTTTCTGGTTCGAGATTTTGCTGCTTCTTCTTCTTCAGAAGGAACAGAAGTTATAACCTCCTCATTGGTTTTGATAATTGTTAATCTTTCTAATTCCAGGTCAGGAATTGAAACTTCATTGTCTCTGTTTTTGTGATTTTATTGCTTTAATTCTACATCTGTGCTTGTTACATATAATCATTGTGTTATCTTGCCATCTTTTAATCCCCCTACAGACTGCACATCTTTGCTGTACTTAGATTTTCTTGAAGGCATCAAACCAACTTTGGATTTTTATAGATCACTGCTCAAGAATCTTTGTTATGGATAGGAAATTTTATTTTTTTATTTTTTTATTTTAGGATAGGGGTTTCCATTTGCACAAAGACTGATGGGCATCAATTAAATTTCGGCCAGCTTCTGCTAACCACCTTTGCAATTTTTTTGAACAAATGTTGGTTAAAATACCCCAGCTTCTGCCCAAAACATCAGTTTTTTTGGAATATGTGATTGCAAGTCTGGTCAAAACTCCAGCTTTTGTAATGTGTAAAATGATAACATTTTAAGTTAAGTTAGTGTTTCTTACCTTATGAATGCGATTGTACTAAATACAAAATTTAGGGAAAAATGCAAACCCACAGCATCGCGCGGGGGTAGTATCTAGTTCTATGTATATTTTTCTTATGTTATTTTTTGTTTCTTTGTTTAGTGTATTGTTTTTCACATGTAATTATATGAGTCCAGTTATTAGAACACTTGTGTCTTTTCTTTGACAGCTTTTGGGACCAAGAGAGTAGAACAACAGAACTTGTGGTTGCAGCTATGAAGACAAGCAAGATGTCCGAGGTCAAGTTACATACATGTATGTTTTCAAGGTTGTTTGAAACTGTAGGTGTGGTACTTTCATATGGCATTGCTGGTAGAAGAGAAAGGGGAGAAAGGGTAGAAGCTCGAGAGCTTAAGAAAGATGATGAAGTGTGGCTGGTCGGGAGAGCAGTTTAGAGCACCAGATGGTCTGGTATTTTCATATTATGTGGATTTAACTCGTAGAGTTATAGTTTGCTTGATTGATGTAATGAGATCTGGATACTTGTACGTTTTCAAATGAAATTAATTATAATGATAATTTGATTGAAGTGTTTCTCTTACCATTACAATTAAAATTTTTAGACCAGATTTCTTAATATGGTGTTGTGCAACTGCACTTGCTAAGACATACTAACCAAATAAAGCTGACGCTTAAACCAACATCAAACAACAGAATTCAAGCAAAGGTCTTTTGTTAACAATCTTATACATCGATATATAACTGTGGCTTCTAATTGAATCACACAATAGAAAGACCCAAGAAAGTTCATGCCTCTATATATTCAGACGACAGATTTATGTCATTTTAATTAGAAAGCCACAATAGAACATAAGAAATATATGTTGTCCACAATTGATTCAGACAACAGAAAAAATCCAAGATAGTTCAAATCTCCATATATTCACACAACAGATTTCTGTCGTCTTAGTGAAATACAAACGATAGAGTTTTATGAAAAGATGTTGTGCAAAAACCTTTATAACAATATATAACTGTCGTTTTGTTACATCTGCAACAACAGAAAGTCATAATTCCACATATTTGGAAATAATCAGACAACAGATTATTGGCAGCCTCTGTTGTTTGAGTGAAATATAAACCACGGGTAATATCTGTCGTCTGAAGGCCTAAGAGACATCACGCCAGGAGACAACAGAATTTTTCTGAATCAGACGACAGATATAATCTGTTGTCTGATAGCTTTGGTGACATAGTGGAATAAAACAAAATAACGCATTCCAGAAAGGGTTGAATGTTTGTAAGGTCCCCATAAATCCGAATGAATCAATTCAAAAGGCATTGTACTAGAATGAAAGCTGGAAGGATAGCTAGACCTATGACTCTTAGCTAAAGCACAAGTCTCATAATGCAAGCTAGACTCCTTTATTCCCAAAAACAGAAAGGGCATGGACTTCTTCATACATCCAAAGGATGGATGGCCTAAACGGCGATGCCACAACCACAACTCATTCAATCGATCAGAACTCAATGTCAGGGCAACATGGTTTTGCAGACTTGGCAGTGCTTGTGTTTGTCCTGCGTACATGAACAGGTTTACAGAATATTTGTTTTGTGTATTCAACTAGACACAGGTAAGAGATGATGAGACAAAGATGGTACAAAGAGAACACATTATGAAGAGTAATGGAAGGTGAAACCTGGACAGACCCAATTCCTAAGACCGGGAAAGACTCACCATTGGCATTAGAGAATGTGTTATGGATAGGGATGGCAACTTATTTTATTTTATTTTATTTTATTTTATTTTTTCTTCTCTTCTTTAAAAAAAGAGGATCAAAGAATTTCACTCCTACCCCTATGGTGACTCGAACCCATGACTTCGTACATAGGTAGTGGGTGCTCTAACCACTAAGCTAACACCACTTCGTCATAGATCATATGATCAAACACACCAGAATCAATTATCCATGTATTACTACCAGTAAATCCAGAAACACGTAAAGCAACACCAATTTTACCTCGTTTTTCCTGAGTTAAGGAAACATTACCCTTGGTGAGATCTTGACCCTCCACACCATAGAACTGCTATTCTTCGGCACCAGTTGAATTGCAACCTTGCCCTTCTGACCGTTGTTACCACATTTCCACCCCGAGTTATTGGAGTTGCGTCTCATGAGCTGGGGACAATGACTCTTGTAGTGACCAGGATTTTTACAATAGTTGCAAATCACCTGATTGTTGAATGGAGCTGCTCCTTCCATTTAAAAAAAAAAAAAAAGATCAAAGGATTTCACTCATACCCCTATAGTGACTCGAACCCATGACCTGGATCTTAGGTAGTGAGTGCTCTAACCACTGAGCTGCTCCTTCCATTTTTCCTTCTTCAACCAGCAAATTTTGACAAACACAAAGGGAGAGGAGGCTGACGACAAGGTATGGGAATTTTAGGGTTTTAAGGCAAAATGAACAGAGGACAAAGACAAAGGACAAACTCTCAAGGAGTATAAAGACAAATTTGCAGCGGAAACAAATGAGACAGAATCCAAAAGATCTCTGCTCTTTTTTTTTTTTTTTTGGCAAAGGAACATTACAATAGAAACAAAGCAGGCCCAAGAGCCAACAGAAAAGAGGCTAAACGCCAGGAAAACAACAATAGAAAAGAAAAGCTGGACAACAAACTCCCATCCAGCGCACCCTCGAAAAAACAAAGCTAAGGAGGGGGACCAGCTGCATCATAAAGTAAAATGCGCATTAGGGAGGGGGGGGGGGATTAGAGTCCCAATCCATATGGCACACCCTGCGCGAGGCCCACGCTGCCACAAGATCCGCAGCAGCGTTTGTCCTCCTACTGGTCCAACGCCAGTTTACACAGTTGAAGCTAGAAGTCTTCGTTCGGATGGTGGAAACAATCTGAGAAGCCGACCAGTCAACCGCAGTCAAAGGGTTTAAAAAAGCTGATATCAAAACCAAAGAGTCCGATTCCAACTGAAAAGAAGATAGAGGTATAGAGGAGGCAAGGCTGAGGCCAAGATCAATTGCCATAGCTTCAGCAGCCAAGGAGGAAGAAGCAAAATTCGACTGAGACAAGCCTTTTACTAAAGTTCCAGTAGAGTCACGTAATAGAGCTGAGAGCCCACAAGAAAGAGTGGAAGAATCCCAAGCCGCATCTGTGTTAATTTTCCAAGAGTGAACCGGAGGTGGAAGCCAATGAGAGGAATCCTCAGAGTTGCAAGGGAGGTGAATCTTTGGGCTGATGAATGTAGGAATTGCCAGAAATTCCGAAGAAGCTCTAAAGGCCCTCGACGCCACCGAAAGAGAATTAGGGGAAATATGATTGAACACACAATTACACCGTTCTTTCCAAATGAACCACAGTAAGAAAACCACATGAGTAGTGAACTGCGAGTCTGAAATACAAAGGCCACCATTTGAAAGGAACAACTCTGTAAGCCACCTGTCCAAAGAAGTGATGGTCTGAGGGTCAATTCTATAGGAGAGTGGGTGGGCAAACCAGGTACGCATGGCCCATGGGCATAACAAGAGAATGTGTTCAACCGTTTCAGGGTGAGCTTGACACAGCGGACACAAGGAAGATTGAGTCAAGTGTCTAGTGTGACGATTGTGATTTGTAGCCAAGACATTTGACAGAGCTCTCCAAAGGAAATGTTTCACTCTCGGAGTAGCTCGGACTTTCCATAGCCAAATCCAAACTTTGGAGTCAATAGAATGGGATTGATGAGGGTGAGAGGCAAGGCTATGTGAAGAACCAGAAACTTGAAGTGGATAACCTGACTTGACCGAATAAACCCCTGAAGAAGTGGGAGCCCAAATTAGCTTGTCATGGTCGTTCTGGGAGCCAAACGTGGTAGCTTGAATGGCATTCAAGATCTGCAAAGGAATGAAAGATGATACCAGATCCAGGTTCCAAGAGTTGGATGATCTATCGATGATATGGGAGACATTCATCGCGTTCAGAAAAGGGCCATTTTGGGGCCTGTATTGGAGGAGGTTACCAGAGGGGCATCTAGGGATCCAGTGATCCTTCCAGAAATCAATTTGGGATCCAGAACCAACCTGCCACATTCCTCCACCCATGATGAGGTGCCTACCTTCAAGGAGACTAGACCAAGCCCATGAAGGGGAAGAACCACGGGTGGCCTCTAGGAAAGAGGAACGAGGAAAATATCTACTTTTTAGAACTCTTACCCACAATGCATTCGGATTGGAAAGGATGCGCCAACCCTGCTTTGCAAGCAAAGCAATGTTAAAATCAGCCAAATTCCGGAAACCCAAACCTCCATTTGATTTTGGAATACCAAGAGAAGCCCATTTTTTCCAGTGCATACCCGGGGATGAAGCATTCCCCCACCAGAAATCAGCCAACACCGAGTTTATTTGATTTGAGAGCCCTGCCGGGAACTTGAAAACAGTCATTGGGTACATCGGGACTGCCATTGCAACGGATTTGATCAATATCTCCTTGCCTGCTTGAGATAGAGTTGACTTGGACCAACCCGAAATCTTCTGAAGTATGTTTTCTTTAACATAAGCCAAAGCTGAGATCTTTGATCTGCCCCAAACTGTAGGGAGACCTAAGTATCGGCCCGGGTTTGGGACCGATTTCATATCTAGAACCAAGCTAATGAGATGAGCAATCTGTGGTTGGGTGTTGGGGCTGAAAAAGAGAGTGGACTTTTGCTTATTGATAGACTGACCCGAGGCACAGCAGTAGTGATGAATTGTATCAGACAACACCTCGCAATTTGACAAAGTGGCCTTGAGAAAGAAGATTGAGTCATCAGCAAAAAAGAGGTGGCTTACCAAAGGACCATCAGTGTTTAGCTTGATAGCATCTAAAAGACCTGCATGACATATCTTTCTGATCATAGTAGATAGCACATCATTGATAAATAGGAAGAGAAAGGGGGAGAGCGGGTCACCCTGTCGTAAACCCCTTGTGGGTTTAAATTTCCTACCCGGAGATCCATTGATCAAGAGAGTCATGGAAGTCGAAGTTACACAATTCATAACAAGGCGAACCCAGGTGTGGTGAAACCCAAGTTTGAGTAGCACCTGCTCCAGAAAATTCCAATCCACACGGTCATAAGCCTTGTTCATGTCAAGTTTGAGAGCAAATTCCCCCTGAATACCAGATTTCAAGAGTTTGAGATGGTGGAACATCTCATGTGCCACCAAGATATTGTCCTGAATTTGGCGACCAGAGACAAACGCCGACTGGTTTTCAGAAATAAGCACAGGCATAAAAGGAGCCAACCTGTTGGAGATAATCTTGGTTAAAATCTTGTAAGCAAAATTGCACAGAGCAATAGGCCGGAACTGTGAAGCTAGATGGGGAGCTTCCACCTTTGGTATTAATGCAATGAAAGTGTTGTTGAATTGCTCAAGAATGGTCATTGATTCGTAGGATTGATGTGATGCAGCAAGAACAACCTCCTTGACAATGTCCCAGTAAGTCTGGTAGAATGAACCAGAGAACCCATCTGGGCCGGGAGCTTTGAGAGCTCCTAAGTCAAAAACTGCTGCTTTAACCTCCTCAAGGGAAATAGAAGCCATCAGAGAATCATTCATCACATCCGTGACCAACGGATCAACAAAGTCCAGAACTGTTTGGGTATGGTCAGTTGGTGTGGCTGTGTACATTTCCTTGTAGTAGCTGTTGAGATGCAAGACAATAGAGTCCTCAGTGGATAACCACTGGCCAAAACCATTGTTAAGCCGAAGAATTTTGTTCCGGCTTCTGCGAAGAAAAAGATCTCTGCTCTGATACCAAGTTGAACAGAACAAAGGCAAAAAGAGAGTTTGGGAATTTCTGATGTTGTATTGATCTCCTCCAAAGATGGAATATATATATACAAAGTATGCAGAACCCTAATATGAAAGTGATTACCTAATTACATCGTAATATACTCTCCCTTGACTACATAATATTCTGAATAATTACACAATCCTATTTACATAACAATTGCTACAATCATGGGATACTGGGATACGATGTAGGAGTGACTCACGCCAACATCAAATTCAGAACCTTCAGTTACAAAATATTAATGACATTAGACCAAATAGTATTAGACTAATTTGTTTTGATATTGATTATGTGTCATGGTAAAAACTAAAACCGATCATTTCAATGCATTGTAATATTTTCATTCATTAATAAAGTTTTATTCCTATAAAAAACACAAACAAAAAACCTGACCGGGGAACCACAAAAAATATCAAAATACAGGGTAGGTATATGGTACACCTTTATATTAATATTTGACCAGATGCTCTACTCTCATAACCCAACAAGTGTTGGGAACTTGGGAACTTTACCCATCCCTAAAGTTAGGACATCACTGCTCACATGTAGACTATTGCAGCCATAGAAAGTTAAGAATCTCCTGAACTTGACCACAAACAATTATTCATATATAAATTTCTCATTTATTTTCAGGTTTTGGTCATTTTGTTTTCTTTAGGTCTTTGTTGAGCATAGGTTTTGGCATTTGGCAGAACAATGAAAAAGAGAGAGGAGGGGTGAGGGGTCATCATATCTAGTATAGCCGCACCAGAATCACTTATAAACCTAAAGCCATACCCCTGCCTTTTTGGCGGCACTGATAAACCTTCCCCACAAACTCATTCAATTTCAAACCCCCATCAAAAGCCCTCATCTTTCTCTGAAATTCTTGGGCTTTAGAGAAGAAACAGTGATGGAGGAAGAGGGTATAGGGCTAGTTCTGGCGAAAGCCACAGAGCTCAGAATGAAGATCAGCAGCTGCTTCCACAAAGACAATGACCCGTTACCCAAAAAGGAAAATGGAGTCCATGGTGATGGTGGGTCGGGAGATGAAGAAGGTGATGGTGAAGAAGATGAAGAGTCACAGAGACTTTTCAACATTTGCGATGCCCTTGAAGCCCTTGAGAATCAACTCTCTAACTTACAGGTAAGAATTCCCAAAACCCCCCAATTTACCTTTACATTTTTGCTTCACAGCCTTCATTTTTGATGCACTAGTTTGTCAAATGCAATTGGGTGCTTGAGTTGTGAAACTAAGAGTTCAATTTTATCTAATTTTGGTATCATCTGCTATGGCAAACCAATGCTGCACAGTGCCACTGAATAGTTCTTTTTTAAGTTGTTTTTCAGGTACCATAGTTTTGGGATTTTTTTTTTTGGAAAGTTATTAAATATATTAATCAGTACTTGAAACTGTCAATTATCTCTTTATGCATTCATGTGTATGTCTGGTGGTAAAGTGAACTTGAGAGTGTTCTAAAAATGTAATCTTGCTTGGATTTTGTAGTTGCTAGTAAGACATAGAAGTCTAGATACTTCATATGTCATGTTTCTATAGAATTCTACACTTCTAGATGATATTTGTGGTGGCGCAATTTACTTGTTTTCTAGATGACATTTGTTACATTACGAGAGTTCTGTAGTAGCGTGTCAATTTAGTACTTGTACTTTTGTAAAATCAACAATAGGCACTAGATATAACTTAGCATTTAATCTAACTAATTGGAAGCTAATCAGTGTTAACTAAGACCATTCTTTATTCCATCATCAATGACAATACCCTTCCTCAGTAGTTGCATACACATCAATGTTTATTTTTATACCCAGAAACAGACTCTGCTCAGAACTGTGGCCTCCTTCAAACCCTTCAACCTTTAGGAGGCTAGAAAACTCTAGCAAATAGCTAAGGAGGTGCCTTGAGGGGTTTGGACCCCAGAGCACATAGCAGGAAACCAAGGGCCTGACCGTTCCACTAAACCCTCTAATAGCACATACATCATTTTTACCTATGCTACAGGTTTTATGGCTTAAAATCTTATACCAATGTGTTGAATGAGGTGAAGTTTTGAGGCCAGCAACGTGAACTGGTGTTATATCATATGCTAATTACTCGTCTTTTGTGTTGGTGTTTTGCAAACCAGGAACCATGAAGTACTAGTTCACCTCCAATGCTAGTAGCTTCCTGTAGTTCACTTGATGTTGTTAGATAGTTACAAATTAATGGGAAGCCACTCAATACCATCTATGGTCATCCTTCTATCCCAGAGGAGACAAGTGCCCTGTCTTGATCTTTGAACTTTCTGACTTCCTTTTACCGCTTTTGCACCTTCAGTTTATACTTTATAGTCTTTTCAGTGAAGTGAATACATTTGAGTTTCCTGAGGCCAGCGAAACTTGAGTTATATATTAATTACTTATTTCATGTTATAGTGCTTGAAAATGGAAATTCACTGAAATAACAATTGAGTTGTCTTATCAGATTTGATGCAAACACATGCTATTATTAAGCATGTATGTCATAATTTTCATAGTATTGATCTGTGTATTCTATATTTATCTAAGATGAGTGAATGCACTAATTTGCCAACATGGGCGCCGAGTGTCCGCGTAGGATGCAAGTTTTTGAAACTGCATTAGACTTTGTTTTAGGTCTGTAAGTGCATTAGAATGAAAAATATTGTGTAGCCATTCGCGTCTTTATAGTTTATCCCATAACCTCAGATCCAAACTTTTCTTTTTGATCTCTTTGCTATTTTATAATATAATATATGCTTGTCATGTTATAATTATTGATTGGTTGCTCAATCCAAGCATACAGGTTCATTATCTGCTATAGGTCTATGATATCATTAAATCTATAATAAAATGTATTTTGGCCACGATGCAACTGATTTATTTTCTGCAAAAGTGACACCATGGGTGGTATCATTCATTTGAGATATAAGGAGTATATCACTAATAAATGACATCTGTAGCTAATAAGTTTCCTAAACTAAATGTGAAACACTCTTGTTTCCTCTTTTGTCATCAGACTTTGCAACAGCAGCAAAGGTACGAAAGAGAAGTTTCCCTTGCTGAGATTGAAAGCAGCCGCAAGATGTTACTGAACAAGATTAAAGAGTACAAAGGGAAGGATTTGGAGGTGATACATGAGGCCTCTTCTTTTGCTGGTGAAACAGTGGATCACAGTAATGATCTCTTGCTTCCTCCATATCCAAGCCGCTCTCCACACACTTTTGTTCTTGAAAATGGCTATTTGCCACCTACACATAAGCCTCTACGAAATGGGGTCATCAACAATGATGCAACAAATGGAGCAAAGAAAAATTTGAGTGATACAGAGAGATCCAAAAACTCAATGGGATTGCGATCTGTTCTTAGCACAGCAGCCAAGACAGTGCTTACTCTTGTTGGTGTGGTATCTGTACTTAGCCTGTCCGGTTTTGGGCCTAAAGTAGTGAGAAGTAATACTGCTTTCAATAAATTAGGCCGTTTTAAGCAACCGCCAACTGAAGAAAAGAGATCAACTGTTGAATGCCCCCCTGGGAGAGTCCTTGTTCTGGAAGATGGGAAGGCTCGATGTGTTGTGAAAGAAAGAGTTGAAGTTCCTTTCTCTTCAGTTGTTGCAAGACCTGATGTAAACTATGGCTGCGGTTAGAAGTATGCTCCTTCCATTTTTTGTATATTTTGCTTCCTTCTGATAAGCTGTAATGGGATCTCTTTTCTGATGATCTACATCATAATAATAGTTATGAGTTGTTAGGTTATGTTAGTTTTGGTTAAACTTCTCCTATTCAATGTACAGATAAGAGAATCTCCTCTTTCTAGTTAAATGATTGCAGTGTCAAATCTCAAAGTCTGATGGTAGAATCTGATATTAGTGATATAACTCATCTTTTATTCTCTTAAACTTCAGAGGGTTTTGGTTAATGAGTTCATAGTGTTGGGGATAGCAGTTGGTTAGCGGAGACCTTTGTTGATTTAACTTCTTGAGAATTAGTGATTAACCAGCTCAAATGAGGGATCAGAAAGAAAATGGAGATCAGGAAAAGCTAGGAGAAACCTCACATCAGTGGTTGTGTGGCCTCCACTGGATGGACCTATGACTGTTGCACCTTGACCTTGGTACCAAAGGAAACCAAATTAAATTAGCTTTTGTGTTCCATTTGCCGCGTTGAAGTACTAATTGTCAATAGGCATGGCTCTACCTCTACAAAACTCCGAAGGGGTGCAATATTTCTATTCCCATATCTTTTTGTTTGAAGATAATTCTTTCAACCACTGGGAACAAGGCGACCACGAATGGGGCCTCATACAATGTTTGTGGAGTCTAGAAAAGTGCTATGAATAGCGTCATTGTTGACCATCTTTAGTTGTAGACTAGTGCCGGCTCATATTCTTTTTAAGATTAAATTATAGTACTCATCGTTAAATCACATTAGTTGATCACGTTATAAAATAGCTGTAAGAATTCATTTGATCCATTATCGTCTAATCACATTACCTGATCACATTATAAAATGACCCTAAAAGTTTATTTGATTCAATATGTAGAAATATGGTGCATGAACGAATATCATTCTGGAATTTTTAAATAAAAGTTTTTTTTTTTTTGAATTTAAAAATAAAAGTTGAGTCGATGCAAATCTGATATTCCTGCTTGCGTCACTTGAGCTAAAGAGAAACAGCCTAAAACCATGTTCCCCTAGTTAGCCACAGGCAGCACCTGGTTTTGGGACATGTGCTACATGCTGATATGCATAAAATATTGAAACATAGAGAATGGCCCCTCAATACCATGAAGAGGTAAATCTGATCCTCAGAGGGTAATTATATAAACTCCACCCAAGAATGAATGGTCTCAATAACCTCAGTACCATTTTCAAATCAACTTCAAACTCTGAGTGCTAGCTTCAGTTTGTGTGAGAAAATAGAAACATGGAAGGCAAAGGTTTCACAGAAGAGCAGGAAGCACTGGTGGTGAAGTCCTGGGCTGTAATGAAGAAGAATTCTGCTGAATTGGGTCTTCAATTCTTCTTGAAGTAAGTCACTCTGGCAGTCCTCCATTTGCTCTACATTTTAAGGATACCTACAATTAAATTCCTTATCTATGAGCTTTGCTATTGTGATTTGGAATTTGGGAGTTTAAAAGGGTGTTCGTTTTGGTCGAAAAATTTGCAGGATCTTTGAAATTGCACCATCAGCTCAGAAGCTGTTTTCATTCTTGAAGGACTCAGATATTCCTCTGGAGAAGAACCCCAAGCTCAAGCCTCATGCTATGTCTGTCTTTGTTATGGTAATTCATTATAGGCATAATCAAGCTATTAAATTATTAATGCATGCCAGGGGTAACATGTTCTTACTGGACTGTAAATTTGGAGCACATATTTAAGTAAAAACACCCGGAAGATCATTGATTCTGATTGATCGGTCTCATTGCATTACATGCCAAACTGTCTCGCAAGATAAAAGGTTCTGGTTATGCGACATTGCTCATTCTTTGATTGCCATGACAGACTTGTGAATCGGCGGTTCAACTCCGTAAAGCAGGCAAAGTTACAGTGAGGGAATCAACGTTGAAAAGGTTAGGTGGAGTCCATTTCAAGGCCGGAGTAGTGGATGAACATTATGAGGTATATATGATTTCAATCAAATTTGAATTCGATCATAGTGATTTTTGAAAAGCTAATGCAAATAAGTTACCGACTCCGATTTTTCTTTTTTACCAATAAATTGTAGGTGACCAAGTTTGCATTGTTGGAAACCATAAAAGAAGCAGTACCAGAGATGTGGTCACCAGAGATGAAGAGTGCGTGGGGAGAAGCTTATGATCAGTTGGTTGCTGCTATCAAATCGGAAATGAAGCCCTCTGCTTAGACTAATAGAATCTTCTACATAAGCTCTGAAATTGTTTCTTTTTATAATTTAACAAAATAAAAACAGAGTAATGTAAGGGTGTACCTCTTTTTATAGCGACTGCTTCTAATTTTGAATTCATGAGTCTTTGATCATGTTGATTTTAAATTAAATTCGATATGACTGAAAAAATTCATATCACGAATTATATCGTATTCTGCCAAGAAAAGTTCCCAGTACTAGAGTCCTCCTAACTACTTCATCAGTTGACAGAGACATTGCATGGAAACCAGGTCACACTCCGATTTGAAGAAAATCGTAAGCTAGGTGACTCAACTAATGAGGTTCCTATAAGACTGTACCAGTGTTTTCAAATGCGAAAGCGAAGGCGAAGGCGACCACCTAGAGCCTCGCGAGGCGAGTGCCTCAAGGCGTTGAGGCGATCGCTTTTCCCGTAATTATTATAATAATACACTACATTTATAAATAATATGAATATACTTAAATAAGGTTCCAAACAACACCCGTATAGGAAAATCCAAAGAAACAAGCTACATTTTAAGCATTTCAAGAGTCAAGAAATCCCTAAATTACAAGAGTCAAGAAATAATTTCAATGGTTAAGAGCAGAGCAACTAAAACCGATTTGAGCAAAACCCCAAACCACATTCAACATTTCAATGCCAAGCTGATCAGCCACAAACAATCAACAAATCCGTAATTTCAAGAATCCATATATCCTTATATTTCGATACTTCAAACCAGAAATTAAAGCCATATCACAAAAAAACTCACACCAAAGTCATGAAGAATCTGAGTTCTTTACCTCAATGAAGTAGTCATGGAAAAAGAGACGCAGCAACTGAGCCGAGACATTCCTCTGCTGGCCGTAAATCCAAGCCATCTTCGACCTCACAATGGTCCCTGCCTGAGGGCACAAGGAAGCATATAATGAGTACCGAGATATAGAACTCTTGAAGTTCAAACATATAGAACTCTCGTGGATCAATTAACACCATGAATTGGACATTGATTTCATCATTCAAGCTTAAACACATTAAAAAGTCAATGACAACTCTTCCAATATTTCAAAATTGGTTGCAAACAAAGAACTCAAATACGAGACTAGAATTACAATTAAAGAACAAAATTTTTTCATACCCATATGAGATGCAGATGATACCAAACACCATTGATACCCACTTCAGCACATAGTACCCAAAAATCCCAAAAAACTTCATTTATAGAGCTTACCTTCACTTTTTTGGGTTCTAATAGAAATCGTACTCCAGATTCCCCGACGCCTCATCCGTCATCGTTTCGGTGTGGAACTCTTCTCGCCTTCCTTCGCTAGAAGCCACAGAGACCAGAGTGACCTGCGACTTGTCGGAGGTCGCCGACGACGAAGAAGAAGAGAGAAAAAGTTTGCTTCTCAATCTGATAGAAGTAGACAAGTCAATGTGATAGATGTCGACTTCGTATGGGGGAAATTAAAAAAAAGAAAGAAAAAAAAAGTCAAAACGACGTCGTTTTGACGGAAAGAAAAAGAAAAAAAATGACCCTCACGTCTTCTTCTTCCTCGCACTGCCGCCTGAGGCGCCGCTTCTGCAAAAAAGCGACGCTCCATCGCCTGGGCGACCGCTTTTCCAGTAGCACGTCTCAGTTTGATCCAGCGAGGATTTTTCTGGTCGCCTCACACCGGAGCGTGCCCCGGGCTAGCCTCTGCGACGCCTTTGAATACACTGGACTATACAGAGGACTAATATCTCCTATAATCTATAGACTATACAGGTTTCAAATGAGAAAACTTGAATAGTGTTTTAGGGAATCAAGATTTGAGAGAGAATTTGCGCGCTCTGGTTTCATTGATAATAAGGACCTCTTTATATAGAGGATTACAAGACATAGAATCAGAGTTGTACATGAAAACATAATCGTGCAATAAATGGATATCTATGAATATATCCGAGAATATCTCTAACATAAACTCTATTACAACTAGAGCAAATAACCTAAAGTTTGGGCCAAACACATATTCTGGATTTACTTGAATACTCCCTCTTGTGTTGCCCAAACGTGTTGCTCCTCTCGTTGCCTCGTCAAAAACCTTGCTGAGTAACAAAAACTCAGTTGGAAAAAAAAATCTCGGTCGAAGGAGAAAAAGAGTACAAAACACTCTTCACGCTTTGAGACCAAACACGTAGACATCTCCCCCTGATGTCTGCGTCTCCCTCTGATGACTACGATCATAGGAGTTCGGATAACTTCCGAAAATTAACCAATGCTTGTATCATGTTTCTCAAACGTGGATTTAGGCAATGACTTAGTAAACAAGTCTACCACATCGTCCTTAGATCGAACTTGGCTCACTCTGATCTTGAGGAGCTTCTATTGTTGCTGATGTACGTAGAAAAATTTGGGCGATATATGCTTGGTGTCGCCTTTGATCTAGCTAGCCTTGTATCATTTGATCAATGCAAGCAGCATTATCCTCATAAATGCTTGTAGGCTCATCTGTTGTAGACTTCAAACCACAATTGCTTCGAACATGCGTAAGTATGGATCTAATCAATATACATTCACGAACTGCTTCGTGAAGAGCAATAATCTTTGCATGATTCGAAGAAGTAGCGACTGGGGTCTGTTTAGTAGACCTCTAAGATATCGCGGTCTTATCCCATGGTGAACACTTAATTGGTTTGGGAATGACCTTTGTGTGGGTTAGAGAGGTACCCAACATCAGCAAAATTTTCCAAAACACCAATAGTATTTTAGGATGGGGAGAGAGGACGCAGGCCAGTGTAGAAGGCGTTCCTGGTGTGTGATGAGTCCGAATTCATCATCTCTCTCTGTAAGGATATAACAAGCCTATATCAATTGTACATCTTAAGTATCGAAAGATTTTTTTTTTTCACCAATCCAATGGCATCGAGTTGGTGCGGAGCTATACTTAGCTAACAAGTCATTGCAAATGAGATGTCCAATCTTGTGCATTGAGCTAAGTACAATAATGAGCCTTAAGTAGGGCACTTTTACCTCTCGCACATCTTCGTCATTATCCCTCGGACGAAGATGATCCCTTTTAGGATCAAGACTATGGATGATTATGGGTGTGCTTAAAGGCTTGATCTTGTCAAAATGCCTAAGCATTCATCAACACGATTCTCAAGTTCCAAACCGAGACATAATCTTGTTTTCCTAAGGACCTTTATCTCAAAGTCAGATTTCAAGTGTTCAGCGGTTTCCCTTAACTATTTAAGGGCTTCCAATGAAGAACATGTCCAACATGAACCCCGATACAATCTGGAACTTGTCATAGAGACACGTGGGCATTTACATATCCCTTCCTAATCAAGTAGTCACTTAGTGTGCATTTCAACCTCTTTGCAAACGCGCTCCGTGGTCTAGATCCACTTGACTTGGGTAAATGAAGTTCATCATGAACCTTCATATATATTTCGTATCTAGATCCCCATAGAGATACGTAATGGTCACATTTGTAAGCTGCATGTTTAGTTACCAAACTGACAAAGTAGTGGAGTACAATGACATCTATTATGAGAGAATATGTCTCATCTTAGTCAGTTCCATGACATTTTGTGAGAAGCCTTGCACCATAAGGCGAGATTACAATCTCTTTTTCTCATTACGGTTTCTAATGAAGACCCGTTAATCAATAAGTTTTGTCACGCCCCGAATTTTGAATAAAGAAATTAAAATCCGAAATGCGATAACTTAACAAGCATAATAAAACACTTAGAAAATTCTTCATTTAAATTAAGCGATAAAACAAACTGAGCTCACCAACATCAATATGGACTAGTTCTTTAGAGTCACATATTAATTTACAAAGAGTTTACAAATTAAATTGAATGACAATTCAATAAGTAAACACACTCACTACACAAGGGAAGAATAAAACTAATGTACACTTCAAAGTCCAAGCTACAATATCAATCAACCTTTAGCTTCGATGACTGTTACTTCGTCCTACACAATAACCCCTACACCATGGAATAGTGCACCGGGTTGAAACAACAAACCTAGTAAGCTTTTGCAAGCTCGTGTGAGTAAACCTAAATAACCCCAAAAACACCTTTTTGACTTGAGGACAACAATCAACACAATGATTAATTCCAACAACAAAATCTTTTTCTTTTTTCTTTTTAGGAACACATATGTCACAACCGTGACAAATCAAATCATTCTAAATGAAAACTAGTAATCCCCACATAGAAATTTAGTTCAAGAAACTACCAACAGTATACAAACCAAAACCATAGTAATCCTTGCATATAGTTTAGTTCAGGAGCTTACATTTAAAATCAAACAATTAGAATGAAAATGAACATAAATAAGGAAGTCAAACAACTCACACTAAAGTCGATGATCACCCATCAACTCCAAATAAATGATCTCAGAACATGACTCATTTTCAAAACTCGACATCCTTACCCCCCTTAAGGTAACATACATCACTAAATGATGAAATCATTTTATCTTCACTCACCCAAAATGTGAAAATCAAGTCCCTCTTCAGACAATAAAATAAAGAAACCACTTGAAACTCCCTTTTAAAAATGTGTATTCAAAGGCCTCATGTAACCTCCATGTTACTCCCATGACATACAATGGCAGACAGACTAGAGCTCTAACTGAATAGTAGCTGGTCACCTCAGCCGAGGTTCAAACCTATGATAATAATTGCCTTTGTCACTACTTGTGATATGGATCCGTAGATCCGAAAACATTTAAAGTCCCACGTGACTCAAAACATTACCGAAGTCGACTACTCATTCAACACAATAAGTAACAGTTCAAAATGATATTCTAAATAAATCACAATTCACTCATATCAATGTCACACCATCAACATATATATTTCACGTAAATATATATATATATATATATATATACACACACACGCACACACACATGGTAATCAACATAGGAATGCCACTAATACCAACTATAGTTCACAGTCACAAAAACATCGAGAAACTCATTTTTATACTTAAAAAATCATTTTCTATACATGTGAACTGCAGTCCTATGAACCGCAGTCGATCGAGTTCATATAATTCAAAACAAATATTCATTTCCAAAAAATATTTACAATTATCAATTAATTCTGAACAATAAGTAAATTCGTTTGTAAATGAACCACGTAAGAGTTACTCACCTTTAAATTTCGCTGCGTCTTCTCTACAACAGAGATAAGGTATCGACTATGCTCCGTCAATCACCTAAGTAATATACGTCACAACTTAGTACACGAATCAAAAACGATTAAGTTTCGAACTCCCGTTGAACTAAAATCCCAAAAGTAATGCCAATCGAGGCGAAACTTCATCCGAGACCACCTGAGGTCTCCGGAATACTTCTACGATCAAGATATCAAAGCTACAAGTCGATCGAACGACCAAATCCTCATGGATCGAAAACCAATCTAATCAAAAATACTAAAACCCCCTAACATCACTACTACAATAAGTTAATCAGACAATGGTGGTTTTGTGTTGTGTGATGACTAGAGCCTCACTGTGGTCTAAACGAGTGTTGTGTGATTGAAAAATCACACAACGGTGAATTCTCCGTTGTGCAATATCCATTTCCTTAATAGATATTTAGTTCTATTGTGTGAATTTTGCGCAAGCATGTGCCTAGCATGACATGAGCGGGGATGCCTCGGCATATTTAGACAACAGAAAAAGAAACTTTGCTGTTGTCTGAGATTCATAACACACAACAGTTATAACTCATTCTTTGTTGTCTGAGATTCATAACACACAACAGATATTACTCATTCTTTGTTGTCTGAGATTAATAACACAAAACATATATAACTCCTTCTCTGTTGTCTGAGATATGTAACACACAATCAAAGTGAAATTATCTCCCTTATCTATTGATTCACTCAGATAATGGAGATGATTTTATTTCTATTGTGTGTTATGAATCTCACACAACAAAATTTTGTTTTCTTTTGTTGTTGTTTGTTAGTTCACACAACAACTATATTTGGTTAGCTGTGGTGTGAATATTGTAATCAAATTGGGTAACAACCAGTAACTGTTGTAGGAGAAGCCTCAATTTTGAACTCTTTTACAGTCATACAACACATTGTTTTGTATTGTGTTGTATGACTAAACCTTGAACAACAACAAAAATATCAATATAAATGTAATAGACCTTCCCTAGTTGAAACTTTTCAAAAAAAACTTCCTTGCAGCTTCATTAAACATTGTAGCTTGAATTTCAGTTCCCTGCACCAGATTGAACAAAGTGAGAATCACTAAGCCACATATATAACTAAGGAGCATTGGAACATGTAAACAGAATCTAATGAGTCTTTTGCTTACATCTTCGTTTGTTAACTCCACATTGAAGACACAGCCTTAGTTGAAACTTTTCAAAAAACTTCCTTCCCGCCTCATTAAACATTGTAGCTTGAATTTCAGTTCCCTGCACCAGATTGAACAAAGTGAGAATCACTAAGCCACATATATAACTGAGGAGCATTGGAACATGTAAACAGAATCTAATGAGTCTTTTGCTTACATATGCGTCTGTTACCTCCACATTGAAGACATGGCCTTGACCTCTAGCATTCGTGTAAGTACGCATGGTTCCCTTGTTAAGGAATACAGAAGCTGGTAAATGTTGAATGGTGGATCTAGAAAGTACACTAGAACTTGAAGAGAATAGCCATCTGTTGTGTACAAAGAAATTACCAAGTAGCCAAACAATATCAAAAATAAACCATCTAGCCAATACTATAACTCTTTGTACAATGTTTGTAGAAATGTTGCAGTAACAAGTACAATAAGATATTCAATATTAGAGAATTTTTTTGCCACAGAAACGTTATTGGAGAACCTAAGCCTTGAACATTTTCAACAAATGTCACGATGAAAATAAGTACATGGAATTAGTAAATAATTAACCACCATGAAAATAAAGATGAAAAAGACACACAAAAAACTCTAATGGCATTGGACATTATTAACCATTGCTATAATAATGGAGCATGTTTAAAACATTCAGAAAAAATGTCCTTTATTAGTTACCTATCTTGAGAGAAGATAAAATATTATAACATAGTTGGTGAAGAGCAATGAGCATAGTAGCATGTGAAATAAATAGATTGAGATAATTTACCCCAAATCTTCCGAGGCTTGTGTAAGGCTTTTGGTCAAAGTCTCAACTTCCTTTAGCAGACCACTAAGCAATAATTATCAACTGTAACATTTGAAACCCAATACTTCAGAAGAAATAAACCGAGAGACAGAGAAGTGATCACTTATCGGGCGTGTTCGGAATGTCATTAACAGTGTAATCAAGAAGACGAATGAGGCCCAGGTTCTTTATACTCCTAAAGATAACATAAGAACTCAGATGTGAGTTGAATATCGCCTTTAGCCTCATCTTTCCATCACTAGCAGTAAAACTACACAACCAAATTATAATTAATCAGATTCTACTTTTCTTAGGGTTTAGGCTTCATAGAACAATCTACTATAAAGAACTGAATTTGCTGAGAAAACCAAAATAAGAAGCTAATGCAAACAAACCTAATTCATGGTGTTGTTGCCAGAACCAAATGCCATTGCTAGACAATGCAAATTAGGTAGCACCATGGCAACAACAGCTCACATATCTGATTTGAAACAAGACATACCTGCTCAATTCAAAAGAATAATTCTTAACATTTGCAATCATTGCAATATTTGATACCCATCGAATAATTGTTTATCAAACTTTGATATATCAAAAGCTTCGAGTAAATGTTAAGATTGCAACCTTTGGAATCTTTATACATGTTTACATTTACAATACCCACCTACAAGTCTTAAAACTTTGATTAACAATTACTCGATTTCTACACTTAAAAGCACCTTGACAAAGAGTTGAAGCTTACATCGATGGTTTGCTATTTGAGATGGGTGGCAAGGACCTATTTTTGGGTCTGAGCAGTCATGCCATATATGCACAATTGTAGAGAGAGAGAGAGATTTTTGGGTCTGAGCAGTCATGCCATATATGCACAATTGTAGAGAGAGAGAGAGAGGGAGAGAGAGAGAGAGAGAGAGAGAGAGAGAGAGAGAGAGAGAGATTGCGTCATCTTGCTGAAAACCCCAAAATCCCAAAGTCTATTTTGCAGGGCCTAGATCAAAATGGAACGAACACAAATCTAAGCTCAACAACAACAACATCACATTGAAACCATCATATCTAAACACAAAAACCACAAATCAAATAGAATTGATTCCAGTAATAGATCCACTACCAAATTGAAATAAGGATTGATAATCGCATAGGGTTGGATTAAAGCCTTGATAAAGTGGAATATGAAGCACAAGTTGCGAGATAGATTCTGCTGAAGCTGCCATTTATGCATTTCAGGTGAAAAATTAAGAGCCCTAATTTGAAAATTTGGGAGATTCAAAAAATCAAAACCCTAGGTTTTGGGAGCGGTGGAAACTGGAATGGTTTTAGGCAGGGGCTAGGCAGTTGGGTGGAATTGGCTGGCGGTGGTGGTGGCCTACTTCGGCATGACAAAGAGGGTTGTGTTCTTTAGTCATTGTTCTTCTTTTGCCGCTCTCTCTCACTTACCCACACTGACAAGGACCTGCATCTCCGGTAATAGCTTGCGGGGCTTCGACACATACTCCCATGGAGAGGTGGTGGTCTGCTTCGACAAGGAGGAGGAGGCAGTGAGAGAAGGCTTGGCGAGCAACGACATCTTCCTGGAGAGGTAGGTGGTGAAGGTGTGAGGGAAAGGATAGAGTGGAAGAGATAAGAGAGTATTGAGAAAGAGGACGAGAGAGAGAGAGTCGGGGTAGATAGAGAAAAGTTTATTGAAACGTGGACGAGCGCAAGCTAGTGACTTTTTTTTTTTTTTTTTTTTAAAGTCTATCAAACAACGTATACTTAAGAATATGTTGTATGAATGTATATAGATAACAATATAGACAAACAAGGGGAGGGAAAATTTCCACCTATGCCTACATATGTTTGATTTGGGTGAAACTTTGCCGCACTCTGCAACCAAGTTCCATGATCAGACAACAGATCTATAACAATCTGTTGTACAAAGTTGTGAATCTTGCACAAGGTACACCTAGTTGAATTTTTCAAACTTCATACAACATTCAATCAAACAACGGATAAGAAAAGACTGTTGTTTGTAGAGTTCAAATTCCATATTGGTGAGCTTGTTCTGAGAGGGAATTATGAGCTCGGAATGGAGGGATATCAGCTTCCCATTTACACAACAGAAACGTCTTAACTTAGTTGTGTAATATCTTCCTAATTTGTTTTTTTTTTCAATTTACTTACATTCACACTGTTTTAGTGGTCTTGAGAGGGGTTCGAACCAGCTGAACACGGGATGTATTGGTCCGCCACTATCGCTATCGGTCTCGCTTATCTACAAAACAGAAAAAGGTCAGAGGGAAGACCGGGTGTGCTGGCCTTCAACGCTCTGATGCCGAAGTCAGTAACATATAAGATAATGATAATGGAAAGCGATAGTAAACAGTTACCTCTTTAGGTTGTTGGAGATGATCATAATGTAGCAAGTTTGTAGGAGTTTGGTTTCATTTCTTTCGGTGTGGGACGCTCAAGATCCCGATATCGCCCAAGTGGTACGGTATCGGTACCCTCGGCTGGGAGTCTAACTTGTTGGTATATTGGCGATACAAGTCTTGTGCTTTCGATACTTGTGCATAGGAGGTATGTGTATACCAACAAGTCCCCGGTCAAGAGTTCTCTTGGGTGGGGAGTTTGTCGTTTGTAAAAGTATTAGAAGTTCAAGGCGAGTTTGTGCCATGTGGCTTCCGTACAGCCATTACCCCCAATCCCTCAAGTCCCCATGTAAGAGGAGTCTTGGCTGGGGTGATTAGGCCATGTTGGCACTTGACGTTGAGTCTCTATCAAGAATTGGTGGTAGGGATGCATGCATCTGTTAGCTCATAGGCTATGCCCCTGTGACACGTGTGATGATTTTATTTGTTTTCGTGAGCGGGGATGCTGGTGTACTGGAGTTCGGGATGTGTAATAATGGCGTGGTGGTGAGGAGCCAAGGCGACTATCCATGACCTCTGTAACGTTCAGGGTTGTCGGACACGTGGTGAGATCTGGGGTTGTCAACCTTGCACGTCCAACAGTCCTAGTGTTTTCGAGGTCTCTATAAAAGGACAGAGAACAGATACGGAGATGGTTACTGTTCCTGTGTCCGTGTTGGAGGTTGAGATCAGAACTAGGTGAAGTTGGAGCCGCTGGTGTGCTGAGAGCGCGGAACTTTCATGAGGTGGTCGTTGTGGTCTCTGTGTGTGGATCGGATGAGTGAACAGGTACGCCGTCTCTTGCCCTTTCTGTGTTCTTCTGGGGCCTTTGGTGTGAGTGAGTTTGATTAACAGGGGGGGTCGTATTAGGGAGGTGAGATTTACCGGCGGGTTCGAGGTTTCATTAGGTTCGGCGAGAGTTTGGAGGGGGTTGAATTTCGGGTAGAGCTGGGCTGCTTGTGGTTGCTTTCGGGTAGGTTTTTTGGGATTTGAAATTTTGTGGGGGAGTGTTGAGGAAGCCGATACAAAAAAGAAAAAACGACTAACCAGTTTACTTAGATCGCTCTTAGTATGGCGCGGGAAAATCGAAGTCGCGGTAGGCGCAAATGTTCCTTTTGCGGGGGAGGGGGGGGGGGGGAATGGGCCTCTTGTGGTGGTGTTGGTGCTCATGGTGGAGAGGGTGTCTCTCGTAATTGTGGTGAAGGTGTTCCTCGTGGAGGTGGCGAGGTTTCTTCCCGAGTAGGTGGTAGAGCAGTGTCTCGTGGGGGTATCGTGGGGAGTTCCCGAGGGAGCGGCAAGGGTATGTCCCGAGGCAGTGGCGAGGGTGCGCTTCGTGGAGTTCCGAGTAGGGTTAATTAACCCCCGGTGTCTGATGTGCCTGAGGTGGAGGATGGCGGAGTGTCGGAGATCCCGCATTGGCCACCGGGGCTATTGCTTCTTGGTGATACGCCGATTGATCAACCTGGTCCGAGTATGACGGAGGAGCAGATTGCCAAGATGAGGATTACTTGGGCGATTCTAGACAACATTTGGCTGCGCCCCTTGAGGGAAGGGGAGACTTTTAGCCACCTTGAGGTGGGTTGGGCGTGCTTTGACGAGTATCGCCTCAGGTGTGGGTTGACGTTCCCGATACCGGAGGAGTTGCAGTATCTGCTGTCTTGCCTGAATATATCGGTAAGGCAGCTGTCGCCTAATGCGTAAAGGCAAATAATGGGGGTGTTGCTACTGTGGAAGCTTAACAAGTTGTTATATCCCAGTATTGGCAAGTTCAATTCCTTGCAGTACTCGACTAAAGCCGACGATCGTGGGTGTGTAAATTTGAGGGCGCACAGCAGCTCTGTCATTGAAGACTTGCTGTCGAACATTTATGCCTGCTGGCGGGGGAGGCCGTGCTTGGTAGGAGGCCGGTGGCAGAATCCGGATATGGTGCATCAGGCTCCGACCCGTTTCCAACCCATCTGTGAGTATCGTGATTGCATTGTGATAGGTTTTTGCCTTTGGTGTGTACTAATAGCGTGTTTTTGCGTCGTAGTGAGGCAGGAGGCTGATTTAACCATGTTGGAGCTGAAACGTGTGGCGAGGATGATGGGAGCATTTCCCAAAGGGATGAGGGGGTTCTATCGCCTGTGTAGGCTCCCAATATATGAGAGGTTTGAGTTGGGGAGGTGTCCGGGTGAGTGATTCACTTTTGTCTTTTGTTTGGGTGTATTATGTGTTGTATCTTTGCTGACGTTGGATGTTTGTTCTGCAGCGGATATGCCTAGTGAAGTTCCGAGTAAGAGTGATGCCCCGTATGCTGATGTTGATCCTGAGGCCATAATTTAGGGGTTGTTGAGAGAATCGCAGACGGCGAGGCGGGTGTACATTGACTTGCCGGATACGGTATGTGTGATGAATCATTGGGTGAGTATGTCACTACCCGACGAGGTATATCTAAGGTTTCCTAACACCGTGCTGGAGTACTCAATCAGCAGGCAGAGGAAGAAACCAGTGTTGAGGGGGATGCAGTTCCGGAAGCACCAGAGTCGCTTCAAGGTATCCAGGAGCCGTCCGTGCTGGCAGGTGAGGCAAGTGAGTTCTCCCAAGTGCGTGTTGGCTAGCGTCAGTCCCCCGAGACTCGGGAAGTGGTGAGATAGGCCCCCTAGGTTTCGGCAGGAGAGGAGGACCTTGGGGACTTGGCTAGGGTCTCGGGGCCTACGGTGGAGGTCGAGATCTCTGTCGAGGAGTTGCTGGAGGAGGTAGAGCGGCGTCTGAGCGATACCAGTGCTCGTGCTCGCCTGGTGCAAGATATGGTTTTGGAACAGCTAAAGACTATTTTTGGTGATGCAGTTGGCTACCCGGTCTCACGTGAAGTCATAACTGTGGACAGTGGAGGGGCGGAGGTGACTAGCTAAGCCGTTGGCGAGACGGGTTTACGGTGGAGGCGCCTAAGATGCAACCTGGGTCTGGAGAGGGTATTGGTGGGGTCACCCAGGTTACCGAGACGGGGGCCCATGGCCAGGATGGCGAGGGGGGTGGAGCTAGAGTGTCGGACACGTGTGCCCGTACGGATGGGGTCGGATCGAGGAAAAGGACTACCTCTCAGCTATATCTCGGGAGTCCCTCAGTTGGTGTCACCCACGATACTTGTGGAAGCAAGAGGTCTCCGGTTGACAATGTATCTCGCTCTAGGTCTGCGAGTGAGGGCTCGCGATGAGGTTGCCAGAGGTTTCATGCTCACCTTGGGTGAGATTGGAGTCACAGATGGCGCCATTCTGCATATGGTAGCCGATTTATGAAATTGCCATCGTGATCGAGGCAGGGTGACGCAGAAGATCCTCGCTCGGGATATCGAGAGGCATATGAGAGGCTGATAAGGGTATGTATTGCTATTTGGTTGCATGGTTTAGTTGTCCCTTGTCATGCGTCAGTTGTTATGCTAATCATGATGTGTGAACATGAACTATCAAGCTTCTGCTGAGTTGGTGGCTCATTTTGAAATGGAAATAGCCCATCTGCAAGGGGAGCTGAATGCCGAGAGGGAGCGGGCCCGAGAGTTGTATGATGCAATGGGCCTTGGTCAGGCATAACGAGAGGACATGAATCGAGCAATAGACGATGGAATCGAAGGAGGATGGAGTTGGAGAGAGCACTAGAGGTGGAGGAAGCCCGCCGTCAGGAGGTCGAAGGTACCAATGCCCAACTGCAAGAGGCTAACTTGGAGCTGACTGGGAAGCTGCAACGGGCGGAGGATGGTCTTAGGTGGTAGATCAAGTGAGGGCCCGGGTTGGTGAGGCTGAGGAACGATTGCAGGAATTGGAGAGGCAAGTACGGGAATGCGATACAGAGTAGTGTCAGGCTATTGCTCTAGAGAGCCTGGCCCCGTTTCCCGATCACATGGTGGAGTTGGACGGGCAGTTAGATACGCTGTGAAGGGAGGTTGACTATTTGCGAGATGTCGAGCTCGAGGCGGACAAGAGGGAGGCAGAAATAGAACTGCTTAAGAAGGAGTTAGCAGAGCAACAGGCTCGGGCCAGTGACTTTGCCGATGATTGCATTGGCTTGCCTACCACCGCCGAGACACATTCGGACAAGCTCCATAAGGTGAGGTGGGATGGCGCGGACAAGGCGGTGGATCTCTATCTTCTATTAGACCACTTTCGAGAGAAGATGAACAAAGCTTTCTTGGATGGGGCCCTGCACTGAATTAGAGACGGTATCGAGATATGCAGGCTAAGAAGGCAGCGAGATCGCAAGCCAGCACTACAAGTGGTGGTCGAGGTGCAAGGATAGTGATCCGGGAGTAGGCTATATCGGAGCAAGTACCGGTCAAGCCGGCCATCATGAGGTGGAGGGTGCCATTGGAGAGCAGGAGGCTCCCATGGATATCAAGGGCGAGGTGCAAGGCGAGAATGCTGGAGAGCGAGACGGGGTGGAGGAGCGAGATCAAGTAGAGGAGCAGGCGCGTAGCGCCGAGGGCGAGACTTAGCTGGTATAGTTCTTTAGTTTGTGCTAGCGATAGGTTTCTCTTGTAAATGTTTTGGATTTATTGAGACTTTCACCGAGTGGTCCGATTTTTGGAATGTTCGCATGGTATTGGGATGCGAAAAGTTTATGGGGAATTGATATTGTTGGGCGATAGTCCCCCGTGCAGTGTCTGTATTTATTGTTTTGTCGATTGGTTGCCTTGTCATTAATGCAGGTTATTAAAGCGACGCGACGATTGGTCGTCTGGAGTCGGTTGGTGGCGGTGGCATTCCCCTATAAATAGGCAGGGGCAGGGAGATGGGTTGAATAAATTTTCAACATGGCGTTTTCTTTGTTTATCATTGTGCTCTTGCTTCTGAAATCTTTTCTTCCTTTTAGGCAGTGTGTGTTTCCAGATTTCTGGGCTTTATAGCTTAATCTCATCTTGGGTTTTGGGCTTTATAGCCTAATCTCACAAGTATTTAGCATCAGTACCCGTTTGGGGATTGCGCAATCTGTGCCCCTTCGAAACTGAAAACCTGTCCAAGTTAGAAACCCAAGGACAAAGAGTGATGGAGGTGCGGCGGGCTACAACGATGGAGATCAGGTGGTGATACGGCGGAGAGCGGTGGATCGGTGCTGCCCCCAGTCTTTCCCACCATTGCCCGGCCAGCCTATCAATCCTCTTCAATCTTCTGCTGAAGCTCCTCAAATTCCAAAGAATCAGACTTGATGGGAGCCAGCTTGTATCGGGATCGGGAGGACAAGCGAGGATAGTGGCATGTGTATCGTGCTTGTAGGAATATGTACTTGTATTGTTGTCGTGTATCGCGTGTATAGGAGGTATCGATTGGTGTATCGCTATTGGCCGCAAAGCCCTTTTGTAGTAAGCATTTCTTTTGAAGTATGTATCGTCTTTCATTGTGTTATCGTTGCTTATTTTCTATATAAGTGGTGTATTGTGTGTCGCTTGTTAGTGTGGTGAAATGCGAGCGCGTATCGCGTAACGTTCCTTCATCAATTGGCGTATCACGTAACAGTTATTCATTCATTCGTTGGCGTATCGCGTAACATTCATTCATTCATTGATCGACGTATCGAGTAACATTCATTCATTCATTGATCGGCATATCGCGTAGTGTCGCGTAATATTCATTCATTCATTGGCGTATCGTGTAACATTCATTCATTCATTGATCGGCGTATCACGTAACATTCATTCGTTCATTGATCGTAACTGGCAACACAAGAGTTTGCGAGGGATAGCATTGTGCTATGTCAGCGGAAACGGCCTTGAGCGATATTGCGTAACATTCATTCGTTCATTGATTGCAACTGGCAACATAAGAGTTCGCGAGGGACAGCATTGTGTTGTGTCAACTGAACCGGCCTTGAGTGATATCGCATAACACTCATTCATTCATTGGTGTATTGTGTAACATTCATTCATTCATTGATTGGCGTATCGCGTAACATTCATTCGTTCATTGAACGTAACTGGCAGCACAAGAGTTCGCGAGGGACAGTATTGTGTTGTGTTAGCGGAACTGGTCGTGAGCGATATTGAGTAACATTCATTCATTCATTGGCGTATTGTGTAACATTCATTCATTCATTGATCGGCGTATAGCGTAACATTCATTCATTCATTGATTGCAACTGGCAACACAAGAGTTCGCGAGGGACAGCATTGTGTTGTGTCAGCGGAACTGGCCGTGGGCGATATCGCATTGATAAGATAAATTGCGGAGGCATTAAGTAGGAAGTGCTATACAGTGTGCCCTTGCCTATTGCGTGTTATGATGGCCTCATAAGGCCTATGGCGATAATGACAGAAGAAAATGTGACCGATCAAGGGTCGAAAGGTGATAATCTTTATCGTTCGTTTAATTCAGTCGGTGGGTGCGGTGAGTGGTAGTATTGCATTCATTCGGAGGCATTCAGCTCACATGTAATATAATATCATTTCATCCTGCATGAAGGCAGGGGCAAAAGACAGTTGATTAAAAAAAAAAGGTTAAAGAGTGTTGATGCTTACAAACGTTTGGAGGGGGGCTGCGATAGCGCTGCGGGGGCGAGCTTGTGTCCCTGCTCTATTTGGGGTAGTATCAGAGATGCTGGGTGTTCCATGGATGTGGGAGGGTGGTGCCATCTGTTCCCCTCAAGTAGAATGTGGCAGGGTCGACGGCCTCGATGATTTCATATGGGCCTTCCCAGGTGGCCTTAAGCCCTGTTGAGGTTGGCAGCTTCTCCTTCATCACCAAGTCCTCTACGGAGAAGAGGTGGGTCATGACCCTGATGTTATAATAGCGAGCGATACGCTGCTTGTTGTTGATATTCCTGAGATGGGCTCGCTCGCGGCGCTCTTCCAAGAGGTCCGAGTCAAGGTTTAGCCCCTCCGAGTTGGTGAGCGGGTCGAAGCATGCGCCTCTCTCGCTATGCACATCCTGCTCGACAGGAATCACAGCCTCGGTGCCGATTGACAGGCAGAAAGGGGATTCGCCATTGGCCTCTGTTGGGGTCGTTCTTATTGCCCATAGCACATCGGGGAGTTTCTCGGCCTCCGTTGGGGTCGTTCTTGTTGCCCATAGCCACGATCATCGAGCCTTTTCTTCAAGTTCTGCTTGATTATCTTATTGACAGCTTCAACTTGGCCGTTTGTCTGTGGGTCTGCGGGGGAAGCATATCGGATCTGTGTGCCATACTGACCCATGAAGTCCCTGAGTGTATTGTTATCGAACTAGGCACCGTTATCGGTGATGATTGTCTCAGGTATTCCAAATCGGCAGTATATGTTTTTCCACAGAAAAGTGATAACCTTGGCAACTGTGATCGTGGCTAAAGCCTCGGCGTCATCCCACTTGGTGTTGTAGTCCACTGCGACAATGGCGAATTTGAGCTGTCCCGGTGCTGTTGGGAATTTGCCAATGAAGTCCAGACCCCACTGGTAGTATGCCCAAGGGGCGATAATGACAGAGAGTGGTACCGATGGTGCAAGAGGGGAGTTGACTAACTGGTGGCATTTAAGGCAGGGGGTAGCGATACGCTTCTCGTCTTGTTCGATTGTAGGCCAGTAGTAGCCTGTACGCAGTGCCTTAAATGCCAAGTTCATCGCGCTCGCAAGATTGCCGCAAACTCCGCTATGTAGTGATAGTAGGACACGTTGTCCTTCTTCGAGGGAAATGCACCTTAGCAAGGGGAAAGACCTGCCCTTCCTATATAGTTTACTCTCTCGGACCGTGTACAGTGTTGCTTTTCTGCGGAGCCTGGTGGCGATAGTCTTGTCCTGGGGTTCGATGCCCTTGGAGAGGTAGTCGATAAATGGGTCCATCCATGATGGTGGGTGCTCGCTCTTAGTCATGAATATCTCGAAAAATGGTTTATAGATACTCGGCCTGTCTAGGGTTTCCATTTTGAGGCCTCCCATGTCGGTGTTTGAGGGCGATGTCGCCAACCTGGTGACTTTGTCTGCCCTACTGTTTTGTGCCCGAGGAATCAAGGCGATTGTATGGCTAGTGAGGCATCGCTGGAGTAAAGCCTTGGCGAGGGATTAGTAGTGGGATAGATGTGGCTCCTTGGCTTGGAACTCTCCGCCAATCGACTTAGTTGACGACGAGTTAGGAGTCACTAAAAGTTTCCAGTTAACTCCTTGGCTAATTGGATGCCGGCGATTAGTACTTCATACTCGGCTGCGTTGTTGGAGGCTTTGAACTTGAATTGTAGCACATACTCATATGTGTTCCCTTCTAGGTCCGTTAAGACTACCCCGGCACTGCTGAGCTTATTGTTGCAGGATTCGTCGACGTGAAGAGTCTACGTGGGAGTATGGGTTTCCGAAACAGCCTCGTCCGAGGATGCAACATTTTCTCTGGGTATGAACTCAGCGATGAAATCGGCAGCGTCTTGCCCCTTGAAGGCTGTACGTGGCGTGTAATGGATGTCAAATTCGCTAAGTTCGATGGACTATTTGACCAACCTTCCAGAAAATTTCGGCTTCTAGAGGACTTGTTTCAAGGGTTGGTTGGTCAAGACATATATGGTATGCTCTTGGAAATATTGTCATAATCGCCGGGCTACTGTGAGGAGTACGAGGGTGAATTTCTCGATATTGGAGTACCTGTACTTGGCATCGTTGAACCCCTTGCCGGTATAATAGACTGGCATCTCATTGTTGTTCTCTTGCCTAACCAGGGCGGCGCTGATCACTGTGACTGATACGGCGAGGTAGATGTACAGGACTTCTCCTAGGATAGGTTTCGAAAGAGTGGGAACTGACGCCAGATAGTCTCGGAGGCCCTGAAAGGCCTTGTCGTGTTTGGTCCCCAAGTGATCGTTTCGGTATAGTGAGTTTTGAGGAGCTTGAAGAATGGGGCACACTTGTCGGTTAAGTGCGATATGAATCGAGTGAGAGTGACGACCTTCCCAGTGAGGGACTGGACCTCATTTCTGGTTTTTGGTGGTGCCATATCGAGAATTGCTTGCACCTTCTCGGGGTTGGCCTCGACACCCCTCTCGCTTACCACAAAGCCCAAGAATTTGCTGCCCAGTACACCGAACACGTACTTGTCTGGATTGAGTCACATACTGCATTTGAGTTGGATGTTGAAAACGATGCCCAGATTCTTGATGTGATCTTCAATGGTGATAGTTTTGCCAAGCATGTCGTCCACATATACTTCCATGATTTTGCCTATATGATATGCGAACATGGCGTTAACCAGTCGCTGGTATGTTGCCCTGGCATTCTTTAGGCCAAACGGCATTACTTTGTAATAGTACAAACCCTTATCGGTGGTGAAAGATGTGTGTTCTTGATCGGAGGGTTCCATGGTGATTTGGTTATAGCTTGAGAAGGCTTCCATGAAGTTGAGGAGCTTGTGGCCTGTAGTGGAGTCAACTAATTGATCAATTCGTGGTAGGGGAAAACTGCCCTTTAGGCAAGCCTTGTTCAAGTTGGTGTAATCGACACACATGCGCCATTTTCCTTTGGGTTTCTTTACCATTACGACATTGGAGAGCCATGTCGGGTATGAGACTTCCTTGACAAAGCCGATGTCTTAGAGTTTCTTGACTTCGGCTTGGATCGCCTTGTACTTTTCTTCTGTGAACACTCTTCTTTTCTACCAGATTGGGGGAACGTCTGGTGAGATGGTGAGTTTGTGGGTGAGCAGGTTTGGCGATATCCTTGGCATATCGGCTTACGACCATGCAAACACCTCCTGCCGACTCTTGAGGAAAGCCATAAGCTCTGCCTGGAACTGAGGATCTGTTTTGGATCTTATCTTGACTTTTGTTTCAAGATGCGTATCGGAGATAGAGACGGATATCAGGTCTTCCAAAGCGTCTGGCCTAGGGTGCTTGAGCTTGCGTTTAAAGTCCTTCTTTTTGCTTCACGTATCGCGATCTTCTGAGGTCTCGGGATCCTCCCTTGGGTCATCGGGCTTGTCGGAAGGAGACTGTAGGTCAGAAGTTAGAAGGATCTCGTGGCAGCCGTGTCCCCTCGCGACGGTCAAGGAGTTACATTGTCGCAGGAGCTCTTGGTCACCTCTGATGGTGAGGATGCCGCCCGGGGTGGGTATCTTCATCATTAGCATGAGCTCGGCCACAAAACATTGGAGTCCCCAGATGGCCGGCATCCTAAGATAACGTTGTAGGAGGAGGGGCAGTCGACGATGATGAAGTGTGCTGTCATGGTGGCTATAGTGCTGCCACCGCCCAGCGTGATCCTCAAATCATCTGATCCCAAGGGTTGTGTGATCTTACCTGCGAAGTTGATTAGAGGTTGGTGGTCTTGGGTGTGTTTCTTCTTATCTCGGTTGAGGCCCTCATAGCAGTTGCCGAACATAACGCTGACTACTGTGCTGCTATCGACCAGGACCCTGTGGCATCGATAATGGACGATGATCATGGTGATTAAGAATGGGTCATTATGGTGCTTCCTAATGGTGTCTTCGTTGTGACTAAAAGCTATCGAGTTCCATTCTACCTGTGGGGTGTGGTAGCCATGGCTGAGTCCCAATACCTCCTGGCCTCGAGGGCATTAGCACTTTTGTGCATGGTGGGTCTCGGGTGTTATTGGAGCGCCGCTTTGTATCGTCAAGATCTATCTGTAGACCTCAATGGCGTTAGAGCCCGTGGAGGGATTGCGATATTGTGAGAGCTGACCACTCTGGATGAGGTACTCGATAGCATTTTTTAGAGCCCAACAGTTATTGGTGGGGTGGCTGGGCTCCTCATAATACGTACAGTATTTGCCTTTATCTCATGGTTTCGTCTGGCCAGGTTTACGCCGTGGTGGGGGTGGGATGATGTCCTTGTGGTTGTTCCAGATATCCTCATAAGAAGCTGTGAGTGTGGTGTAGATCTCATATCAGGGTGCCTCAAAGCGCTGGTCCTCCCTGTGTCGAGGGCCGCTGTATGGTGCGTCACGATATCGACAGCTGGAAGAGTTGTATTTTAGCTTCTCGGGGCTTTTCCTGTACTGTTTATCTCTTTTGTCGTTGTAGCCTTATCGCTCTTGTTGGGATCTGTCATGCTAGATAGGCTTGTCCTTGGCAGAATCATTGCCTCTGCTCTTTGTGGTCCCAATGGGGTTGTTCGCTTGAGGGACACTGGTTGGATGCGCGCTAGAGCTGGTATCGCTACCAAAAGTATCGTATTCAGCCTGGGCGAAGGCAGTAGCGGCATCGAGGAGATCATCATATGTCGCTGGGGGATTGGTGTTGATCTGTAGTAGGAAGTATCGTGGTTGTAGTGCTTGTTTGAATGCCGATGCTGCTAGGGCTGGGTCAAGGGAATGGCACTATGTAGCTTGTTTCTGCAAGCGGCGGATGAAGTCCCGTAATCGCTCATTTGGTAGCTGTTTGAGCCGAAATAGGTCAGGTGTCGTACGATACCCATTGCCGCACAGGATGAATCGGCGGAGAAATTTGTCTCCGAGTTCCTGGAAGCTATCGATGGAGTTGGGAGGAAGGTTAAGGAACCACCGTAGGGCCTCGTCAGTTAGGGTTTCTTCGGACGCGTTACATGCCATTGCATCTGTGTATCGGGTACCATGTAAGATGGACTGGAATACCTCCAAGTGGTGGTAAGGGTCTCGATGTCGTTATATTTCTCAATCTTGAAAGGCTTGGCTTCCGGTGGGCGCTTCTCAGCCTGCATGCAGGCGGTGAATGTTCCTGTCTTTCCCTAAAAGCTTGTCGTGATCGGTTGCCAGCCAGCCCTGCTTTCTGCATTTTCCACTCGTGCCTGTAAGGAGGCAATGGCCTCGCTCATTTGGAGTAATATTTGAGTATTGGTATCGAGTGGAGGTATGTTGGAGGCTGTGGCGGCGTTTGAGCCCGAGGTTCCTGCTATATCTTGGACATACCAAAGGGGTGGCGCCATGCCGAGTTGATTGGGGAGTAAGGGTGAGTTCAAATAGATGACCTGGTGTCCTGCACTCGTGCTACCAGGTGTGGAGCTCGTGGGGCTTCCCGATATGGTGCCAGCGAGGCCAGTGCTGGAGTCAGTGGTAAGCACTGCTCCTGGTGTTGAGACACCACCGATAGTTGGTAATAGGGTCTCCTGCTGGCCGGTTATGTCCAATGCTTCGTTATGCGTGACTCACCGCTGGAGTACCTCTCAGAGGATGCGATTCTGGTTTGTCATATTCTCGATTTCCTGGTGAGCCTCCATGGCTGCTGCGTGCTCAACCTGGGCTTGTGCACGTGTCTCCATGAGATTGCGCATCGCTATCTCTAGCGCGATGGCTGGATCAGTAGTCATGACTGATTGAGTCTCGGTGTTCGGACTTTGAAACTCAAGTGTGCGCTGGATCTCGCGGGTGGTTTCCTAGCGAGGCTAATCGTCGGTATTGGGATCGGGATTGCTGGTAGCCATCGATGTGTTGTTCTGCCAGCAAAGGGCTAGGGGAGTCCTTCTAGCACCAAATGTTTCAGTGGTCTCGAGAGGGGTTCGAACCAGCTGAACACGGGATGTATTGATCCGCCACTATCGCTATAGGTCTCGCTTATCTGCAAAATGGACAGAGTCAGAGGGAAGATCGGGTGTGCTGGCCTTTAACGCTCCGATGCCTAAGTCAGTAACGTATAAGATAATGATAATGGAAAGCGATAGTAAACGGTTACCTCTTTAGGTTGTTGGAGATGATCATAATGTAGTAAGTTTGTAGGAGCTTGGTTTCATTTATTTCTGTGTGGGACGCTCGGGATCCAGATATTGCTCGAGTGGTATCGTTACCCTCGGCTGGGACCCGATATTGGCGATACGAGTCTTATGCTTCCGATACTTGTGCCTAGGAGGTATGCGTATACCAACACACACAACAGAAACAGAATTGTACCGTTGTCTGACAGAGTTAGTGTTAACACACAACATTAGATTTTTGTTCTGTTGTGTGTTTCAATTTTTGTAGTAGTGTAAGAACTTCCTAATGGTAACGACTATTCATGACAAGAACAATACGAAAACTAGAGCTAAAAGCACCACTAACCGAACAATCTAGACAATGGCATCAAAGTGCAAGCAAGTCACAACTAAAAAGCCCAATTTCATCACCATAACAATGAACACTAAATACGAGTCAATTTATTTACCATATCAAGTTTTGGGTACCTTAAAATGAACTTGATCGAAGATCGTTGCCTCTGGCTTTGCAGGCTGATTCATCATTGCAAAACAATAAAACCATTAGATTTTCATGAACACTAAAAAAAACTCAAACTCATACTAATAAGCCTATGAAACAAAACACATTGGTTAAACTACAAATTACTTACACTTGGTATTGTTGTCCGACTCTTGCAAATACTTCACCTGCAAAAACCTAGTTACCTAATCTCATAAGAATTAAAAACAACCAACACAAACTCAGATATTCAATGACCTATACACATTTTGATTTTAGACTAAAAACATATAACATGCTGTCAATATAATGCAATATTCAAGAGCTAAATTGAAATATTCAAATTACTGCTATGAAATTATAGGTAAATCACAAGGGGAGTTGTTTCCTTATGAACCCAGAAATGTTGAAACTCTCAAAAACAACTTCAATTTGAACTAAATACTCCCCATTGATGAACTAACTACTCCTAACACAAGAATTTTATCACACTTAAAAACAACTTCAACTTGAAAATGAATTTTCAGTTTAAATTTCCACACAATTAGACACTATAATCGAACTAAAAACCAGAACTACATAGCAGAAACCAAAAACCAAAACTCGACATGATAACTTGGCCCTCACTTATTTCTACCAATCATTCCACACAATCAAACCCTAATCGAACCGCAGAATCAACAAGGAATTCAAAACGAGCTAAAACGAAGAGGTGAATCAACAAAATGCAGGAAATTAAAGATGCAGAGAAGGTGTTCGATGAAATTACCGAGAGAGTAATAATGAGAGAGAGAGAGAGAGAGAGAGAGAGAGAGAGAGACTGGTCCTGAGCTCAAGGTTCCCATTACTAAGCTCTCAAACCTTGAAAACTTGAGCGGGAAGTAGATGTGGTTTTGGGGCCAGACAAAGTGAGTTTGAAAGCTTTGCAGGCAAAGACGAAGTGAGTTTCAAAGCTTTGCAGGCGAACGGTGAAAGCAAAGTGAGAGAATGATTTAGATTTAGAGAGGGAGCTCAAATTTGAAGAAGTGATTGAAATAATAACGTAATGTAAAGAAAGGGTGGTTGAAATCAGATCCTCATTTTTGCTTTTGTTTTTTTTTTTTTAATAAAAAAAATTTAATATACTTCTATGAAAAAAAATTGAAACAAAAAAATTTAATTCATTTATGACATGCTAGAAAAGTATGTCGTAAAAGACTAGTCAAATAACTCATTTACGGCACACATATTTGTGCACGCCGTTAATATATAACTAAATTTATAGCACACATAAGATACACGCCGTGAATGGCCCGAATAAACACATTCTGACGTTCATGTGTACCGTAAATGGCAATTTTTTATGGCGCAAGTCAAATGTGCACCGTAAATGTGCACTGTAAAAGACTGATTTTGCTGTAGTGTTGGTTATTGAATGTTAACTGCCTTGGTGACTGAATACAAATTGTTTTGGCAACCAATACAAGTGTATGAATTGCATCTGTTTTGGTATGTTGTGTTATGACTTATGATCAGCTTTGGTTACTGGTTAGTCAAGGATATTGCTCAGTTATGCTCAGTTTTGTTATTTGTTAATTGTTAGACAATGAATCAATGAATTCTTTCTGTCAAGTTTTCATGATGAGAGATTAACCAAGAAGCTCATAGGTGCATGACAACTAGCTAGGTGTCTTTTTTAAAAGAGTCTTGGGTTCACTCAGATTGAATACTTCACAAGATGGTAGTTCAATAATAGAACTTCTGCTTTTACATCCTTGTTCTTTAGACCCTTATTCTAATTTGTTCAGCTTCTAAAACATCTTCTCTTCTTGTACCCATGATCTATGATTTACTTCTTCATTGTTGTTTTAACTATGAGTCTATGATAGTATGACTTCTTTCTTTCGTATAAATTAAGAATCACGTCTCTTCCTTTCGTGACAGGTAATTTGGAGACTCGTAGTAAAATATACTCTTTTGTAGGTATCAAGTACCCTGAAAAGTCTTAAGTGATAATTTGCTACTTCAATTTCTCTCATGCTGTGAATTTAGGAGTTCAAATTATAGCTTAAACTCTAGTGATACTCAATTTTATATAAGTTCCTATTAGCCAATATTTTCTTATCAGGTTTATGTTTTGTCAATGGCTGATAGTATTTTTGAAATGCATGTTTATGAGTTAAACCATTCTATGTTATTTGTTAGAAAGATTTTTTTTTTTTAGTTTTGTTTTCTTTCTCTTCTCTTCACTAAAGCTTATCTTCATTTATTTGTCTACAACTCCTATCATCATTAGTTTTATCAAGGAACAAGAATGTAGTTGTATAACTGACTTGCAGTCTTAAAGTAGAGGAAGAAAACTACCTTATATTCTCTTGTAAATTCTTGTATAAGAGCTAATTCATTCCTTTAGTAACATTCATGAGACAAAATTAAAATATAACATTTCGTTTCAATATGCTTACTTTTTTTTTTTATACAGCTTTTATCAACAAAAAAAAATGGCATGCAAATATTCATGTCAAATTTTTTTTTTATTCATTAATAACACTTTGCGATGGCATTTTGTCGCAAACCCTTTGTAGCGGTTGGTGGCGTCGCCAAAGATATTTGTAACAACATTTTTCAGTTGTAAAATTCTTGCGATGGCAAATTCTTATTGTCTCTAATAAGCTTTCGACGGTGCATTTGTCATCTCAAATACCAATGGCAACGCCCCCAATGACATCAGCGAAATTGCCGTCGCCTAGCAGTCACCATTGGTCTTTCACAATGGCAATTTCACTTTCTATGTCGGCATAGCACCGTGGCCATTGAATTTTTTTTTTGTATTGTATTTAATAAATTGTGAAATCGTTTTCAAAAATAATTATTTGTTAAATCATATGAATTTGATCGTTTACAGTTTATGGGTAAGTTAAAATGAAGTTTATTATAAAAATGATTTTGTCAAGTTTTGAATTTTGTGAACTATAATTGATATTAGTAGCATTCCTGAGTGGATGACTACGTGTGTGTGTGTATATATATATATATATTTATTTATATTGATGAGGTTGTGTAGTGAGGTAGAAATAGTGTGTTTTGCGATTATGATCATGCTATAGTTTGTGATTTGATTTTTGAGGAAATAAATGAGTTATGAAGGAAATAATCGTTTTATTGACTAGTCATATATGAGAATTATATGTGTCAATTTATGCTGGGTATTATAGTGTGAAAACAATATTATGAAATTGATTTCTATATTGTTTTTTGTGATGACCTGCATTTTCGTTATTTAATTTTATTATATAATAATGGACAAGTTGTACGAATTATTGTTATTATGCTTTAATGTCATACGTGAAATGGAATTGTTTCTAACAATTATTTATTCGAAAATTGTGGATTTAGGGGGGGGGTTCAAGGTTGACTTTTGATATGTTGATATTTTCCCAAAACTTCCTTCACAAAAGTCGTAGAGCACGTCTATACGAGTTCGTAGACATGTGGAACACAAAAATCAGAGTTCGTATGTAGAAGTTATGGTCTGCGGAAGTTTTGGATATTTTTGGAAACCACTATAAATAGAAGTTTCCCTTTCGGAAAATTTACTATTTTGATTTGGGGTTCCATTTTCGGAAACCAAAATTGAACCTCTGTTCTCTCTCTTCTTTACATTCGACCCGTCCCGAACCCCTTTTTCGACCCTACCGGAACTCGCAGCTCCGGCGACGGCAGACTACTAGACAAGCCCAGATCTTTTCGTCTCCTCCGTACGCTCTTCCCTATGGCATCCTCTAGCATCGATTCTCGCCCACGGCGGTGCTGTAAGGAGGCGAAGTTAGATGCAATTGGACTCGATCGGTTCTCCGATCTCTGAAGACGGCAGGGCTTCAAACCAGCCTTGTGGAGTTCGCAGGAGCCTTCTTAGTTGATCTATGGTGGTTGTTAGGAGCGATTTACATGGGAACTGAACCAACTCAAGGTGAACAGTTCACAGTGGCTTGTGGTTGCAATAGGCGGAGATCTAGGCTGAGTTGGCTTGAACCCCAGGTATTAAAGTTGATCTATTTGATTTTCTTGACATTTTGGACGGTTGGATTAATCTATTTTTGAGTTTTGGCCAGTGGTGGTTGTGGTGGTTGCACCACCGACTGTGGTGGCGTTTTGGAGGCCTTCCGGCCATGTAATGGATAGTTTCTATTTTTATATATCATGTACTAGTCGATACAAGCGTTTCGATATATAATACGTAATTTTTGGAGATCGTATGAATATATTGTGATTTTTTCTGTTTCAGACCATTTGATGATTCGATCCATGAGGATTTGAGCGTGCGATCGACTTGTGATTTTGACATATTGATCATAGAAGTATTTTGGAGACATTGGGTGGTCTCGGATGTGATTTCGCCTCTATTGGCGTCACTTTGGGGATTTGAATTCAAAACAGGGGTTTCAGACTTAAATTGTTTGTGAATCGTTACTAAGTTGAGACCATATGTGATTAGGTACTTGACGAAGTATTCTTGAACGGTTATTTGTTGTTCGGCTGCTTTGTTTTATATTGAAGACGCAACAGAAATTTCGAGGTGAATAATCTCACAAGGTTCATTTACGAACGAAATTACTTTTATAGTTTTGAGAGTTATTTATTTAACTGCAAACTATAGTTGGTATTAGTAGGCATTCCTGAGCGGATGATTACGTATATATATATATATATATATTTAAGTGAAATATATATGTGTTGGTGGATTTCGTTGATTTATGAAAACAATATGCATGAATGGTGCTTTTTATTGTTTTGTGTTGTGGCTTTTCGGAAAATTACTGATTATGGAAATGTTGATTTCTATTGTTTTGAAAAGCATTGAGTTTTGTGTAATATTTGAGTCCTGTGCAGCTCCTTTAATGTTTTATTTCGAGGGACTATGAGGCCCGAGGATTTGGTGTCACAAGTTGACTTTTAGGTAGTATATCGAGCAATCATGTCTTTGGTCGGACGAGTGGTTATGATTTCAGTTAGAGCTCTAGTCTGTCTGCCAATGTAATAATTCATTTTTTTTTTTGAGGGGCAAGACGACAGTAGAGCCTTTACACATGCACCCATGCAGTGTATCCCAGCATTGCCAGACTAATCACTGCACCGCAGACGCACGAATCTTGGGTGTTAACAAACCCATGTCCCTCAAATCTGCTGGCCACAGGGTGGAGCTGGGAATCGAACGCTAGACCTGGGGGTTCCAGACTAGGCCGCTCGTCCACCACACCACACCACGTGGTTCTTGTAGTGAATTCATGGGGTAACTGTGCGAGGTTATATCTCACTCATGAATTTATGTTTTAAGGAAACAAGGTGTGAGTTTCTTTCCTTATTTTGTGATTTGAATAGGAAATAAAGGTGTAAGTTGCTTTCCTTATTTCGAGATTGAATAGGAAATCAAGGTGTGAGTTACTTTCCTCATTCCGTGATTTGAAAGAAAACAAGGTTTGAGTTGCTTTCTTTAGTTGGTGTTTAAGGAATCAAGGAGTGAGTTGTTTTCCTTAGTTTTGGTGTGGGTTGAATTGTGGTGGTTTTTGTGTGGCAACCCGGTGCACTATTCAATGGTGTAGGAATTAATCCTGCAGGTCAGGATAATCGTGTCTGAAGCTGAGGTAGCACCCTTGCAACTTTATGGTAGGAAGTAATTTTTGTGACTTTACCGTTGATACAGACTTCCGTTGTGTAGTAAGCTCTGAGCAGCATTTATGTTTTATTTTACGTTGACAATTTAATTTGTAAACTTATGGAATGTATGACTCTGTTGAGCGGGTCAATATTGACATAGTGGGTTCAGGGCATCAGTATGTACCTGGTTTAAAGAGAAAAAGTTTCCAGGTATTTTGTATATATTGATGGCTGAACGATCACGCATGTATAATTATGGGATTGTATATCGATTTTTATTTGTGTTAAAAATCAGGGGCGTGACAGTTTGGTATCAGAGCGTAAGGTACATATTTGGTGATAATCAGTACTCCTCGAGTGGTGGCCCGTCTGCAGCGGATCTCGATTAGATGCTCTTCGGTATTGATATAGTCATTGGGTATGTAGTGGGGGTTAGAATGTTGAGACGATAGAGAGCGTCGGCTTAGTGAGCAAAGTGTAGGAGCTTAGGATAACTTCTTGAGTTATAATCTTTTGAGGAATGATGACTTTAGATTTAACTCTTGTGGACATAGGGGATAGAATTGTATCTTCTGATGTAGTGTTGTGGTTGATTTAGTCATAACATTGACTTATACTTGTGTTTGAAGATTTTACAAGTATTAATCACAGGTTGATATGCTCCTTAGGTGATGGATTCACAAGGAGGCAGAGCTAGGGGTTGAGGCAAGGCCAGAGGCAGAGGTAGAGCCCTACGTAGGGGCAGGATTCCTCCTCTTGTTGAGGAGATATTCGAGAATGAGGTTGAGGCATCGAATGTTGAGCTGCCTGTTCCACCTGTTCTGGAGGCTATCAATGTTGCAGATGCTACTCATTTGTCGAAGTTGGCAAGGGAGATTTCGAGGCTGGGAGCAGTCTTTTTCAAGGGAGGTACGGATCACATGTTGGCAGATCAATGGATCGAGAACATGAAGAACTACTTCGAGATGGTTGTTTATGACGACATTGAGAAGAGGAAGATAGCCTCGTATATGCTTCAAGATGAAGCACGAGTGTGGTGGAATAGCACACAGAGAGTTATGGATGTGTCCACCATGACCTAGGATGGTTTTGTGGAACTGTTCAGAAAGAAGTACTTTCCGCCTTCAGTAAGGGAGCAGTTGGAAAAGGAATTCATCTCGTTAGTCCAATGGACTAAGAGTGTGAGGGAGTATGAGGCTGAGATCTCAAGGTTGTATCGGTTTGTGAGACAAATGGATGCTGAGAGCTTAGCTATGAAGTTTCAGCGAGGGCTGACTGCTTTGATCCTGCGCAATGTCGCTGTTCTGGAACTGAAGACTGTGGAACTCATCTTTGCTAAGGCTATGGCTATTGATCAAGAGAACCTAACTTTCTAGGAACAGGAATCGGCTGAGAGGGATTTTAAAAGGAAGGGAAAGGCAACTGCGAGGAGCAGTAGGGCATCTGGGAATCAAAGTGGATTCTGGAAAAAGCAGAGGACTAATTCCCAAGAGCCAGCTAGAGCTGCAGCTACACCTGCTAGGGCTGCACCTAGTGGGCAGGGAGCACCCCTGAGATGTTACAACTGCAAGGAGATTAGTCATGCTGCCAGGGCTTGCCCAAAACAGAAGAACTTGGCATGCTTTACTTGTGGCCAGACGGGGCATTTCTCAAGAGATTGTACCCAGTAGCAGGCTATGGGACAAGGGAACCAGCAGAGGCAACTGCGTCAGGGGCAGGCTAGGGTGTTTACTATTGGTCAGCATAATACTGGGGTGGAAGGTACCTTATCTATCTTTGACTTCCTTGCTAGAGTGTTTTTTGATACGGGAGCGACCAATTCTTTCATATTTAGTTCTATGGTTGATATGTTAGGTTTGACTCCTATGCCTCTTGCTAGACCTTTGCGTGTTACTTCCCCACTTGGTGTTTCCCTTGAGCTTAATTTGTTTGGTGATGCATGTCTGATTGTGATCGGTGGTAGGGAGTTTTCTGCAACTTTGATTGTGTTAGCAGATCATACGTATGATGTTATTTTGGGTGTAGATTGGCTAAGGCCAAACCATGCTGTGATTGATTGTTTTGAAATGGTAGTGTCATTTCATATTCTTGGACAGCCGGTGTTTCGTTATCATTTTCTTAGGTCAGATACTGCTTTGAGGGTAGGATTCTTAGCTTATGTGGAGTCTGTGAGCAGTACTGCGATTATGGAAGAAATTAAGCTGGTTTCCAAGTACAGTGATGTATTTCAGGAGATACCAGGGTTACCTCCAAGGAGGGTAGTGGATTTTGCTATTGATTTGATACCAGGTACTGCACCTATATCAATGGCACCACTTCGGATAGCACCAGCTGAACTTAAAGAGTTGAAGGATCCAGTTGAGGGTCTACTTGAGTAGGGGTTCATTAGACCTAGTACTTCTCCTTGGGGTGCACCCGTAGTGTTTGTGAGGAAGAAGGATGGTTCACTAACAAAACTACAAGTTGATCGGACGGTTTGATCCTCACGATTGAAACAGAAACAATCGAAAACCGGAAAATTGACAAATTAATCATACGATAACCAAAATTAACGAATCATATGTTGAAAAGATCGTATCGACATGTAGAACATAAAAAGGGACAGAAACTTTCCTTGGGGTGGCTAGAGCTGGCAGAAAAACACCACCACAGTGGCGGCGCCGCCGTCGGCTCAAAGTCAAAATTTGACAAAACTTCCTAAACAAAAGATCTTCTCAACAAGCCCAACAACATTTATAACTAGCACAAAGTAATAAAGAAATCCATTTGGCCTGAATTTACCTCGCATTGTTTGAAACCCTATGACCCTAGATTCCCAATCTTTAAAATTCAATCACCACGAGTCAAATTGTTGCATGCTACCTTGGGAGAACCCTTCTACATCCTCTGAGCTCCAAAAACCCCTAAGAATCACCGGGTATGGTGGCCGGAAATGTGAACTCCGACCAAGGCGATTTGCAGAGTCGCCGCCAAACTTTCTGTCCTCGATGCTTCGTGCACGGGCCGACCCACATCATGAAACTTCACAGGGTTGTAGATGGAAGTGAGGTGAAGAAATAGAGACAAGCGGCCCTTCGTTTGGTGGCCAGACAAGAGAGAAATTGCCAGTCGAAGTAGGCTGCTCCAGAATGGCTCGGGAGAGAGGAGAGAGAAAAAGTTTCCGGATTTGGAAACTTGAATTTCTGATTTTTTTTCTGGATTTTTCCTATATATCCCAAAAAGAAAACTTATTCAGAAGGCCATAACTTCCTTATACGAACTCTGATGTTTGCGTTCCAGATCTGCACGAACTCGTATCGACACGCTCTACGACTTTCATGGGGGAAGTTTTCACAAAATAGAAAGGTAAAAATAGTCAACCCTTGAATCGAAACATTCCGCGCGAATAATTGTTTGAAATTATTTCCGCTCCATCCTCGAACCACGAAATCCCACTAACGAACACTTTATTAATTCCAAGAAATTAATAACGAATTTTCGGGGTATTACAATGGGTTTCATATTTAATTGTGAGTTGTTTTCCTCTACTGATTTTTGAAAGGAATTAAAGTGTGAGTTGTTTTCCTTGAGTTGAAAGTGTGATTATTTTCTTTAGTAATGTGAGTTGTTTGGTTGTCTTATTTGATTTCTTGTTTTATTTGAATTGATCGGATTTAATGTAATCTCCTGAATTAAACTATATGTAGGGATTACTATGGTTTCTATCGATTGATTTTAATTAGTCTCTTGAATTAAACTATATGCAGGGATTACTATGATTTTAGATTGTATGCTTTTGGTTATCTCCTGAACTAATTTTCTATGTAGGGATTATTGGTTTTATTTAGTTTAATTTGTGAGTGCAGTTGTGGTTGAGACTCGTAATGAGTGAGAAATGTCTTATCATGTCATTGTAGTCATAAATGCTTCTTATCGAGAGGAAAGAAGAGTGATTTCTTGGATTTGTTGTTGAGATTTCAAATGATTTGGTTTGTCACGGGGGTGACATGCGTTTTCCTTAAAAAGAAAAAGACTTTGATTTTGGGAAATCATTATTGTGTTGATTTGTTGTCCTTGAGTCGGGAAGGTGTGTTGTGGTTATTTGAGTTTACTCACACAAGCTTGCAAAAGTTTGCCGGGTTTGTTGTTTCAACCCGGTGCACTATTCCATGGTATAATGGTTATTGTGCAGGTCAGAGTAACGAGTAACCATCGTCGAAGCTGAGACTTTCTTATTGTCATGGCTTGGACGTAGAAGTATACTTTTGGTTTCAGTCTTCCACTGTGTAATTAGTGTGGTGGCTGCGTTTACTTATTGAATTGTTGTTTAGTTTAATTTGTAAACTCTCTGTAGTGTAATATGTGATTCTAAAGAATGAGTCGGTATTGACATTTATAAACTCAGTTTGTTTTGTTGCTTAGTTTGAATGAAGAATTTTCTAAGTGTTGTAAATATTTGTGGATAATCATGTAAATAGATGATGAGTAATAGGTGCCTATCCCTATAGATTGGTGATTGATAGGTTGTAATTGTAGGAGTGATTGGATTGTAATTAAGCATTACCCTTTTGTGCACACCATGTAGTCCTATATAAGGCTCCTCATGGTGAGATGAATAACACACACAATCTGATTCTCTGTGTCCAAACTCTCTCTCTCTCTCAAAAACTTTTCTGTTTTACAACACGTTATCAGCACGAGGACTGCATACCCAAATGCGCGTAAGTGCGAAACATCAGGTTCGTACCCAGTCACCAACTGTAACGCGGAGTAAGGTTGGGTAGCAGTGGGCCTCAACGGGACCAACATAGCTGCATGCAAGATTGCATAGCCCCACACAAAAACTAGGAGCTTGGTGCGCATTACCAAGATTCTATTTGCGAGACCATCTTGGGTGTGGACATAGGGAACTATATGTTCAGCATCAATCCCAAGGGGTATGCAATAATCATTGAAAGACTTCGATGTAAACTCTCCGGTATTATCAAGTCTTATGGACTTTATGGGATAATCCGAGTGATGAGCCCTCAATTTCATGATTTGGGCGAGAGTTTAGCAAAAGCAGTATTTTCTTGTGGACAATAGTGTAACATGTGATCACTTTGTCGATACATCAACCAAAACCATTAATATTTAACTGGTCTACATGGTGGTTGGATATGTCCACAAATTTCCCTTGCATTCTGTGCAGAAAAATGGTGGTGTATGTACTAGTCTTTGCATATGATGGTCTAGTATGGCATAGCGTGTCATTATATACAAGACCCTTATTCAGAAGGGGGTGCACCTGCAATGAATTGAGGATACGGTGCATCATACTTTGACCTGGGTTTCCCAAACGGTCATGCCATAGCAAGTAGTTGCTTGAATTAGTTAGCTTCTAGCTAACAGATCTCAATTTCTCCAATGTACGCTTCTGGCCGCACACTCGGAGGTTATGCAAAGATATTCCACGCATTTTTCTCAGTGGTTTCAGCGTGATAACCGTTGGTTCGAATATCCTTAATACTCAATAACGTTCTTCTGGAACGTGAAGATTATAAGGCCTCATTAATGGTAGGTTCAGTACCATTGGACAACATATAGTGGGTTTTGCCATAACCCTCTATCAGGTTGGATTGGCCTGATACGGTTGTCACAGAGGTATGAATAGACAATAAGTTTGAAAAATATCTCCGATCTGGGAGTATGGTGTGCATAATAGCACTTTTAACCAGACAACAAACTTCCCCACAGAATATGCCTATTCATTTATTTAATTCAATGGATCACATGTATGAATAAGTTTATTGAATTAAATATATTCGAACATAACCACATTTCTATAATCCAAAATAATTGAAAACATAAATCACCAAAATCCGAAGATGTTTCATTCATTAAGATGAAATAGATATGGCACAAGGGGCCAATTATACCCATGTCTTCGAGTTCTAATCATCGGTATTCGGTATGTTCAATAACTGCCTGAAAATCCATGATCTCTAGTGTGGAATCAATAGAAAATGACCATTTAATAAAGTTGGTATTTCGAGTTCCGAGACCGGCGTAATACTCATCTACTGCTTCGGCTATCGCACAACAGGTGCGGGACCAACAGTCAATTCCTCCACATCGATAACAAAGATCATGCTGATTCTGGTGGCGAAGGGCCGGACCAGTGTTCCTTTCAACTCAAGCTTGTTGAGTTAGGGCATCACGGTTCCTACAACGTGGGCCTTGGCCACGTGGAGCTGGATTACATGCACCTTGGCCTTTTGGGACTTGGCCACGTGGCTGATGGTCATATGGGTTATTTTGTTCTGCCAATCATGTCTTGCTTCAAGCAAGAAAATGGTCATCTGATGGTGAAAGTGCTCTTCCAGAGCAACCCAAAGAGTCTATGTATCCTCTTAATCGGGTACTTAACTTAGAGTGCTCTCTCCATATGTTTCTTTATGAACATTATGGCACTCGCCTCAAAAGCCTCAGTGACGACATTGTCAATATCGATTGTTGATCTCATGTTCTTTGCAGTCAGATGAATTTTCACATCTTGAGTTCACTTTAGATAGTTTCTTCTGGAGACCTCCAAAGCAACAAAGTCAAACATGTTGAGATTTGACATTTCTTACAGGAAAGGAACAAATAATATTAGTGCTTTGGGTAATATCATCCATAAGCAAGTAATGAGAACTTCAGGTTCTATAACATGGTATGAAAAATCGGATTAGACATGTAAAATCTACTGGTTTTATCATGTGTGGTGAATTTATGAAAGGAAACTTCAAGTTTCTTAAATGGCATTATCGAAACTACAAGTTCGTTTTATGTATGAACTACGGGTTCATTTAGAACTTCTAGTTCATTAGGTACCTGCATTTTCTACACATATATTCTAGTGCGAAAATTCAGACAAGTAACACAATAATATTGAATTGAGCAAATTGAAATAATCTCACAAATTTGGATAAATAAAAATCACAAATCAATTGAGATATTAATTGCATGCTACTAATTTAACAGATTAATTATCACACAATTATGTGAATAAATGCTTCTGGCAATTAATTACACATATTTGATATGGTGAATTTATTTACAATATGATTTACAATATGAAATCATTTTTCCTTTTATTTGATTCTGATTGACCAAAGGAGTGGGCTTGATAGTGAAGCCTATCGAGCTTAGTCTGCGGGCTCGTGACCTAGGCTTTCATGCGCTAGTCAAAGAGTATGTGAGGCCTGCTGGGCTGCTAGGTCCTGCAGAGGGAGAGTGGGCCTGCTAGGCTCAGGCTAATCTGCCAAGGAATGAAAAGTTATTACTCAACCCTTTCGGTAACTCCAATTGAATACGACCAGGTAAGGAAAGATGAGGTTTAGGTGGAGCGAGGCTCGCTTAAGTACACGGCCTCATCTGAACCTTTCCTAGACATCGCATCCAACTGGATTAGCCTAGTTTGAGAAGATTCATAACTTTTGTCATGGTAACATGTAGTGAGCTTCTATTCTGGCCTTGCAACTTGGGCCTGAGCTTCTGGCTCGAATTTGTTGTTATGACTTTGGGCTTGATTTGAGCTTCTGACTCAGCCTCTATTAATATTCACAATTATAACATAACCAAATTCAATATATGTTATTAAATCGTAACATAAATATATTAATGCAGCGGTTATATACCTAAGGAAATGGGTTCAAATCCCATTAATGCTTCTGACATTACGTACAGGTAATAAATTTGGCAAATGCTTCTGGCATAATGTTTATGTAATAATCACGTAATAATTTAGCCAATAATGCTTCTAGCATAAGGAATTATAATGGCATAATTCAAATTAGTGTAACAAAAAATTAAGCCCATAATTCCTCTATCATAATTCATGTAATAATTCAGAATTGTCTCAATGTGATAATGAAGTGATTGTGGTAATGAGCATAAATTACTATGATAATTGCTTTTGGATAAAATCAATCAAAAACAAATCATAGGATGTACAAGGCTCGTCTAGTGGCGCAAGAATTTTCTCAACGCCCTGTGATTGATTACGAGGAGGCGTATTCTCCCGTAATGGACGTCATAACGTTCCACTACCTTATCAGTTTGGTAGTTTCCGAAAAACTGAAGATGCAGCTTATGAATGTGGTCGTAACTTATCTCTATGGGGATCACGATACAGAGATATACATGAAAGTTCCTGAAGGACTTATGATACCCGATGCAAATAGTTCTAGACCACTGAACACGCTCTCCATTAGTTTTGAGGCGTTCACTTTATAGATTGAAAAAATCTAGACGGAGGTGGTATAACCGTCTAAGTGAATATTTGATCGGGATGGGATATGTGAATAATAAACTATGCCCATGCGTGTTTATTAAGGAAACAAGTTTCGGGTTTGCAATTGTGCGGTTTATGTCAAAGACATGAATTTGATTGATATTCCTGAAGAAATCAAGGAAACCGCAAAGCACCTGAAGTCGGAATTTGAAATGAAAGGCCTTGGGAGAATAGATTATTGTCTCGACCTGGAGCTCGAGCACAGTGCAGATGAAATTTTGGTCCATCAACCAAATTACATCCAGAAGATGTTAAGATGCTTTAATGAGGATAAAAGCAAGCACACCCATGGTCTTCTAAAGTCTAGAGAGAATCATATCGTCCTGCAGATGATAACGAAGAGATATTGGTGACAGAAGTCCCATATCTAAGTGCAATAGGCGCATTATTGTACTTGGCTTAATTCCCTAGACAAGACATCTCATTCGATGTGAACTTGTTAGCTAGATATAGCTCTGCGCCAACACGCAGCCACCGGAATGGCACAAAAGACATTTTTTCGCTACCTTAGAGGTACAGCGGATATGGGCTTATTCTATCCCTATGCATCAAGGAATTGATCAAACCCCCTTGATCCTCAGAATGATGCTCGCCTTGTTGGATATGCTGATATAGACTATCTATCAGACCCGCACAAGGCATGTTCCCAGATTGGTTATGTCTTTACCATTGGGAATACTGCAATTTCTTGGAGGTCTACGAAATAGACGCTTGTTGCTACCTCTTCGAATCATGCTGAGATACTAGCTCTTCACGAAGCAGTATGTGAATGTACATGGCTAAAAGTCGTTACAAAGCATGTTCGAAGCACATGTGGACTGTATTCCACCACTGATGAACCAACCATTATCTACGAGGATAATGCTGCTTACATAGAGCAGATAAAGATGAGTTTCATCAAAGGAGACAACTCCAAACATATTGTACCGAAGTTCTCCTTCAATCAGCAACAACAAGATCATCAGAAGGTTAAAGTTAAGCAGATTTGATCTGAAGACAGTCATGCAGACCTCTTTACCAAGTCACTACCAAAGTCTACAGTCCAGAAGCATGTTCAAGGTATTGGTCTACGTAAACTATCTGAATTACCTAACATGTAATTTTCAGGGGGAGTCGAAATCAGGGGGAGTATCCTGAAGCATACCCACTTGACCATCGTGTACTCTTTTTGTCCTTCGTCCAGGGTTATTTTGTCCCACTGGGTTTTGTTACCTGGCAAGGTTTTAACGAGGCACATCTTTAGCATGGTTACCCCAATTATAGTACATCCTGATGATGCTTTGATTTGACATATATGCATTTGCTCATCTTTTCCCTTCGACCACGGGTTTCTCCCACTGGGTTTACCGGGCAAGGTTTTGGTGCAGCAACTCTAATGCATCCCTCTCGTAGACATACTACCTACTTATGGTGCTGATAAGAAGACTTCACCTATCTCTAAAGCTGTGATACTGCCACTCCACACTCAAGCGCGTTGTGCTCTTTTTCTCCTTCGACCAAGATTGTTTTTTTCCCACAGGGTTTTTATTACTTGGCAAGGTTTTTGACGAGGCAACTTAGAAGCGCTCAGCCTATGCAACACTATTGACATGGAATATCCAAGGGGGAGTGTTGTAAATATTTGTGGATAATCATGTAAATAGATGATGAGTAATAGGTGCCTATCCCTATAGATTGGTGATTGATAGGTTGTAATTGTAGGAGTGATTGGATTGTAATTAAGCATTACCCTTTTGTGCACACCATGTAGTCCTATATAAGGCTCCTCATGGTGAGATGAATAACACACACAATCTGATTCTCTGTGTCCAAACTCTCTCTCTCTCTCAAAAACTTTTCTGTTTTACAACACTAAGTGTTTTTCTTGGGCTTGTTAAGTTATTGTGTTTTGGATTTGAATCTCTTTATTCAAAATTCGGAGCGTGATATCTTAAATTGTTTATGTTTTGATATCAAGGATACTATTGAAAATTTGATGTTACTTACTTTCTTAGTCATGCACAAACCAAACATTGAAAAGGAAAGTAAAATACATTTTCAGATTATTTTCCCAACATTCCCAAACATTAGTAGGAAACTAGTGGAAAATTTATTTTCCCACGCTCATGGAAAAACCAAAGAACCAATTTCCTTTCCACAAACGAAAAGAGGCCTCAAGGTAATTCGCAGAGGGTCAGTGTTTGTACCAGATGTTCAACATCTTCCTTAAACACTAGACGAAGGGAACAACCATGCAGTCCTAGGCATGGGCTAGACGACGAAAAAGTTACCCTGGCCAGATTGTTCCATAACTTGAAGTATTTGTTGCGCGGTAAATAGTAGAAATAAGTCAAATCGACTGCAAAATCCCATGGCCCAAGTTTCCTGAAACGTTTCTGAAGTCTGTTATCATATAAGCCGTCCCAATCAATGTCAGAGTCCAGACAACAGTAAAGCACATTAAACTCTGAATCTGGAGTACTTTCGAGAATTATGTTTGGATCTTCATGGGACTCCCAAAGAAAAGCACATACAGCAACCCCCAACCAATTAGCATCATCAACCAAGTTCGTAGGCAGTTGGATTTCTGCAGTGTTGCCTTCGTTGAAATGCATGTACTCCAAAGTGTAACGGATTTCGGCTCCCAAAAACACGCATTCAAAAGGAGATGCGGACCAGTCCTGTAAATGAAGTTCAAATATTAAGTATGTGTCTTGTCAAAAAATAAATAACAAAAAGAAGAACGAGCATGTGTGAGGGAGATACCCAATTTCTATATTTTTGACAGAGCAACTCATATGTTCTTGCCCTTCGGGTGCTGGAATCACGTTGTTTCGGAGTACATATGCGCTCCAAATGAACTTGCATTTTTATCAAGTCTATCCACTTTTGGACCACCCATTTATCATGAATTTCAAGATCAGTATCTTCTCTTTGCATGCACCGAATAATTGTCCCAACTAACCCTTGCAAATTGTCCTGGTACACAACTCGGAACCCAATACTTTGAACCTCTACATGAGGGGTACATGTTCTGAAGAAAATGTCCATTTCAGTAGGTGATGTTTGCATGAACGCTTCCGGAATCAGTGCCCGCGGTATGTAAACGACAAAAAGTTGAGGATTTTGTTCTGATGACTTGAACATGACGTACTCAAGTTCTAGGGATAGATCACCCATGTTGAGTTGAAGATAAACAGGACAGTTGTCTTGTGTCATATGCCGCCGGTCCCCTGCAATTGATGCGCATATTGCAAATCCCATCCACTTCTTATTCTTGTGTAGATTCTCGATTGACGCATTGGACCATGGCCTTGTATCAGTATTGTCAAACCAGTACTCAAACCACGCTGGGAATCCACTTAGGTTAAATTGATACAATGCATAATACTGGTTTAATGCCTGGAATCAAAATTGCGGAACTTAGTGATTAACCTCTTTTATTTTAAAGATGGAGAGAGATTAGAGAGATAGACAGACAAACCTCGAGGTATCTATGAAGAACGGACTCAATGTTCTTTCTCACCAGAACTGTGGAGTCTTGTTCACAAGGTGGAATAAACTTCTCCCTGTAATATTGGAAAATTAATACCGAGAAGTCCAGTAGTAAAACAGCAAGGCAGTAAAATATTAGAAAATCGAGTCCTACCATATTAACCCATTATCCACTATACTAAACCAGCCACACTCCAGTATAGCGGCCTTATCTTCATTTAGACAAAAAAGCGAATAACCAGGGAATATTTTGGAGTACCACCCAGCATCTTGCTCATAGACTAGACGAATTCCACATTTCTGGACCTCCCTGAGTGGGTTGTTGGTTTCAAATCTGGCCATCAAGACGCTAGATTGATTTAACCTCCACTTTGGAAAATGCAAACTAGGTACATAAAAAATCAAAAGCAGATGAGAAGTTGATCTGAAAGGGTACAGCTGTTCTTTCCCGTCAACTACACATGGTTTTAGTTGCACAACATCAGTTCCCACTGTGCATCGATAGAAGTAACTAGAAAATTCAGGATCCGGTTCGGTAAAGGAGAGAGCAGCCATACGACTTCCCTTTACTGAGAAAACAGCGCATACGGCGACCCCCTCCCACTTGTTATCATCTGTCAGATTTTGAGGTATCCGAATAGATATGGAATTGCTGCAGGTAGATCCAGTGCTGAACCACTCTGGAATTTCATTATCACATAGGACCATCAATTTAGAGGAATCAGACGACGAAAGCAGCTGCAATGTAAAACAGGAAAGCTAGCGCTATTAGTAGCTCGTTACTAAAGAGGATAGGTATGCGATCTATTTGAGAGAGAGAGAGAGAGAGAGAGAGAGAGAGAGAGAGAGAGAGAGACGTACTTCAACTTTTTTGAGAAGCTTTGACATTGGCACCACCGAATGATGATAGTTTTTCCACTCGGTATGCTCATCGGATCTCATGGAAAAGCTCATCTTACGAGGTACCTCGGCACTGGGAGTAGTCCACACCGTCCTCATTTCCGGTGAGTCTCCAATTGCTGAACTACTTGATGAATTGACATCATTCACTCCCCACTCATTTGAAGTCAATACTCCTAATTCATTTGTGAAATCCATACGTGAAGCTTTATTGAGAAGCTTTAAAATTGGCACCACCCAGTGAGGAAAGTTTTTCCACTCGGTATGCTCATCGGATCTCATGAGAAAGCTCATCTTACAAGCTGGTACCTGGGCAGTTGGAGTAGTCCACACCGTCCTCGTTTCCGGTGAGTCTCCAAGTGCTGAACTACTTGATGAATTGACAGCAGTCACTCCCCACTCATTTGAAGTCAATACTCTTAATTCATTTGAGAAATCCACAAGTGAAGTACAATTTTGTGTATTCACGTAATGAACATCTAATGGAAGCTTGGGCACCAATTGAAGCAGTTTACAATTCTTCAAATCCAGAGTTTCAAGCTTTGAGAGTTGAGAGATACTTTCAGGTAATCGAACAAAGTTATTACCACTTAAATTTAAGTATCTTAAGGAGATTAAGCCGCCAAGATTATTGGGAATTGCTCCATCCATCAGATTGCAATCACTCATGTCCAGCTCTACCAAAGAAGTTAAACTTGAAAATGAATCCGGGGAAAACAGACTCGTTTGATCAGGATCATGCCTTAATCTACACGGTTCTGGAACTAGATTTTTACATCCCTGGCAAAATAGATATTGGAGATTCTTCATGCCTACAAGAAACGATAACTCTCTTATGGCAGTTCCACCTACATGAAGCTCTTCCACAAAATTCAGATTCTTAGGTATCTCATCAAGTTTTGAGCAACCTGTTAGGATGAGACATTTCAAAGATGTCAGGCACTGGATGGCACTGGGAAGATGCAAAAGGTTTTTGCAACCTTCTAAATTCAACATTGTGAGACCAGTTAAACGTTCAACCACTGAGGGAGGCAATTCCTCTATGCTAGTCCCATCCAAACGAAGTTCCAACAAGGTTTTCATATTTCCTTCAATTTCCAAAAACTTCTTCAGTCTTGAACAGAGTGAAAGATTCAAAGTTTTAAGGGATTCCAAACTAGTGAAAGGTGGAATGCTCTCAATAGACTTGCAATTTCTCATATCCAAATACATAAGTTTCTTGAGGAGTCCAAGTGACGGATGAACCTCAGTCAAGTTTATGCAATCTTGAAGCATTAATACCTCAAGATCTGTAACCTCAGTGAAGTCTGGAGTCGACATCAAGTATCGTGAACCACGCAAATTGATAACGCGTAGCATGTTCCAGCCCTGGTATAATTTGAAATAATAATCAGTCAAAATTTTTTTTTATTTAAATTATTTGATATATATATATATATATATATATATTGTTAGACAGGGTTTAAATTTTACATATAAAGAAAGCAAAAATGGAACAAACATAGTTGTTCTCTTCTTTTTTCTTCCAACTCATTATAGCTACTTAACCTATCTATTATTTTAATTTGTTCATGTAGACTATAGGCAATGATTGTAACTGAGGGTTTTTTTTCTCACAATCATACCAACAAATCTAATCAAACCTAATTAAAGTTGAATACGATATATACGAGCATATTCTAATTACATAACTATGAGCATGCTTAAGATTTATTGTAAGGTTAAATCTTACTTTTCTTCCCCTCCATAGGTGAGTGATGAGGCTTGAATACATGTGAAGTTCAACAAGGTAATCCGGTTGAAAGTCTGAAGGGAAAGAATTTAAATGGTATTCATGCCATTCAAGATATTGTAACTCATTAGAAAGATGTTTGAGGTTTCCAGAAAACTTCACATTCCTAAGCATGAGCAATCGTAATTTGTCCATGTTTGAGAAGGCGTCTATGAATGAGGGAACCACATCGTCGTCTGTTGCATGTAGGAGTAATATACTTTGAACTGCACTTTTTTCCTAGTATCAAACAGCAAAGAATTGGTTATTAATGATGCAGCATACTTCATATAGAAAAACAAAAGATCAGATCAGCGCTTTATTTGTAATCTCTTGTACAATTTTCTCACCTGACTCGGATTAAATACTGGCATGATCTCATTTGGAAGCCACAATCTGCTACGTTGTTTTGGCTCAGGAGATTCTTGACGAACAACTTCCCAACCCAATTCTTGTATCAAATCATGCATCCACAATTTTTTTCCAAATAGAGTTACCATAGATTTGTCGAGGAGAACTTGTAGATCATAGTCTGGACAATGGGCATCACTACCTTGTAGTACTCTTCTTACACGATCTATGCTCTCCCCTTTAAAGAAACATGCGATGTCTAAAAATATTTTTTTTTCTCTTGATTCTAATCCATCAAAACTCACTCTGAGAACATTAATAATTTTTTTATCCGGACTTTTTTGGAGTCTCTCCAACGCACTTGACCATAATTTTACACTTCTACCCTTAACAGAAGAACCCAAGACTTTAATAGCTAATGGAAGGCCATTAGCATATTTCAAAAATTCCTTGGATAGCTTGAGAATTTCTTCTCCAACCAGCTGGTCTTTCTTGAAGGCTTTCATACTGAAAAGCTGAAGAGCTTCAGCATCAGTTAATGGATTCACCTTATATACTTTATCTCCTTCAACTGCACTGAGCAAATGTTCATCTCTAGAAGTTATGATGATTCTACTCCCTGGACCAAACCATTTCCGATCACACAATGCTTCCAGATCAAACAATGCTTCCAATTGTTCTTCTTCGTCCACATCATCAAGAATGATAAGAACCATTTTAGTACGTAGTCTCTGACTCACTATATTCTTTCCCGTTATAGTATTGTCTATATTAACATCGCATTTCAGCAAGTTCGAAAGAAGTTGCTTTTGTAAATGAACTACACCTTGCTTTTCAATTACCTCTCTAACATTCTCAAGAAAGCTGCAACCTTCAAACAGAGCTTGTACCCTTTTAAAAACCACTTGTGCAATAGTTGTCTTTCCGATACCACCCATCCCACAAATCCCTATGATACGAACTTTGGGACACCCAATATCTAAGTATGAAAGCATTTCATTCAGGTGAGAATCCATCCCAACTAAACCCTCAGATATTGAGATTATTCGATTTAACTGGGTGAAAATCTTTTCTACAATATCTTGAACAACTTTGGCTTCAGACCTGGAACGTAATAAACATTCATCTTAAATATCTTGTGTGTACAAGGGTAAAGGAAAAATTAGATAAAGATAATAAAGGCTTAAAAAACAACCATTCAATAAAGACAAAGGAACATGATCATGTAATGGTAGTCTTATTCCTCGTTCTGAATATAAGAAGTTTAATTTGATTTTGCATGTTCTATACCAAGTATGGTGAGGCATGTGATTTAGAACCCTATTTTCTACCGCCTCTGATACCAGTCCGGGACAGATGTCAAAGATGGTTAGCCGCACTTGTTAATGAATTATGATTTACAATTTTATAAACAGAGAAGTTAGAGCAGTGATGGATGTGACGGATGCATAATTTTATCTTTGTGGGTGCCTAAATAGGTTTTTTTCTTCAACATATAAGTTTATAAGGAAATTGAACAAAATATTTTCTCTTAGCCCCTTTTATTCTTTGAGACTAGCTAGAACAATGGTTATACATTTTTGTATTAATGTGGTACCTTCGTCTATATGTTTTATTTTTTTCTTTATCTAGTTCTATTTCTGGAAAAAACCTAGTTCTCTCTAAAAACTAGGGTAGAGGTCGGTGGCTAGGGTTTCGTCGATTTGAGGATATTACAGTCGAGAACGACGGTTCTCGTAGATTGGAGGCGTGATGGCAGAGGCTATGGAGGCTCGACTGGCAACGGCACTTGAGCTTACGGATGACGCGGTGGTGGAGTTTGGGGAAGTTGGAGGAGCGGCTGTTGCTACGTCCGGTTTTTATCTGGTGGGTATGTATGTTGGCACCTAGCGTAGAGGATGATGCTGGTTTGCCTAAGGCGATGGCAGCGGTATGGGGTTTGCGTGATCGTCTCTCGATCACGAAGGTTGAGGGGGACCGGTTTCAGTTTTGTTTTGCAGTGAAGGAGGAAGGTTAGAGGGTGCTACACGGTGGCCCGTGGCATTTCAAGAACCGGATGCTCTTGCTGGAGGAGTACGCCAGCTTTGGGGCGCCAGAGTTGGTTCCACAGAACTCGTTGGAGGCAGGGGTCACTGTGCGATGTCTACCTCCACGTCTGCGGACGGAAGAGTCGCTGATGCTGATTGGATTGCGGGCGGAGAAATTTGCACTGCAACGGGGTTCTCCTGAACAACGTTTCCCGGTCCTCTTGGACATTCGCCAGCGTCTCTGGGGGTAGCCGACTTTTGGCTTTACATAGACGGTAAAGGCAGAGGTGGATCTGTTCTATGAGAAGGTCAAAGGGTGGTGCAGAGAGTGTTGACTCTTCGACCATGGTGATCGGGTGTGTGATCAGTTTTTGATCAAGAAAAGTGGGGGTGTGATGACAGAAACTACAGGGCTGGTATTGGGAGGTCAGGTGACTCAGGCAGTGGCTAGGAAAGAACCTGCTAAGGTGATCCTGCCAGAAACTCCTAGATGCAGCGCTGGTGTTACTGTGACATCTACACCAATTCCGTTAGGGCCGATGGCAACAGAAGAGTCGCTGATGTCATTTCATATACTTGGACAGTCGGTGTTTCGTTATCGGTGTCTTAGGTCAGATACTGCTTTGAGGGCAGGATTCTTAGCTCATGTGGAGTCAGTGAGTTGTGCTATTGTTATGGCAGAAATTGTTGTGGTTTCTGAGTACAGTGATGTATTTCAGGAGATATCAGGGTTACCACCAAGGAGGGTTGTAAATTTTGCTATCGATGTGATTCCAGGTACTGGACCTATATCTATGGCACCCTTTCGGATGGCACCAGCTAAATTTAAAGAGTTGAAGGATCAAATTGACGGTTTACTTGAGCAAGGGCTCATTAGACCTAGTACTTCTCCTTGGGGTGCACCTGTAGTGTTTGCAAGGAAGAAGGATGGATTACTACATTTGTGTGTGGATTAGCGGCAATTGAACAAGGTGACGATCAAGAATAGGTACCCTTTACCTAGGATTAATGACTTGTTTGACCAGTTTAAGGAAACTACCGTATTCTCGAAGATCGATTTGAGATTAGATATCACTAGTTGAGGGTGAAGAAATAGGATGTTCCTAAAACTGCTTTTAGGACCAGGTATGGACACTTTGAGTTTGTTGTCATGCCTTTTGGTCTAACCAATGCACCTACTGCCTTTATGGACTTGATAAACCGTATGTTCAGTCCATACTTGGATAAGTTTGTAGTGGTGTTCGTGGATGATATCTTGATTTATTCCAAGTCGTTGGAGGATCATGATAAGCATCTGCGGATTATGCTACAGATTTTGAGAGAAAAGTTGTTTGTAAAATTCGAGAAGTGCAAATTTGGGCAAAAGGAGGTCAAGTTTCTTGGTCATGTAGTTTCGAAGGATGGAGTCTTTGTCGATCCTTCTAAGGTGGAAGCAGTGATGAACTGGGGTCAACCCACTACTGTTACTGAGGCAAGTAGTTTTCTGGGTTTGGCGGGCTACTATCAGAGATTCATCGAAGGGTTTGCTAGTATAGCTTCGGCTTTGACCAAGTTGACCAAGTAGGAGGTCCAGTTTGTGTGGATTGAGGAATGTGAGCGGGCATTAAATGAGTTGAAAAGATGATTGACCACACCCCCAGTGTTGACTATTCCCACAAGTGGTGGTGGTTTAGTCATCTATAGTGATGCGTCTCATAAGGGTTTGGGGTGTGTGTTGATGTAGCATGGCGGTGTTGTCGCTTATGGCTCTAGACAATTGAAGGTGCATGAGCGTAATTACCCCACTCATGATCTGGAGTTGGCTACAGTTGTGTTTGCCTTGAAAATTTGGAGGCATTACTTGTATGGGGAAAAGTTCAAACTCTTTTAAGATCATAAGAGTTTAAAGTATCTGTTCTCTCAGAAGGAGTTGAACATGAGACAAAGAAGGTGGATGGAGGTCATTAAGGACTATGATTTCACCTTGGAGTATCATCCTAGAAAGGCCAATGTTGTGGTAGGTGCTTTGAGTAGGAAGCCCAGAGGTGTAGTTGCTTCTGTTATGGTTCAGGAGTGGCTTATGTTGGAGACTGCATCTGAGTTTGACCTTGTACAAGCAGGAGTTGAGAATGGGAGTTTCCTTGGAAGTATCATGGTACAGCCTACCCTGATTTCCAGAATCATCAGGGTAAAAAAGATGATGATTTCTCATGTGCGAAGTTGACAGAGTTAGCTGCAGATTCGTCCATTGGAGTTCCATCGGAGTGGACGGTAGGGATGGATGGTGGTTTGCGGATGAATCATAGGTTGTATGTTCCGGATCGTGTTGACCTCAAAGGATAGATTCTTTGTGAGGGACATCGATCGAGGTATACTGTGCATTCTGGAAGCACTAAGATGTATCGAGATTTGCGAAAGCAATTATGGTGGAATAGAATGAAAAGGGATGTGGCAGAGTATGTTTCCAAGTGTCTTACTTGCCAACGTGTGAAGGTTGAGCATCAGAGACCTGCAGGTATGTTGATACCATTACTTATTCCAGTATAGAAATGGGAGCAGATCTCAATGGATTTCGTTACTGGACTGCCTAGGTCCAAACGAAATCATGATGCAGTATGGGTGATCATTGACCATATGATGAAGTCAGCGCACTTTCTTCCTGTGTTGACGACATATTCGGTTGACAAGTTGTGCGAGCTTTATATTGAGGTGATTGTGAAACTTCATGGAGTGCATGTGTCCATTGTTTCTGATGATGATGCTCGTTTTACTTCGAAATTTTGGAGTGGTATCCAAAAGGCCATGGGAACTAACTTAGATATGAGTACGGCATTTCACCCTCAGACTGATGGGCAGACTGAGCGAGTGAACCAGGTGTTGGAGGATATGTTGAGAGCCTGCGTGTTGGACTTCAAGGGAAGTTGGGAGGATCATCTACCGTTGATTAAATTCACCAACAATAATAGTTATCACTCCAGTATTGGCATGGCACCATATCAGGCCCTGTATGGTAGGCCATGTAGATCTTCTATCTACTGGGTAGAAGCAGGAGATAAGGTATTATTGGGTCCTGAGATTGTTCAGGAGACCATCGACAAGATTTCAATTATCAAGAACAGGATTCGAACAACACAGAGTAGATAGAAGAGTTATGCAGATTTGAAAAGGAGACAAGTTGAGTTTAAAGAGGGTGATCATGTGTTCTTGAAGGTCTCACCCATGAAGGGCGTGGTGAGATTTGGAAAGAAAGGAAAGTTGTCACCAAGGTTTGTTGGGCCTTTTGAAATTCTGAAATGGGTAGTAGATTTGTCTTATAGGCTTGCCGTACATCCTAGTATGTTGAGTGTACATAATGTGTTACATGTGTCAATGTTGAGGAAGTATGTCCAAGATGAGTCACATAATGTCGAGTGTACATAATGTGTTCCATGTGTCTTTGTTGAGGAAGTATGTCCAAGATGAGTCACATGTGATTGATTATGGCACAATTGAGGTACATGCAGATACGACCTTTGTTGTTGAACCTGTTCGTATTTTGGATAGATCAACAAAGCAACTTCGAAGGAAGGAAGTTGACTTGGTCAAGGTATTATGGAGTCACCATGACGAGGGTGATGCTTCTTAAGAGCTGGAGTCGAATATGAGAGCGAAGTACCCACAGTTGTTTATTGATCAGCAAGCGTGAATTTCGGGACAAAATTCCTTTAAGGAGGGTAGACTGTGATGACCTAGATTTTCATTATTTAATTTTGGTAATTAATAATGGGCCAGTTGTACGAATAATTTTTATTGTGCTTTATTCGTAAGTTGTATGTGAAGTGGAATGGTTTTCGTACGTATAATTATTTGAATTTCACAGTTTTAGGGGTCGTGTGAAGTTTGACTTTTTATACGTTGGGATTCTCTGAATACTTCCTTCACGAAAGTCGTAGAGCGCGTCGATACGAGTTCGCGGACATGCAGAACCCATCAATCGAAGTTCTTATGAGGAAGTTATGGCTTTCGGAAAAAGTTTTCGTTTTAGTATAAATAGAGAAAATCTGAAAATATTTTTCTTAATTCCATTTTCCTTTTCCGGAAAGCTTTCTTCTCTCTCTCTCTTCTCTCTTGGCTACACCTTTAGTATCGAAGATATCTGTCTGACCTGACCTAACTTTTCCGGCGGTCTCCGGCGGAGAAACTTTCCAGATCAGTTCACCTCCTTGCTCTGGTCGTCCCTTTGGCATCCTCTAATGGCGATTCTCGATGGTGGCGGCTCTAGAAAGCGGCGAAAATCTGTGTATTCGGACCCGATTGGTTCTCCTATCTCCGACATTAGTGAAGCTTCAAACCAGGCTTGGGGAGCTCACAACAACCTCCTGGATCGATCTGTGATGGTTGTTTGGATCGATTCACGTGGAACTTGGTTCAACTCTGATTGAACAGTAATTCACAGCTTGCGAGGTAGTTTTCGACCCTTTAGACTTAGTTTCTGACTTCGTGCTAGTTATGAAAATTGATAAGCATGCTGAGATGAACATCTTTGATGTTGGAAGTTTTGTGAAATATTGAGTTTTGACCGGTTGCAGTGCTCCACTGCCTGTGGCGGCATTCTGGTGGAGTTTTGGCCATGTTAGGGACTGTTTCTGGTATTATATATCTTCTACTCGTCGATACGAGTGTTTCGATATATAATACGCAATTTTTAGAATTCGTATGAATTTGTTATGATTTTTACGGTTTCATACCGGTTGATTTATTCGATCCGTGAGGATTCGAGCGTACGATAGAATTGTGGTTTGGATATATCGATCGTGGAAGTATTTTGGAGACTTTGGGAGGTCTCGGATGTGGTTTCGCCTCAATTTGCACCACTTTGGGGATTTTAGTTCAAAACAGGGGTTTCGGACTTAAATCAAATGTATTCTCATTACTAAGTTGAAACCGTATGGGTTAGGTACTTCACGAAGTATTATTGGATGGTTATTTTGTGGTTGGCTACATTGTTTTGTATTGAAAACGCAGCGAGAGTTTCGAGGTGAGTAATTTCACAATGTTCATTTACGAACGGAGTTACCATTATTGTTTTGGCGTTATTATTTAACTGCAAACTATAGTTGGTATTAGTAGGCATTCCTGAGCGAATAACTACGTATATATATATATATATATATTTATGTGAAATATATATATTCTTGTGAGTGATGTGTGAGGAATAATATGCATAATTGTGTTCATATTATTATTGAAGGCGACTTTTCAGGAAACAATATTGTGGACAAAGATGGTTTTCTATTGTTTGAAAAGTATTGAGTTTGATGTTACATTTTAGAGTCCGACATGACTTATTTTAAATGTATTGGTCTTTGTACCAAGAGCCACAGATAGTGAGCAGAGATGTGGAAAGCCGAAGTTAGATTTTTGTAATGTTTTTAGGTCGGGTGCGACTTACTTAAAGTTTGATTCTAAGACTAGATGGGGTCTGTAAATCATATGTCACAGACGGTGACAGGTTCCAGATGGTGACCTTAACGTTTGATTCTAAGACCAGACGAAGTCTGAAGATCATATGTCACAGATGGTGACAGGTCGCAGATGGTGACCAAGGTAGGAAATTGGTAATCATGTCTTTGACCGGACGAGTGGTTACGATTTCAGTTAGAGCTCTAGTCTGTCTACCATTTTAGCTTATGAGGGTAACGGTCGTGGTTGCTGGAGACTCATAAGTATGTAGTTTAAAAAAGAGTTCCGAGAGTATTCTTTCTTTTATTGTCTAGATGAGACTTGATTTGCTTCTTGATGGTTAAGTTAGCAAATAGAACATTGTCACAGCGGTGGCTTACGTTGTCCCTTCAGTGGAAAGGACATGAAATATTAAAAGGAATCATGGTTTCATTGTTTCCTTAGGTTGTTTTGTGTGAGTTGTTGATTAATGTTCATGAGTTACTCATACGAGGTTTCATAAGCTTACCGGGTTTATTGTGTGGCAACCCAGTGCAATATTCAATGGTGTAGGAGTTAATCCTGCAGGTCGGGATAATCGTGGTTGAAGCTGAGGTAGCTTGTTGGCAACAGAACAAGTAGGAAGCAAATTTTGTTGGCTTTGTCATTGTATGACTTCCGCTATGTAGTAAGCTCTGAGGAGCATTTACGTTTTATTTTGTGAGGATAATTTAATTCGTAAGCTTATGTAATATATAACTTTGTGGAGCGGGTCAATATTGACATAGTGGGTTTCAGGGCATCAATATGTACTTGGGTTAAAGGGAGAAGTTTCCAGGTAAATTGTATTGATGACTAAACGATCACGCATGTATAATTATGAGATTATATATCGATTTTTATTTGTGTTAAAAATCAGGGGGCGTGACAAGATAGTTTCTAACTTTATTCAAAAATAAAAAATTTAAATTAGATGGTTTCTAACTTTATTCTTATATTAAATAGGGAAGCCAAGTACAGAAATTATTTATTGCGTTTATCTAACTATTTTTACATAATTGTGGAATAATATAATTGTTTAAGGATATCTCTATTTGTGTTTGGCCCAAACTCTAGGTTACTTGACCTAGTGGTAATAAGGTTCAATTAGAAGAATCTAGAGATTATCTTTCCTTGTATGATTCTAACTCTATGCATTGTAATCCTCTATATAAAGAGGCCCCTATTATCAATGAGAATACACAGCGATTATCTCTCAATTTCTGATTCCCTAAAACACGTTATCAACACGAAGTTCTAACCCTGAAACAAATAGCCAAACCCTGATTCAAGAAGCTAAAAACCTTGAATCCGAATACAAATCGTTCAAGCCTTTTCTGCCTCCACCTCACACCTTGAAGGAATCGATCCCAAGAGTCCAGAACCGGCGGCCCCACCCCAAGAACCGGCCGGAAACTTACCGAACCGGCCACCGGAAGCTCCATACAATTCGCAGCAAATATTCCACCGGTTCACCATCTTCCGGACCTCTAAATTTCACCAAATTTTGGTAGCAGAAGCCCATTGATCTGAAGTTTCAGGAACCGTAAGAAAAATTACAAAAACTAGCCTAAAAAGGCTTGAACCGGCCACCTGAGCAGCTGCATCTTGAACAGGCAGAAAAGAGAAGAAAAGAAAAAAAAAAAAAGGAGAAAGCAAAAGAAGCCCAGAAGCCCAAGCCCACTGACGCAGACCCCACTGCCATGTCAGCACCCTGACCCACTGCCACGTCAGCATAGGTCAATGGTCAATAGTCAACGATCAACTCCCGGTCAACGACTTTCCGGCCTTTTTTCCGGCGACTTTTCCGGTCATCTACAGTACTTCCGGCAGCTACAGTACCCCCCCCCCCCCCCCCCCCCCCCCCGGCGACTTTCTGGTCATCTACAGTACTTTTCTGGCGACATTTTTCCAGCCATTTTTAAGGTAATTTTTTCTAAAAGTTTCCGTTTTTGAAGTTTTTTTTAATTTCTTCTTCTTTTCTCGGGGACTTCCAACATCCCTTCTTCTACCCCCCTTTCTCTACATAGGGGAGACCAAAAGCCGAACTGTGGGGGTTCGTGCTTACTCCAAGCTTGGAGCTTGTAGAGTCCTCCAAACTTAGAGTTTGTTGAGAAGAAAACGATCGACCACATACAACGTTGTTTCGATCTAATCCAAAACCCCTCTTGGAATCGGATTTTCTTGGAAGCGACTACGCTCAGAAAATTCCTAATTTCTTGGAAGCGACTATACTCAGAAATTTAGTTTTTCGTGGTAACCTTTTTTTTCGCTCCGAAACTAACCATAATCTTGTGTTGTTTTTCAGGATGAGTTACCTGAACAAGTTGAACTTTGTTCCACTAGAGACAACTAGCGCTGGATACCATAGGTGGGTCCGAGATGTGCGCCAACATCTTAAGGCTGATGGACTTCTGGAAGCCATCCAAGAGCCTAGTCAGAATGTGCTCTCCATTGAGCAAGATACTGCTTTTGAAGCAAAACAAGCTAAAGCCATAATTCTCATGACAAGGCACATGAATGACGCGCTCCAAAATGAATACCTCAATGAGGAAGACCCAAGAAGGCTATGGGCAGAACTTGAGCAGCGATTTGGCAACGTTCGTGATCCCTGCTTCCTGATTTAGAAGTGCGATGGCATAGCCTTCGCTTTTGTGATATCAAGTCTGTGCTTGATTATAACTTGGAAGCTCTTCGTATCAAGTCTCTGATGGAGTTTTGTGGCCAAGCCATAACTGATACGATGTTGATCAAGAAGACTCTCTCTACCTTCCCCGTCTCTGCACTGATGATTTCAAAGAATTATCGGATTGATGTAAATGCAGGACGCATCACAAGGTTTCATGAGCTCATTGGCGCCATGAACGTAGCTGAAAAGCACGACAATATTCTTGTGAAGAACTATAATTCTAGACCCGTGGGAACTAAGCCTATTCCGGAGTCTAACTATAGTCCCGCCCCCAATGGAGGCTGCAAGGAGCGAAACCCTAAGAGTAGGGACAATTCTGGACATTCTGGTCCATATGTTCACCCTAAAGAGGAAGGAAATCGCCGAGAAAGGCGTGCATGGAACTATGGAGGTCAACGTGTGAAGAGAGAGAGAGGCGGAGCCTCCGACCATGGTGGTAACGCCACCAAGAGCATAGGTCGTCCAAATAGCGCCCCAATGGTGCCTCGATCAAGGGAGCCTGACCATAATGATGTTTGTTTTCGATGTGGATCAACTGAACATTGGGACAAAACATGTACAGCACCCCAGAATGTTGCAAACGCATACAAGACGTATCGTGAAGCAAGGTAAGCAAATTTCATGGAACAAGAAGATCAAGATGGCGATCTAGATCTAAGGGTGGAAGACTACAAGGATCAAGACCCAGAAACTGGCGATTTTGATTAAGTCTTTTTATTTTCCAAGAGATGTAGGCCATTGCCATATTACTTTTTATTGGATTAGATTTTCTTTGATCAAAGAAACAATGATGTACTTTGTTGGCTTATGAATAAAATTTCGAGTTCTTTTCATTATGACTCCATTTTGATTCTGAGCATATGACTTTGTGACTACGATGGTTGGGCCATTAGTATTAATTCAAGGACATGGAATAGCCCAAGTTCCGCTTGCCAAATGGCACCTTGATTACAGCTGTCACAAAAACTCTCTACGCTCTTAGGGCAAATCGTACCCTATGAATAGCCAACGAATTCCATGTGAAAATGCATGTAGAGAACGGAAATGAGTTCCTTTGCAATACCTTTAATGATTGCGAATAAAGACACATCTTAGAGAAGTTTATGTGTCTCTCTAGTGGACTCTATGTTACTATTCGAGCTATTAATCCAATAAAAGCTATGAGATAAGATCTCTTGGATTTAGACACATATTGGCTTTGTCACGACAGGATAGATCATCCTAGTCATGATAAGATGATCCGTCTACAAAAGACTTCACATGGACATCATTTCTTTCGAGCGAAACGAAGCATGAATCAAACGTTGATTTCTAGACTAAGTGTGACCGACACAGCTGCCTAGGGCACCGCCTCCGTCCACCACCAGCCTAGGGCTGGCGCAGTCTATATCCATCATGCCATGGATAGCGTCCATCATGGTGATGGAGCCCCAGGTGATATTGCAATCACCAACTTGCTTCACATAGCGTTTCAGACACTCAGGCCTAACCAAATTACTCAATGGTTGCTTCTAAGGCCTCTCGCTCGTTTTACTAAGCCCGTTCCTTAGGGAAATTAGGACTGAGATTGTCTTATGCAAAGGATATGACAATACTCATTCTGTTCTTACAAAGAATCCGTAGGGATTTTGTGGATTAATTCAACTAACTTGCGGACGCTTAAATATTTCATGATGTTGGTTGACACGCAAACACGCCGGTCACGTGTTGTGCCATTGTCCACTTATAAATGCTGCTTATGCTACACTCTTAGCACATATCATATGACAACGGGTTCACTCCCCGAATCATCATATTCAGTCAATTGGATTTGACTATGCTAGAGAGTTTACATCGAAGACTTTCGATGGTTATTGCAATGGGACTGATGTTGGACATCATATTCCCTCGTACACACCCAAATGGTCTCTCAGAAACGACTACGATGGTAGTCCGGACATTGGTAATGCGCACCAATCTCCTTATATCCGCTTGAGGTGATACAATATCGCATGCAGCTATGCTAATTCGTCTACTACCTACCGCCACTCAATGTCCCTCTGCGTTACAGCTAGTGACTGGGTACAAGTATTTTGTACTTACGCATATTTGAGTGAGCCATTTATATGCCAATTGCACTGCCACAGAGCTCTATGATGGGTCCTTACAGACAAATGGGCAACTATGTTGGATTTGAGACTCCAACAATCGTCCGCCACTTAATGCCCTTGCAAGGCGATCTCCTTACCGCTAGATTTGCGGGTTGTCACTTTAATGAGACAGTCTTCCTGTCGTTGGGGGGAGATAAGAACACGGATGTTCAGCAGGAACGACAGGAATTGTCGTGGCCTGTCCCCACTATGTCTCATCTCGATCCCTGTTAAGGTGACGAGATCACTCAAATATGCTACAAACATGCCTGCAAGGAAGGACGTTCCTATGATAGGACATAGCGCCACCCTACACTGAGGTAGGCATGGCGCCAACGCCAAAGAGAGTGGCACTCTGGCGTTACAGGCCATGGCCCCAGTTAGGATGCGTGGAGAGGCCCGTGGGTTCGAGGGATACTTTGGCACATTCCAATCCTTTGATCATCAAGACTCAAAATCCGTCTCATGAGTATCTTCCGGGTTATGGTTATCGTTGGGGGACGCCTCAACGTCAAAACCTATTCCTGAGAATATAGAGCTCTATGAAACTTACACTAGTGTACATGAGACGTGGGATAGAAACTCCATCATAATTGATGATGTAGTTGCGCATGAGTTTATTGAGTCAGATGATATCGAACCACACTCTGTTGATGAATGAATACCAATGTAGAGAGTTTTTGGCCTAAATGGAAAGATGCGATCCAGGTTAAGATAGATTCTCTAACGAAGAGGAAGGTTTTCGAGCTAGAGATGCCAACACCTCCTAACATAAAACCTGTTGACTAATGAGTCTTCGTTAGAAAGCGTAGATGAGAAAAAGAGATGGCAATCTCGCCTTATGGCGCAAGGCTTCTCACAAAACGCCTTGGAATCGACTACGATGAGACATATTCTCTCGTAATGGATGTCATTGCACTCCACTACCCTGTCAGTTTGGTAGTTTATGAATAAATGAACATGCAGCTTACAAATGTGGTCACTACGTATCTCTATAGGGATCTAGATATGAAATATACATGAAGGTTCATGGCGAACTTCATTTAGCCAAGTCAATAGGTTCTAGACCACGGAGCGCGTTTACAATAAGGTTGAAATGATCACTAAAGTGACTACTTGATTGGGAAGGGATATGCCCACGCGTTTCTATAACAAGTTTCGAATTCTATCGCGGTTCATGTTGGACGTAATCTTCATTAGAAGCCCTTAAAGAGTTAAGGGAAACCGTTGAACACTTGAAATCCGAGTTTGAGATGAAGGATTTTGGGAGAACACGATTATGTCTTGGTTTAGAACTTGAGCATCGTGTCGATAGATGCTTAGGCATTTTGACAAGGTCAAGCCTTCAAGCACCCCCATGATCGTCCGTAGTCGTGATCCTGAAAAGGATCCTCTTCGTCGAAAGGATGATGACGAAGATGTGCTAGAGGCAGAAGTGCCTTACTTAGTACAATAGGCGCATTATTGTACTTATCCCAATGCACAAGACCGGACATCTCATATGTTGTGAACTTGTTAGCTAGATATAGCTCTACGCTTATGCGACGCCATTGGATTGGTGTAAAAGATATCTTTCGATACTTGAGATGTATGAGTGATATGGGCTTGTTCTATCTCTACAAAGAGATGATGGATTCGGACCCATCACACACCAGGTACGTCACCAACACTGGCCTGCGTCCACTATCCCCATCCCAAAATGACATGTGTTTTGGAAGGTTTTGCTGATGTTGGGTATCTCTCTGACCCACACAAAGGTCATTCCCAATCCGGTTAAGTGTTCACCATGGGAAAAGACCGTGACATCTTGGAGGTCTACAGAATAGACTCTAATCGCTATATCTTCGAACAATGCAGAGATCATTGCTCTTCATGAAGTGGTTCGTGAATATATATGGATTGGATCCATAATTACGCATGTTCGAACAATTGTGGTTTGAAGTCTACCACAGATAAGCCTACGAGCATTTAGGATAATGCTGCTTGTTTTGAACAAATGAGGCAAGGCTACATCAAAAGCGATAACACCAAGCATAATCAGCAAACAACAGACTCTCCTCGAGATCAAACAGAACTAGGTTCGATCTGAGGACAGTGTGGTGGACTTGCTCACTAAGTCATTGCCTAAATTCCACTTTCGAGAAACATGTTGGTAGCATCTTTTGCGGAAGTTATCCGAACAACCATGACCGTAGTCATCAGGGGGAGATGCAGACATCAGAGGGAGATGTCTACATGTATGGTCTCGAAACGTGAAGGGTATGTTGTGCTCTTTTTCCCCTTCGACCGAGGTTATTTTTGTCCCACTGGGTTTTTGTTACTCGGCAAGGTTTTTAATGAGGCAACGAGAGAAGCACCGTGTTTGGACAACACAAGGGGGAGTGTTTAAGGATATCTCTATTTGTGTTTGGCCCAAACTCTAGGTTACTTGACCTAGTGGTAATAGGGTTCAATTAGAAGAATCTAGAGATTATCTTTCCTTGTATGATTCTAACTCTATACATTGTAATCCTCTATATAAAGAGGCCCCTATTATCAATGAGAATACACAGCGATTATCTCTCAATTTCTGATTCCCTAAAACAATAATAAAAATATGATTATTTTTTCATAACACATAGATGTCTGTTAGTGGTCATTTAATGTACTTTTCAAATATGATTTGAAATATAAGATAATAGGATGTCTATTAAGCAGTTAGGAATATGTATTTAAAATTTCTCATTTCTTATTATTAATAAAAAAAAAACATAATTATTAAGCTTACCCATCTTGCAAATGCCAACCAGATAGATTGCCTACTTCAAAAAGAGCATCTCTCCAGCTTTGCACCTTCTTTGGATTGCCTTCAAAGTCCTTTTGATGCTTTGAAAATGCTTTTCCAAAGTGCTCGCCTGTTTGCTTTCGTACATCAGATGGATCAACATCATAAAACACTGGGAGGACTGTTTGACCTAGGCCTTTCATGCATTCAACAATCTTTGCAATCTCATCCAAACACCATGTAGAATTGGCGTAATTACGTGAAAGAATCACAATTACATATCTCGATTCTTCAATTGCTGTCAAGAGATTTGGAGCAAGTGATTCCCCCCGCTCAAGTTTCTCATCATCTCTAAATGTGAATATCCCTTTCTGTTTCAGAGCAGCATAGAGATGGTCTGTGAAATTGTTACGAGTGTCTTTACCTCTGAAACTCAGGAAGACATCGTATGTCAATTTACGGAATGGAGGAGGAGAAAAAGAAGAAGAAGGAACGTCTGTGTTGGTGTTCATTAAAGGAGTGTGGAGTGTTGCTGATCTTCTTTTATGGAAGCTTAAAAGCCAAAAGGCCGCAAATTAATACAAACAGTGAAGAAGAAAACAAGTATACCATCATAAAGAGAGGAAGCTAATTAAAGATGAATAAAGCAGAGAAAAGAACTGATAGGCAAATGGAAGACAAGAAAGTGAGTAACAGTTACATTTCTTTTTTAAAAGGCTAGGCTTGGACTATTGAAACCTCATAGCAATTTCTAACTTAAAAAATGCATTATTTCTGAAATTGCTTCACATACAAGGGGTTGAATTTTAAAAAGTTACGTCTCACCTATTATTGAAATTACTTGATGTGAAGCTTTATTAAAATAAGAAAGAAGAAGGAGCAAGTTTTCTTCCCACTCTCGGATTTTTAAAGCCGAAAATGACTATAAAATAACATGAAGAGAATTAATATTCTTTAAAGGACGAACAATATGGGTTATGGATTACGAGTTACATTTAAAAAATTCATATTCTGAGAAGAGTCAAATAGTGTGGATCATGACACATTCAAATTGCATTAGTGAAATCGTCCAGATCCTGGAACTATTGACCAAGCACGGTATCCGCGTTTCTATTCCATTATGTCATTATGTGTGCCGTGTACTTAAAAGCTATTTACCAATAAGGATAATTTAGTTAATGGATGAATATCTTGTCTCAAAAACAAAAATACATTATAATCGTGATATTTGGGGTGGGTTGGTAATTATTTTGATAAATTAAGTCTGTTTTCTTTTTCATCAATTCTAGAGTGGTCGAACCAGCTGCATGATAAATCAAATGAGGAGGGACCTCATTCTTTGTATCATCATACTGTTGGCTTGTGTAGTTTGATCAATACAAACTTTTTTCCATCTGCCTATTGTCCAGCCTTTTTTTTTTTTTTAATCGAAGGAGATCAGCTAATTTTATAATTCAGCAAGTAGTAACAGAAACGACACACTCCTGATGGGCCAACAGAAAGAGCTGTTATTTAGGACATACAAAGGACCTATTCTAGAGAAATAGAACCTCGCACTTCTGTGTACACCCACCTTTTAAAGAAGTTTACACACCTTTATTCTAATAAAACCTAGAAACTCAGAAGCAAGTTGAATAAATGTAACAACCGAGCAAACTAGATTTTGAGACCCAAATGAAATTTAAAAATTACTAGTTGAGGATGTTGTACCTGCATCCCCAACATCTCCACTATCTTTAGACTACTTCAACCCCCAAAAAGGCCCAAGCCCTAACCAAGGGCCCAACAACCAGAACCTAGGGAAACCCTAGCTTGCCTGACAGCCTCAGACCTAGCAATGTCACCACCACCGACCTCACCTTCATCGTCCATTCCAGCCACAAATTCGGCATGACAACCGGCAATAGTAACGCCACTACAAAACCCGATCTGAGATTCGTCATCTTCCATCACAGCACTGCCACCACCATCACTTGGCTCCAACAAAACCCCTTGCAAACCCGGCAGTCCTTATTCCAACCCTCAGCCTCGAAAGTAGTGCCGACCAAATTGCCAACAATGTGACGAGTGTCGACACCAAGCATGCCAAAATCACCATCACCCTATCAAAGATCGAACGGAACAAGCTGCAGCCCTACCATAAAACACAGCCACCATCACCCCTGTCAACTGCATCCATCATCACCATAGGGAAAGGATCCCCGTTAGGCATATCCAAACCCGAAGCAAACACCCCATAACCATCACTAAGGACAACAACTAGAGAGAGAGAGAGAGAGAGAGAGAGAGAGAGAGAGAGAGAGAGAGAGCAGATTAAGGCCTGTTATGGTCTCCATTGACAAGCAACAGAGAAGGTATCAGAGACGGCAAGCCGCAAAGGAGAGACGCTTCTAAACCCTAGCAGAGCGCTAGGTCAGAAAAAAGTATATGCCTATTGTCCAGCTTGTTAACTAGTCAGAGCTTTCTTCTACGAAAATTCTAATCAGTGACTTTTTCTTACAACATAATGTCTTCCTAATTACATACATAACTGTCACGCCCTTGATTTTTAACACAAATAAAAATCGATATATAATCTCAAAATTATACATGCGTGATCGTTCAGCCATCAGTTCAAAATACCTGGAAACTTTTTTCTTTTAAACCAAGTACAAACTGATGCCCTAAACCCTTAAAGTTAATATACACTCGCTCTCCACAGAGTTATATATTACACAAGCTAACGAATTAAACTGTCAACAATAAAATAAAATGTAAATGCTCCTCAGAGCTCAATACAAGTAGAAGTCTTAATAACGGTAAAGTCACAAAAATGGCTTCCTACCGTAAAGCTGCAAATGGCACTTGTGCACCGATTATCTTGACCTGCAGGAATAATACCAACACCGTTTGAATGGTGCACCGGGTTGCCACACAACAAACCTGATAAGCTTTTGCAAGCCCGTATGAGTAACTCAAACCACACACACACGCCAAAAATGAGGAAAACCTTTCAACTCGAGAATAAGGAAAACATACCATGCTTCCCAAAACAATACTCTTTTCCCAAAAGAAAACAACGAAAGTCACACCATGACAAAATCATACAAATCGTTAACCTAGCAATTTAAATATGATAAATCGATCCAACCCTAATAAAACATCAAACACACATCAAATCATATCTATCGTTAACCTAACAAGAGAATATGACACTTCGGTCCAACCTGGACAAAACATCAACACACGTCAAATCATATAAATTGCTAACCTAACAAATAGAATATGATTCACAAGTCCACCCTCGACATTTAAAAGAAAGAATCCCTTAAAACTCCCATTTAAAACACATTCTCAAATCAACACAAGTCACCCCTTGATAAAATCATAATAATTGAAACTCTAATAATTAAATATGATACACAAGTCCTCCCCGGACATTTAACAGAAAGAATCCCCGAAACTCCATTTTAAAACACATACTTATGAGCATCAGATAGCTCCTCGGTACCCCCCATGATGTACAATGGCAACAGACTGGAGTTCTAACTGATTATAACCACTTGCCGGCCAAAGGCGTGATTCCCGAATTCTTACCTTGGTCACCTTCTGCGACCTGTCACCATTTGTGACGTATGATTTTTAGACCCCGTCTGGTCTTAGAATCAAACGTTAAGGTCACCATCTGCAACCTGTCACCATCTGTGACATATGATCTTCAGACCCCGTCTGGTCTTAAATCAAACGTTAAGTAAGTCGAACCCGACCTAAAAACGTTACATAATCTAATTTCAGATTTCACCATCCCTGCTCACCATCTGTGACTCTTGGTACAAGGACCAATACATTTAAAATAAGTCACGCTTGACTCAAAAATGTAACATCAAACTCAATACTTTTCAAACAATAGAAAACATCTTTTTCCACAATATTGTTTCCTGAAAAGTTGCCTTCAACAATAGTATGAACAAAATCATGCATATTATTCCATCACATATCACTCACAAGAATATATATATATATATATATATATATATACGTAGTCATTCGCTCAGGAATGCCTACTAATACCAATTATAGTTTGCAGTTAAATCTATAACTCCCAAAACGATAAAGGTAACTTCGTTCGTAAATGAACCTTGTGAGATTACTCACCTCGAAACTCCCGCTGTGTCATCACACCACTAGACTACTTACAGAACGTACTCTGTCAAGCACCTAAGGAAAACACAGCCTTGATTCAGTCAAGGAATCCAATAATTAAATAAAGTTCGAATCCTCAAATTGAACTAAAATCTCAAAGTAAAGCCAATTCAGCCGAAACCACTTCCGAGACCTCCCAAAGTCTCTACAATACCTCCACGATCAATATGCCAAAACCACAAGTCGATCGAAAGCTCGAATCCTCACGGATCGACACATCAAACGTTCCGAAACCGTAAAAACCCTAACATGCTCTTACGATCTCCAAAAATTACATATTGTATATCAAAATGCTCGTATCGACAAGTAGATCGAACTCAGGAAAAGAAACTATCCCTGAGGTGGCCAGAAACCGCCGGAAAACACCATCACAGTGGCAGCGTCGCGGCTGGCCTAAAGTCAGAATTTGACAAAACTCCCAACAGCAAAGTTCTTCATCTCAACTCCAATTACAACTTTCATAACTAGCACAAAGTCTGAATCAAAGCCATATAGCCGAAATTAACCTCGAAAGCTTTGAATTCCGATGAACCCTAGAATCCCAATCTTCAAAATTTGACCTCCACACTTTGAATCGTTGCAAACCTCCTTAGGAGGAAGCTTCTATGTCCTGAAGGCTCCAAAATCCCTCAAGAATCACCTGCAAAGGTGGCCGAAATCTCCAGTTTCGACAACGGCGATTTGCAGCTCCACCGCGGCCTCTTCCAGTCGATGTAGCTCCCTCCACAGCTCGAATCTCTCCTTCCACAGACTTATAGAGGAGAATGAGGCGAAGAGAACCCACTTTAAATCGCGTCCAAAGGTGGCCGGACAACGAAGAAACCGGCGAACCAACTGAGGCTCGGGAGAGAGGAAAGAGAAGATTTTCCGAAAATGGAAAGTCTGACTTTTTTGATATTTTCCTGAAAAATCCCATATATACCAAAACAGAAATTTTTTACAATGGCCATAACTTCCTCATACGAACTCCGATTTTTGCATGTCCATGAACTCATATCGACGCGCTCTACGACTTTTGTGAAGGAAGTTTTTAGAGAATCCCAACGAATAAAAAGTCAACCCCTGCACCCCCCCCCCCCCCCCTAAATGATGCTTCCTGAATAATTATTCGCCCGAAACACTTTCGCTCCTTCCACGAGCCACGAAATCGTCCAATAACCACTAATTAAATTCTGGAAAATCCTCGGAAAATAAATACGAATTTCCGGGGCATCACAATAACTGACAGATCACCCGCCTCGAATTTCACCCTGAAATCTGAAGTGGCCATGCGGGGCCCACCTTAGAAGAAATTATACCAAAAATTTGGTTGAACTTCCTCTAAAAGTAGACTACCCAAAACCTGTAGAAAGATATTTACACTTCTAAAATAATCCACCCTTATTCTTCTGGAGCCACCCTGCTCCTTAAATCACAACATGTCCCATTTTACAAACAATTCTCAACTTAAGAATATTAATCGCAAGATTATCAGAGCAATCTAATACATAAGGTAAACCAGAAGATGGAATAGAGATATAAATTATTGATACATTCTACAAGACGGAAGCTATGACAGCTATGCCTCAACTCCCTGTATGCCCGACGTCGACCTAATCTAGCCTGCAAATTGGGCATTTGAAACCGAATGGCCCAGGGGAAAAGCATTTAAAAACCGCTAGGGTGAGTGGATGAAAAAAATAAATAATTTCAAATGAACAAGTGAAACTTAATGCTCCCCCAGTTTATTCTCTTAAAAACCTCGCATGCAGTAAAGTCTTAAAAATACTCTTAATCGTTCTCTTTACTGAAATCTTAAACACGTATTATAAAACCTTTCAAAAGCAGTCTCAAAATCTCTTTAAAACCTCATATCTCAAAAATAGGCGATGACTAGAGGGAACTGCCGACTAGTCATCTCATGCCACCTGGTAGGGACTGCAGACCAGGGACGCATCGGAAGGAATTGCTGACTGGACGAGGAGGTGATGGTTAGAGGGGACTACCAACCAGATGACACATCGGAGGTGAATGCCGACTGGAATATTCTACAGGGGACTGCCATCCAGATGACATATCGGATGGGACTGCCAACCAGAATATTCTAGAGGGACTGCCTGTCACGCCCCTGATTTTCAACACAAATAAAAATTGATATATAATCCCATAATTATACATGCGTGATCGTTCAGCAATCAGTATGAAATACCTGGAAACTTTTTCCCTTTAAACCAAGTACATACTGATGCCCTGAACCTTCAAAGTTCATATACACTCGCTCCACAGAGTTATATAATACATAAGCTTACGAATTAAATTGTCAACAACAAAATAAAACGTAAATGCTCCTCAGAGTTCACAACAAGCGGAAGTCTTTATAACAGTAAAGTTACAAAATTTGCTTCCTACTGTAAAGCTGCCAGCACGCCACTTCAGGTTCAGCCACAATTACCCTGACCTGCAGGATTAACCCCTACACCGTTTGAATGGTGCACCGGGTGCCACACAACAAACTAGGTAAGCTTTTGCAAGCCCGTATGAGTAAACTCAAAACCACAAAACAGAAACACATTCTTAAGTCACCTCAACCTAACCACGATAAGCACATAACTCACAACTACAGCCATCTGTTCCATAATCTTCCATAACATGCTTATGTAGGTCAACTCGTGACTAAAACCACATGCTCAGATTCTCAACCTAGCATCCCATTACACAAATTCCAGTCAAACAAAACCTCCTCAGATAATGTTTGGAAATCCTTTGACGCACAACGGCGAGTCACAAAGATCACACTCATTTCCTTCCCACCGGAAGCCTTTGTCATCAACATGACATCAAGTTGAAAACAATGAATCACCTTCCTATCCTCACACAGAGCACAATCGTCACCACTTTGGCCTTTAAGATCAATCAAACCATAAATCAATAAAATCAAGAAGAAAACAAGGCAAACAATTCATAGTAACCCCTGCGTACAGTTTTAGTTCAGGAGGTCACATTAAGACAAGCAATTCAAGTCATAGCAATCATCATAACCCCACACTCTGACATCCGTAGGTAGCTCCGACCATCACAGCAGTCCTCTCGATCTTTGTTAACTTAATAACAATTCAACTCCGCTACCGAGCAGTCATCACACTGAACATTACACAGATTTCACCAGCCATCACACAGATAGCAATTCCAACTCATCACACAGATTTCACAAGTCATCACGCAGATAGTCATCGTTCTACTAATCATCACACATATTTCGCCAGTCATCACACATATAGCGATCATCACACAGATTTCGCCGGTCATCACACAGATGGCGATCATCACACAAATTTCACCGGTCATCACACAGATGGCGATCATCACACAAATTTCACCGGTCATCACACAGATAGCGATCATCACATAGATTTCACCGGTCATCACACAGATAGCAATCATCACACAGATTTCGCCACAAAGATTTATCACACTGATGTCATCGATCCATCACACAGATATTCCTACACAAGCTTTACATGACAATCATCACAAAGATTCATCACACTGATGTCATCGATTCATCACACATATATTCCTACACAAGCTTTATATGACAATCATCACAAAGATTCATCATACTAATGTCATCGATCCATCACACGCATATTCCAACACAAGCTTTACCATATGTTAAATCTCAATTAAGACGGTCATATTAGACCTATGGTATCTCAACACATGATATTCTACAATCATAACTCAATACATAATTTCACCATTCTCAAACAATAATGAACTCATTTCAAATATTTCTCACATCACAACGAAACCACCGTTATATATATTTCACATAAATATATATACGTAGTCATCCACTCAGGAATGCCACTAATACCAACTATATTTTGCAGTTAACTAAATAACTCCCAAAACGATAAAGGTAATTCCGTTCATAAATGAACCTTGTGAGATTACTCACCTCTGAATCCCACTGTGTCTTCACACGCCAACCAAAACAAGCACAAATCGCTACAATCCGTTCAACACAAGCCTGTCAAGTACCAAAACACATACGGTCTCGATTCAGTGCACGAAGCACAAAGTGATTAAAGTTCGAACCCCCGTTTGAACTAAAACCACAAAAGTGACCCCAATCGAGGCGAAACTACATCCGAGACCACCCAAAGTCTCCGGAATACTTCTTCGATCGATATGACAAATCCACAAGTCGATCGAACACTCGAATCCTCATGGATCAAAAAATCAAACGGTTCGAAACCGTGAAAACCCTAACATGCTCATACGACCTCCAAAAATTACAATCTACATATCGAAATGCTAGTATCGATGAGTAGCGAGAATTCAGGAACACAAACTATCCCTGAGGTGGCCGGAAACCGCAGTAAAACACCACCACAGTGGCGGCGCCGCCACCAATCCAAAGTCAGAATTTGGCAAAACTTCCGACACCAAAGTTCTTCATCTCAACCCGAATTTCAACTTTCATAACTACAACAAAGTCCAATTATAAACCAATCGATGTAATTTTACCTTAGAATAAATCGGACTGATTGAAACCCTAGAACTTCAAAGCTTCGATTCGTCCTCAACAAGTGAAATCGCTCCAAGCCACTTTGGGAGAAGCATCTATGTCCTCAAGGCTCCAAAAGCCCTCAAGAACCACCGGCTATGGTGGCTGAAATCGCTGACTCCGATCAAGGTGATTTCATCCCCGAAGTGGTCTCTTCCCGGCCTTGCAGCGCTCACCACAGCTCGTCCCACACTCGATGGTTACCACAGACGTGTAGAGGAGATTGAGGTGAAGAAAGCCCACTTGATTTCACGTCCTATGGTGGGCGGAGGGGGAAGAACAACATTGGCGAAGTTGGTTAGACGACTTGGGCTCGGGAGAGAAAAACTGAGCTCAGGTTTCCTTTTTGCAAAATATGGGCTCTTTTACAATTTTCCCAAAAATTTGTCCTTTTATACAAAAATGGAAAGTTTTTCCGAAGCCCATAACTTCTTCATATGAACTCCGATTTCCGTTTTCCGCATATCCACGAATTCGTATTGACGCGCTCTACAACTTTAGTGAAGGAAGTTTTAAGAGAATCCCAACGTATAAAAAGTCAACCTTGAGTCCCCCCTAAAGTCATACTTTCCGAATAGAAATTCGTCCGAAACACTTCCGCTCCATCCACGAGCCATGAAACCGTCCAATAACCATAAATTAGATTTCAGAAAATCCTCGGAAAATAAATACGAATTTCTGGGGCATCATACTGCCGACCATAATATTGTCTAGATGAGACTGCCGACCAGACTATTACCTGGAGGGGACTGCCGACTACGTAATGCATGCATGCGTTGACTTATTTACCTCCTCAATAAACTGAAATCAATTTTTTAAAATAATTTCTTTCGGAAAGAACCCGATATTAATTCAATAAATCATCGAAAGCATAACTCAGGAATATCTCGATAACTCAAAACTCATAAAACTCAATGTCTCAATAAATCCTCCAAAGCATAAATCAAATACTTGATAAATCAATAAATGATTTCGGGAAGAAATCTCAATAATTACAATCAGGCTCAAATACTTGATGAATCATTCGTACCAGTATATCATCATGTAAATCAATATTCGAAGTCAATAATTCTCATAATAATTTCTTAATCAATCACTTCCCGAAAATCATTTCTCAACTCAATAATCCATAAATAAATAGCTCGAAAATCTGTTGAAAGCGCTCGGGAATGAAATCCACTAATAATCTCATAATTCATAGAGCATAAATAAACCTCAAGAAATTAAGCTCATAAAATCATGAAAACTTAATAAATCAAACCATAAATTATATCTCATTCAAAAAAATAATAATAATATAATGCATGCACAATTAATTTAAAATAAATGTCCACTCACAGTTTGTGGCTGCGACGGCCATCCAACTATCCGTTCCTCAAACTCGCATATCCGTCGTCCTGAACAATCAATATAATAAATAATTGTTTCTCTGGAACTGAGACTTAATTTACGATAATAAATTCAATACCCTAAAACCAATAAATCATTGGATGCTCAAAATCAATACGGAACAAGCCCAAACTTCATACATTATCTCTAATCAATAATTATAACAATATATAGAAAATAGGATAGATCCAACGGTCGAATCTTCCCAAATCAAAATCCAAACTTTCAACAATTTCAAAAATTTCGATTAATATCCAAACCTTCTCCAATTTCCACGAAACACCTATCTATATATTTGTAACAACATATATTACCCAACAGACCAACACCAGCCACCAGAAACGACCGGACGGGCCTTCACGTGCCGCCACAGGAGGCTGCGCCTGGGCCTTACGAGCCGCTGGTCAACCACCATATCTGGCTACCAAATTTTACCAGCATCATCAACTCAACATTCTAATTATCTTTCATAACTATGGCCAAGCTCATTTTCAAGTATAGATACTCGAATTTACCTCAAATCCATGTGGAGCTTCTCATGGTCGATTCGCCATAATCTGGCAAAATTGTTGCTACCCACTGCCATGGTTTGTCCCAGGATGAAGAGAACTCCAAGAAATGGGTGGTGGTGCAGCTGGAAGTGGTAGAAAAATAAGAAATCGCTGGAGACCCGAAATGGCCACCGCGTTCACTACCTTGCTGCACCTCCTATGGCCCAAATCATGCCACCAAAGTCTTACAAACGTGAAGAGGAGGAAGAGAGGATTCCATAGCCACCCGCCTTGTCCAAATCCATTGGCAAACAAGGGAGAAACTGCTGGCTAAAATCGACGGGGTCGGGGAGAGAGAAACGGAGAGGAGAGAGTGGTAGGTTCTGATCTACCACAGTAACTTTTCAAATATCTACTAATTTACCATAAACAGTAACTTTACCTTTTCACTTATAACTTTCGCGTATGAACTCCGATTTTTATGTACAATATATGCAAGCGTTTGATTTAACGTCCTCTACGACTTTCATGAACAAAAATTTCTCAAATTTTGACCCGAACAAAAAGTCAACTTTTAGGGCCCCCTAAAAGGTCGAAATAGAGCTGAAAATAAAAATAACTCTCGTTTACCATCTGAAAGACTAGTAAAACGGTAACTTGAGATCCAAGACGCAACAATAACCCTCTTTCAGTTACATATATAGAGAGAGGGAAATACACAGCACATTATGCAGAGATTATTCGTAATTAAAGAACTGTTGAAGGAAACCTAATTTATGTGTGTCTGGCCCAAACAGGATTACTTATTCGAGTATGATTAATATTCTAGATCTCCTCATCAATATTTGATTATTATTCTTTGTACTCCAAGATATTGTATATGTAATCCTCTCTATATATAGAGTTCCCTATTATCAATGAAAGCATCCAAGTATTCTCCCAAGTTCTCGTGTCCTTAAACATGTTATCATAACGAGTACTAACTCTAACTTCAAGAAACCACAAACCCTAAAACCCCTCAAGCAGTTCCCTCCACCTTTGCATCTGTCCTTGCACATACCTATCCTCTAGTGCGTATCCCCGCAAGCCTAGCACCAGCATCAACATACAACACCTGCATGCACATATTCACCTGCACTGGCCTACCACATAACTGGGATTGCAAGCCTTCTGCAATCTTGCTCAACTGTAAGTCTGTTGCGTAATTGGGATCGCAGGCCTTCTACAATCCTACAAGTCTGCCACAGAATTGGAACTGCAAGTCTTCTGCAATCCTACACCAAGATCGAAACCAATATGCAATCCTAAAAAGTAAGGTTTTATAAAATTTCTTGCTTTAATTTAAATTTCTGCTTTCCCCACTCGGGGATTCTAATATCCCTTCTTCTACCTCCCACATGCCTTTCTTATAATGTGGAATTCTAAGGCAAAATGTGGGGGTTTATGCTACTTCGAACAAGATGTTCATTGAGAAATTGAATGTATTCCAAACAAGAGGTTCGTTGAGAGTATAAACAAACGACCATTCAAAACATCATTGTTTCGGCCTTATCCAAAACTCTTGAAAATTAATTTCTTGGCAGCGATTAGAAATTTACTATGTTTTCGGGGATGCGCTTCAAGCTCCGAAACCAATTTGTTCTTGTTTTTCCTTTTTAGGATGTCAAACTTGAACAAGCTCGACTATGGTTCACTATGGACACTACTGGAGCATATGCTTGAAAATAATCCAAGGAACCTATAGGTTGCGCTTGAAGAGCGCTTTGGGAATATCCAAGACTCCCAACTTCTGATCTGTATAAGGGATGACAAAATCTCCACCTCACATACTATAAGTTAGTACTTGAGTATTATTCGGAAATCCTCAGTATTAGATCTACGATGCGATCCTGTAATCAGAATGCTACAAATTAAATAAAGAAGATATATAATGCATCACAATGATCTAAAAAAAAAAAAACCTAATCGCAAAAGCATAGCCAGAGAACTAAAGTGCGATCAACGTGAATCTGCAATCTCATCGGGTAGTGACCGACGGCAGGCAATGACACTTGCCTAGCTACCATTGTGTTGTTGCCTGACGGGAATTATGTTACTACCCCTGGCTTTTGAGATCAGTGTACTTGGAGTTGGTAGGGAATGGTTAGAACGAGTTTTGATTTGATGCTACTCGAAGGCAAGGCTTCTGCGAGGTTAGTACAAGAGACAAGGACGGGCAGCTTGACTAGTTTGGTTTTGTTCCAACTCTCTCGAGGCAACGGCTGCAGCAATGGTTGCATCGTGCAAGCAGAGAGTGGACCTGCGCGTATGTTTTTCAAATTCATTTTTGGAACTATTGCTCAAATTTCTGTTGCTATTTTTGGGTGGTGTTGGCAAGGCGGTGTGGCGGCATTTTTTATGTCGTCGTGGCGGCGATGGTCGGTCGTGATGATAGTGGCATGGCAACGGTTCTTGCATAGAGAAGTGGAGGCTAGAATTGGATTGGTAAAGCCTGTTAAATTCGAGCACTATCTTTTCCTTTGGACTTAGTGGGATGTTTTTTTTTTCCTAATTTGTTTTTGTTATGATAATTTATTCTTTCAGGAGTTAGTAGGCTCTGGCTCTGTCTAGAGATTTTCTATATTTGTTTTTTTCTAGTCATTAGTTAGATAACAAACTGTGTTTAGCTTGATGGTTTATCTTGTCTATGCTAGTAGACGCTCAGCTAGGAGTCTTTGTCGAAGTACTTAGTTTAAACGTACCACAATGGTGTGCTTGACGTTTGGAGTCAAGTAAAATAGATTGCCTATGAGGCAATGAGATTTTGTTAGCTTAGACTACTCTGCACTAATATTATTTAAACGGAGTAGTTGCTATTATACTACTCTTACTCATGATTCAGGGTCATATAAATGACGTTGTGAGGGTTCTTTTTTTAATTAAGCAAGACTAGGCCAAAATTAACTCAATAACTTGATGTTAATGAGAGAACCTTGTGCGTGATTCAGATATCGAGTGAGGTTTGATAGTGTGAGGATGATGTGGGAGCTAGAAACATACTGCGGTGAGAGAATTTGGGGATTTTTTTGCTCGGGTTTTTGGAAAGTGAGTTTAGACAAGGGGGGTTTGGCAGAAAAAGGGCTAAGAGCTGGGTTTTGTGCTTAGAGGCTTGGAAGCTTGAAGAGTTTGAGGTTTTTTAATGTTTCTAAGCATTCTGGTTTGTTGCTTGATGCTGATTTCAGTTCCAAATCTCCCCTTTTATAGGCTCAATTGGAGGGGCGTTATGGTGGCTCAGGGCCTTTGGTTTTCTGGGTAAAATGCTTCTCCTTCAACTCATACAGGATATTTGCCTTAAAATCTGGGAGATCAGAGCTTACTTGAGAGATGGAGTCTTGGGAAAAGGAGAAGATCATTGCAACCGTGGGTAGAAGTTGCAGCAGAAACAGTTGTAGTGGCAGAAAACCTGGAACGAGGTTGACAGGAAAGTTTGGGAGTGGTGAGCTCATTGTTCAAGGGAGAAGGGGATGTCCATTCACCAGTTGGAAAGTTTCCTTCTTGCCGACTAGTAGGGAAGATCGATGTTTCTCCTGGATCTTTGGGTCGACCGGTGTATTTGGGAGCTGCGGGGAAAGGAAAGGAAGATAGAAGAAAGACAGGGAAGGCTAGACTATTTTGTTTCTTTTGGGTTTGGGCTTTTCTTTGAGCTTTGAGTTTTGAGGGAAAAAGGTTGACCCAAATTCTACATTCACCAATTCGCTATTGATTTAAATTACCGGGCTTGGATCTCGAGCCCAAAACCGAGACGACCGATGACGTTAAATCAATAGACGAGCACTATATGTTTTCGTAACCTTCCACACCATACCCATTTCTGCAAGCCCCAAAAATGCGCGGATGTGGCTTGGGTCCACATCTAGGGTGCGTTTGCTTGGAGGGTTAAAGTCGAGAGACGAATATAAAATTCTATAGTTTTACATAATTTTATAAAAATTGCGTGTTTATGCTAAAATATGTTGTGACAACATATTTATTCGTCGTGTGATTTTTCCGAGTACCAGCATTAGCCCCCTTGATTATATGGGCTGCTTGAAGCATGAAATGGGCTGCATAATAAAAAAATGAGGGAAAATCAGCCCATCCTACAATTTCTAAGGTGGGTCAGCGTGAGAGGCCTGCTCTTTTCCTTTTCTTTTCTCTTCTCTTCTTCTTTTGAACGATAGCGTGTAAAGGCTCCACAGTTTCGCTTCCTCTTCCCACTTAAGGAGTGTTGCACTACAACAGAAATGCTAATTTGCGAGGAACAAATTTGTCACTGAAAACTGCGATTTCCTCGCCGTAGTGTTTTCGCGAGAAAAATATTTTGGTCACCAGTTCGTCGCGGTAGGGTGGTCAAGAAAAGTTTCAGCGAGAAAAATACTATTTCCTCGCTAATCCCTTTTCTCGATGAATATATTTTTTTCTCGTCGTTATTCTTTAGCTACAATTTTTTTCCTCGCCTAGACTCATATTTTTTTCTCACTAAAAATTTCTAAAGACCAGAAAATAGTCGTTAAATATATTTCCCGATAAAATAAATTTCATCGCTAAAGTATTATTTCCTCGCTAATGATATGTAAATAATTTAGAAATTATAAATAATAAAAAAATTGAAAAAACATTTTCGTCGTTGTAGGTATCTTTTGGCAAGGAAGTCTTTCCTCACTATAAGTAATCTTTAACGAGGAAATTTATTTTCTTCCTTATATGTATCTTGTACGAGGGAAAACTATTCCTCGCCAAAGGTACTCAATGACGAGGAAATTTACATTTGTCGATGTAGGTTATATGGTGTATTCCTCGCCAAAAGTACTCAATGACGAGGAACTTTACATTTGTCGATATAGGTTATAAGGTTTATAGCGAGGAAATTTATTTTTGTCGTAGTAGGTTGTATTTGCTATAGCGAGGAAATTTACTTTTGTCGTTGTAAGTTGTATAGTCTATAGCGAGCAAATTTATCTTTTGTCGTTGTAGGTTGTATAGTCTATAGCGAGGAATTTTACTTTTGTCATTGTAGGTTGTATAGTCTATAGCGAGGAAATTTACTTTTGACGTTGTAGGTTGTATAGTCTATAGCGAGGAAATTTACTTTTGACGTTGTAGGTTGTAGCGAGGAATTTTACTTTTGTCGTTGTAGGTTGTATAGTCTATAGCGAGAACATTTACATTCATCATGGTAGATACTATATTCTATAGCGAGGAAATTTACTTTTTGTCGTTGTAAGTTGTATAACCTATAACGATGAAATTTACTTTCATTGTCGTACATAATATAATCTTTAACGAGGAAATTTATTTTTGTCGTCATAGGTTGTGTATTGTATAGCGATGAAATTTATTTTCGTCGTTATACATTCTATAGCCTATAGCGAGGAAATTCTTTTTCGTTACAATTGATTGCTTATTACGGTAAAAATGTTGACAATACATATGGTTTTGTCACCGATTGTTCTCTACCATATTACATGAAAATATTTAAAACTAATTGAAATAGTCAAACCAACAATAGCATAATTGAGTCCATCTTCTACAAAATCTTCGCATGACTGATCAATAATTTGCACACGAGAGCGTTTACTCATTGCACTACCTGTTATTACACACACATGTTAAATTAATCAATATGAGTCAAATAAATAAGTTAAATCTAACTTTCTATAAATATTGTTGTAGCAAAACAAAAATTGAAGAATTACCTGAAGTAGAACGGGATCCATTTGGGTATGGTTGATCAGTAGTTTGCACACGAGAGCGTTTACTCGGTGCATTACCTGTTGTTATACATACATGTTAAATTAAATTATTAATTAATCAATAAGCTAAATGAATTATAAACTTATAAATTAAATAAAATACAATACATACCAGTAGTAGGCTTTTGGATGTTAGACACATTGGAACGGCGTATCTTGTGACTACTATTATAAAAAATGCAAAATCAACAAATAACAAACTTCTCTGTTAAAAAAGGAAAAAAAAAATCTATAACAATAGATAAGAAAGCAGTAGCCAAAGAGGCATTAATAAACCTCAAATAAATATAAATAGAATAATTACCACTACAATTTGTCATTATAAATCTCAATCCCAAAACGTCACACATAGTAAGGTTTAGTCCACAAAAAAAAAATGAATAACAAAAAATTAATATTAAGCTATATTATAAACTAATCACTATCCTCATCGCTTAAAATGATTTCTTCTTCATCACCGTCTTCAATATCATCATCATCTTCTTCTTCTTCTTCTTATTCTTCTTCTTCAATATCATTGCTTATGAAATTATCGCTCCTACCATCGTTCATCCATTCATTGTTCACAATATTTTAAGCAATAACCTCCGGCTCAATATCGTCCAAATGCAATTCAGGAGTTTCAAGACCCTCTTCTTGAACAAACCACTGAATATCATTAAACTCATCTTGTTGATGAGCATCATTTGCCACAGGATCAACACCATCCTCATGTACCGCTTCACTAGCATCCTCAACCTTTGGAACATCCCACACATGTCTCAATTGCATCTTTTGTACGACTTTCCAGTGAGAACCCAACTTATAATCATCAAGATAAAATACTTGTTGTGCTTCCGTAGCAAGTATGAAAGGTTCATCATCATACCACGTAGTGCTTGTATTAATGCTAGTAAGATTATAATCATATCGTATCATTCTCCTCCTTTCGTCCCTACTTGATTCGTCAGTGTTAAACCATTTACACTTAAATAAGAAGACCTGACTCATATCTAAGTACGTTAACTTCACAATACTTAGCAAAACACCATAATAATCATGACTTCCACCAGTGAAAGCTCCGGGAACATATACCCCACTATTTTGTGTGGTTCGATGATCGTCAAGATCTTTTGTATGAAATAGAACTCCATCAACAATACAACCAGTGTATGTATGAACACGTAAATCCGGTTTACAAGCCAGAGAATAAAGCTTATCAGTTGCATCCACCAATCCACTTTCTCTCATGTTAGTTATCTATGAATGGCATTAACAAAATTTAGCATATTTATAAAAATATAATACAAAGTTTCCTATTTAAAATTGAGCATGGATAACTTACTCGCTTTTCAAACCAAGTAGGAAACTCTTCTTCTTGTCTTTTATACAGGTTGGCATTACTTGTTTGCCTCAACTCATCTTCATGTTCCCTACATGTGTAAATTAGACAATTAAATATCTAATTTGATTTTAAAAAAATTGAACCTAATAAACACAAATGCACAAAAGACACTCACTTGAGATAAGGTTGCACATCCTCCCAGTTGTATAGCACATACCAATGAGCTTTATCCACTTCCTTCCGGTCCAGCAATATGTATTCTTTTCCACTAAATGGACGAACTTTTTGAGAGAACACCGATAAATCACCATCTACTTGGTCATGTTCTACATCAACATTCCGTTCTGTTTGATTGAACCGGGTTTCAATCTCATGAAAATACATAGAACAGAATGTAACTGCTTCATTAACAATATATGCTTCTGCAATAGAACCTTCAGGTCGAGCTTTATTTGTAACATACTTTTTATATGTTCCAAAATTCCTCTCAATAGGATACATCCACCGAAAGGTAACAGGACCTCCAAGCATAGCTTCACGAGGTAAATGGACTGCCAAGTGAACCATTACATCAAAAAAAGCCGGTGGAAAAATTTTCGCCAATTTGCACAATATTAGAACTATCTCTTTCTCCATTCTTTCCAAGTCTGATACTTTTAAAGTTTTTGCACATAATTGTTGGAAGAAAATGCACAGCTCAACAAGTGCAGTGCACACATCCTTGTCCAAATACGAACGAATACCAACAGGGAGGAGACGTTGAAGTAAAACATGGCAATCATGACTTTTTAGTCCATGTATCTTTCCATCGACAATGTTCACATTTCTACAGATGTTGGCAGCATACCCATCAGGATATTTGACAAATTTGAGAAACTTACAGAAAATTCTACGATATTCCAATTTCAGCACATATCTAGCATGAGGCTTCTTCAATTTATTACCTTGACGTCTGAGATGCAATCTCTTCCTTATCTTCCTATCTGCCAAGTCTAAACGAGCCTTTTTTGTGTCTTTTGTTTTTCCATCAATATCCAACAAAGTTCCAATGACACTATCACATATATTTTTTTCAACATGCATCACATCAATATTATGTCTCAACCTAAGCTTTGACCAATACTCTAACTCAAAAAGAATACTCTTTTTGGTCCAATTTAGCTCATAAGGCCCACGCTGCCGCTTTAGATCTAGATTGTCAGGATATTTACCAGGTTTAGCTTTGTAAACATGATCTAATTGCATTAATATGTCTTCCCCAAAAAAAAATCTAGGAGGAGGACGATTTTCAGCAAAACCGTTAAAATCTTTACTCCTTCTCCACTCATGATCAAGAGGTAAAAATCTTCGATGACCCATGTAACATATTTTTCCTCTCAACCCCTCTGAAGTTATATCTTCGTTACAAACAGGACAAGCTTTGCACCCCTTAGTACTCCATCCAGATAAATTTCCATAAGCAGGAAAGTCATTTATAGTCCACAACACACATGCCCGCAGATTAAAATTTTTCCCAACAGAAACATCAAAAGCTTCAACCCCAACCTCCCATAATTCTTTCAATTCATCTATTAATGGACGAAGATATACATCAATATCTTTTCCAGGTGCTCGAGGACCAGGTATAAGCAATGACATTAATTTCAAAGTGAGACCTCACTCTGGAATATATATATATATATATATATATATTAGGGCCTTCTAGTGAGGGATCCCTTTTCTTTGTTTTTTTCAGGGATAGGGTATTAGATCAACTTTTTGATCATATTTTGACATCTTAACCTTTCAGTTTTTAGGTCCTAATGTGTAGATCACCTCTGATGTGTAGATCATCTCAACACATCGATATATATATATATATATATATGTATGTCTGTATGTATGTATGTATGTATGTATGTGTATGTGTAGACACGCATGCACACCTTTACATACACACACACACACACACACACACACACACACACACATATATATACAATCCGGCTACGGTACGGATTTTCCGTTTTCCCTCACTTTCTGATCACATATTTTGATTTTAACCGTTCAGTTTATAGGTCCTAATGTATAGATCACCTCTGCAAAATTTCAGCCAATTTGGTGATCGTTAAGGCATCCAAAACTGCAAATTACAACAATGTACACAAACGGTTCCGGTTCGACAGATTTGGTTAGTTCATGGAAATTGCAGTTTTGGATGCCTTAACAATCACCAAATTGGCTGAAATTTTTCATAGATGATCTATATATTAGGACCTAAAAACTGAACGGTTAAGATCAAAATATGTGATCGAAAAGTGGGGAACGCCTGAAATCCATACCGAAATTTCGGTACGGACGTCCGCACCTGAGAAAAATCATATATATATGTATATATATATAGACATATATATATATGTGATATATATGACATATATATATATATCATATATATATATATATATGTCATATATATATCACATATATATATATGTCTATATATATATGTCATATATATATAGACATATATATATATATGTATATTATATGTATATTCAGATCCTATCTAGAGCGGAGCTCTGCTTTGAAATTAACGTGTGAAGTTCGAGTTTTGGGTCACTTTTCGGTCGCATATCCACATCTCAACCGTTCAATTTTTAGATACTAGTGTATAGATCATCTCTGCAAATTTTCAGCCAAAATGATGATCGTTAAGGCATTGATAACTGCCTTTATGCTAGTACGGTTCAGGTTGACAGATTCAGTCCGTCCATTTATTTAATCGAGTTCGATACCTTAACGATCATCAATTTGGCTGAAAATTTGCAGAGATGATCTACTCATATATATCTAAAAACTAAACGGTTAAGATATTAGCAAGACCATTGCACGATTTATAATAAGTTAGGGTTTGGTCGTCATTTATTTATAATATTGATTTTTGTTTTATGTTTTATGTTTTATGTTTTATTTTTTATTTTTTTTATTTTTTTGTGTGCCAAGCCAAAAAAGAATATGGCAGGCTTTTTTTTAGTACCGCCAATTCCCCCCCTTAATTATAATTTTTTTCCCACCAAAATCTACAACGACTATTTCCTTGATATTTGCTTCTTTTTTACGAGGAAATAGTTCTAGTAAAACCCAGATTTTTAGCGAGGAAACCATAGTTTTGTCGCCATTGAATTTGGCGGGTTTTACATAATTTTCTGCCAAACAAATAACGACGAAATTATTATTTCCTCCCTAATGGTTTCTTTTGATGAGGAAATAGCTCCTCATAAAAGACTGATTTTTAGCGAGGAAACCATACTTTTGTCACCCTTGAATTTGGAGGGTTTTACATAATTTTCCACCAAACAAATAACAACGAAATCATTATTTCCTCCCTAATTGCTTCTTTTTACGAGGAAATAATTCCTCGTCAAAGACGGACTTTTAGCGAGGAAACCATACTTTTGTCGCCCTTGAATTTGCCGGGTTTTATATAATTTTTCGCCTAACAAATAACGATGAAATCGTTATTTCCTCCCTAATTGCTTCTTTTGACGAGGAAATAGTTCTTCGTAAAACACGTGCGTTTAGCGAGGAAACCACAGTTTTGTCACCATTGAATTTGGCGGGTTTTACATAATTTTCCGCCAAAGTAATAACGACGAAATCGTTATTTCCTCCATAATTGCTTCTTTTGACGAGGAAATAATTCCTCGTAAAACACGTACTTTTAGCGAGGAAACCATAGTTTTGTCATCATTGAATTTAGCGGGTTTTACATAATTTTCCGCCAAAGTAATAACGACGAAATCGTTATTTCCTCGTTGAATATTGTTTTCGCGATGAAAACATTCCTCACCCAAGTTTCATATTTCCTCGCTAATAACATGATGATTTAGACGACCAAATTATGGTCACCTTTAGTGATGAACTAAAATATTCATCGTAGAAAGTGGTGTATAGTGAGGAAAATATGTTTCTCGCAGAAAACCTAATGACATTTTGCGAGGAATCAAAATATTCCTCGTAAAAAGTGACATTTACTGACGAAAATAAATTCCTTGCAAAAAACTTAGTCGCTAAAAAGCCTTTCTGTTGTAGTGTTGAACTCTTCGCGTTTTGCTTGAGAATTTGAGCTCGCGTTCTTCGAAGATTCCAGAGATCCTTGAACCCACTGAGCTTTTAGATTCGAGGTATTCTCTTCTCCTCTTTCGAAACCCTAAAATTCTTCTCTTTGTCTTCTTTTCTTTTCTTCAACGTGTAACCGTTGCATTCCTCCTCCTACTGCGGGGAATCGTGATTCTTTTTCTGCTGTAGGGATCCGTTTTACACCTCTTCCAATTCGCGGATTTGATTGCATGATCCTTTTCACTCAAGGTAATCTTGGATCCTTGGGACTGTTGAATTGGGTAAAATTTTTGTGTTGAATGGCTGATGCATGCAGATGGGTTATGGGTTATTGGGATGCCTTGTGGTGGCTTGAATCAATTTCGGTATTGAATCAATCTTTGCTCTTGCTGCAGCTTGTGTTCAATTCCTCGTTGCGGTGATTGACTCTGTTTCCTCTTTTTTTTTCGTTGCTGTGATTACTGCTTATTTATGCCCAGTTTTCTCTAACGTGATCTTGGATTGAGCTCGCTTGAGCTCTTTTATCTTGCTATCTGATCATATCAACTTGATGAGCTGCGATCTTATTTCATGGGTAGTGATGCAATGTCGCAGAAGACTTCATAATTGATTTAAAACAACAATTTATCTTTCCCCCTTTTTTTTTTCATTTGGTTGCATAACGTCCCTCTATTTTCTTTATATGACCTTTACCGGAATCACCACAGCTGAACATCTCGTAGGAAGATTTATGGTCTACCTGCATTACGAACTCTCTTGTTTTCTTTCTTGGATTTAGTTTCCTTAAGATCACTGCAGCTAACTCTCTGTAAATACACGTGTATAAGTATGTTGTGCCTGTGAAGCACGTATTATAAAGAGGTGTGCAGTTTTGGCTTGAGCGTTTATGTGCGTCAAATATTGCTTGAGGTTGTTATATAAGTGCATGTGCGCTCAGGGTTTTCTTGAAAACACAATTCCTCTGTTATTCATCACTCCTTTTTTTTGTTTAGTTACATTAGTCGACCAAACCCCTTTTTTTTTTTTCTTTTTCTCTTTCCTTCTTTTCTTCTCTTTTATTTATTTATTTGTGCGTTGCTTGCGTATATATGTGTGCAATGTGCATGTGTCTGAGGTTGATACTATGAAGGGGAAAAGGTATTTGCGGCTTTACGTTGGAATAGGCATGTGTATGCTTGGAGCTGATCAAGAATAGGACTTTATTGTTTGTTCATTTTGTTTTTCTCTCTTTTTTGTTTTTTCGTGCATGGGCTGACTTATTAAGATACATCCATTTCGAGCAAGGCATGAATATGTCACATCTTGGCTTGGCTTGTGCATTGCTTGACTGCCCTTTTTTTTTAAGTTGTATTTCGATTTGTTTTCTGTTTTGGATGTTCCTGTGTTGTTTTCCATTGGGGGGAACAGTTGCATGCATCGGTGTGCGGGGCTGTGTTTGCTTGGTTGTTATAATTTGCTTGAAAACGATGCACCAATGATGAATTTATCATGATATATTATAGTGAAGTGACATATTTTGGCATGGTGTTGCATGCTTTGTTAATGTATGATTATGCTTGGCATTCTGCCTGCCTGTTGGTGTTGCTTGGCATTCTGACTATTGTCCTGTACTAAAAACGATCACTATTGCTCATAGGTGTTACACATATATTTATTTATTTAATTTTTTTTTGTAGGAGGGCTTCCTCTTGTTTGCAATGGCTCAAGCATCTGAGTCTTGTCAGCCTATTAGACTTCGTGACCACCACTTCTCACTGGAGGATGATCTCATTCCTACTTCCACCGTGGGGAATTGTGAAGGTAGCTCAGAGGGGGCATCTCGTGAATTTTCTGGGCACTTGGTTTCTCCCAAGTTCATATCCAGGTTGCTTATTGAGCGGGGAGAGTACCCTGCAGTGCCTATATGTTTTCGCTATCCTGCAAGGACTACTGCAGGTTGGCCGAAATGGGTCAGCTTTGAGGTACAATAAGAAGAGCTTGAAGAGGCCCTCATTGGAGCTCGAGTGAAGATATCGCTGTTTATTTCTGGCTTTTGAGGATGACATTTGCCTTTGCCATATGGTGCGAAGATGGAGTCCTGAAACTCACACGTTCAACTGCTCTTGGGGGGAATTTACTCCTTCTCTGGAAGATGTTTACAACATTATGAGAATCCCAATCGTTAGAGATGGAAATCCCTTCAACATAGAGCTGAATAAGGCGCAGAAGAAGAAACTGCAGATTCTGGAAAAGAAGGGTGCATTTAGGCCTGCTGTTTTGGATGATATTAGGCAATTCAATTTCAGCCCATATTTTACTGCTCACGGCTTCCAGACATTTCCTTTCTTTTATCCAGAGGGTAACTCATCACCGTTCTTGGAATCAGTTGAGTTGCTTCTAACCACTAGTGCGCAGTCCATAATAGCATGTGGTGATTTCTTTGACCCTGTGATGGAGAAGTATTCCCCTCATAGAGTTAAAAGGAAATTTGGCATCGACCAGGATGTGCCATCAAATCTATCTTACGGTGGACACCTTGGGGATTGCATCATGGGTTTCACTCGGACAGATGGTATTTCTTGTAGGGGTATGCTCTCCGATAGTCTCAGGAAGAAGGACTGTGTTGGCTCCCTTACATTATCATTCTTAAGATTTTAGAAGTTGCAGCGGTGCGAGTTCAGGAGGTTTATTCAGACTGGTGGGACTAGGTTGTGTCTGAAAGCCAATGGTGAGAATAAGAGACTACTCTACAGTAACACTGTCATGGGTGTCATGTCTAGACTTAACCTTCCCTATACTGAGGTATACTCGAATGGCATGAAGTGTGTGGTCGGTCATCTCAAGGGTGGCAAAGGTGGAGATGATTCATAAGTAGAGTTGCCAACTGCTATAATGGAGAAGGGTGGCAAGAGTGCAACAAAGGGTAAAGTCAAGGCTTCCGAGGATAGAGGAGAAAGTAAAAGGAAGGTTTGCTGCTTCAAACCTAAGGTGGCAAAGGATCGCATCCCTCCTCAAGTAGTCAAGAGTGCCTTTGGTGTTAAAGTGATACTGCCATCGAGTTTGGCTGGTGAACAAGGGAAGAAGAGGAAAACTGCTGCTACCTTGAGACCGAGTGGGGTTACTATCAGAAAGATTACATATGATGCTTCACCTACTGTCCTTAGGGGGAGTTCTCGCTTTGCCAACATGAGCTTTTCTAAACGTAAATCATCATCCAAGGGTGCTGTTTATGTCGATCTTAGTGACGCGCCAAGCGACAATGGGGAGGGTAGCCCCCTTAGTGATAACGTCAGTACACATGAGGAGAATGAGTCTGATACTTATGAGGGAAAGACCTGCGATGACGGTAGCCAGGTATCCTTTTCTGGCACGACCCCCCTTTTTTTTTGGTTGCATGGCGTGCGATTTACTTGTTGTTTTCCTTTCCTCATAGGCGAAGTCCCTTGAAGATGAGGATGGTCAAGTGAGTTGTATATGCTTGAGAATTTTGTGTAATTTTGTGTGAGGATACTTACTTCTTTGCATGTTGCATCTTGCTTTATGACCTTGGCGTTTGCTTTTGGTATGGTGCCTATGCTTGAATGATAACTTGTTACTTTGCAGGGTAATCCAACCGCAGCTTTAATGGAAGAAGATAACTGCTATAATAACCAAATATGCCACCAATCCCGGGCTTCTGTACCTTGCATGAGTTATTATTTATTTATTTTTTTGCATAGAGGTTGATTTGTTGCCTTGCAAGGAGCTCATGCTGCTATCTCGATGGAGAATCGCTAGCATAATGTTAGTGGGATATGTGACCAAGGCTTACTGCATGTTTTGTTTTCTTCTTCTTCTTTTTTTACTCAAATTTCCTTTGCACATGACTTGCTAGGTAGCTGGTGCTAGTTTGGTCTTTGTGCAGATAGTTGTAACAAGCAGGTGCGCAAAGTCGTGAGTTGGTATAACATTATTTGGTGTTGATTGTACTGAGTTTCGTATTGCATTTTTTTTATACTCTGCTCGTATGTGACTTGTTAGGACATTAGTATCAATGATTTGGTGATAGAATCTGCTGGAGATGATAGTCTTTGTGAGGATGACCATAATAAGCGGGTACGTAATGTTCTGAATTGTTATTGGATGAATTGACGCTGACTGCGGTGTGTTCTGGATACAACTTTAGCCCCCATGATTATGTGGAGTATGGGAAGAGATAGATAGAATCCGCATAATCAAGTCCTTTTTTTCTTTTGTGTGAGTTTTCCATATTGTGCTCATGTCCTGCTGTACTTTTCTCATGAATTTTTTTTTACTTTTTTTTTTGTACGGTGGATCAGTTTTGTTAATAGTTGGAGGGACATCATTTGAGCCCCACCTTCCTAAGACAGCACCGGGGGACAACGGCGTTACTACAGCGATCTTGGTCAGTAGAGGGACACCGCGTTGTGCTACCTCTGCTTGTTCTCTTGCTTCTAACTCAGATAAATCAGAAAGTGTGTCAAAAGCTGATTTGGAGATGCGGTTTAGAAAGTTTATTGCTTGTTTTGACACCGAGAATCGCTTGAGTATCACTATTGACGATATTGAGCGCCCATTAAGTGGTATCCGATCTTCATTTGAGGGTGGAAAAGTCCCCTCAAAGTTCGTGGCTCCACTCACTAAATTCGCTGAAAGGTATGGTGGAGGTAGCTTCTCTAGCTTGTTTGCAGATGGAAAGAGTGCCCATCAGAAACAAAAATTGGTTGAGGAGTTTGGTTATGTGTTTTATAGCATGGAGATTGAAGAAGTGAAAAATGAGGAGACATCATATATTGGGGGCTTAAAGTCGACTTTATGCTTGATCATTTGAAGCGAGTTGCTAGGGATTTCTTTGGTTATATGCTCAGGCCCAGCAGATCAAAAAGTAGTTGCAAGGAGATCAATCATTCAAATGGAGGAAGCTATATCCAAGTTGAGGAAAGAGCTTTCGTACCTTGAACAACAATTAGGAAAGGCACGAGGAGACTTATGCACTAGACTTAGCGATATTAGATCAGATAGCATGTCCTGCATATTAGAATCTTCTTGGGTTGCTCAAAGTCGTGCAACTCATGGCTTGTATTAGCTTTACTTTGTGAAATTTGTTAGCTCCTTCCTTTTTGTAAGACTTTGAATAGGGATTTCGTCGTTGCTAATGCGACTTTGGTCTGATCAATTCTGTCATAACTTTGTATTTGTTGCGCATAAATGACTTTAGACTTAGTTTTTTTTTTTTGTGCAGGTACAAGAAAGCAGGACGAGAGAGGTGTTCTTATTTGTAAGTGCTTCTCTATTTCTTTGCTGGAAAGATTACAAACTTGTAACATCACCAGGGTGGTGTGTTTACACAAAAATTCTAGAATTGAAGTATTGAAGAAGCAATTCTTGTAGAAAATAAAACAACTGAAATTGCGGGACTAGCAATAGTAGAGTTTCAACCATTTGCCATTAATGGGACTTGTGGGAATTTCGTCGGCCATAGAGGCAAGCACATAATAGCCGCTGCTGTGAGACTTGAATGGCCCTTCCCACTGCGGTGAAAACTTGGAAGGGCCAAAAACTTGCTTTCTCACCCAGTCGATTGTTCTAAGCACAAGGTCACCTTCCTTAAACATCCTTTCTTTGATTGTCCTGTTGTAGGCCTGAGTAACCCTCTTGTGATATGCTGCCATCTTTTCTTCAGCTTGCTGTCTTTACTCATCTGCTGCTACCAAGTCTATGAGCTGCTAATCGGAGCAAGATTTCGCATCTCATTCTGTGTCATTTACTGTCAGTACTCTGGCTGTCGGGACTGCTAGTTCTACTGGAGAAATAGTTCTGATCCATACACCAGCGAGTAAGGGGAGAAACCTGTAGCAGTTCTGGGTGAGGTGCGGTAGGCCCATAAGGCATCTGGAAGATGAGTACTCCATCCTTGCTCATATTTGAACACCATCTTGCTCAAAATTCTTAGCAATGTCTTGTTCGTATGTTCTGCCTGTCTGTTTCCCTGAGGGTAGTAAGGAGTGGACTTACGATGCTTGATCCCATATCCTTTGAGCATTTTACTGAATTCTTGGTTCACAAAAGGGGTTCCATTGTCTGTGATAATCTTGTAGGGGATCTCATGCCTGCAAACAATGTATTCCCTTATGAAGTTACACACTGCAGCTCCTGTGGCCTTGCAAAGATGGACAGCTTCGACCCATTTTGTAAATGGTTATGTTGCTGTGATGATCCAAACACATCCATTAGATGCTGGATTGATTTTTTCTACAAAGTCGAAGGGCCAAGGTGTTCGCATGTCTTGAAGAGTGGCTGATGGCTTGTGAATTTGATAAGCATGTGCTTGGCATGTATGGCATTTCATCACCTTTAGGTGGGCATCTTTTTGCATTGTTGGCCAATAATAGCCAAGACTCAACAACTGGCGGTAAAGCTTTCTTCTCCCTTGATGTTCACCGCATTCTCATCCATGCATTTCCACTAACACTTGCTATGATTCTGTAGCTCCAAGACATCGCAGCGGTTTTCCGTTGAATCCTCTTCTGTAAAGCACTCTCCCATCCATAAAGTATCTCTTCGATGTCCTCTTTAACTTGTATCTAAGGTTTGCATCCACTGGAAGGACTTTGTCAAGCAGGAACTCTAAATACGGGTTCTCCAATTGTCTGCCGCTGTTACCGTAAGGACCTCCCCTTCTGAGGGTAACATAGAACATTTGGAGCATTCAGCCTGTACTTCAGAAGCTTGTTTTTTCATCTTCGGCCAATAATACCCTTTTCGTTCTAGCAGCCTGTATAGACTGACTACTTGCTCTAATCCACAGGTAGCTTCGTGTACTTCACTCAATCTTTGCTTGGCATCTTTTTCACAAATGCATCTGGCTAGAACACCGCTCGAGACTCGTTTGTATAGCTCCTCATGAAGGATCATTTTTCAAATTGTGTCTTTTGCTTCGGCACATTTGGCTGCTTTTAATGGGTTTTTGCCAATCATCCTCTTCGAGTAGTTCAGAAAAAGCTAATGCTTCTGTGGATAGTTTGCTTTTCTGGGTAACCATGACATTTGGCTGCTCCCTTGTGAATGACAGCTTGGATCCAAGAGTAGCCAAGTCATCTACATACCTATTAGTGGACCCGAGTGTGTGTTCCAGAGTTGCTCGATCAAACACTCTGATCAATTTCTGGGCTAAGGTCCTGTATGGTGCCAAGACTGCTTCTTTTACTACGAAGTCACCTCTCATTTGGCTAATAACCAGGTTTGAATCTCCAATGATATTAATATTCTTCACACCCATTTCTACTGCGGTAGACATGCTAATACACTACTAGGATTTTTGCCTTAGACATCGGCCAGAAACCGATGTTAAAAAAAAAAACCATCCGATGTCTTAGTGGGTGAAGTAAAAGATCACGAACAAAAAGACATCGGTCAAAAACCGATGTCCAGTTCAACAATAGACATCGAATAAGCTTATGGAACCGATGTAAAACTATTATTATGATGACATATTAGTGTGTTTAGATATTGTTAAACCTTCATAGTTGGGCATTTAATGCTTAATGAAGTATAGGTCCAATAGCATAAGTATTCATTTTAACATCGTTACTCATATTATAAACGATGTTTTATATGGTATCAGACATCGGATTCTTTTCATTTTGCCTGCCGTTTGTGAGGTTCACTTATATTTTCCATATATCCTACTACTTAAGATTCAATCTACATTCCTTAGTATTGTATAAACGATGTGCATTATTATAATAAACATCGTTTCCTTTTATGGAGCGATGTCCATATTAATATTAGACATCGTTTCCCAAATTGTAAATCGATGTCCACATTGATTCTAGACATCGTTTCCCAAATTGTAAATCGATGTCCATATTGATACTATACATCGTTTTCCAAATTGTAAATCGATGTCAATATTGATACTAGACATCGTTCCATGTAGTTTACATCGACATCCATTAGCTTTTTTAACATCGCTTCTTACTCAATACGTCGATATCCATGAAAGACGAGACATCGATTTCTGTTTCGAAACTGATGTATTATCTCTTTATTGACATCGTTTTTGTAGTTTAACACTGATTTGAAACAGGTGTATATACATCATATCCTTTATATGAGGTGATGTCCAGAAAATTTGTAATTGCTGCTAAAATCAATGTAATCCACATTCAACAACATGAAATTCCATAATTGAATATGGGGCATTGCATTAATTTCTGTCCAACATTAGAATTGTTAATAGTTCCAAAAATAGGCAAAAACACCCCAACATACATCAAGGCAAGCCCAAAACAGACCATCGCAATAACTATATGCAGTTTAGTTCACCTGCAATTGTACAACGCTCTACTACAAAATGGTTCTACAAAATCTAGCTAGCCTTAACAACCTTTCTGATCAAGATTTTCTTCTTCACCTTCACCAATAATTTCCCAACAAAGATAGTCTTCTCTTTCTTTGGATTCCTGCAATAAATGAAATGAATCATACTTCTGATGCCTTAAAACAGCGCGCTTGCATATGAAGCGAGCAATAAAAAATAAGTGTAATTGTATTTAGACCTAAAATGTTTAGAAACTACGAATTCCAAACAACTTCAAAATTGCTCTGATTAGGTACATAGGTGTTGCAAGTACAACAATATATCAATATTCCAGAAGTCGTTACTACTAACAGATTACAGCAACATAAATTACAACTCACAGGCATCACTCTATCATGTTCCTAAATTTCAAATTCAATGTGCATCTATAGAATTTTAGACAAAACAATAAGGCAATTAAAGAATATCAATCCACACGTAGTCTTCATGATTCTTCAATTGTCATTGCTTGAGATTTCACACTGAAAATAAAAGAAAATAGGGAAAAAAAAACCTTATAATTTGTAAAAATGGTTCCCTTTTAGTTGACTAATTATATTGAAGTTGCATGCTCTGTTTGGATTTTGTGAATTGGTTGAAGTATTTGATTTTTAATCTTCACCATGCTTTATATATTTTCTGGTTGCAAAATAATTTTTATAACTCTATAAGACACAGAATTAATTTTTCCATGCAAGAACTTTTACTGCTTGACAAAAAAGTCCTGAAATTTAACAGATGAGCCATATATATATTATTATATTTCATTACCATACCCGATCAGAATTATATTCCATCTCTGCACACATGCTTTCACTAATTTCATAATTGCGTTCTCCAGCCGAATCAGTATTAAATTAAATGCTTCTCCACCCTGCAGACAAAATTATCAATCATCATTAATATAACTAGAATAGAAAAGGCCTTTAATATCAAACCATCCAAGATGTCCAACCAGAACATGTATACATATTGAATTTTCTAAAGAAAAAGTGAGCTAATGGGCCCTTGCAGCAGGTTTCAACTTGAAGATCTGGATGAGTATCCAAAAGCACATATTGGAACTGGAGATGGAGATATATGATCCGATGGAGAAGCAACAGAACCTGTTCAAAAAATTTGACAAAAGTTTTCTTATGAAGATCATGCCTGTGTTCATTGTTAATAAATTGAAATGCACAACATGTTCCTGTAAGGTCTAAACTGAAAAGACTTTCAGGAGTCCATTTTGAACAACAAATGAAAATATAACGTGGCATTGAAGAAGCGAAACCCAGATTCATAGAAAAGCTAGCCACATAATAAGTCTAATTTCAGAAAAATCAATAATATCCAATATCCAGATAATGCAATCCTAATTGCAGCCCCAAACTGACAGTGACCTGAAAGTAGCTCTATATGTGCTAGCTAAATTTCACTTTTCCATTATCAAGCTCTTGTATTCTTCTATTAATCGAAAAATCTGGTGATCACTTGTTACCACTTCTATGAAAGGGTGGATAGGATTCTCACAGATAAAGCTAAAACAGCCCACTTGCAACCTGAAGTATCCAAAATCCTCACAGACTCGCAGTCACAAGAATCAAAGTCTATCTACACCAAACACAATCAGATATCTTTTGCGCTTCTTTCAGGCATTTCCTCAGTAACAAAAAGCTTACATTATGAATAAATCAAAAGCTTTACAACAACACTTGAGCAAACATATGTAACAAAAATGGATCTAAACTCATCACAGACTTGCATTCACATGACTCAAACGTCTGTTTAAGCCAATCAAAAGTATCAAATATCTCATATCTTTCTCTTTCAAGCATTTTCTCAGTAACTAATGTTGCACATTATGAATTTATCAAAAACTTTACAACATCACCACTTACCGAAACGTAATCGAAGCAACAAATTATACGTAGGTGTATTTTTAGCAAAACATAAAGCAAAAATCAATTTCAAAATCGGATTGAGTTAAAAATAGACCAATATTTAGCACAATATACAAACCTCCAGCAATCATTGAGGCAGAAATAATGTCCTCACAACTGTGTAGCTTGAGAACTGTCAGCATTCGCAGTCTTCAACCAATGAAATAAAACCATAAATAAGCGAAATGAAAACAAATTAAACAGTATATATTTGACAATGGGCCCTCTAATGTGTAGTATTAAAGAACTTGAGGATTGTGACCATCAGAAATTGTTACAACCTCAACCATACTATAACTAAAATATGTGCTGCAAAGTATAACAACTACTAATGCAAACATGAAAGAAGTGGATTTATAGGTGCATCAAAGTACTGCCTACCAGGCCACATCGGGTTGTTGAAGTAAGTCTTTCTACTAGCCTTATCTGCGATCCAAATCAAAAAGAAAAAAAGGAGGGCCAATGTTATCAACCTGTTTGAATATCCAATCAGACTTCTGTCTTGCTTTGCTGATGGGAAAGAAAAGAGTTTAGTGAGATTACAATGAGGAAATTATAGATAATGACCTGTGCGAGACTGGGATTCTGAAAACCACCCAGAAACAACAGTAGAATGGCTTATTGCATCAGCCTCAGGATCTGAAGCCCTAGCCTTCAAGCAACAAGAAGGAATGGCCTTCTCTGAACCGTTTATGTTACTCACCTTCCCATCCATAGTCTTCTGGCATTCCAAACCTCTTCCTGTGTCTTCCCCCATAGACTATCTTTTTCTTTTCCGGCTCCAGCCTCTGAAATAAACAACATTCATTAAGTACTACATTTCGGAAAATGAAATAGTAATCACAACCAAAACATCTATGACAATCAAAGACAAGCTGTCACAGAAACACACAAACACAAATTGCACCAAGTTAAAACCTTTATCTTGTACATTGAAAACAACCAATGCAAACAAAACAACAGCTTTGATTAACAAGGGAAAGAGGCATACCATATGAAAAATCACAAGAAACGACTCTTAAGCAAAAGGGTTTAACTTATAACCCATACATATGGTTAAAAAATGGAAAGTTTCACTCTTTATGTAAAGATAGACTAGATTTGCGGATGCAATATAATTGAGTATACAGAACATAATCAAGGCAAGATCTTTTTCCTTTTCAAAACCTAAAACCACATCACACTAAATCACACAATTCCCTCAAAAGATTCATCTGCAATTAAACTCGAGTTAAACACCTCGATCACGCAGTAAACAAAAATTACACCTACATTGCAAGAATGAAAAGAATCATCTGAGATTTATTTTATTCCATTTACTAATGATATATCATACTTGATCCCCTGTGAGAATATAGTTTGTAATCCCCTGGCAGAAATTCTCTCTGGGATCAATCACTCTATGCTTTGGAAACTTGAAATCCCCAACCAATATTAACATGGAGTTCATCATAATAAAGCAACAAATTCACCAATTCACAGATCTGATCCAAACTCGTATTACAGCAAACACAAACCATCAAAACCATACAAAAGCTTCAATTTCAGAAAAAAAGAAAAAAGAAAAAAAAGAAATACATACCCCTTGAATACTCTTGCCAATAACAAGACACTTGGGTCCGCTTGCCCTTCTTAGTGGTCTGGTACACTAGCTTACCTCCTATTTATTGACCCAAAACAGCCACCAATTAACACAACGACATCGAAATCGAAACCCAGGATCCATTATTTCGTTTTGTGAAATATGAACAATAAGCGAAATGAAAACAAATAAATTACCAGGGTTTTGATGATCCTGTCTGGTTGGAGTGTTGTACTTGGTGGCCGTATAGTTAGATCTGAAGTCGAAGGCACGTTCTCCTTGGAGGCTTGCTGGAGCTAGGGTTTGGCGACTGGGGAGGCTCCATCATATCCCGTAAGAACTTGTAGTGCGGCTGCATAGACTTCATCTATGTCAATTCCAGAAAGAGACGGAGAGGGTTTTAGAGAGAGAGAGCTTGCTAGCAGTTAATGAGGGGAAGAGAGACAGTAAGGGAGTGAGCGGAGGAGAGGGAGGCGGTGGTGGCCGTGAAAAGAGAATGAGAGAGAAAGAGGAGAGGGCTAGCGTTTCGGGGAAGAGCCAGAGAGAAGGGTCACCTCTTTCGGAGATAAAGTGAGGATGAAATGGGCTGCCAGAGAGAGTGGGAAAACTGTCCTAAGTGTGAGGGAAAGGAAAATTTTGTTCCCCCGTGTTGAAATTTTTAACTTAGTCTTTTCCGCGTTTTTTTATATTTTCATAATCAAATCGTAGACATCGGTCAACAGTAAAAATCGATGTCAGTAATATTCATAGAAATCGGTATTTGAGGAATCGATGTTAATGATATTTTTTTACATCGCGTGAATTCCTCACCGATGTAATTGTCATGATTTCTAAGGCCAAAATTCTAGTAGTGATACTAAAAGCTTCATATTCAGCTGTATTATTGGTGCATGGAAAACTCAACTTGAATGACAAAGCTTTGTTGTTGCCTGCAGGGTTTGTTAACACGACTCCAGCTCCACCTCCCTTACTCGTGGCCGACCCATCAAAGAAGAGAGTCTAAGGTTGATGATCTTCTTTTTCTTCATCAGTAAGCATTCCTACCATTTATGGTAATTCCCCTGGAATGTCTTGCATGAGTGGAATTTCTTCACTTCCAGGGAATGAAGCAAGCATGTCGACTACTGCTTGCCCCTTAATGGCGCTGGGCATTACGCACTCAATATCAAACTTTGCCAGTTGCAGCAACCACCTAGCCAACAGGCCAGATAAGATTGGTTTTGTGAGCAGGTACCTTACTAGATCAGTCTCCACCATGAGATGGAGCTTGTGAGCCAGGAAGTAGTGGCGTAATCTTTGTGTTTCATAGATAAGGGCAAGGCATATCCTCTCAGTCTTAGGATAGCATGCTTCAGCTTCTCCCAACAAGCGACTCACAACTCACATAGTACACAACGCACTCCTCTCCATTTTCATTTTCTTGGGCAAGTAAAGCCCCCACTACAATGTCAGTTGCAGCTAGGTACAACATGAGAGGGACATCAGGGATTGGCGCCTTCATAGTTGGTAGCTTGGTGACAAGTTCTTGCACCTTCTCATAAACCCTTCTGCATTCTTCACTCCATACAAACTTGATACCTTTCTTGAAGAGAGGAGTGAAGACTTTTATCACCGCAGCTAGGCCTGGAATGAAGCGTCTGATGTATGATAGTCTGCCCAAAAAGCTTTTTAATTCTTTCTAGTTTGATGGTGGTGGAGTGGAGGCTATGGTTTTTTCTTTGTCCGGATCAACGTCTATTCCTCTGCTATGCACCATAAAGCTGAGAAATTTCCCGATCAACACTCCAAATGAACACTTCCTAGGATTCATCTTGATGTTGTACAGCCTGCATCTCTTTAGCACTTTTCTTAATATACCCCAGTGTTCCTCTCTTGTCTTAGACTTCACCACTAGATCATCAACATAATCTTCAACTTTCTTTCCCATCATGTCATGGAAAACAGTGGTCATGGCTCGTTGATAGGTCGCACCGGCGTTCTTTAAACATAACGGCATGACTGTATAATGGAAATTTCCATACGGGGTACGGAATGTAGTCTTCTCGGCATCTCTAGTGGCCATCTTGATCTGGTTATAGCCGCTAAAGCCATCCATAAAGGATAACATGCCTTGACCTGAAGTTGAGTCGATGAGCATGTCCATGTTTGGCAATGGAAGTTCATCCTTTGGACAAGCTCTGTTCAAATCTCTGTAATCGATACAGACTCTGACCTGACCATTTTTCTTTCTTACTGGAACAACATTAGCAAGCCATGTGGGGTGCTTGATGGGCTTGATGAAACCACAAGCTAGGAGCTTCTCGATCTCTTACTTGATTTGTACCTCATCGTTTGGATGGTAATTTCTTCTTGCTTGCACCATTGGTTTAGTTCCTGGTTACACATTCAACGTATGGCATATGAGGCTTGGATCCAAACCAGGCATCTCCTCATAATGCAAAGAAAATACATCCTTGAATTCCTTAAGTAATGCCACAAGATGCTCTCTTTCTTGAGGTGACAGGTTCTTGCTAATGAGTATGGGCTTTTGTACTGCAGGGTCATCACTCAGGTTCACAGCTTCCACTTCTTTGGCCACTGCGGTGGACCCATCTTCCATGCATTTCTGTGCCGGCAAAGCCTCTTGAAGGGTAGGAGATTTAGGTGTCATGGATATCCTTTCGTCTATGCTACATTCATTCTCCGTGACACCTTTCTGTATGGGGCCTTCCTGTGGGTTACAACCAGGCCCCGCAACCCTTCATAAGAGGTAGATGGTGAGCCCATTGGGCAACACGACTTTGGAACACCGCAGTAGGGTCTGAGAGCAAGCATTGGCCTTCCTTCCTTAACTTATCACTGCAGAAAGATCTCCATCATTTATATCTCTAATGTCTGGCCATGATGGCAGAGACATATGCCTGAAACTTTAGAAGGAACAGATCCCTCATTAGTTGTGAACTAGTCATAGTACTCAGCTTCAATAAAGTGAGCCTCACTCTGATGGAACGGCAACTGGTTCCCTAGTATTCTGATAGGCTTGAGGTCGATTCTCCCTTTGACACATTGGTGATAGGTGGATGGTATCAGCCTGTGCTTGTTGAGCCATGGTCGTCCTAGCAAAGCATGGTAGCTTGTGTCCACATTCAAGACTTAAAATTTGATCCAGGATCGGATTGGTCCTACTTTAAGATCCAGTTGTATGTAGCCTATAGACGTCTCATCTACCTCTGCAAAACCAGATATCTTCATCTCTGTTTTCACAATTCTTAACTGTGGGATGCCTGTAGCTTTAAGGACATAGAGTGGTATGATATTGAGAGAAGATCCTGTGTCAATAAGCGCCCTTCTCACAAACAGATCATTGATCTGAGCCTCTAAGTAAAGAGGTCTCCTATGGTTTGGATATGGTACCTCCATATATGCGTTGGTGAAGATTATGGCATTGTCATTCTCCAACATAGATATTGTTATCCTTGTTTCCGCAGCAAAGCATTGTGGTCCATATTCTTCAGAAATGCGCATCAGGGCTTCAGCAGCAGCATCCCTGGCTTGCGGACCATACTCCAACTGATCAAATAGAGATTTAAACTTGGGGTTTTGTTGGAGTACCTATGGGGCAGGAAGCTGGTGATTCTTGTCAAGATAACGTTCCATTACATCATCAACTTCGGTTACATAAAACGCCTGACTTGTCTCACCGTGGAAATAAGCCATGCTTGCTGTGTTGTAATGATATGCATGATTTGTGTCCCTACCTTGGCCAACACGATTGGTCATAGCCCTCAAGTCATCTCTTCCAAATGTTGGAAAACTCCTTTCGTATTCATTCGAGTGTGGCCATGGGGTGTTGTAACCCTGAGGCTTAGTGTACCTGCTCCAAGAAGACTAGTCAAAGGTTTGTGAACCTTGGGACTGGCATATTGCATTTTGGTACTGCATCACATCTTCCTCCATGTGTTCATTAGTTGCAGTGATCACGGCGCATGTCTCTTTTCCTCTTCGCCTTGGTAATGGGTCTTCATCAATCTTTTGCGGCCTGGTAGATAACTCAAGCGTCCCATCATTTATCTTTTCATGGAGAATTCTTCGCAGGACTTGGCAAGCTGGGCTTGGATGTCCAACGAATTGATGGTAACGGCAATAGTGGGGATCACTTTTCTCTTCCTTTGACAGAGGCTTTTGTGGTCGTGGTAACTTGATGACACCATCAGCAAACATGGAATCTAGTATGGTATGGAACTCTTCATTCCCACAAGGAATGGCAGGGTATGTTTCTCGCTTCCTTTTATAAGAAGACTTATCTTCAATTGCGAGAGTTTGGTGTGAATCCTTCTTGTCAGACCGCCAGCTTTTTTGTGCCTTAATAGACATGATTGTCTTCTTTGCTACATCCATGAGCCCAGAAAATTGGCCGATACCAACATTTTCCAGATAAACTCTATACTCTAGCAGCATATTATTGACACAAATTTCTACCAGAGATTGCTCTCATTTCTCATCATAGCAATCAAGGGCAAGGTCGCGAAACCTGCGAACAAAGTAAACAAGGTTCTCACTTGTCCTTTGGTGAGTGTAGTTGAGTTGTCTGATGGTAACTCTTTCTTCATGCTCGAAGTACTTCTTGTAGAATTTACTTGCCAATTCTTCCCAAGTTCGAATAGAGCCTGCAGCAAGCGTGCTGTACCATGTATAGGCACGGTCAGTGAGTGTTTTTGAGAACTCACGAAGCCTAAGGTTATGGTCCCCCGCATGAGGTCCAAGTGCATCGATAAAGCGACTAATGTGCTTTTTGGGGCTTCCCTTTCTCCCATCAAAGAGGATGAAAGTTGGTGTTTCATACCCCTTAGGGTAAGGCAAGGAGGTCAAGCTTGATGGATAAAGGGGTTGAGGGATGTACTTCCAATCCTCATTTGTGTGCTGCAATTCTTTCTCTAACATGGCAACCACATCCTCCTGTGTAACAAAAAAAGGTCCTTTCTGCTCGGACCCTTTAGCTGCTGACTCTTCTTGGGAAACTTTCTCCCTTGTGTCATTTTGCTCAGTGACTGGTTTTGGTGCAGGGATTGGATTCTTCAGTTCCTTCACAGCTTGTATGAGTTCTCTCTGCGTGTTTCCAAACTTAGTGAGGATACGAACAAGGTCCACCATGGTCAGTTCTTCTGTTTCCTCTTCTTGTTCTTCTTGCTGCTGCTCCTCGTGATCTTGTTGGGATTAGGTTCTTGCAGCAGACTCACTAACTACTTTTTGAGAGTGTGTGCTCTTGTTTTTCCTGCCTTTGCTGGATGGAGCCATGATCTAAACCACAACTTAGTCCCCAGTGAAGTCGCCAAAAATGTGAGGGTTCTTTTTTGAATTAAGCAAGACTAGGCCAAAATTAACTCAATAACTTGATGTTAATGAGAGAACCTTGTGCGTGATTCAGATATCGAGTGAGGCTTGACAGCGTGAGGATGGTGTGGGAGCTAGAAACATACTGCGGTGAGAGAATTTGGGGATTTTTTTGCTCAAGTTTATGGAAAGTGAGTTTAGACAAGGGGGGTTTGGCAGAAAAAGGGCTAAGAGCTGGGTTTTGTGCTTAGAGGCTTGGAAGCTTGAAGAGTTGGAGGTTTTTTAATGTTTCTAAGCTTTCTGGGTTGTTGCTTGATGCTGATTTCAGTTCCAAATCTCCCCTTTTATAGGCTCAATTGGAGGGGCGTTATGGTGGCACATGGCCTTTGGTTTTCTGGGTAAAATGCTTCTCCTTCAGCTCATACGGGATATTTGCCTTAAATTCTAGGAGATCAGAGCTTACTTGAGAGATGGAGTCTTGGGAAAAGGAGAAGATCATTGCAGCCGTGGGTAGAAGTTGCAGCAGAAACAATTGCAGTGGCAGAAAACCTGGAATGAGGTTGACGGGGAAGTTTGGGAGTGGTGAGTTCATTGTTTAAGGGAGAAGGGGACGTCCATTCACCAGTTGGAATGTTTCCTTCTTGCCAACTGATAGGGAAGATCGATGTTTCTCCTGGATCTTTGGGTCGACCGGTGTATTTGGGAGCTGCGGGGAAAGGAAAGGAAGATAGAAGAAAGATGGGGAGGGCTGGACTATTTTGTTTCTTTTGGGTTTGGGCTTTTCTTTGGGTTTTGAGTTTTGAGGGAAAAAGGTTGGCCCAAATTCTACATTCACCAATTCGCTATTGATTTAAATTACCGAGCTTGGATCTCGGGCCCAAGACAGAGACCACCGATGATGTTAAATCAATAGACAAGCACTATATGTTTTCGTAACCTTCCACACCATACCCACTTCTGCAAGCCCCAAAAATGTGCGGATGTGGCTTGGGTCCACATTTAGGGTTTGTTTGCTTGGCGGGTTAAAGTCGAGAGACGAATATAAAATTCTATAGTTTTACAGAATTTTATACAAATTGCGTGTTTATGCTAAAATATGTCGTGACAACAGATTTATTCATCGTGTGATTTTTCCGAGTACTAACAGACATGAACTCTTAAATACCAAAAAAAAAAAAACCAAAAAAAAAAAAAACAAAACAAAGAAACAATGAACATAATTGTGATTACAAATTTATGATTATTGAAAGATATATTCATTCTTGTTTGTAATAACTCAATTGTGATACCCAGAAAATAGTAATTTCAAAATTTAGTAAGCTGGTTGTTTGTACGATTAGTGGTTTCGTGTGTGAAGTGAAAGTGTTTCAAACGAATAACTACTTGAAATGTTTTATTTTCACGGGTCAAGAGTTGAATTTTTATTCGTTGAGTTTCTCCAAAATCTTTCTTCACAAAATTTATAGAGCGCATCAATATCAGTTTGTGGACATGTGGCACGCGAAAATCGGGGACTGTATGAAGAAGTTTTGGTCAGTGGAAGTTCTTTCCATTTTTGGAAATTTTTGTATAAATGGGATTTTTTTGGAAAAAAAAAAGGATCAGTTTCATCTTTTTAGTAAGTTTCCAAAAATTTCCAGAGCCAAACTCTCTCCAGAAAACCCTCAACCTGACCCGACTAGTCCAGAACATCCTTCCTCCGACGACTTCTGGCGGTGCCATAGGTCCAGAACAACTCACCGCCACCTCGCCGTCCTCTCCCAGTAACCCACTTCCCCTACTGAGCCCCGCATGCGACTAATAGAAGCTGGAAACACATGTGTCGATTGACCCGGAGCTACCTCCCTCCTCCTACCAAGGCTGAACTTGAAACTGGTTAGGTTATGAAGCCCTCTGTCACATCCGGTGGCATCCTTCCTCTGACGACATCCTTCCTCCGACTAGTCCAGAACATCCTTCCTCCGACGACATTTGGCGGTGCCATCGGTCCAGAACAACTCACCGCCATTCGCTGTCCTCTCCCAGCAACCCACTTCCCCCACTAAGCCCCGCACGGGGCTGATAGAAGCGGGAAACACATTCGGTGATTGACCCAGAGCTACCTCCCTCCTCCAACCAAGGCTGAAATTGAAACTGGTTGGGTTATGAAGCCCTCTGTCATGCCTCGATTTTTAAACATAATTAAAAATCAAGATAAATCTCACGATTATACAGGACGTGATGGTTTAGCCATCAATATAAAATACCTAAAAAAATTTCCCTTTTAAACTAAGTACATACTGATGCCCTGAATACACAATATCAATACAGACTCACTCCGTAGAGTTATATATTACATTACACAAGTTTACTAATTAAATTGCATAACAAAATAATAAGTAAATGCTTCTCAGAGCTTATAACACTGCGGAAGTCTTAACAACGGTAAAGTCTTAACAACTGTAAAGTCACAAGATTAGCTTCCTACCCTTAAAGCTGCAAATACAAGATCTTAGCTTCAGCCATGATTATCCTGACCTACAGGATTAACCTATACACCATAGAATAGTGCCCAGGTTGCAATAGACAAACCCTGTAAGCTTTTGAACCTTGTATAAGTAAACTCAAACACAACAATCAAAATAAATCACACTAGTAATAAGGAAAACAACTCACACTTTGTTTCCTTTCAAAACGTAATAAAGGAAAACAACTCGTACTTTGATTCCTTTCAAAAACGTCACAAATGGAAACAACTCACACTTTAATTCCTTTCAAAAACGTAATCATGAGTTGAAAATAACCTTGCTCGGTTACCCCATGAGATATCCTGGTAGACATACTAGAGCTCTAACTGAATCATAACCATTAACCCGGCCAAAGGCATGGTTACTCGATTTACTGCCCAAAGTCACTCTATATCCTTGAATCAAAATGTTACACAAATAGAAATCATCATTTCCACAATATATTGTTTCCCAAAAAGTCACTTCTCAAAACAATAAAATGAACAAAATCATGCATATTGCTTTCATCACACAAAAATTCCTCAAGGATAATATTTATAAAAGGCTCTTTATATATATATATATATATATATGTACAGATTTTATCTAGAGCGGAGCTCCGCTTTGAAATTAAAGTGTGAAGTTCGAGTTTTTGGTGACTTTTTAGTCGCATATCCACATCTCGACCATTCAGTTTTTAGGTATTAGTGTATAGATCATCTCTGCAAATTTTCAACCAAATAGATGATTGTTAAGGTATCTAACTCGCTTAAACCAATGGACGGACTGAATTTGTCAACCTGAACCATACTAGCTTTAAAGCAGTTATCAATGCCTTAACGATCATCAATTTGGATGAAAATTTGCAGAGATAATCTATACACTAGTACCTAAATATTAAACGGTCGAGAGATGGATATGCGACCGAAAAATGACCAAAAACTCAAACTTCACACGTAAATTTCAAAGCGGAGCTCCTCTATGGATAGGATCTGTGTGTGTGTGTGTATAAAGAACCGTTCGAGAGCCAACGTCCGCAACCCAGAAAAAGTGCTGACGTCGCTCCTCCGGCCTCGATCAAGCGCCGACAGAGGCCGGGGGTCTGAGAAGCCAGTCTGTAGTCGAGTGGAGTCGCCGGCGATGAGGTTGCAACACTGCCCAGAACTTGCAGTTGCAGGTGAGGTCACTGCCTAGAAACCTTCAACCTCGATCTCCTCTGACCTGGATCACTGCCCTGAAGAGGTCTGGGATGCCGCTAGCCTCCTTCCAGCAAGCTCGCGCCGCCGCCGCTGCATGAAAGTTACTGCATCGTCGACTTCCTCACTTTAGCAACAGTGCGGACATCCGCTAGTACATACATACATACAGTCCTTATCTGGTAAGGACCTCCTTATCTAAGCAAAGGAACAGACAATAAAACCCTTATACCTTATATTAATGGTAAATAGCAAAATTAAAAATCATATAAAAAATAAAATAAATAATTTTCAAATAGTTAACTACCTATGTCTACAATAACCACCCACAATTCAGATAACTTCCCACTTTCTTTTTTCTCACAGAACTTTTATTTTTTTCTCAATATAATAATTATAAAAATTTTACACATGCAGAGCATGTGAGCAGAAAACTAGTGTGTGTATATATATATATATATATAAATCAGTATTAATTAAACCAATAAGGCTTAAGGTTAAATTTTCAAAAAACCCTACGATTGCCCTTGGCTTATTAGTTGCCTAATATAGAGAAATTTATTCAAAGAGGGCAAAAGAGTAAAAACATAACAACAGAAACCACTTTCAAGCAGTTTTCTTCTCTCCCACAAACTCTCCACAAGCAGTTGGAGCCTTGGAGGAATAAAAACTGATTTGCAGTTTTCTTCTCTTACGTTCTCTCTTCCTTTCAAGATTTGTTATTGGCGAGCAGAAAGCAATTTCTTTTTCTTTCCCAAGCAATCTTCGCTCAAGATCATAGACTTCAATTGATAGAAGTCTTCGATGAGAAAATTAATCGAACAGAACTTCGTCCTCTTGATGGAAACATTGCCGCGGGGGATGTGTTACAATAGATTATGCAAAGCTCTAGGTTATTTCGTCTAATTTACATGTAACAATTGTATTGTATAACTCTGTGCTTTTAACCTCTTCCATCACAATTGTGTTTAGAAAATTCCCCGTGAAATGATTGATGGCAACTACATAATTTAAGATAAGAAATTCTTTTCCTTTTGCGTCATCAATTTTGGTTGTGTGATTTCTCTATTTTTTTTTTTTTTTTTTTTTGAAGGGGTTTGGAACCCAGCCTAACTGGGAGGCTCAGCCCCACGCCCGGATTTAATTATTGAAAAAGAAAAAAAAAAACAAAAGGGAAAGGGGGACTAGACCAAAACCTCTCCCATAAAAAGAAAACAAAAGAGAAAAATCCAACCAAATCAATGATAATGGAGGACTCCTAAGGCATCATTACGAAGCTTAGAAAAAATCTCCATTGGAGGCGTAGGAAGCCAGCAAAGAGAAGGAAAGGCCAATCCCAAATTCGCCAAGCAATCTGCCACTGAATTGCCTTCCCTATGAATATGACTGCAATAAAATTGCATCGAATTAAGACGAGATAAGCAATTGTGCCAATGAACACGCAGAGGCCAAGGGGGCTTGAAGGTAGAAGACCTCAACCCTTCAATCACACCCATAGAATCACACTCTAACCAGAGAGTATGCCAACCAAACTGATAAGCAAACTCCACTCCAATAATCACTGCCATTAACTCCGAATAAAAAGCATTCTGGAAACCCAAGTTCTGACAGTAACCTCCAACATAACGCCCACCAGAAATTCTAAATATGCCACCACATGCCGCCGCCCCAGGATTCCCTTTAGCAAGGCCATCAGTGTTGAGCTTAATCCAGGAATGAGTCGGAGAAAGCCACCTAACCATACGAGGGATGCGCACCTGTTGAATAATGGGCTGAACTCCAAATTCCTTAAGAATATTTACATCCAGTAATCCTTTCGAACTACCTGGAAAGTAGGGTGCCGCAAAATGAACCCAAGATTTAATTGAACAAAGAACACGCCAGAGAGAGGGCTGCTTATTATCAAAGACCAGCTTGTTCCGCAACTTCCAAATCTGCATCAGAGTAAAAAGACCCGCTGCTAACCAAACATTAGCTAATTGAGAAGAGAATCTCTTACCAATAAAAGCATTCCAGAAGTCGTCAAGCGACCCTTGAGAAGGCAAAGAAGTGCCAAAACAACAAGCTAACCACTGCCAAATATGTTGAGCAAATGAGCAATTGAAAAAGAGATGCACTGAATCTTCCACACACCCCAAAGAGCATAAGGGACATTTCGAAACAAGGGTAACCCCATGACGCTAGAGCTGCAAATCCGTGGGTAACCTATCATAGAAAATCCTCCAAGCTAATAAGGAATACCGGGGAGGAATAAAAGAATTCCAAATGCTAGTAGCCCAACTTTTTTTATTGAACTTCTGACGAACCAACTCATATCCATCAGAAAAAGAAGGGACCCCAGAACTGGAGTGTTCCCAAATGAGACAATCACTTTCAGCTTGGAGGGGAAGAGTAATGTTGTGGATCTTTTGAGCAATATGTGGATACAGAGAGTAAAACCGAGCTGGCAAGGACCATTGCTGGTTAGCAATAAAGTCAGAGACAAGAGCATGCAGTTGTGGAGAAAGTGAAACACGTTGTAACTCCTCTAAGATTAGAACATCCAACCATTTATCCGACCAGAAATTCACCATAGAACCATTGCCAATAAGCCATCTGGAGTTCTGATATATTAAAGGGAGAGAAACTTTCAAACCATGCCAGATTGAAGAAGTAAAAAACTTTAATCTCATAAACCGCGAAACAAAAAAACGGCGCCGAGCAAAGAGACCCCAAGGAGAGGCTGAGGTGAGAGTTCCCCAGCTAAACCGAAGAAGCGCTGCTTGGTTAAGAGCCTTAGGGTCCCGTAAGACGAGCCCCCCCTCAATCTTAGGAGTACAAACCTGACTCCAAGGTACAGTAACCATCTTTCGTATCGCCAGGTCTCCAGACCAAATAAAATTCCGAGCACAGACAGCCAAATGCTTTATAAGAGAGGAAGGCCAAATATACACTGGAAAGTATGAAGAAGCATGCTTTGAAACACTGATTGAACAAGTTGTACCCTGCCTGCCATAGATAAAAGCTTTCCTTTCCAACCAGCAAGCTTAGATTTAGCCTTATCCGCCAAGGCTTGGAGATGAATACGTCGAGGCTTACCACGAAAAATTGGTACTCCCAAATAGGTGAATGGGGTCACACCTCTCTTGAACCCCAATAACCGCTTGAAGTAACGCTGACGATGCAGATAAGGAGTACCCAAGTAGAAAGTGCTCTTGTTCTTATTAATTAGTTGCCCAGAAGCTTCACCGTAAAGAGTAAGAAACTGTTGGAGACAACGAAGAGAAGAGCCATCACCTCTGCAAAAAATAAATAGGTCATCTGCATAGAGGACATGAGAAATTGGAGAGCAACCCCTTGGGGTAGAAATAGAACGAATACGCCCAGCAGAAAACAAGTTGGCAAGCCCCCGGCTTAAAACCTCTTCCGCTAAACAAAAAAGAATAGGAGACAGAGGATCCCCCTGACGAACACCACGATCACAAGAGAAAAAACCATGAGGAGACCCATTAATAAGCACAGAAAGCCGAGCAGAGTGCAGTATTGTTCGGACCCAATCCACAAAAGGCTGAGAGAAACCAAACACATGAAGCACTTGGAAAAGAAAAGGCCAACTGAGAGTGTCAAAAGCTTTAGCAATATCAACCTTTATCCCAACATTCCCACCACGTATCTTTTTCTCAAGAAGATTGAACCCCTCAGAGACCATACCAATGCAGTCGGAGATTCGGCGTCCCTTAATGAAAGCCGATTGTTCAGGAGAAATAATCCGAGAAACAATTGGAGCCAGCCACATTGCTAGAACCTTCGGAATAATCTTAAAAAGAAAATTAGCTAAAGCAATTGGCCGATATTGAGAAATTGTGTTAGCTCCATCAACCTTAGGAATAAGAACTATAAAATTTGAATTCACCTTGGGAAGCAACCAGTTATGACGAAAGAAATATTGCACAAAAGCAACAACATCCTCCCCAACAATATCCCATCAGTGCTGAAAGAAGAAGCCTGGAAAACCATCCGGCCCAGGCGCACTTGACGGGTCCATAGAGAAGACTGCATCCCGAATTTCTTCCATGGAAGGCAATTTTGTTAAAGAGATATTTTCATCATCAGAAACCAAGGAAGGAATAACCTCACAAATAGTGAATGAACTGACACTAGAAGCACTAGAATTGTACAAAGACCTGTAGAATTGCACTATGTGACTAGAGACAGCAGCTGAATCAGTGAGTACGTCATCCCCATCCATTAAAGTATTAATGCGAGATCTAGTACGCTTAACCTGAGCATAAGCATGAAAAAATGAAGTGCACCTATCACCTTCAGTTAACCACTTGACACGGGCACGATCCCTCCAAAAGTACTCCTGATGCCGCATAGCTTCCAGAACAGCTTGTTTAGCAGCAACCTCCATCTCAGACAGTTGTAAAGTAATACCAGATGTGGCTATTTCATGTTGAATATCAGAAAGAGCAAGACGAGCACCGTGAAGATTACGATGAACATCCCCAAAGACTTGTTTATTCCACATCCGTAAGGAAGCCTTTAAAGCTTTTAATTTTTGCACTGTAACAAACATAGGACAACCACAAACTTCAGCATGTTTCCAACAATTTGCCACAAGCTCTTTAAAAGTGTGATGAAGGGTCCACATACACTGAAATCAAAAAGGCTTGGGACCATCCGAAAGTGTGTTGGTAGCTGAAAAGATGAGACAATTATGATCAGACACCACCCTTGGCAGAGCTGTACATGAAGAGAAAGACCAAGAGCTTAACCACTGATCATCACATAAAGACCGGTCAAGCCTGCGTTCCAACCGACCATTGAACCAAGTTCTTGACCAAGTGAAAAAAGAACCTGCAGTGTCCAAGTGAGTGAGACCACATAATTCTGTGACACTGCGAAAATCCTCACAAGAAATGCGATTAGGCAAACCTCCTCCTATGGACTCATGAGCTCCTAAAATAGAATTAAAATCACCGATTACCATCCAAGGTACAGTAGTAGTTGGACGAAGAGGCAGCAGCTCCTGCCATAGGGATTTACGGCCTAAAGTCGTTGTAGCAGCATACACCAAAGTAAACTGGGACAACACCCCTTCAAAGGTAGCTTGGATTGTAACTTGTTGAGCTGACATAGAAATCACAGAGTAGTCAATATGTCCCTTGCCAAGCAGCCAAATATTCGGGGCTGACTCAACCCGGGAATTAAAAGAAATCAAGTTAAGATTTAACGAAACCCAATAAGACACAGGTACAGAAGCAAAAGAAACCATAGGTTCAGAGATACAGACCAAGTCCGGTGTATGAATACGACAGATGTGTGATCTCTCTATGGTACTGCAACTATTTGTTATTTTGGGAAGATTAATCATCCCTGATCTGATCTTGCACAATTTTTTTTTATTTTTGTTGTTGTTGTTGTTGTTTAGATAGGTGGAATTCACAAGGGTTCTGGGAGAGGAAGGTTGTTCAAATAAGGTTGGTTTTGCTGATTTTTTTTTTTTTTTAGCATATAAAAATGAGAAAACTAAGTAGTGACTGGCAAAGGAATGGTGCCAACAGTTTCAAATTTCATCTCAAACGATGATTTTTTAAATTTTGCTTTGATTTGTGCTTCAGATATTGTGGTTGTATTAAAGCAAGAAGTGACTCTATTGACGAAAGTTAACAATTTGATTACAGGAAACTCCAATATAATTAGTGTTCTTCATATGATGGTTTCAAACTTTCATTATGGCGAAATTTCAGTTCATGAGTCTTAATTAATTGTAGTGGGAGGGGTTAGAGATATTATGTTTCAATTGTTAATAGACTTTGTCAACTCATATGAAAAGACAAATAAGGACAAAGAGAGAGAGAAAAAAAAAAATACTTTTCTTACCTCCTTCATTAATATAACATTTAAACTTTTTTTAGAATTTCCTTATATTACTTACTAGCCTTCCTGCGCATGTGATTTGTTTGATATTTTTTTCTTCTTTTTATTGTATCTTTTTTTTTTTTATAGATAAAATTGTCACTTGAATTAATACACACGTTAAGACATCTTGAAGTTTCTTTGTTCTAATATCTATTCCTTAGTCATAACATTGACAACACCAACAACTCAATGAAATGATTAATGATGGTAAACAAAAGAAATGTTCTGTTGTTTTTTTTCTTCTCCACCCCTTTTGCCTTTCTAGATGTCGTTGAACAACCAATATGAAAGTGGAATAAAAAAACAAAGAAGGCAAGAAAAGAAATGCAGATTGTAGAATCAACACCGCCATATCCATAATGTCCCAGAACTTTTTTTTTTTCCTCCCCAAGTATTTGATCCATTGTAGGTGGGATTAGCCTATGGCACAACTATGAAGAAATTATAATTATTTACATATTAGAGCATTAAGCGGAGTGCTGCTAATGGCCAATGTCCTCTAATCCTAGCTCATTGGATTTAATCCTCGATTGATGGAAGCTGTTATGAGATTCCTTGAAAAACCAAAAATTAAATTTTAATAACGGAATTGTTCAAATAAAACCCTAATTTGTGTTTGGCCCAAACTCTAGGTTACTTGACCTAGTGGTAATAGGGTTTAATTAGAAGAATCTAGAGATTATCTTTCCTTGTATGATTCAGACTCTATGCATTGTAATCCTCTATATAAAGAGGCCCCTATTATCAATGAGAATACACAGCAATTTCCTCTCAATTTCTATTTCTCTAAAACACGTTATCAGCACGAAGTCCTAACCTTGAAAATACTAATTTTGTAAACCTCAAAATCCAGCAACCACCACCCCACATATCGAAGCCCTAATCCCAAAGAGCCCAGAACTAGAGGCGGAACCACTGGAACCGCCCGGAATCGACCTAAACAGGCTGTCGGAAAATCCAAACCGGGCCCTGCCTTGTGCTTGCCCTGTGCCTGTGCCTCTGCCTGCCCCTGCTAGCCCTGCCGACAGCTGCCGAGCCCCTGCAAGCATCTGCCGAGACCTGTCAACAGCCCCTGCAAGCATCTGCTGAGACCTGCCGACAGCACCTGCAAGCATCTACCGAGACCTGCCGACAACCCCTGCAAGAATCTGCCTAGAGCTGCTGAGACCTGCCGACAGCCCCTGCAAGCATCTGTCGAGAGCTGCCGAGATCTGTCGACAGCCCCTGTAAGCATCTATCGAGACCTGCCGAGACCTACCGACAGCCCTGCACAGGCCCCTGCCAAGACCTGCCGACATCTGCCGAGGCCCCTATCGACACCCTTGCTGCATCTACCAACAGACTGCCGACAGCCCCTGCACGAGCCCTGCACAGCCTCCGCACAACTCCTGCACAGCCTCTACATAGCCCCTATCGACACCCCTGCTGCATCTACCAACAAACTGCCGACAGCCCCTACATGAGCCTTGCATAGCCTCCGCACAACTCCTACACAGCCTCCGCATAGCCCCTGCAGCACCCCTGCACAGCCCCGCCTAGCTCCGACCACCACCGCCGCCCACTTATTTCAGGCGACCTCCGGTGACCCTTTTTCCGGCCATCTACAATAACTTTTCAGGTCAAAATTTCCGGCCACTTTTCAAGTTAAACTTTTCTAAAAGTTCTTGTTTTTGAAGTTTTTTTTTTCATTCTTTTCTTCTTTTCTCGGGAGACTTGCAACCTCCCTTCTTCTACCCCCCCTTTCTTCATCATAGGGGAGACCTAATTAAGCCGAACTGTGGGGGTTTGTGCTCCCTCCAAGCTTGGAGCTTGTTAAGATCTCCAAACTTAGAGTTTGTATAGAATTTATCATCGACCACTTACGTCATTGTTTCGATCTAATCCAATACCTCTTGGAATTAAATTTCTTGGAAGCGATTACGCTCTGAAATTCCTAATGTCCTGGAAGCGATTACGCTCAGGAATTTTATATGTTTTCGTGGTAGCTTTTTCTGCTCCGAAACTAACCCTAATTTCTTGTTCTCTTTCAGGATGAGTAACCTAAATAAATTGGACATTGCTCCATTGGGAACAACTGGCTCTGGATATCACAGGTGGGTTCATGATGTCCGCCAGCATCTCAAGGCTGATGGAATCCTGGATATGATTCTCGAGCCTAGCCAGGACGTGCTAACTATTGAGCAAGCTCAAGCTTTAGAAGCAAATAGAGCAGCCTTAGAGAAAAATAAGGCTAAAGCCATCATCCTAATGACTCGTCATATGGATGATTAGCTCCAGTACGAGTGTATGAATGAAGAAGACCCCAGAAGGCTGTGGGTCTTACTCAAAGAAAGATTTGGCAACGTCCGTGACTCCCTGCTTCCTAACCTAGAAGTGAGATGGCATAGCCTCCGCTTCTGTGATTTCAAGTCAGTTCTTGACTACAACTTGGAAGCACTTCGCATTAAATCCTTAATGGAATTATGTGGTAAAGATATCACAAATACGATGTTGATTGAGAAGACTCTCTCTACCTTTTCCGTCTCTGCATTGATGGTTGCTAAGAACTATTGAATCAATGTTACTACAGGACGGATCACAAGGTTTCATGAGCTTATTGGAGCTATGAATGTCGCTGAAAAGCATGACAACATCCTTTTGAAGAACTATAATTCGAGATTTGTGGGAACAGAGCATATTCTGGAATCCAATTATAGTCTCGCTCCAAAGAGAGGGCGCCAAGAGTGAAACCCTAATCTTAGGGATACATTTGGACGTTCTGGTTCATATAATTGCTCTACTTGGGAAGGTAACCGCCAATATAGGAGAACACGGAACCGAAGAGGTTAACGTGAAAAGAGAGAGGGAGGCAACGCCTCTGGCCATATTGGTGTCGCCACCAACACTAAGAGCCATCTAAATGATGCTTTCAAAGCGCCTTAATCAATGGAGTTTAAGCAAAGAGATGTATGTTCTCGATGTAGAGTGTCTAATCATTGGGCACACATTTGTAGAGCTCGTGAAGAACTTGTCACCGCCTACAAAGCATATTGTGAAGCAAGAGAAGCTCACTACGTGGAACAAGAAGATCAAGAAGATGATCTAGAGTGAAGGGTTGAAGACTACAAATCTGGCTCGGATCAATAGATCGCCAATTTTGTTTAAGTCTTTTTATTTTCCAAGAGATGTAATAGGCAATTGCCATATATTTTTGTAGTAGATGTCAATGGTTTAGTCTTTCTTCAAAGTAGACTCACCCCAAAGTAAGTGTGATGTCTAGGAAGGTTATGAGATTAGTGGTACTTAAACTAGCCTTGCTCCGCCTACATCTCTGTACTCACCTGGTCACATTTATTTTGGAATTACTGAAAGAAGTTAGACGGCTACCATTATTTTTCATTAGCTAGCATTTTGGATTAGATTGTCTTTGGTCAAAGAGACAATGATGTAACTTCGTTGCCTTATGAATAAAATTTCGAGTTCTTTTCATTATGACTCAATTTTGATTCTAAGCATATTACTTTGTGACTACGATGGTTGGGCCATCAGTATTAATTCAAGGACATGGAATAGCCCAAGTTTTCGTTGCCAAAGGGCACCTTGATTACTGTTACATAAAATCTCTACGCTCCTAGAGCAAATCGCACCTATGAATTGCCAACGGATTCCATGCGAAAACTCATGTAGAGAACGGAAATGAGTTCCTTTACAATACCTCTAATGATTGCGAATAAAGGCGCATCTTAGAGAAGTTTATGTGTCTCTCTAATAGACTCTATGTCACTATTCGAGCTATTAAATCCAATGAGGTTATGAGAGAAGATCTCTTGGATTTGGACACATATTGGCTTTGTCACGATCGGATAGATCATCCTAGTCATGATATGATGATCCGTCTACTAAAGACTTCACACGGACATCCATTCTTTCGAGCAAAATGAAGCACAAATTAAAGGTTGATTCCTGGACTAAGTATGATAGCCGTCACTGCCTAGGGCACCCGCTGCCATCCACCACCAGCCTAGGGCTGGCGTAGTCCCTATCCATGACTCCATGGATGGCGTCCATCATGGTGATGACGCCCCAGGTGATGTTGCAATCACCAACTTTGCTTCAAATAGAGTTTCAGACGCTTAGGCCTAATCAAAATCCTAATTGGTTGCTTCTAAAGCCTCTCGCTCGTTTTACAAAGCCTGTTCCTTAAGAAAATTAGGAATGAGACCGTCCTATGCAAGGGATATGAAAATACTCATTATGTTCCTACATAGAATCCATGGGGATTCTGTGGACCGATTCAACCAACCTGCAGACGTTTAAATATCTCATGATGTTGGTTGACACGCAAACATGCTGGCCACGTGTTGTGCCATTGCTCACATGTAATGTTGCTTATGCTACACTCCTAGCACATATCATACAACAACAGGCTCACTCCCTGAATCACCCTATTCAGTCAATTGGATTTGAGTATGCTAGAGAGTTTACATCGAAGGCTTTCGATGGTTATTTCATTGGGACTAATGTTGGACATTATATTCCCATGAACACACCCAATTGGTCTCACGGAAACGTCTACGATGGTAGTCCAAACATTGGTAATGCTCACCAATCTCCTCATATTCGCTTGGGGTGATGCAATATCACATGCAGCTATGCTAATTCGTCTACGACCCACCGCCACACAACCTACCTCTGCGTTATAGCTAGTGACTGGGTACAAGTATCGAACTTACGCATATTTGAGTATGTCTTTATGTACCAATTGCGCAGCCACAGCGCTCTATGACGGGTCCTTACAGACAAATGGGCAACTACGTTGGATTTAAGACTCCAACAATCGTCCGTCACTTAATGCCCTTGCAAGGCGATCTCATTATTGCTAGATTTACGATTTGTCACTTTGATGAGACAGTCTTCCCATCGTTAGGGGGAGATAAGAACATGGATATTTAGCAGGAACGACAGGAATTGTCGTGGCCTGTCCCCACTATGTCTCATCTCGATCCCAGTTAAAGTAACGAGATCACACAAATATGCTGCAAACATGCCTGCAAGGAAGTATGTCCCTACAAGAGGACTTAGCTCCACCCTACAAGGAGGTAGGCATGGCGCCAACGCCAAAGTGAGTGGCACTCTGGCGTTATAGGCCATGGCCCCAGCTAGGATGCGTGGGAGGCCTGTGAGTTCGAACGATACTTTGGCACATTCCAATCCTTTGATCATCAAGACTCAAAATCAGTCTCATGAGAATCTTCTGGGTTATGGTTATCGTTGGGGGATGCCTCAACGTCAGAACCTATTCCTAAGAATATATAGCTCTATGAAAATTACACTAGTGTACATGAGACGTGGGATAGAAACTCCATCATAATTGATGATGTAGTTGCGCATTTTGTTGCGCATGAGTTTGTTGAGTCAGATGATATCGAACCACGCTCCGTTGATGAATGAATGCCAGCGTAGAGAAATTTGGCCTAAATGGAAAGATGTTATCTAGGTTAAGTTGGATCCTCTAATGAAGAGGAAGGTTCTCAAGCCAATGATGCCAACACCTCCTAACATAAAACCTATTGACTAATGGGTCTTCGTTAGAAAGCGTGATGAGAAAAAGAGATGGCAATCTCGCTTTATGGCCCAAGGCTTCTCACAAAACGCCCTGGAATAGACTATGATGAGACTTATTCTCTCATAATTGATGTCATTGCACCTAAACATCTATCAACATGGTGCCAAGATTCTCACAAAACGCCCTGCAAAACGCCTTATCAGTTTAGTAGTTTCTGAATAACTGATTATGCAGCTTACAAATGTGGTCACTACGTATGTCTATGGGGATCTAGATACAGAATATACATGAAGGTTCATGGTGAACTTCATTTACCCAAGTCAAGTGGCTCTAGACCACGGAGCGCATTTACAAAGAGGTTGAACGCTCACTAAAATGACTACTTGATTGGGAAGGGATATGCCCACGCGTTTCCATAACAAGTTTCAGATTCTATCGCAGTTCATGTTGGACATGATCTTCATTGGAAAAGCCCTTAAAGAGTTAAGGGAAACCGCTGAACACTTGAAATCCGAGTTTCAGATGAAGGATTCTGGGAGAACACGATTATGTCTCGGTTTGGAACTTCAGCATCATGTTGATAGATGCTTAGGCATTTTGACAAGGTCAAGCCTCTAAGCACCCCCATGATCGTCCGTAGTCTTGATCCTAAAAAGGATCCTTTTCGTCCAAAGGATGATGACGAAGATGTGCTAGAGGCAGGAGTGCCTTACTTGAGTACAATATGCGCATTATTGTACTTAGTTCAATGCACAGGACCTGACATCTCATTTGCAGTGAACTTGTTAGCTAAGGTATAGCCTTGCGCCAACGCGACACCATTGGATTGGTGTAAAAGATATATTTCGGTACTTGAGATGTACGATTGATATGGGCATGTTTTATCCTTATAGAGAGATGATGGATTTAGACCCATCACACATCAGAAACGCCGCCAACACTGGCCTGCGTCCATTATGCCCATCCCAAAACGACATGTGTTTTGGAAGGTTTTGCTGATATTGGGTATCTCTCTGACCCATACAAAGGTCATTCCCAAACTGGTTAAGAGTTCACCATGGGAAAAGACAGTGATATCTTGGAGGTCTACAGAACAGACTTTAGTCACTATATCTACGAACCACGCAAACATTATTTCTCTTCATGAAATGGTTCGTGAATGTTTATGGATTGGATCCATAATTATGCATGTTCGAACAATTGTGGTTTGAAGTCTACCACAGATGAGCCTACGAGCATTCAGGATAATGCTGCTTGTTTTAAACAAATGAAGCAAGGCTATATCAAAAGCGACAACACCAAGCATAATCAGCAACAACAGACTCTCCTCAAGATCAATTTGAACTAGATTCAATCTGAGGACAGTGTGGCAGGCTTGTTCGATCACTAAGTCATTGCCTAAATTCCACTTTCGAGAAACATGTTGGTAGCATCGTTTGCGGAAGTTATCCGAACTCCAATGACCGTAGTCATCAAGGGGAGATGCAGACATTTGGGGGAGATGTTTACATGTATGGTCTCGAAACGTGAAGTGTGTGTTGTGCACTTTTTCCCCACTATGCCAGAAAACAAATCAGATGACAGTTTTTCACTGTCGTCTGATAGTCCAAATTGTTGTTGTTAATACTCCTGCAGTTTGATGCAAGGTATCAGACAACAGCGCGAAACTGTTGTCTGATTCTAATTTAGACAAGCGCCAGAATTAACATGAATGTTGTCTGAATACCAGAAAGGACAACATCAAAATGTATCACCTCCGTTGTACAAGTTGTATTAAGTCGGCAGCGGTCTCAATAAAAGTAACTTTTGAAGCAAAGTTCAACAAGATGTTTTCCGTAAAAACTGTTGTCCCTTTGAATGTTCTACATCATCGTTTTGAGATTAGCTGTTGTGTGAATTGGAGAAAAACAATAGAACTTTGGAGAAAGCATTGTTATTTGTGTTTGATACTACATAATTATCTCAAAATCTTGGACTTCCTGTCGTACTAGTCTAACTCCAACAATGGTCTTTCCAATATTTTGTACTACTTAATCAAGTTAGTCAATTGAATATGTCAAAATTCTGTTGGAGTTCTTTGTTTCATACAATAGTGGTTTGCCTATTCACTGTGGTCTTCTTCCACTTTAAACAACTTATCATCCTATTTTGTTGTTGTGTTATTCATAGTTGGGCAATTGTAAGTGTTTCAAATGTATTGTAGTTAGGACATTCAGACAACAGTTTTTAATTTCATTTTATGACATCCCATTGTTGGAGAATTGTTAGAAAACAGTTTTTATTTGTAATGCAGTGCTCTGAGAGAGTGTGACATGACATATATTCTGAGCACTACATATCCATTGATTAACATCCAATTCACATCCATTGATTAAACAGAAAAACCAATTCATCATCTGAGCATGCACTACATATCCTCGATCAGCCTGCTTACACATATATAAAGGCCAAAAAGATATTGTACTTGTCTATCAATGCCACCTGCATTTGCCTAAACTAAGGCCAAAAACATCAAGGCCAGAAACCGTAGCTAGCCTATATTAATTGTCCAGAAACATATTGAACCTTCCCTAGCTATAAGGCCAAAAACATAGCAGCCAAAATACCAAAACATGCATTAATACTGCGCCTTTACCAACCAGATATCTATGTTGCATGATACTTCATGACGAACCTAGCCCACTCTAACCTGACATCATCAAGATCCTTCTGGGTGTATACCAGATCTGATCATCGCTGCCACTGAAACAAATATAGTAGGACTTACAATGTGATCATCAAAAATTCATGAAGCAACTAGAAACTGAAATTACAAACTCAATTGTGAAGACACAAACTGATGCAGCAACAAGAAAATTAAGTTATTACCAAGTCATCCCAGCTAAAATTACTAGTCTTTACCTTTGAAGAAAATTCTAGATTCTTATCCTGAACTATTTCCTTCATGAACCGCATGATGAATATCCCACAATCCTTGTCACCTTGTTGTGCTGGAATACCCTAAAAATAATACATTATAACAGCTCAATTGTGCACTAACCTAACCATAAAAAAACTGAGTAAAATTCTGAACAAGACAATGAATACTACACATACCCCCATATTGTGCTACGTTATTGATTTCCGGCGAGATCGATTCCTCTGAGCATTGTAAATTTTGATCCCACTTCAACAATATATATAACAACCCACCAATAAGTTTTAATATATCGAAGAACATACAAACACAAAAGGATCATGATTCCAGCATTTTAACAAAAATGATAGACGTTGAACACTTACTTCTCCACAATGATCTGCCATTCTCCGCCAACTAGTCGACGCCTTAGTGGATCCATGAAGTAGATAATTTCTTCCTCCGGGTTGACAACAGTTAACATCCAATGCTTACTGACAATTTTATACAGATCAATTAAGTCAGGTCTAGTTTTTAGTATTTGTATTTAGATACTTGACTTTTAAAATGACATATTGTAGTAATTAGACAAGTTACAGAAAGTAACTCACCCTGTATTATATGACAACATAAAAATCTGGCCTTTCTTTGCATTTGTGAACCTAACTGATAAATGACGTGACCTTTCTATTGGAATTCCACATCCAAGTGCTCCAATCTGATGAGAGTCCACAAAGCCAACCATGTCCGACATCTTTGCTTTCTTCAATACTTCATGCAAATAGCTGCAATAGCACACAACCTTCATATCCAATATTTGCAATGTAGTACAATATAAATATCATGAATGATTCTTACCACATATACATGCAGATGACGCCGCCTGATAGTTCACTCATGGTACACAATGCATGAATGTCCCCCTTATACAGATATTGCTTCCTATTGATCCCAAATACTTTATTTGTTAGCATGAAAGAGATTGTCTTCCCATCGGCTAGTACGTCTCTCCCCCACAACCACAAGCACTTCAAAGGTGAAGGGTAATCTTTTGGCAGCTTCTTCAAGTCAATATACTCCTCTTCATCACCAGCTATTTGCCTTTTCCTTTTCTTCGAACCCTTACCTGCGGCCTTATTTGGTTGTTTCTGTATGGAAACAGTTTTAAGTTATTATTACATTATAGACAAAAAGTACATAAATGCTACTTTACCTTGTCAGTTTGGGGAGGGGATTGAAGTATGAGGTCCCTCGGCTAAGCGATATACGTCCCAACAGCATCTTTGACAGACACTATCTCATCATTGACTGGGAATGGAAGCTTAGCTTCAGGAACAAGTGGACAAATGATTGACACTCGCACATTACCTTCTCCCAAAGAACGACCATGAACTGTGTGATTGTGCACTTATCATCTTGGACTTCAACAACGCTTGCAATGGCAACAATATTGTCTACTGATCCTAAAGCCAATTTGCACTCTGATGGCCTCAGTTTCTATGTTATGCAAAACACAAATTTCAATAAATTTTATGACACAAAATTAACTAGAACAAGTTAACTAATTAGGATAAGCTATATTCCTTATGAACTATGCAGTCAAGCAGTTCACATTTACCTCCTATGTAACTTCAACCGACTTAATAGGAGCAGCACGAACCTCTGTAGGAAAGGCATGAACATGCTCTATAGCAGCTGCCACTTCTATAATAGCTGCTACTTCTATACCAGCTTCCACTTCCATCTGCAACCCCTTGCCATTTTGTTCTTCTATTTTCTCATCTATGTCATCAACTAACTCTAAGCGCTTCTTTACAGGGTTAGGAATCTCCTCAGCCTTTTGCTTTGTGGTCTTCTCCTTCAAGTTGGAGCAACTACCTGGTCCAGAACCAAGGTTCTTGGTAAGGTGACCTGTCGCAGGGGACTCAATGGGAATAGTTGTTCCATATAGTTTTGCTTCCACTCTCATCAGCCTCTCAGCCTATGTTGCTCTCTCTCTTGCCACAATTTTTTCAGTCTCTTCCTCTATAAATTTCTTGCAGCCTTCCCTAATCCTCTCTTCAACAGTCTTCGTTCTATGCTTAGGTAGGTTGAAATAAGACGAAGGGTTGATATTACCTCCCACACCACGTACTCTGCCATGGTGCTCAGGGATACCTAGAGCCTTGGTTAATACATCATCGGTGCCACAAGTTGTCACCTCACCATCACTCACCTGCTTCTTCAACTTGTCCCAAAACAAGAAAACATTGTTAATATAAAATTAGTACTATGATTTACAATTGTTTATATCTTGTAATAAATCTGTGAAAATTTTGGCTTTGCTCAACTACAACACAGCGTAGCAGTTTACTTACAATTTCAGTTGTCTTCTGCTCTACCTCAAAATCTTTGAAATTACCATGTTTATCCTGCCGTGCCTTGATCCACACTGTTGCACGGTCCAATTCCGATTCAGGGACAGATTTAGACTATAACATGATATAAACATAATTAACAATTCAACCTTAACCAAAAATCAACATGCTGGAATTATATTATTGATGAGTATACATCTTACCAATTCAGCCTCCATATTTGCATATCCCTTACGCGACATCCGATGATGGTACTTGTTCTTTTCCCTCTTCCTCTTTTGCACCTTGTGCACTTCCTATAAAACATAGAAGGATACATAAGCGTACTTCATGCAAGAATTAACACGAGAATCCCTACTTTAACACAATTGTGAAAACATGAAAATATTCTTCTCAAGTACCATAAATTCATCTGACAAGCGATCAGCTACAAATATGTCCCAATGAGCCTTTTCAATGAAGTTGTAATCAGCCGGGGGATACTCTAACAATTCTAGTTCATCCTTATGTGGAATGATGTACTGTGTAGTCAACTTGCTCTTGAATTCTCTCCACTTATGTGAAGCTGAAGATAGAACCATTCTCCTTGCCTACGGGGGTACCTCAAATGTTATCTAAACTTGGAATCAGTCTATGACTTAACATGAAGTCTATATTAATGAATTTGAGAAGGGGTTAGTTGGTTACCTCAACACATTGCCAAATCTTATTTTTACGATCTCTTGGCACCTGCTTCCAATAGGCCTCGTCAACGGGCCGGGCCGGGCCTTGTTACATTTTTAAATAATGGCGGGCCGGGCTTTATTGTAAATCAAAGGATCCAAGCCCTTCCATATATAGCGGGCCTTGCGGGCTTTTTCGGGCCGGGCCGGGCCTTGCCTTGTGGGCTTTTTCGGGTCGGGCCTTGCGGGCTTTATTTATAAATAAATATTTAAAGACACTAATACTTTTTTTTTAATCAAGCTTTGAAAATTCATTGGATAATGATCAAATACAACCAAACGGAACAAATCTATATTGTACCAAAAAAAAATCTATATTTATATATAGAAACTAATTTATTTATAAATAAATTTTTAAAGACACTAATTTTTTATAAATCTATATTTATATATCATACACTCCAAAGAGCAACCTCTAGCAATTCAAAGAAAATAGGAAAACCGACCGTTAGATGTGATTATTACAATAAATTATACGTGTGGTTAAAAATTTAGTCAATTTCACCATAGTTTCGAACCCGATCGGATTAGTCAACCGTAGTCACTTGCATGTTTTCTTGGTTGACCGATGGCGTGAAGACTGCAAAAGTTGCTTATTTTTTTACATCACGTTTGTAAATATTTCATCGATGGATGTGTGTGGACATAAGATAAAAATTTCAATTTTTAATTACAAATACGTTGGCCTATACTAATTTGCCTCCTAAAGTTGTATGACTTATACATTGCATTTAAATTATTGAGGTCCATTCTAAAGCAACCATGAAGTGGAAGATGAATTTAGAGAAACCAACCGCTCGATGGAGAGATTGTAATGTTTTATGGTGGTTGTAAAAAATCCAGCCAATTAAGTTCTCGTTTCGAATTCGATCAACTAGGTCAAACTTAGTTACTCTTGTAAACCTATATTTATATATCATACACTCCAAAGAGCTACCTCTATAAATTCAAATAAAATGAAAAAACCGACCGGTGGATGTGATTATTACAATAAATTATGAGTGTGGTAAAAAATTTAGTCAATTTCACCATATTTTCGAATCCGATCGAAGTGGTCAACCGTTGTCACTTATATGTCTTCTTGGTTGACCGATGACATGACGACCGCGAAACGTGCTTATTTTTTCACATCAAGTTTGTAAATGTTCCATCAATGGATGTGCGTGGACATAAGATAAAATAATTTTTTTAGAAAGTCAAAATAACGTAGTCATTAGATTTTGGAAGGATAAAATGGTATTTTTCTCAAGAGTTACATAGCATGATTTGATAAATAGTTGATGTATGTAGATGACATGGCATGACACCGAAAATTGAGGCCACAAATCTTAGGCCTCATTGAGGCCACAAATCATTTTCCATTAGTTTAAAGCCCGCGCTTCTATTCTCAATTAGACATTTTGTGGTGAAAATCTGTTTTCGAAAATGCTTGTACCCACACCACATATCTTAGTGTCAAGACCTTTTGATAAAATGTACATGCCACACTCATTGACAAATCATAATTTTGTGAGCTTTTTAACACTCCTGATTGAAGATTTTGCAAAATATTGTAGTTTAATTAAGAATTTGCTATTGACACTTATATCAATTTAGAAAGATTAAATTAGAAATTAAAAACTGAGTACTTTCATTGATAATAGGGGCCTCTTTATATAGAGGATTAAAAGACATAGAATCAGAGTTATACAATGAAAGATAATCGTACAATTAATCGGATATCTCCGAGAATATCTCTAATTCTAAACCCTATTACAACTAGGTCAAGTAACCTAGAGTTTGGGCCAGACACATATTCTGGATTTACTTAAACAATCCCCCTTGTGTCGCCCAAACGTGGTGCTTCTCTCGTTGTCTCGTTAAAAACCTTGCCGAGTAACAAAAAACCCTGTGGGACAAAAAATAACCTCGGTCGAAGGGGAAAAAGAGCACAACACACCCTTCACGTTTCGAGACCATATATGTAGACATCTCCCCCTGATGTCTGCATCTCCCCCTGATGACTACGGTCATGGGAGTTCGGATAACTTCCGCAAACGATGCTATCAACATGTTCCTCGAAAGTGAAATTTAGGCAATGACTTAGTGAGCAAGTCTGCCACACTATCCTCAGATAGAACCTAGTTCACTTTGATCTTGGGGAGAGTTTGTTGTTGCTGATTATCCTTGGTGTTGTCGCTTTTGATGTAGCCTTGCTTCATTTGTTCAAAAGAAGCAGCATTACCCTAAATGCTTATAGGCTCATCTGTGGTAAACTTCAAACCACAATTGTTCGAACATGCGTAATTATGGATTCAATCCATATACATTCATGAATCACTTCGTGAAGAGCAATGATCTCTGCATTGTTTGAAGATATAGCGACTAAGGTCTGTTCTGTAGACCTTCAAGATATCACGGTCTTTACCTATGGTGAACACTTAACCAGTTTGGGAATGACCTTTGTATAGGTTAGAGAGATACCCAATTTTAGCAAAACCTTCCAAAACACATGTCGTTTTGGGATGGGGGTAGAGGACGCAGGCCAATGTTGGAAGCGTTCCTGGTGTGTGATGGGTCCGAATCCATCATCTCTTTGTAGGGATAGAACAAGGCCATATCAATCGTACATCTCAAGTACTGAAATATATCTTTTTCCACCAATCCAATGGTGTTGCGTTGGCGCAAAGCTATATCTTAGCTAACAAGTTTACTGCAAATGAGATGTCCAATCTTGTGCATTGAACTAAGTACAATAATGCACCTATTGTACTTAAGTAGGGCACTTTTGCCTCTAGCACATCTTCATCATCATTCTTAGGAAGAAGAGGATCATTTTTAGGATCAAGACTACAAACGATCATGGGGGTGGTTGAAGGTTTGACCTTGTCAAAATGTCTAAGTATCTATCCACACGATGCTCAAGTTCTAAACTGAGATATAATCGTGTTCTCCCAAAATCCTTAATCTCAAACTCGGATTTCAAGTGTTCAGTGGTTTCCGTTAACTCTTTAAGGGCTTCCAATAAAGATCATGTCCAACAAGAACCGCGATAGAATCCGGAACTTGTTATGAAAACGTGCGGGCATATCCCTTCCCAATCAAGTAGTCATCTTAGTGAGCATTTCAACCTTATTGTAAACGCGCTCCGTGGTCTAGAGCCGCTTGACTTGGGTAAATGAATTTCACCATGAACCTTCATGTATATTCCGTATCTAGATCCCTATAGAGATACGTAGTCACCACATTTGTAAGCTGCATGTTCAGTTATTCGGAAACTACCAAACTGACAGTGTAGTGGAGTGCAATAACATCCATTACAAGAGAATATGTCTCATCGTAGTTGATTCCAAGGGGTTTTGTGAGAAGCCTTACGCCATAAGGCGAGGTTGCCATCTCCTTTTCTCATCACGATTTCTAACGAAGACCCATTAGATAATAGGTTTTATGTTAGGAGGTGTGGGCATTACTGGCTCAAAAACCTTCCTCTTTGTTAGAGAATCCAACTTAACTTGGATCACATTTTTCTATTTAGGCGAAATCTCTCTATGTTGGCATTCATTCATTAACGAAGCGTGTGGTTCGATATCATCGGACTCAACAAACTCATGTGCAATGAAATGAGCAGCTACATCATCAATTATGATGGAGTTTCTATCCCACTTCTCATGTACACTAGTGTAATTGTCAAATAGCTCTATATTCTCAGGAATAGGTTCTGACATTGACGTGTCCCACAATGATAACCATAATCCAGAAGATACTCATGAGACAGATTTTGAGTGTTGATGATCGAAGGATTGATTTGTGCCAAGGTATCCTTCGAACCCAAGGGCCGCCTACGCATCCTAGCTGGGGCAATGGCCTATGATGCCAAAGTGCCACTCTCTATAGCGTTGGTGCCATGCTTACCTCCGTGTATGGTGGCGCTACGTCCTCTTGTAAGAATGTCCATCCTTGCAAGCATGTTTGCAGCATTTTTGTGTGATCTCTTCACTTTAACATGGATCGAGATAAGACATAGTGGGGATAGGCCACGACAATTCTTGTCGTTCCTGCTGAACATCCGTGTTCTTATCTCCCCCTAACGACGGGAAGACTGTCTCTTCAAAGTGACAACTCGTAAATCTAGCGGTAATGAGATCGCCTTACAAGGGCATTAAGTGGTGGACGATTGTTGGAGTCTTAAATCCAACGTAGTTGCCCATTCGTCTGTAAGGACCTGTCATGGAGCGCTGTGGTGACGCAATTGTCCCATAAATAGCGCACTCAAATATACGTATGTATGATACTTGTACCCAGTTACTAGCTGTAACGCAGAGGTAGATTGAGTGGTGGTGGGTCGTAGACGAATTAGCATAGCTGCATGCGATATTGCATCACCCCAAGCGGATATAAGGAGATAGGTGCACATTACCAATATTCAGACTACCATCGTAGTCATTTCCGCTAGACCATTTGGGTGTGTTCATGGGAATATGATGTCCAACATCGGTCCCAATGCAATAACCATCGAAAGTCTTCGATGTAAACTCTCTAGCATTGTCAATTCCAATTGACAAAATAGGATGATCGGGGGAGTGCGCCCGTTGTTATATGGTATGTGCTAGGAGTTTAGTATAAGCACTATTTACAAATGGACAATGGCACAACACATGACCAACATGTTTGTTTGTCAACCAATATCATGAAATATTTAAATGTCCGCAAGTTGGTTGAACTAGTCCACAGAATCCCTATGGATTATATGTAAGAACAGAATGAGTATTTTCATATCCTTTGCATAGGACGGTCTTAGTCCTAACTTCCCTAAGGAATAGGCTTTGTAAACGAGCAAGAGGCTTTAGAAGCAACCAATGAGGATTGTGGTTGGGCCTGAGCGACTAAAACGCTACTTGAAGCAAAGTTGGTGATTGCAGCATCACCTAGGGCGCCATTACCATGATGGACGCCATCCATGGCATCATGGATAGGGTTTGTGCCAGCCCTAGGATGGGGGTGGACGGCGGGGATCACACTTAGTCTAAGAATCAATTTTTGATTCATGCTTCGTTTCGCTCTAGAGAAAAGATGTCCATGTGAAACCTTTAGTAGATGGATCATCATATCATGACTAGGATGACCTATCCTATCGTGACAAAGTCAATATGTGTCTAAATCCAAGAGAACTTTTCTCATAACTTTATTGGATTTAATAGCTCAAATAGTGACATAGAGTCTACTAGAGAGACACATAAACTTCTCTAAGATGCGCTTTTGTTCACAATCATTAGAGGTATTGCAAATGAACTCATTTCCGTTCTCTACATGCGTTTTCTCATGGAATCCGTTGGCTACTCATAAATGCGATTTGCCCTTGGAGCGTAGAGTTTTTGCGACAGTAATTAAGGTGCCTTTTGGCAAGGGGAACTTGGGCTATTCTATGTCCTTGAATTAATACTGATGACCCAGCCATCGTAGTCACAAAGTAATATGCTCGTAATCAAAATTGAGTCATAATGAAAAGAACTTGAAATTTTATTCATAAGCCAATGGAGTTACATCATTGTCTCTTTGACCAAAGAAAATCTAATCCAAAAGCTAGCTAATGCAAAACAATGGTAGTCGTCTAAAGTTCTTTCGGTAATTCCAAAATAAATGTGACTAGGTGTGTAAAAAGATGTCGGTGGAGCAAGGCTCGCTTAAGTACCACTAATCTCATAACCTTCCTAGACATCGATCACACGTACTTTGGGTGAGCCTACTTTGAAGAAAGACGAAACCATTGGCATCTACTACAAAATATATGGCAATTGCCTATTTCATCTCTTGGAAAAATAAAGACTTAGACAGAATTGGCGATCTATTGATCCCAACCAGATTTGTAGTCTTCAACCCTTTACTCTAGATCATCTTCTTGATCTTCTTGTTCCACATAGTGAGCTTCTCTTGCTTCACAATATGCTTTGTAAGCAGTGACAATTTCTTCACTAGCTCTACAATGTGTGCCCAATGACCGGATAGATACTCCACATCAAGAACATACATCTCTTTGCTCAGACTCCATTGATTGAGGCGCTTTGAAAGTGTCATTTAGATGGCTCTTAGTGTTGGTGGTGCCACCAACATGGCCAGAGGCGTTGCCTCCCTCTCTCTTTCCAAGTTGAGCTCTTCGATTCCGTGTTCACCTATTTTGGCGGTTACTGACAGGACCCGACCCAGGAATCGCCCCACTTACCTGGATACGAGCCTGCGGGGCCCACTTTAAGCGAAATCCTACCGAAAATTCGGCAGAACCTCCCCTAAAAATGGGCTACCCAAAATTTCACAAACCTGGACAAGATTTCAACTATATCTTCTACTCAACCTACAATATCAAATTTACAATCCATGCACATATATTACATCCGAAAAACTCAAATCCCAACATAAACCTCCGTAAGCAACAACAACCCATAATACAACATCCATCAAACTTCAAGAAAAGGTTTATCAGAGCAACACTAAACTAAGCCGATATCATACAAGGTAGGTTAAGTAATAACCTACGGGCAAAAACGGAAGCGCTGATTTCCAAGTCCTTGAGCCTGGACGCAATCTCGGTTAATCTGAAATCTGGGCATTTGAAAACGAAGGGCCCAGGGGAAAACATATAAAAATCCATTAGAGTGAGTGGACAAAACCGAAACTAGAATCAAAACAATTTATGGTATGCTTCCCCATTTCTCTTTTTAACAAAACCATCATGCAGCGAGACTTCATTAAAATTTCCAACTCAATCTTTTTCCAAGAAACTCATTTGATGACTAGGAAGGACTGCTTCCTAGGCATCTCATGCCATCGGGGAGGGACTGCCACCCGATGACGCATCGGAAGGGACTGCCAACCGGATAGGAGGCGGTGATTAGTTGGGACTGCCAACTAACCACAGGTAGTAGACGGGACTGCCGACTAACTACCACAAGTCATCTGGAAGGGACTGCCAACCAGGTGCGTCGGATGGGACTGCCAACCGAGCTGTAGTCTGGACGGGACTGCCGACCAGACTATTACCTAGAAGGGACTGCCAACTAGGTAAGGTACGCATGCGCCAAACTGGCCTCCTTGTCAACTGTTTCATTTTTTATCCTTCTCTTTCCATACAATCACATTTCAAAACTTAATACCATGCTGCATGCATTATTTAAATAAAATAAAGGTCCACTCACTAGTGAATCCCGCAGCTAACCCTGCTGCCTGCCTGTGTCCTCCTCGCTCGAGGGCTCAGTACGTCCTGTCACAATAGAATAGGATATAATACCCATATAATGAAATACTCTCAAAAACAACCCATTCCCCTCGGAATAAGTATCCGTTAATCACAAATTGTCATAAAACTCCCTCACTTAAACTTGGGATTAAATTCTATAATTCCTTAAAATCTCAAAGCCCTCTAATTCAAACTACTCAACCGATTTTAATTCGATTCCTCAATCGTTCAAAGACTTCACTTAATCTAACCCTTCACAAGAACGGTTCGATAACTTAATTAATTTAGTCTCATTTCCTTCATCACAAATTACCACCAATTATAATATAAATCCTTTTCCAAAAATTTCCACATTCATTCTTAATTTTCCTTCTTTGCAAAACCACAATTTCAACTTTAACAATAGCCCTTCACCAAGAGTTTTCACCCAACACTACAAGCATGACAAAACCATCCACCATGATCAACATCACAAATCAAAGAAAACTCAATATCCAACAAACCTCAAGTTTAACACAAACTCAAAGATTAAATTCAATTCCATTTAACCCATTTAATCCAAAATCAACTCCATAAAACACAACCATTTCTAAACCTGCAACAGTCGACAATTTCCAACAAAACAACCCTCACAAACAGTTAACTAGCTTAAAAACAATTCAATAATCTTCAATCCTACAACAACAATTAAAACTAGACAGAAGGGGTCGAAAATTCAACCCAAAAATCTGGAAATTCGGTGTTTACTGTTCATCACAACACTTCAACATCAATCTCACTTCCACAAGCTAAATTGAGGTTGAAAACATATCTAGCACTTCACAGGAAACCAAAACCATGAAGATTTCCGGCCGAAATAGCCGGAAATCGAAGACCCAGTCGGAAAATAAAACCCGACCGCCACTGTTCATCAACCCTACCACCTCCTCCGGCCAAATCAATCTACAAGGAGGTTGATAAAGTGTTCCATCCTTCCCAGCGACCCAAAAACACAAAGATTTCCGGCCGGAGGCCGCCGGAAATCGAAAACCCAGCCGGGGTTCTCAAACCCGATCGGCTCACTCCCCCCCAAATCGAACAAATCGAAGCTACCCAGCTAAAATCGCGTACCTGAGAAGAAAGGGAATGAAGAGATGAAGCTACGGTGACCGGAGATGAGTCCTACGGTGACCGGAGATGGAGAAATCGGCCGGAAATCGGTTCCGAGTGCGCAGAGACGGAAAGAAGAGAAAGGATATAGGGGGGGGGTTTGATATCGGGTTCTCCCGATTCACTCTCTCTCTCTCCTTTTTAATAATCCTATTTCCCTTTTCAATAAACAAAACCAATAATTTTAAAAGGAAAAGTACCTTAAACACTTTAATCACAACTTCCCCGTAAAAACTCCAATCGAAACAAACTTCGTATCCACGAACTCGATTTTTCGTATTCTACGACAATCTCAAAGAAATTTCCTAATTTACTGGACTAAAGAAAAGTCACTTTTCGGTCAACCACGGTAAAAAGTAATTAGTAGGTACGGGGCATTACAGTTACCTTCCCAAGTAGAGCGATTATATGGACTAGGACGTCCAGAAGTATCCCTAAGATTAGGGTTTCGCTCTTGGGGCCTTCTCTTAGGGGTGTGACTATAATTGGATTCTGGAATATGCTTTATTTCCACGGATCTCGAATTATAGTTATTCACAAGGATGTTGTCAGGCTTTTCAACAAAATTCATAGCTCCAATGAGCTCATGAAACCTTGTGATCCATCCTGCAGTAACATCGATTTGATAATTCTTAGCAACCATTAATGTAGAGATGGGCAAGGTAGAGAGAGTCTTCTCAATCAACATCGCATTTGTGATCTCTTTACCACAGAATTTCATTAAGGATTTAATGTGATGTGCTTCCGAGTTGTAGTCAAGAACTGACTTAAAATCACAGGAGCGGAGGCTATGTCATCACACTTCTAGGTCAGGAAGCAGGGAGTCATGGACATTGCCAAATCTTTCTTCGAGTGAGACCCATAGCCTTCTGGGGTCATCTTCATACATACACTCTTACTGGAGCGAATCATCCATATGATGAGTCATTAGGGTGATGGCTTTTGCCTTATTTGCCTCTAAAGCTGCTCTATTTGCTTCCAAAGCTTGAGCTTGCTCAACAGTTAGCACGTCCTGGCTAGGCTCCATGATCATATCCAAGATTCCATCGGCCTTTAGATGCTGGTGGACATCACGAACTCGCCTGTGATATCCAGAGCCAGTTGTTTCCAATGGAGCAAAGTTCAATTTGTTTAGGTTACTCATCCTGAAAGAGAACAAAAAATTAGGGTTAGTTTCGGAGCGTAAAAAGGATACCACGAAAACATATAAAATTTATGAGCGTAGTCGCTTCCATGAAATTAGGAATTTCTAAGCGTAATCGCTTCCAAGAAATTCAATTCCAAGAGGTATTGGATTAGATCGAAACAATGATGTGTTTGTGGTCGATCATAACTTCTCAACAAACTCTAAGTTTGGAGGACTCTACAAGCTCCAAGCTTGGAGTGAGCACGAAGCCCCACAGTTAGGCTTAATTAGGTCTCCCCTATGATGAAGAAAAGGGGGGAAGAAGAAGGAAGTTTGCAAGTCCCTGAGAAAAAGAAGAGAAATTGAATAAAAACTCAAAAAACGGGAACTTTTATTAAAAAACTACCTTGAAATAGGTCACCGGAAAGTTTACCCGAAACGGTCAACCGTCGTTGACCGGTGCTGACGGCGTTGACTGGTGCTGACGTGGCAACGGGGTCCGCTGCTAATGTGGCAGTGGGTCCCTGATGCTGACATGGCTATGCCAACGTGGCAGTGGGCCCTGTGCTGACATTGGTGTGGGTCCCTTATGCTGACGTCGCGGTGGACCGTGTCAGTGGGCATGCGTCTATGGGCCTCTGGACTTCTGGGCTTCCTTTTTTTCCCTTTTTTTTTTCTTCTTTTGCCAGTTTTTCTGCAGGTCGGTTCAGTAAGTTTTAGATCAGTTTTTTGGGTTATGTTTCCGGTTCCGGGATCCTGGGATTGAGATGCTGCTGGTGACAAAATTTGGTAGCAATCGGATGTTCGGAAGGTGGTAAACTGGTGCAGGGATCCCTTCCTTTCTTCTTAGAGGGCTGGTTCAATACTTTCGGTGGCCGGTTCGGTGGTTTTCAGGCCTGTTTTGGTGGTACCGCCGCCGGTTCTGGAATCCTAGGGTTGAGGGCTTCAATATATGTGGCGGTGGTGGCTAGGGTTTGAAGGCTATGAATTTAGGGTTTCAGAATTAGGGAGTCGTGCTGATAACGTTTTTTAGAGAAACTAAAATTGGGAGAGAATTGAATCGTACTTTCATTGATAATAGGATTACAAGAATAGAATCAGAGTTGCACAAGGAAAGATAATCGTACAATTAATCGGATATCTTCTAGAATATCTCTAATTCTAAACCCTATTACAACTAGGTCAAGTAACCTAGAGTTTGGGCTAGACACATATTCTGGATTTACTTAAACAAAACCGTATATATATGGTTAAAGGAACTTGGTGTTAACGAAAGATCAGTAAAATCTTACCAAAAATTATAACATTTTTGAACAGTGGACTGCCTAACCAAAAATATGTTGGGTAAGAAGTGAAAGAAAAGTGTTAGAACAATATGTTCACATTCGGCGTCATGGTATGTTTGCCCATCATGTGACATTTAGTTTGCTTCGGGTTAACTTGAGAGATAAGACTTCCTCATCAACTTATACTAGCATTTGTGCCGGCGCTTTGCCATGGTTTTGGAGCTAATACAACAGTATTTAAGGACTAATGCCAGAATCCGGCACAGGTGGTCGTTGATTATTTGCATCATCTTTGGAAACTTAAACTCCCTCCAAAGATGTTGCATTTTATTTGGAGGTGTTCAACGAGACTATGCCATGCATGAGTTCTTTATACACAAGACGTATTGTGAACATTCCTATGTGCTCTAGATGCCCGCAAGCTTATGAAACACCTTTAAACACAACACATCAGTGTCCTTCGAGTGTTGCGGTGTTGGAAAAGGTGTGCTTTTTCTCAAAGTTGGATTATGGTGCATGGGGCAGCTTTATGGAGTTTCTAGAAGATGCTAGAAGAAAACTATCAGTGGATGAGGTTAGTTTTTTAATTTTTCTTCTTTGGGTTAATTGGAAAGAAAGAAATGTTGTTTATCATGGTGAGCAAGGAAAAGATCCTTTGGTGGTATATGAAATGGGTGCTTCGATCTGGGAGAGTATTAAACAAGCAAAGCTTCGTACACATGGGGGTCAGATGGATGACTATACTGGAGATGGAAGTGCAAATACGATTTGGGTTCCACCACCAATTGGAAGGCTTAAATTAAACTGTGAGGCATCAGTGGCTGTTAATGGAGAACAAGTGGGTGTTGGTATTGTATGCTGAGATAATGAAAGAAATTTTGTCGCAGCATTGGGAGAAAAACTTGTTGGAAGATTAAGTCCATGCGTAGCTGAGTTGTTCTCTTTATTAAGGGGTCTTGAATGGGTTGTGGACCAGGGTTGGAATAGTTTGGTAGTTGAAATAGATTGTTTGGAGGCTGTGAGGATGGTAAATGGAAGTGATGAATGTCTTGCAAGTGAGGGTGTCCTGGTGGAGCAAATCAGAGAGATTTTGGGCCGCTTTGGATATTCCCAATATTCATCATGTTCCAAGGGTGGCTAACATGGCGGCTCATACGGTGGTAGGAGTTGTAGCCTGGGGTAATGGGTGAAGTAGTTGGTTAGGTATTGGGCCTCTTTGGCTCATGGATGTCATTATTAATTACGGACCCGTAACTGGTTTGATTTCTAGGGAGGAGAGTGGGGAATTTATGTCCACCACCGATTATTCTCATGTTTTGTAATCTTGGTTAGCTATTGAATAAAAGTTTCTTATTCTCAAAAAAAAATTAACAAAAAACTTAAGTCTGTTTTACAACTACAAATGAAATAGATCATGTTCTATTGGTACAGTGTTGAAAAAATAGGTTGTCATAGTTTAAGGCTAACTTAGTTACAATTGCTGCTGCAATGGTTTGCAAAAAATATTTGATGATGTATCCTATCAATAGCTAGTCATGGAGGATGTGCGAAAAGTTGCTTCCTCCAGTTTTGTTTTTAGAAAAAGTGGTTTGGAACTTCAATCGATTTTCTCCTTGCTGATAATCTCCATTGATGATGTTGTAGAATATCACTTCCGGTTTAGAATGATGACAATGGTTTAGGATCCAGAGAAGCTCCTACAATCTAAAAGCGGATGATAGAGAATGTATTACAGGGTCTGCAAATATGCAAATTATGTAGTGTAGTTTATGCCTGCATGTTAAGGGTGGTTTGAAGGCAATGCAGAAAGAATAATAGTAAACTTTCACTTATATATGAAAAGAAAGATACAAACCAAACCATACAGCAATGATGTGTATTTGAATCAACCCAAGAAAATTTGTTTGAAGCTGAATGTATGATATAACTTTCTGCTCCCCTCTCTTTAATTGGAACATTTGCATCGAAATGAGTAACCTATAAAAATTAAAACATTTGGTAAGAAACTGTAGACTTTTGAATCCCATCAGCAAATTTAGACCAATATATTGGCGAAGAGTGAGCTATATTTGGTGTCAAGCCCCTGATTTTTAAACATAATAAAAATCGATATACAATCCCATAATTATAAATACATGATGGTTCAGTCATCAATACAAAATACCTGGAAAACATTTTTCTTTTTAAATTAAGTACATACTGATGCCCTGAACCCACTAATCAATACAGACTCACTCCGCATAGTCAAATATTACACAAGTTTACAAATTAAATTGCCACAACAAAATAATAAGTAAATGTTCCTTAGAGCTTACTACAAGCGGAAGTCTTAATGACAGTAAAGTCACAAAATTGGCTTCCTACTGTAAAGCTGCTAGCACACCACCTCAGTTTCAGCCCCGATTACCCTGATCTGTAGGATTAATCCCTACCCCATTGAATAGTGCACTAGGTTGCCACACAACAAAGCCGGTAAGCTTATGAAAGCTTGTATGAGTAAACTCAAAACCACAAAGCAGCAATACATTCTTAAGTCACCATAACCTAAACACGATAGGCACATAGCTCATGCCTACAACCATCAATTTCATATCCTTCCATATCATGCCTACATAAGTCAACTGGTGACTAAAGCCTCATGCTCAGATTCTCAACCTAGCGTCCAATTACACAAATTCAGTCAAACAAGATGATTTGATGCCTAAAATGCAACTTACGCGCAACAAGGACACGGTCATCAAAGAATTGGGAAATATTTAAACCCGGAAATATCGTACCTCGGGGATCTTGAGCTAACTCAAATCCAATGGTTTATGGGTCACAAAAGTCACTTGCTAAACTAAAAGAAAAATTGTAAAATGGCTAAGTGAGACACCAAGTCTCACACATGCACAGCTTAGGTCTCCCGAAGCCAAAAAGTAGCCAAGAACTAACCAAAATAAATTGGTAGGCTCAAGGCCTTATGGTACTTACAATGAAAAATGTGAGCAAATATTTGGGGGAATTAATTTTTGGTTTTGGAAATTAAAAACTAGGAAATTAAAATTTGCAAAAAAAGTAAAGTGCTAGAAATTTAAAGGTTTGGAAAACAATGGACAAAATTTGGGTACTAAGGCATCCACTCTAGCAATCATTTACAGTAACAACACAATTTTGGCACACAACAAAAAGGAAATGGCGCAATCCCTAACTCTAAGCCGGACTAGGGCCTTAGAGTGATAATGCAAATCCGGACTAAGGCATTCACATTCTCATAGTACAAAAAATAATGTAAATCCGGGCTAGGGCATTCACATTCTCATCGCACACACATTAAGACCGGACTAGGGCTCTTAACATGCATGAAATGGCATTACGTCTACTTTTAGAGACTAACAATTTGCTCATGACAACATGCTCATTCATAAAATTAAGCCACTAATTAAATGAATTTCATGATGAGGACAAGAACTAGTCACAAACTTAGCTACTTTCTATAACAAATTCACATAGAAAATTACGCAAAGTCATGAACAAAAACCACAACACACTTTCATTAAGCACCAAAAATTAATGTCATTAAATGGTAAAAATTGCTAGGGCATCAAGCCCTAGACCCAAATAAGAAACTACTCACAATCCATCAACATACCCACAAAGAAATTCATCAATTACAAGAAATTAAAGCAAGAAGAGAGTAAAGAAAAGAGAGAGACCAACACTAATTACAACAACACTAGAGAGTGAGCATGACTAGCTTGGAATTACACTCTCTCTTGTACCTATAAATCTGGAATTATGAAGAATTGATGAACTTTGGGTGAGTGATGATGAAGAATAGTTGAGAGGAGAGGGAGTGATGGTAGAGAGAATAATGGGTAATTGAAGGAATCTGTGGTGCGGCGCTGGAGGATGCCTGGTGGTGGAAGGGGAAGGGGAATCCGATAATTGATGGTTGGGTGAGAGAGTATATCTCCCTCGGTCGGCTACTGTACATACATGTACATTTGCAAGCATAATTAGCTATAATGGGCCATGCTCATTGTACCACCAAAGGTACTAATTCCAACCAAAGGAATGACATGCAGACACGCCGCCAGACGGGCTACAACCTCAGCATCGGACCACCTCCAGATCGCCACCGACGCGCCGCCACGCGCCGCGCCAAGATGGCATCAGAAGCTTCTGAAGCTGGGAACTGAAGCATATCAGTCCCACATCGAAAACAAAGACAAGATCAGTCTCTTCCTCACCTATAAAAGGTTCTCTCCTCTCTCCTCATTAATTACGCATTCAATACTTACCTACTGTTACTTTGTCAACATAAATACATTGACTAACTTAGGCATCGGAGAGTTGAAGACCGCCCAGCGCGGTCTCCCTCTGACGCCCATTGTATTTTACTTGACAGGTAACGGGAACTACAATACTAACACAAGTATCGATCCGCCCACCGGATCAGCGTTAACTAAGGTCCGGCTACCACTAGACTTTTAGACATTAACAGCTACTGTTGGAGGATTTATATATATGGATAATTAGGTCTTGGTCAGTGTGAGGAAGAGAGAATATATGGTGGGATTAATTAAGGTTTGTGGCTGCAGATCGCTGAGAGTGAGGAGGGAGATAGAACAGCCACGTGGCATAATGGGAGTGGCCAAGAAGGAAGGAAGAAATGGGCACGTGATGGTAGCAGACATGCTTAATTGAAACCAAAGCTTAATTAAGTGTAAGGTTTAATTAAACTAAGGTCTAATTAAGTAAGGTGCTGCATGCTAATGGTTGGAGGTCAACGTGCTTATTAATTAATCAAGCTAATGATTAATTAATACAACCTTTTCTTTCTTTTCTTTCTTTTCTTCTTCTCCTCTTCATCCACAATCTCGAATATTTCCATATATATTGTCAAGTGACTAGTCGGGTTTCACTCTCAAACTTGCATTGATCATGGTTGATCGTGTCGACAACTTAATCTTTTCGTTGGTAATCCTAATTAGCTTCATTTTCACACGATTTCATCCGAAATCCACAACTCTACTTATTTACTGCAAAATAAATAAAAATGGATTAATTACATTATAATTAACTTAAGGATTAACTTATTTATAGTGTTTTAGATTCAATTACATGCATAGAAATGCGTGTAATCACACCCTCACACTTAAACTTTGCTTGTCCTCAAGCAAACTAAATGAAATATAATCCGAAAATCTAATAACTCATAAACATAAAAGAAGTGTAGTATTAGCTTTTCCAACCATAACCCTCGAAGAACTAATTATGTACATGACCATGAAGTAGATGTAAGCCCAACATAAGATTTTTGAATTTGTAAGCCAATTAAAATGCACATGTAATAGATACTCAAGTATATGCATGTATTGACCATGTGTCAAATCAATCCACCACAATCAAATAGGCATATAGAAGACCCGAAATAACCCACTAAAATCACATATGTTCACTAAATATTACCACTCAAGTGTTTAGAGACTATATGCGTTTCACTCAAAAGCAATTTCACAACACACGCCGCCATATGCCTGCTTTTCGATCTCATCTCCGCTGGGTAGCCCACAACATTCAAGATCAAGAGGTCTTTTATTTGGTTCTAATGAGGCTAAGGGCAAGTGGCTAATAGAAATGAAGGATATGGAAAGACAAAGTCCATGGAAATCGGTGAAGCAACTCTCTCTTGTAGAGATATATGACTTTTGCTTTGGAATGCTAAGTCACTCACTCTAATCCCAAAATACAACCCACACTACACTATTATATAAACAAAAATAATACTATCTATTTTTTCATCTTTTTTTTTTTTCTTTTTCTACACCTTTTCTTTTCTTTTCTTTCTCTTTGAACTTTCTTTTTATTTTCACAACTTCTTTTTTTTTTTTTTTCGAACTTTCTTTTCTAAGCACACACTCACCCCCACACTTATTCTTTTGTAACGTCACACTTTTGACTTTTTTTTTCTTTTCTTTTGAAGCACTTAACATAAAGTCATTCTCTCGAATCGTTTCACCAACTACCATGGAAGGGTAGGATAAAAGTGTTTAGGCTAGGTAGGGATTTGTGGTGCTAATGAACAAAAAAGGCTAAATATGTACATAGGCTCAAAGTGGCAATCTAGTGGTAAATATTTTTGGGCACATGCTTCTTTGGCCATGGTGGTATTAAGCCTAATGCCTCAATCCTTTCTATCATGTCGCAAGCTAAAAGAAGCCTCGAGAGGTCTCAAGCAAGTTCTAGATACGCAATGTCATGAAATTGTACACACATGAAAGAATAAGTGAATGAACAATGCATACACTATAGATATTAGGATCAAAAGCTCACAAATAAGGCATGCAAGTTCATCGAATAATCTATATGCTTCTCTAACTATGATGAACGAACCTAGCATAGGCTATGTGCACACATATAATCAAGCATAGATCACATATACAATTAATCACAAAACAAATTCAAAGTCCTAGATCATGCTTAATCAATCCACAATCACAACAAGTTAAGTCCATGGCTCGTCATTGGGGTTGGAAAAAGGCATTAACCACTAAAATATAATTACAAAAAAAAAACTAATCTAATCTTTCCTTTTCTTTTTTTCATAGGTGCCCAAGCCCTCACCCCCACACTTAAAACCAACATTGTCCTCAATGTCGTAAAGTGAGCTCGAAAGCCAAATCCATGTCGGATTTAGGCATGAGAGTGAAGTTTAGGCGAAGGCACAAAAGATAAATTATGAAAATGAAAAATCTAAATGCGGAGAAGAAATGCGAAAACCCCCTTTGTAGACATCCCATAGCTCACGACCTTCGGAGAAGACCAATAGACACCAACCTCAAGGCAAAAGCCTTGACTTCCTTTGCGTATGCTCCAAGTTAGGAATGTGGACCGTATTAAGGCAAAAGCCTTCCTCAAGGCAAAAGCCTTGACTTCCTTAACAACTTCATACGGTCCACTCCAACGAGATCTTAATTTTCCTGGAAAAGGATGAAGCTTAGAATTGTATAGAAGCACCTTTTGATGAGGCTCAAAGATCTTCTCAACAAGTCTTTTATCATGTGTTACCTTTGTCTTCTCCTTAAACAATTTTGTACTATCATAAGCCTCCCTTCTTATTTCCTCCAACTCATTGAGATCAAATTTTCGTTTCTCACCCGCTTTGTCTAGCTCAAAATTTAATTGCTTTATTGCCCAAAATGCCTTGTGCTCAAGCTCTACCGGTAAGTGGCAAGCCTTGCCATAAACAAGTCGGAATGGAGTCATACCCAAAGGGGCCTTATATGCGGTACGGTATGCCCACAAAGCATCATGAAGTTTGGTACTCCAATCCTTCCTTGAGCTATTCACCGTCTTCTCTAGAATTCCCTTCACCTCCCTATTGGAAATTTCAACTTGCCCGCTTGTTTGCGGGTGGTAGGGAGTGGCAACCTTGTTCTTAACCCCATATTTCTTCAAAAGTAAAGCAAAGGCTCGGTTGATAAAATGGGAACCACCATCACTTATGATGAACTTGGGTGTGCCAAATCTAGTAAAGATGTGCTCTTGGAGGAATTTGAGAACTACCTTAGCATCATTGGTCCGAGTTGCTTGCGCCTCTACCCATTTTGACACGTAATACACCGCAACAAGAATCACTATGCCAAAATCCTTATCAGACGACAGACAGAAACTGTTGTCTGATTTGGAGTGCCACCGTTGTAGAGCGACCCGTTGTCTGTTGAAAATTCAGACAACGGTGGAACACAGTTGTATGATAAACAAACAGGCAACGGGTATGTGTTATAACTATTGTGTGATGGCTCGACAGATGGCTCGGCAGATGCCATGTGCAACAGTTGAAGCGCTGCCTTCAGACAACAGTGCTTGGTTTCAAGCTGTTGTATGTTAAGCATATCAGACAACATACTTTTATTTTTTGTGTTGTCTGATTGATCCTCAAACTTCAGTGCTTAGACTATATCTATTGTATGATCAACATTTGGGACAACGGAGTTCAATTGCAACTGTTGTCTGATTTAGTTTTTGGACAACAGAGTTCAATTGCTTCTATTGTGTGAGTATAAATTAGAAGAGACTGATTTGTTAAAAACTGATGTGTGATATGAACGATTGCAGTGTGTTTGTCCCAATTTTGGCCACTCAGACAACGGGCAGTTGTCATTATATCTCTATTCTGTTGTCTGATTATTTGAACATCCCATTCCTGAATTAAATTGTACATTCATTTGGTCCATTTACCAAATGAACAGTAGTTCATCAAATATAAATATTGCAAACCATCAAATATAAACTTTGCAACCCACTAATCATTGAAGCCAACATTTCAAATAAGAAAAGCATTCTATTGCATGCCCATCTACTTGGGACATCAAAAAGCTGATACATATATATCTATTGTTCCAAAACATGCTACACATGGTGCATGACAATCTACCAGCAGCGAAGCACAAAAAAGATGCTTTCTTTAGCAAAAATGTACCAGCAACAAGCGCGCTACTTCATGGCTTATGCACATGTGTTGACAACAAACTTCCCCCGCTCATTTCGCACTTGATCAATATCCGCTTAGGTGTATTGGCTGCTGCCTCTCCTCTCCCACTGAAATCAGTTTATTATATCAAAAGGATTAGTTAATCATTTTGGTGAATGAAGCATGGACATGATAACAAAGTTATGAGAAATTGAGTCAAGTGACTATATTTACTTAGCTGCATATGAACTGTTATTGACATTTTACAAGAATGTAGAGAAGTTATGATCCAGATCTCTTCACTTCACATAATAAAACACATTATAGTGGAATTGAAATGGAATTCCACAATAAATAAGAGGAAACCTGAAAAGAAAGAATAAAGAAGGTTGAATGTAACAATGCTGTTCATGACATACATACATATACATGATAAAGTCATGGACAATGAACTAATAAAAATTCACCCAAGGCACCAACTATTACTAAATTTCAAACTATGTTTCGAAGCACTGCTGGGTTAAGAATGTGAACATAGTCTAATGAAAATGGAATAGAAGAAACCTGTGCTGGTGTAGCCAAAAGGATGCTCTCTGTTAATATATCGAACACCCTTCATTTTCATCATCCAACCTCTGAAGAAAGAGCAAAGTCATCATTTCATAACCAAACAGAAATATAAGAACATATTAAATGAGAAATAGATTAAGATGTCACATTTTGATGCACAGAATCAAAAACATGAATGAAATAGGAGACTGACCCATTGTGGAATAACCACCAGCCTGGAAGATTTTGTTAAAAGCTCAACAATCTGATCCAATTCTACATTCAAGACTTGGTTGAACTGTGACTCACTCACTCCATCCCTGAACAAGAGAAAACTAGGAGATAAGAGATCAAGAACATTTAAGTATAGATGATTGAGTGATGCAACATGTTAATTACTGAACACAAAAATTTAAAAAAAAAAATATTAGTGGTGAATGAAGATAGCAGTGTGTCCTTTGTATGACAACTAGGTATTCGCTACACGTGTGAATAGATAATATCACTTCATCTTCAATTCATCAAGTGAGCTAATTTAAATTAGGCCTCTCCTATAGACCCAAATAATCATCTAGTTATCTTGGTAATATTAAGAAGTACTAAACACCATAAGTGGAAATTCAGAGAGTAATGAAGGGGAAGAAAAATAATATCTACTTTAAACAGCTAAAAGCTTTATTTTGTCGGTGAAAGCAAACCAGAAAATAATGCCAGCAAGGATGTAAATGTAGGTTGTAAATACCATGCAAGTGCCATGGAAACATGTACAATGATTTTGAGTCCATATCCTACATGGTACTTAATCATAATAATTGTCTACCTTTGTGCCTCGATATTCCTATGACACAGAGTAAGATTTAGTGTACTTGATATTTTAGTCTAGAAATTATATGCTACTACGCAACTTTTAAGAGTTCTCATTGTCAACTTTTCAATCATAAGTTCTCCATTTAGAGGTAGCTGGATAGCAATGTCAATTGAGAATAATATATTAACATAACAGGCCCAACAAGATAAACATCTGCATCAAAGAGGTAAAGGTTGCAGAGAATGGTCTTTACCATGTCAAGAAAGAATAAAGTGCATGTATATTGGCTAAAACTTTGAAGATATTGGAGATACAATATACAAAGAAAATTCTGAACACTCTACCAATTGCTTCAACTAGTCACAGAACCATGCATTTGTCCAGTGTGATGCCCTTTGACTCAACTACCCCAATAAACTCTATAGGCATCTACAATATAAACACAACCCTCTCGAGAGTTTGAAGAATCTGCATATATAGAGTATATTAAAAACAAGTAAATGAAATCAGCAAAGATAAAGCAGGAGCACGATTTTATCATTTAAATTTTAAAACCACAACACATGAGACATAAAGGGGAGCCAAGTGCGGTATATGAACTCGGGGTCGTCGTTTCGACCAATCATACATTACATATATATATTCCCAGACCAAACCAAGCCTTTAGGTACACTAGCTTAAACAATGCCAAACCAAGCCTCTAATTGTAATCTAGTTTATGCCAAGTATGATATGCTAAAACTAAGCGCGCAATTTAACCCTGCATGTAGTTGTTAGTATAGAATAAGTAGGGATCGTTCTAGCTGGGGATTGAGGGTACACCTGTAATTGCAAAAACAACTAAAGAATTAAAATAAGTATAAAGTATTATTTACAAAAATAAAACAAACACAAGGGGGCTTTAGGATTATTAAATTAAAAATTAAATAAATAAAATAAAGAAAATGTAAAAACATATATACATGGGTGGAACATAAGTAACAAAGATCAAATCCACAATCATATGAATGAAATCCAATCACAATTCCTATAGTTGATTTTCTATGTCATGAGAAAGAAGTTGAGCATGTGAAACGTTAGAAAGCAAACGATTTCCCATATTTTACTTTCCTTCAATATTTAATCTAAGTGAAAGCACCTAAATTAAACCTATTGAACATGCAATCATAGTCTAGAAAGCTAGCTACTCAAGCACACATTCAACGCATGAAGAACAAAGAAAGGATGTCAACCAAAGTGCACAACCTAGTTATGAATAAGTTCACCTATTTGCAATCCTCCTTAATTGATTTCGACTTTTGTCCAAAGCCTTTACTACTTAAATCTAGCTCCAATTACATGCATATGTCCTAAGTTGGCCACCAAAGAACACATACATATAAAAGTTTTCTATAAAACAAAATCAATCAAGCAATCTCACATAAGCAACATTTAAATCAACATAAAGAAATCACAACTTTGTTTCAAAACATAAAAACGGGCTTAAACTTTTCCCTAAACGTTATGTCAACTAGAAATCAAGTTCATACGAAATCAAAACAAAGAAAACCAAAAAGATTACAAGGAATAAGATAGAATTACACCATGAATGATGAATGGTGGAAAGCTTGAGACGTTGGTCTTGGATCTTGAAAGCAAGGCTCCAAAGCTTCACGACACAAGGTGGATGATGGCGGCTAGGAGGCTTCATGGCTTCTTCTTCTCTTCTTCTCTTTGCTTGAAGACGCAGAGACTTGAAACTAGAGGATGGAGAGAAAGCTTGACGTTATGGAGAGAATTTTCTGAATGAAGAGGTGTGTGGAGTGTTGTTGGTCAAGGATTGCTGCTATTTATAGTGGAATTCTCCTCTCTTGTGATGCAATCATGGCCAATCATCTAGAGGTGATTTCTCCTCCAAATTTCCTTGATCTTCTCTTGACAGAGTCTTGAATTTTCTGATCTCTTTTCCCCTTAATGACTCATGGTATATTGCTTGAATAGTGACCAGATACATCCCTTATTCCTCTCCTTTGAATTGCACTAATTTCTTGCAAGATTTGTGCTCACAATAAACTCCTAAAATCAAGAAAAATCAGAAATTAATTAGAATTATAATCAATAGGAAATAAGATAATTAGGAAAAATATTGAAATAAAACTCCCTTTTTATCTCCACGAAATAAGAAGAATTTATGTGAATGAAAACTCCTTGATTTCCTCCTTATTTTCACATTATCTCCATCATTTCCCATGCAAAAATCAGATTTAATCTCCCATAATATCTTCAATAATATCTTCAAGCCATGTGGTCTCCTAATGCCTTCAAGTTTCCTAGCCTCATCAGGATTCCTGCGTTGACTAGGATTCCTAGTCGGACCAGGAAAACTCACATTCTTCATTTCAGCTCCATTTATTCGATGTACCTAGAAAATAGAAACTAAATTAAAAATTGATTTATTTAAGGAAATAACTAAGTAAAATATGAGGAGTTAACTATTAAAACGTCGCATAAAAATGCTCATATCAAAGTACTCACTCACGTCTGCAACTTAACTCCCAGAAGAAGACAATTATACATATATGTATCCCTTATTCATTCCAGAATTACAAGAACACCAAAGCAAATTTACAATTGAATGACCCTACCTCCAGGCAACCTTTAATAAAGCTTATACCCATACTCCAACAAAGAGCATATAACACTAATTGTTAAACAACCAGCCAACTTGTCTCACTTTAATTATTAACAAACAATTGAGCTAATTTGTCTCATGAAGTCCAAATAGAACGTCCTCATCTCAACAAGAAATAAATACCCAACAACATCTTCATACAAGCTTTCCAACGTAATCTACAATCACCACATAGCAATCTCATTCAAGTATCAAAACAATCCCAACTAAGTTAATTAAGCCTTCAGTAACAATTCTCCAATGTCCATAGAACCCAACTTATTCCAACTCCAACTCTCAATCAACAAACCAACTATAATTAAATCAATTGATGAACTCAAAACATGATTATGAATTCAAACGTTCCGGACAACTCTACCACAACACCAATTCCCTTTAATAACTCCAATTAAATCCAAATAGGAACTGAATTCATAATAAGAAGGCATAATTACCTGAATTTGGTCAATACCCAGTCAAGGAGCCTTCACCCAAAATATCTCTCCTTCACCTAACGTACTGCACAACTCCAACCTTTCACTTGCCAGAGTTTTTCGATCAAAATCCAGCTCCACTCCTCTATCTTTCCTCAATTCCGTACCTTGATTCAAAAACATTTATCAATTTCCCCCAACCTTTAGATCAATTCGAAAATACCAACTGCATAGCATAAGAGCTTACCGTAGCAGTGAACTGATCCCAATCTAGACTCCAAAGCCCAAACCTTTGATTTTTGATACTAGAATGGAGATGAGAATATCAATGGCTTCTATCCCGTGGCCATGTCTGACTTCTCTGTTCTCAGCAAGGATGGGTGAGAAAGTGATTGAGTTTTGGGTAGACGTAGGTGAGATGACGATGGGTGTAATCGGTAGTTTGATTCGACGACGTACTGAGGCGGCGAGGTTGGTGTGACGTAGGAGAGGAGCTTAAGGAGGTTGTTGATGTGGGTTCTGGAGGTTCGGAGGTCGGAGAGCCTGGTTGACAGGACCCGCCCCGGATTTCACCCAGAAATCCGAGGTGGCTGACTTGATACACATTTACGCAAGCGTACGTATCGTTGTCAAGATAGGGAAATATTGAGCCCAAAGTTTATCGTACCACGGGGATTAGTGGCTAACCCACAATCCTTGGGTAGTCGGAACTAAAGTCACTAAGCAAACAAAAGAAAAAAAAAATAATAATAATAATAAATAAATAAAAAAAAAAAAAAAAAAAATACTATTCTAAGGCACCAAGCCTTAGCAATGCTCGGCTTTGGTTTGCACCAAAGCCTAATCAAAACTAAGAGCCTAGTGATGGCTATTTACAATGAGATAGAAATTATGATTCAAAATTGTGATTGTAATTTTCTAAAAGACTAAGTCGAAAACTAAATTAACAACAACAATTAAAAATGACGAAAAATAAAAGAGAGATAGATTTTTGGGTGCTAGGGATCACTCTCTAGCAATTTCAATGCAATGAACACATTTTAAGCAAATAAACATATCTTCATGAGAACCAAATCCCGTACTTAATGCCGGTCAAGGAATGCCGGTCAAGGCCACTAAGCCGAATTTCCTTAAGGGTATTCACATTTTCGGTTAGGACAAATATGAACTCTCTAACTCATGAATTAGTACCTTACTAGGGCTACCAAAACATGAGCTAAAGGCGTAGAGCTCTAGAAATTAGGGATTTAAGCATGCAATAGTTACAACCTAAAATGTAACGATTACTTAGTTCTCTACCTAATGCCGGTTAAGGCCACTAAGTCAATTTCTCTTATTTGGTATCCATTCTTCCGGTTAAGGCAAGAATGAACTCTCTAACCCTAATCATTATGCCTTGTTAGGGCCACAACGTCTAGGATTAAAGGCGAAGGGCATAAGAAAATAGAAACTTAGGTAATCATTCATTTTCGATTAAGCAACTACTTGACACACCACACTAATTACATGAAGCTAGTGAACAAAAGAACCACCAATTGTATCACACAACACAAATCTCAACACATAACAAAGAGAGTGGTCAATTCCCTAAAATTAATGCATCAAGAATCAATTAGCATAGTAATTAGAGTGCACCCATATGAAAATACATTATTTATCACTTGAAAAATATGTCAATTACATCAAAATTGAGCTAGAGTTAGAAACCCTAGCTCCCAAAAGTAACTACTCACAACCCATATTCATGAACATCAAAATTACAAAATTCAAATAGCAAAGAGTAGAGAAGTGTAAGAGAAAACAAAGATAGTCACAAATAGCTATGAAGCTAGCATGACTAGCCCTGAATTACAACCCCACAAAATACCCAAATCTTGAATCTTGTAGAAATTGAGCTCCTTGATATATTCTTGAAGCTTTGGGTGAGTAGCCCTTCAAATTCCTAAAATAAAAACTAAAGAAAATTTGGAAAATGAAAAATGGAGAAAGAAGATGGGAGAAGAGAGCAGCCCAAGGGGCTGCCCTGTTTTGGTGTAGTGCGGCCGCTGCTGTAGATATCTCGTTCCCCCCTTCTCTCATAAATATATAGCAGATATATATCACCATCTGAGGCTCAGATCGATTGGCCAAAGTGAAGGGAGTAGGGTTGCCACGTGTCAGTATGGGAGTGGACAAGAAGAAAGTAAGAAATGGTTTGGGCACGTGATGATGGCAGACTTCTCAATTGAAACCAAAGCTTGATTAAGTGTAAAACTTAATTAAACTAAGGTCTACTGCTGCATGTCAATGGCTGGAGGTATTAAATAATCAAGCTAATGATCAATTAATACAGAACCTTTTCTTTATTTTATGTAATTTTCTTTTTCTTCTTTTCTATTTTTCTTTCTTCTCCACTTCCACAATCTCGAATATTTCCATATATATTGTCAAGGGACTGGTCGGGTTTCGCTCTCAAACTTGCATTGACCATGGTTGACCGTGTCGACAATTTCGTCTCCTCGTCGAAAACTCTGATTTGCTCCATTTTTGTACCATTTTCTCTCGGTTCCGCAATTCCGCTTATTTTCTACATAGTAAATAAAAATGGATTAATTACATATTAATTGACATGGAGATTTGCTTATTTATAGTGTTTTAGATATAATTACACCCCCACACTTAAACTTTGCTTGTCCCCAAGCAAACTAAATGTAAATTAATAACCAAAAATCTATTGACTCAAGCATATATCCTCAAACATAAAGAAAGTACGGTATTAGCCTTTCCAACCATAACTCTCGGAGAACTAATTATGTATATGACCATGAAGTCGACAAAACATGACATAGAAATTATAAATTTGTAAGGCAATTAAGATGCACATGTAAGAAATGCTCAAGTATATGCATGTATAAACCATGTGTCACATCAATCCACCATAATCAAATAGACACATAGAAGACCCGATATAACCCACTAAACTCACATAGGTTCACTAAATATTACCGCTCAAGTATTTAGGGGCTATTTGTATTTCACTCAAAAGCAATTTCACAACACGCATTACCATATGCTTGCTCTTCGATCTCATCTCCGCTAGGTAACCCACAACATTCAAGATTAAGAGGTCTTTTATTTTGTTGTAATGGGGCTAAGGGCAAGTGGCAATAAGAAATAAAGGATAGGGAAAGACAAAGTCCATGAAAATCGGTGAAGCAACTCTCTCTTGTAGAGATTTAAGACTTTTGCTTTCGAATGCTAAGTCACTCACTCTAATCCCAATGTACAACCCACACTATACTACGTAATACTCTTTTTTTTTTTTCTTTTCTTTTTTTTTTCTTTTCCTTGAATTTTCTTTCTATTTGCACAAACTTCTTCTTTTTTTTTTTTCTACGTAATACTCTTTTTTTTTTTTTTTCACAACTTTCTTCTTTTTTTTTTTTTTTTTTTTTTTTGAGAACTTTCTTTTCTATACAAATCACTCACCCCCACACTTATTCTTTTATAACCTCACACTTTTGACTTTTCTTTTCTTTGGAAGCACTCAAAAATAAAGTCATTCTCTCGAATCGCTTCACCAACTACCATGGAAGGGTAGGATAAAAGTGTATAGGCTAGGTAGGAATTTGTGGTGGTAATGAACAAAAAGGCTAAATTATATAAATAGGCTCAAAGTGGCAATATAGTGGTAAATATTTTTGGGCACATGCTTCTTTGGCCATGGTGGTATATAGTCCTAATGCCTCCATCCTTTCTATCATGTCGCAAGCTAAAAGTAGCCTCGAGAGGTCTCAAGCAAGTTCTAGATACGCAATGTCATGAAATTGTACACACATGAAAGAATAAGTGAATGAACGATGCATACACTATAGATATAGGCACAAAAGCTCACAAATAAGGGTATGCAAGTCAATCAAATCATCTATATGCTTATCTAATTATGATGAACCAACCTAACCATAGGCTATGTGCACACATATAGTCAAGCATAGATCACATATATACTTAATGACAAAACAAATTCAAAGTCCTAGATCATGCTTAGTCTATTCACAATCACAACAAGTTAAGTCCATGGCTCGTCATTGGGGTTGGAAAAGGCATTAACCACTAAAATATAATTACAAAAAGCTAATCTAATTTTTTTGTTTTTTTTTTGGGCGCCCGAGCCCTCACCCCCACACTTAAAACCAACATTGTCCTCAATGTTGTAAAGTGAGCTCGAAAGCTAAAATCCGTGTCGGACTTAGGCATGAGAATGAAGTCCGGGCGAAGGCACACAAATTAACTATGAAAATGAAAATCTAAATGCGGAGAAAAGATACGGAAAACCCCCTTTGTAGACCTCCATTGCTCACGACCTTCGGGGAAGACAAATATGAGACACCAACCTCAAGGCACAAGGCCTTGACTTCCTTAACGTATGCTCTAAGCTAGCTCTAGGTGCTCATGAAAGATCGACTCCATTGAGACATATATAGTGTCCAAAGAGCAATGCGTCACAAATAGGCCATCAAAGAATAAGGACAAGGTCCTCCATTAAGCACGTGGCCTTGACCACCTCCAACACACCTCACAACATCCATATAATGACCTCCATTGAAGAATTGAAGTGTAAGAAGTCCAACCACCCCGAGTGAACACAAACTAGTGAGTGCAGAAAACTTCCAGCAATGACCTTTCTGTCTTCAAATGCCTATAGCTCATACTCAGAAAGTTATAATCAGGTGAGGCTGCTAGAAATGGAAATCAGACTCAGAGAGATTTCTATCCATATAAAGTTAGCCACCTATCTCCAATTGAAATGCAAATTAAAGCTGGTCAAACTTGCTAATCTGTCATGAAGTTTTCTGCTGACCCTCAGTCACCAAAACTGTAATATCTGAAGCTCCAGAAATGCAAAGAGGGTGAGACCAACTGGATATAAAACTAGACTCAAGAAGATACCTTTGGTTAAAATTTCACTTGAAAATTAATTATGAGTCAAAAATCGTTGGCCTCCAAACTCACTGATCTGTTCTGCAGTTTCTGCTGTGCCCTGTTTCTGACCTCTGTCACTTGGAACACAATATCTGAAGCTAGGAAGGTTAAAATCAAAAACTGTTTCTCCTTCATACAGAGGACATGTGAAGACACATATCTGAAAAATTTGAGCTCCAAATTGCTTGGGATGTAGAAGGTGTAGCTTCCCAAAGTCACTCTACAGTAGCTGTCTCTGTTCTGACCCTCATGGATTGACCATCAAATATGAGGATCTGCAGTGACTGAAAGTGGTTCAAATTTTGGTACAAGACAGTAGACATATAGAAGAATAGCTCAAAAAAAATTCAGATGAAAATAGCATGTATAATGGAATCTATAGTCACCCAAATTCAACTGAATTTCAGGACAGAAACTGCTCACTACCAAATTAATTTTCCTTCACATTTCCAACTCCGGACACCTCCCATCCTCCCAAAAATATGGCCAAATAGCCTTATTGAAGCAAAATAAACCAGGAAATTTCAAAACCACCTAGGGTTGCCTCCCTAGAAGCGCTTGTTTTTAAAGACCCCAAGTCGGTCTATAGAACATGATCGTTGTCAAGGTGGATACTTCTCAAGTACGACCACCCTATTGTTTGGGGCTAAGGGACTCCTTGATATATCATAGAGGCAAGACCAAGAGCTACAAAAGAATACTCCAATTGGTGGCCAAAAGTGTAGCTTTTTAATTTTCCTCTTCTTCTCAATTTTTCTTCTAGGAGCCAATATCCTTGCCTTCTCCTTCTCAAGTGGTGTAGAAATGATGCTCATAGGAACAATAGGTGGTAGAAGCTCTTGCGAGTGATGGAAAAGGTTAAGTGCAAGAGGTTCACTTCCTTTCCAATCCATCACCTCATTGTAGAAACATTGGTCACTTAATGGTGGATTGAGAGGTAAAAGTACCTTGATCCCAATCCTCTCATTAAGAATGTAAGTGCTCAATGCCCTACTCTCCACCTTGGGAAGCTCATGATGGATCTCCATGGATATGGGAGGCAAGAAAGTCTTTGGCTCTTCAATTTCTTCATCATCACAAAGTATTGAAAGACTCTCTTCCTCCATGGGAATATCAACCTCAATGAATAAGGGATTATGGTGTATGACTTCAAACTCCGCATTCCCCTTACTAGATAAGTCATCCTCCTCATCGGAATCATGTTCAAGTACGGCCTCAATGAATAAGGGATTGTGGTGCATCACTTCAAACTCCGAATCCTCCTCACTAGAAAAGACATCCTCTTCATTGGAATCATCTTCAAATATCTCCCCTCCATTAGGAAGCTTAGATTTCCAATATTGCACCCATTCCTCCGAAATGTAGTCTCTCACCTCACTTGCATTGAAATTTTCATAACCAAGCTCACTTTCTTGTACATCAACATCACTATAATCATCAATTTGCATAAACGACTCTTGCTCAAGATGCTTGATATGTACTTCTTCTCTTGAAATAGGCTCCACTTGATCAAAGAAAGGCTCTTGCAAATATAAAGTGGTGGGAGGTTGCTCTTGAAGTAGGCTAGCCTTGAATTGCTCAATGATTGGATCTACACTCTCACCAACGGCGCCGTTGACTTGATACACATTTACGCAAGCGTACGTATCGTTGTCAAGATAGGGAAATATTGAGCCCAAAGTTTATCGTACCACGGGGATTAGTGGCTAACCCACAATCCTTGGGTAGTCGGAACTAAAGTCACTAAGCAAACAAAAGAAAAAGAAAAAAAAATAATAATAATAATAAATAAATAAATAAATAAAATAAAAAAATACTATTCTAAGGCACCAAGCCTTAGCAATGCTCGGCTTTGGTTTGCACCAAAGCCTAATCAAAACTAAGAGCCTAGTGATGGCTATTTACAATGAGATAGAAATTATGATTCAAAATTGTGATTGTAATTTTCTAAAAGACTAAGTCGAAAACTAAATTAACAACAACAATTAAAAATGACGAAAAATAAAAGAGAGATAGATTTTTGGGTGCTAGGGATCACTCTCTAGCAATTTCAATGCAACGAACACATTTTAAGCAAATAAACATATCTTCATGAGAACCAAATCCCGTACTTAATGCCGGTCAAGGCCACTAAGCCGAATTTCCTTAAGGGTATTCACATTTTCGGTTAGGACAAATATGAACTCTCTAACTCATGAATTAGTACCTTACTAGGGCTACCAAAACATGAGCTAAAGGCGTAGAGCTCTAGAAATTAGGGATTTAAGCATGCAATAGTTACAACCTAAAATGTAACGATTACTTAGTTCTCTACCTAATGCCGGTTAAGGCCACTAAGTCAATTTCTCTTATTTGGTATCCATTCTTCCGGTTAAGGCAAGAATGAACTCTCTAACCCTAATCATTATGCCTTGTTAGGGCCACAACGTCTAGGATTAAAAGCGTAGGGCACAAGAAAATAGAAACTTAGGTAATCATTCATTTTCGATTAAGCAACTACTTGACACACCACACTAATTACATGAAGCTAGTGAACAAAAGAACCACCAATTGTATCACACAACACAAATCTCAACACATAACAAAGAGAGTGGTCAATTCCCTAAAATTAATGCATCAAGAATCAATTAGCATAGTAATTAGAGTGCACCCATATGAAAATACATTATTTATCACTTGAAAAATATGTCAATTACATCAAAATTGAGCTAGAGTTAGAAACCCTAGCTCCCAAAAGTAACTACTCACAACCCATATTCATGAACATCAAAATTACAAAATTCAAATAGCAAAGAGTAGAGAAGTGTAAGAGAAAACAAAGATAGTCACAAATAGCTATGAAGCTAGCATGACTAGCCTTGAATTACAACCCCACAAAATACCCAAATCTTGAATCTTGTAGAAATTGAGCTCCTTGATATATTCTTGAAGCTTTGGGTGAGTAGCCCTTCAAATTCCTAAAATAAAAACTAAAGAAAATTTGGAAAATGAAAAATGGAGGAAGAAGATGGGAGAAGAGAGCAGCCCAAGGGGCTGCCCTGTTTTGGTGTAGTGCGGCCGCCGCTGTAGATATCTCGTTCCCCCCTTCTCTCATAAATATATAGCAGATATATATCACCATCTGAGGCTCAGATCGATTGGCCAAAGTGAAGGGAGTAGGGTTGCCACGTGTCAGTATGGGAGTGGACAAGAAGAAAGTAAGAAATGGTTTGGGCACGTGATGATGGCAGACTTCTCAATTCAAACCAAAGCTTGATTAAGTGTAAAACTTAATTAAACTAAGGTCTACTGCTGCATGTTAATGGCTGGAGGTATTAAATAATCAAGCTAATGATCAATTAATACAGAACCTTTTCTTTATTTTATGTAATTTTCTTTTTCTTCTTTTCTATTTTTCTTTCTTCTCCACTTCCACAATCTCGAATATTTCCATATATATTGTCAAGGGACTGGTCGGGTTTCGCTCTCAAACTTGCATTGACCATGGTTGACCGTGTCGACAATTTCGTCTCCTCGTCGAAAACTCCGATTTGCTCCATTTTTGTACCATTTTCTCTCGGTTCCGCAATTCCGCTTATTTTCTACACAGTAAATAAAAATGGATTAATTACATATTAATTGACATGGGGATTTGCTTATTTATAGTGTTTTAGATATAATTATACGCATATAAATGCGTATAATCAGTGGCCCTACGGGGCCCACCTTCGAGATAACTCTACCGAGATTTGGCCGAGTCACCACTGAAGTGGACTACCCAAAACATTAACTCACAACATATCAGAGCCAAACGAAGAAGTACGGAAGCCATTCATCAGCTATGCCTCGAACCACGTACGCCCGACCTCAACTAATAACGCCTGCACACTGGGCATTAGAAACCGAAGAGCCCAGGGGAAAGTAGACGAAAAACGTTAGCGTGAGTGGACAAAAATAAACAATTTAAAGAACAAATGATTTCATACTTTCCCACATTTATTTCATTAAAAATCGATGCATGCAACAATTAGAAAACACATTTAGATTTAAATCCAAGAATTCTCAAACAATAAACCGACTAGCCTCGCTAGTCACAACATTCGAAAAATATATATAGATTGTCAAATCGAAATCTCGTTTATCAAGAAGATAAGACTAGCCCCGCTGGCTACAGTGAAAATCGGACTAGCACCGCTAGTCAAGCAACGATAAAATATGGGGAAGAAGTTTCACCATACGAAAGAAGGGAGCCTCTCAGGCTCGGGTCGGAGTGTCCCACACTTTGGAGCATCCCATGCTCTGCTCTTACTCACCCACGAACACATAGTAAGCAGGGAGGAGTACTAATAGGCTAGCTAGCAATAAATATGACGACCTAGGTATGGTGGGTTAAAATCATACGAAAATCGAAAATCAGTAAGGCTTCCCCATAAGTCCCGCGAATAAAGAAAACACGGGTACGATTCCCAACCTTACTCGGAAATTCTCGTAGAAAGTCACATAAATCGACAGCGTGTCCCACACGCTAAAAGAATAATTATATTATCATCAAAGCATTCCCAATGCCAAAATAGAAGGTCGATAAATATATAGGAAATAACTTCATCGAAATCCCATTTCGAAAATCTTTCCAAAAATCTCAAATTGACGAATGAAAATAAATATGAAATTCCGGAAATCACCTCGGAAAAATAATTCGTCGAAAATCAACATAAATTATAAATTCGAATCCGAGCATAACAAATTAATATCCGCAAGTCATAACTGAGATAAATCGTAATCAATCTCTGAAAATCATTATTGAAAGCAAATTCAAATCCGAGCATAATAAATTCATATCCAAAACTCATGAAAAATCAATGTCAAATTATAATCCAAGACAAAATGTTACGTCCCGAACCTAGAATTTACGATTTACTTTCGTGTTGGACGGTAATTGTTAAATATTTTCAATTTTGAACCTTTATAGATATTTTAGTGGCCCTAAAAGTTGACTTTTTATTCGGGTCAAAATTTGAGAAAATGTTCTTCATGAAAGTTGTAGGGGACGTTAAACCGAGCGCGTGCATATGTGGTTCGTAAAAATCGGACTTCGTATGCAAGAGTTATGGCTGAAATAGTAAAGTTACTGTTCATGGTAACTTTTTGATATAAAAAGGAAATTTACCCGGGTAGGTTTCCATTTTCAGAAAACCACCCAGCTCTTTCTCTCTCCTCTCCCCCGATCTCTCTTCTCCGGTTCGCCCCATTCCCTTCCTCCTCCGATTGCCGGCGATTCCGGCCACCACAGGGCGTGCCACCGGTCACCAGAGGAGCGCCTCCTCCCTCCGAGCACCCCAGCAGCCTTGGTTTTCCAAGATTTGGCCGGAAAACCACGGATCGAAGCCAAAATCACTCCGGCTGCAGTTTGAGGATTTTGACGATTTCCGGCGATTCCGGCCACCTCCGGTCCCCATCTTTCTGTCGAAGGTTTGGTTTTCATCACTGATTATTTCCCCTATGGTCTTGTAATACGATTTGAAGTGTAGAGGCCGGATCGAATTAGGGTTCTTGAATTTTCTGGGTTTGTGTTCTTGGATCGATTTCGACTGTTTGTAGTTGTTATTTGTAAATGTTGTAGTTATGAAGTGGAATCAGTGTGTTGAGTAGGTGTTGTACCTGAAATTTGGTGGCCGGAGGTGGAGGTTGGCCACCGGCACGTGAAAGCCACGCACCGCCACTGTAGGTGGCGCGTGAAATAGGGTTTTGGCCGGAAATTGTGACTGTTGAATATGTATTCGATCCATTTTACATCTAGTTAATTAATCGAAGCTTGGAAATCGATTTGGAAGTGATTTGAATATAAATTTTGTTGGTTGATCAAGAAAATTGGTGAAATTATTAAACGAATTATGAGGAATCCATCCATCGGATTTCCTCGGTTTGGCCTTTGAGCCTATATATTAAGGAGATAATATTATTGAAGAAGATTGGAAGGAATTGGACAATAAAGTGGATATTTAGGGTTGATTTTAATTAATCCAATTTAATCTTCCAACCCGAAATTTAAGTTACGAACGTTCTATTGTACAGGACGTGAGGAGGATTCCCTCGAGGAGGGTTTGGAGCGACTGCAAGCTTAGCCGTACTTTGTGAGTGGACGTTTGTTTTAAATAAGTGATGCATGCATATATTTATTAAAGCTTATTCTATTTAATTAACATGTTATTTTCCGAGCATATAAAGTTGATTGCAAATTATCTCATGGATTTGCTTTTAAATAATGATTCTCTTGAATAATTATGTTTTATACCGGTTGTGAGTTTTGGATATGAAGTTGTTATGCTCGGATTCGAATTTATAATTGAGGTTGATTTTCAACGAAGGGTTTTCGTTGTGGTTTTCGGATTTATACAATTTATATTATATTCCTATTCGTGGATTTGAGATTTTTTGGAAAGATTTTCGAAATGGAATTATTTTCTTGTTTATTTATTTAATCATTGGTTTTGGCATTGGGAATGCCTCATTGACAACCTATTTATTCCTTTAGCGTGTGGGACACGCTGATAATTTATATGACTTTACGAGAATTTCCGGGTACGGTTGGGAATCGTACCCGTGTTGTCTTTATACGTGGGACATGGGGAAACTTTATGGATTTATCGGTTTTTAACCACCATACCCAGGGTCGCTATATTTATATATTATATTACTGGCTAGCCTATTAGTACTCCTCCCTACTTACTATGTGTTCGTAGGTGAGTAGAGGAGAGCATGGGATGCTCAAGAGTGTGGGACACTCCGACCCGAGCCAATAAGGCTCCCTTCTTTCGTATGGTGAACGTCTTTCCCCATCTTTTATTATGATTTGACTAGCGGGGCTAGTCCGGTTTATTTTATCCAGCGGGGCTGGATGTTTTGCACGAGTTGTGAATTTAAAGAAATACGTTTTATAAACGTTGCATGCATCGAGACTTTATATTATAAATTGTGGGAAAGTATAAATTTTTATTCATTTATACTTATTTATTTTGTCCACTCACTCTAACGTTTTTATGTACTTTCCCCTGGGCCCTTTGGTTTAAATTGCCCAGATCACAGTGTTGCGGACCGGCATAGGAGCGGAGGCTAGTACCACCTTTGTCATCCATTCTCAGTAGGTTATTGATTGACCTACTTATTGTATTATATTCCGAATCTATTCCTTAGATTGCTCTGAATACTTGTTGAGAGTGGATTTATACTTATGTTTAATTATGTGTGTAAGAGAGTGGTTTATTTGGGAGGTTGTTGAACATTTGAGTTGCTGGGTTGTATTCGTTTAAGATGTTTTGGTTGTGAAGTTCGATGTTTTTATTTGGAGAATATTTTGGATTGTTGCTAGGAAGCAGGGTGGCTTCAAGCATAGAACTTAAATTATATTGAGGAGTGTTTTCAGCAGGTTTAGGGTTGCCCATTTTTAGGGAAGGTTCTGTCGAATTTTCTCGAAAAGTGGGTCCCGCAGGTCCACCTAGGACTTTAGGAGGGTAATTCCGGGGTGGGTCCTGACACAAAATATCATGCTCGATAAATAAAATGATAATTAAATTAATCAATAATTTCAAGATAAATGCATGCATCATTATTTAAAACAAAAGTCCACTCACAGTACTATTGGGCGACCACGCAAACGAGTTCCTTCATTTAACCGTAGCTCGCGACATTGTCCTGTACACAATTATATTTCCGTAAACGGCAATCCGATAAAATAAATACGAACCTAAACGAAACCCGAAAATCTCTATCACCATTACTTCTCAAATTCAACCCAAATCTCTCCCACAACACCAATTCCTCAATTAACATATTCCACAACGAAAACGAGGGAAATCCGACGGCCGGATTTCCAACAATTCCATCACACAACTCCAAACTTCAGAAATTCACAAACAATTCCAAATTCCTCCAAAATTCACCAAACTTCACATACAAGCTCAACAACATTTATACAATTTAATGGGCTAAAAACTGGAATTAAAACACTGCCCTACACGCCTCCACGCGCTGCGCGTGGGCCCCACGCGCCTGTGGCCACCACCTCCGATGGCCACCCAATTTTGGCAGCACCACCTACTCAACAGACCCAACATTTTTCACAACTACAACAAGTTCCAATTTTACCTTGAAGGGCTCCAATTTGGCCGGTGAAATTTTTCCAAAAAAACCAAGAACCCTAGAAATTGCAAATCGTTAATTCGACCTCCACACTGCAAATTGAAATGAAAGACCTTAGGGGAAATGATCATTGACAAAAACCGAACCTTCGACACCGGTTTGGTGGCCGGAGACGGCCGGAATCGCCGGAAATCGATGAAAACTCCAAACTGCTACACTAACCTTCACAGCTCAAAATCGAGCTCTTCCGGCCAAATCGCTGCAAAACACCACCACAGACGTGACCAGGGTGAAGAGGCGAGCCAGCTGATGTCCGGATTCCATCGTGGGGTGGCCGGAGGAGGAAGAAATCGGAGGGAGAAGAAATCGGGTCGAAGAGGAGAAAGGGTCGGGGGAGAAGAGAGAGAAAAAGCCGGTAGGTTTCCAAAAATGGAAACTTACCACAGTAACTTGGCTATTTATAGAAACTTACCACATGAATAGTAACTTTAGTATTTCGCTTATAACTTTCGCATACGAACTCCAATTTTTACGTACCACATATCCACGCACTCGGTCTAACGTCCTCTACAACTTTCATGCAGAACATTTTCTCAAATTTTGACCCGAACAAAAAGTCAACTTTTATGGCCACTAAAAGTGCTTAAATGACAATAAAAGTGAAAATAAAGATCGTTTACCGTCCAAATGACTAGTAAACCGGTAACTTCTGGTTCGGAACGTTACAATCTCCCCTCCTTATAAAAATTTCGTCCCCGAAATTTCATACAACCGAAGTAAAGGTGGAACACATACATTAATCCAAAATATATTATCCTCGTAAAGGAAAGGCATCTAATAAAACAAAGTGAGGATAACGATGTGTGAATCTGTTTAAAACATGTAGAAATCCGCTTCAAAACTCATCCAAGAATTGGCCACTCAAAATTGAGAGATTAACACTTAGAATGAACAATCCTTAAGGTGACATCTAGTTGATCACCATAATCTGATCGATTCCCACAGTGTTCTTGTTGAATTCAGGAAATAGACTTACTTCCAATAGTTACTGACAGTCCTTATCAACTGAATGAGAAAAGTTTCAAAGCATTAAGTTCAAAAGACTCATCCACAAGCAGGAAGAATTTCTTCCATAGTCTTCAAAAGACTTATTGAAGCAATATTTCATTCACTATTCCCATGAAACCTGTCTACTGATCCTTGGGTTAAGTTTTCTTTTACGACCTCAAGTCAAATACTTTAACAACCAAGATAGTTTATGACAAGTCCAACTGCCCAAACAAATCAAGACATGCGTGTAACTCAAAATTAATAACACCAAAGTCAAAACACTTGTCTTGCTTATCAATGTAGCATTGCATACTCGCAAGCATATGAAACTCCGCATTATAAAATTCGTGTCAACAATTAACTTAGATGACTCAAGGTATCGACACCACAAATCATTCGATTGGAATAATAGCATTCATAACCTTTTCATATAAGTCGTACGGTGAGGAACCTGTCGTTCACCAACAACATGGTGATAATACATCAATCCATACTTAATACATTTCCCTTCTTACGTGCGCTCATAGGGGTATCCCAACCGCTACTAATATGCCACAAGATAATCACTGTTAACCAACAAGTCCAAAACAAGTAACTTAGCTACCCCAAAACAACACTTCCTCTTTTGCTTGTTGTGCACAGATTATTGATCAAATATCATTCACATAAAGGTTCCACAATTGTCAAGTATAACAAAGGTAGCTCCGAACAACGTATAAGTTCTTAATCATGTAAGTTATGGGGCCACTACACTTCCGCTGCGCTACACTGATACCTGACTAAAAATCATTGGTCCAGCCTTGCAATGACGCTCCGAGTCGACTACGAAAACTCATTTTATAGTTGCCCTGCTGGCCTCACTTATAGTATCGCAAACTGACTAATTAGCATTGTCCCTCAAAAACCTCCTATAATTATAATGGGGTGGAAAACTCTTCTAAATCAAATGTGTTTCAAGGAATCTACTAATTACCAACGTCCCCAATCAAAACTGCTAAAATTCCTCACATGATAGTGTTTACTTAACGGTACGCAACGAGTACCCTGTCGTTCGAAACCCGGTGCAAAGGAAGAACCGTAACTACTCACTCTACTCTAGCCCAAAAACTCAAATCCAGGAGGAGATGCATCACACTAAAACTGTTCTTAACTGAGGCTACACTTCTTTAATAATCATAAGTCAGAAATCTGGTTAAATCCATGTCGTTCTCGCTGGCCTCTAATGCCACAATTGATAATTCTACTTCATATGCCAATGTAATTCTCACAACCGAAAACACCACTATCTGTATTATTAAATACTTGATTGGAATTCTGATCAAACTCAAATAAAATAGCTTCCTTAGATAATTAGAAAAACTCTCTCTCATAACTGCTCCACCAGTCCCAAGTAGAACATTTCCAACTATCTGTCCGACATCACCTCATAACAATTCTACTACAGGTATGACATTATAGAAAAGTTCTAAATTCTGTATGTGTCAAATCATCTAATGGACACATACCTCTAATGGACAATGATGCATCCAACAACACCAGAAATTGCTCCAAATCTGATCCAAAATTTGACCAACAGGAAAAGAAATTGAACATTGAAATGAAAAATCCTCAAGCTGGAATCTGGTCAGAGACAACAATCCCAACAAAATTTACAGCATCTCTTGTTGACTCAACAGTTCTAAAAATATAGATATGCCCTCAAGCATTATCGAAAACTCTTAGCCACTGCTAAGAAAAAATTCGCAAAAAAAAAACTCTTTTGCTCAAAACAACCTGGAGAGAAAGTCGAATAAGAGCCCAAATAAAAAAGCTCAAAGTCACTTAATTAAACAAATAACACTTTGCGTACCATAGAAACATAGTCTACTTCCCAAGACAGGAAAACAAGATATCGAAGTAGTTCATTGTCTGGTGTTACAAGAATCACTAGAAATTAATCATGTCAAACAACATTGAACTTGCAAGTACTAGAATATCGTCAACTGTTCTTATTTAACTTAAGGCCAATGCTGATAAAGGATGACGGTCCTTACCGAAAAGAGGATAAGATAGCCACAAATCTGCTCCTCGATCGACGCTTAACTTATAAAATTTCAGCTACAGCAAGAATCCCTATGACTTTCCTGTGCTAACCAAAATTGTACCAAAAACTTTCCAAATCTTCTCACCAAGAATTAATCCAATAACATAACTCAATCATAGTAGCTCAACAATTAGTACTTAAATATATGTTGAACCCATGATAGAACATAAGCCCAATCAATTCATTCCAACTCAACTCCTACTTCCTCTTCAAGTCATCTTACCTTTAGACAAGTGGTGACCGGATTTCACTCGTACCAACAACTTCCAATACATTTTCAATTAAGGGTCACCAAGGTGGCAAAACTCGCTTAATCCATCCAAAGGAATCCATTACATATATTCAATTCAAGCCATAACTAATTCCTCAAGGTAGCTAACACAATTCACAAGCTCTTTCCCGAACAATCCTTAGTATAAGACAAAGGACACCCGTCCAACATCTTGTGTCACACCAATCGATATCCGGATCCGAATGTGGTCCCACCACAATAATGATCCAATTTCCTCAAATAATCATCACTGAAGTACGTCACTTAAAATAGACTACAATACCTTCCACCCAAGATAACAAGAGTCTTGGTCAAGCCTTAACTTCAAATATTTCCAGAGTCAACTGGAAACTTATTTCCATAAAGTTATTCCACCAACCGCTAATATCATATCACAACCTATTCGTTCGGCAACTTCCACTAAGAGTCTATCACAATTCAACCTTCAAGGCTCCGTGATTCAAAACTCGAATCAGATTCCGCATTACACAGTAATTCCGTTTGAAATTCTAAGAACACCCAACTATGTAACTATCACTAATCCCCAAATTTACGTACAAACGTTTCACTCATAAATGGATAAGCAAAGGCAACCATTTGCATAATACCACATACGAAGATCTGATTCCAACTCTCCCAATTATTTACCGACCAAAGTCGTAACTCTATTAGAAAACCTTAAGCATTCTTCCGATTTTTTCAAACTTCAAGCACAAATCAACTTCAAAAGCCCACTCTTGTTCATCTCCCTACTTGTTACCATCCAAGACTCAGGAAGACAAAACTATAAGGTGTGGTATCTAAAATCAATTTCTTTTATTCCGAGCGAAACTATGCTCATACACCCTGGTTAGGTCAACGACCCAAACCAACAATTTAAAAAAAAAAAATCTCATTCTACTTACAATTCTCATTTACTGTTATCACTTCCCACTTATCAACATCGGTGACCATAGCCACTTGAAAACGTAGCCTCTAGCCATATCAACCCATAATATTTCTTCAATTTTTCCCTATTGTCTACCGGAGGGTGATGCGTACATGGCGCCGACATAAGGTGTCCAGTTGAGATACATTCCAATGGGGATTTTCTATAAATGATTTCCAACAATGAGATTTTACAAAGAATCTCCATCGAATTCCAGTAATATTCCTCATGCCGCTTACAGGGCCGATCGTATCAAGTAACACATTCTCCAAAACTCAATTCAAGGTCAGAACCATCATTATTACTAATTTCAATTCTAACCATCATTATTACTAATTTCAATTCTCCAAAACCGGATTCTGAAACAGTTATAATACACAGAGACAACCCAAAACAATGGCCGTTCATCTCTACCAATAAAGTACAAATTCAAACTCCGGTCTCGCACCTTAAATCATGCCCCAACAAACTTTTCAGCATCGATGAAGGGATAACCATAACATTTCCTCGAATCATATTTCATAGTACAACTTGAATCTGTAGAGTAGCCTTACTCTACCAATACCAGGGAAAGGTGCAAATGTAAAGAAACCAATACGCAGTGAAATCCCTAAGAGGTCGGCGTACAAGAGGCATAGCACCAGAAGAAAACCAACTAGCTTTGTACCTTACACACTTGATGAATACCACAATACCGAAGAGTACACGATGGGGAACCGCTGCAGTCGGGCCATCACTCTAGAGGTACTGGGCAACACCAAGTATATAAGGTAGCAGAATAGAAAAAAGTCTACATTACCTAACAACCTAATGCTATGATACCAAGTTGACAGGAGCCGCCCCGAATTTCACCCTGAAATCTGAGGTGGCCCTGCGGGGCCCACCTTAGAGATAACTCTACCGAGATTTGGCCGAGTCACCACTGAAGTGGACTACCCAAAATATTAACTCACAACATATCAGAGCCAAACGAAGAAGTGCGGAAGCCATTCATCAGCTATGCCTCGAACCACGTACGCCTGACCTCAACTAATAACGCCTGCACACTGGGCATTAGAAACCGAAGGGCCCAAGGGAAAGTAGACGAAAAACGTTAGCGTGAGTGGACAAAAATAAACAATTTAAAGAACAAATGATTTCATACTTTCCCACATTTATTTCATTAAAAACCGATGCATGCAACAATTAGAAAACACATTTAGATTTAAATCCAAGAATTCTCAAACGATAAACCGACTAGCCTCGCTAGTCACAACATTCGAAAAATATATATAGATCGTCAAACCGAAATCTCGTTTCTCAAGAAGATAAGACCAGCCCCGCTGGCTACAGTGAAAATCGGACTAGCCCCGCTAGTCAAGCAACGATAAAATATGGGGAAGAAGTTTCACCATACGAAAGAAGGGAGCCTCCCAGGCTCGGGTCGGAGTGTCCCACACTCTGGAGCATCCCACACTCTGGAGCATCCCATGCTCTGCTCTTACTCATCCACGAACACATAGTAAGCAGGGAGGAGTACTAATAGGCTAGCTAGCAATAAATATGACGACCCAGGTATGGTGGGTTAAAATCATACGAAAATCGAAAATCAGTAAGGCTTCCCCATAAGTCCCGCGAATAAAGAAAACACAGGTACGATTCCCAACCGTACCCAGAAATTCTCGTAGAAAGTCACATAAATCGACAGCGTGTCCCACACGCTAAAAGAATAATTAGATCATCATCAAGGCATTCCCAATGCCAAAATCGAAGGTCGATAAATAAATAGGAAATAACTTCATCGAAATCCCATTTCGAAAATCTTTTCAAAAATCTCAAATCGATGAATGAAAATAAATATGAAATTCCGGAAATCACCTCGGAAAAATAATTAGTCGAAAATCAACATAAATTATAAATTCGAATCAGAGCATAAGAAATTAATATCCGCAAGTCATAACCGAGATAAATCGTAATCAATCTCTGAAAATCATTATTGAAAGCAAATTCAAATCCGAGCATGATAAATTCATATCCAAAACTCATGAAAAATCAATGTCAAATTATAATCCAAGACAAAATATCATGCTCGATAAATAAAATGATAATTAAATTAATCAATAATTTCAAGATAAATGCATGCATCATTATTTAAAACAAAAGTCCACTCACAGTACTATTGGGCGCCCACGCAACCGAGTTCCTTCATTTAACCGTAGCTCGTGACATCGTCCTGTACACAATTATATTTCTATAAACGGCAATCTGATAAAATAAATACGAACCTAAACGAAACCCGAAAATATCTATCTCCATTACTTCTCAAATTCAACCCAAATCTCTCCCACAACACCAATTCCTCAATTAACATATTCCACAACGAAAATGAGGGAAATCTGACAGCCGGATTCCCATCAACTCCATCACACAACTCCGAACTTCGGAAATTCACAAACAATTCCAAATTCCTCCAAAATTCACCAAACTTCACATACAAGCTCAACAACATTTATACAATTTAATGGGCTAAAAACTGGAATTAAAACACTGCCCTACACGCCTCCACGCTCCACCAACAGTGGCAGCGCGTGGGCCCCACGCGCCGGCGGCCACCACCTCCGATGGCCACCCAATTTTGGCAGCACCACCTACTCAACAGACCCAACATTTTTCACAACTACAACAAGTTCCAATTTTATCTTGAAGGGCTCCAATTTGGCAGGTGAACGTTTTCCAGAAAAACCAGGAACCCTAGAAATTTCAAATCGTTAATTGAAATGAAAGACCTTAGGGGAAATGATCATTGACAAAAACCGAACCTTCGACACCGGTTTGGTGGCCGGAGACGGCCGGAATCGTCGGAAATCGATGAAAACTCCAAACTGCTACAGTAACCTTCACAGCTCAAAATCGAGCTCTTTCGGCCAAATCGCTGCAAAACACCACCACAGACGTGACCAGGGTGAAGAGGCGAGCCATTTGATGTCCGGATTCCATCGTGGGGTGGCCGGAGGAGGAAGAAATCGGAGGGAGAAGAAATCGGGCCGAAGAGGAGAAAGGGTCGGGGGAGAGGAGAGAGAAAAAGCCGGTAGGTTTCCAAAAATGGAAACTTACCACAGTAACTTGGCTATTTATAGAAACTTACCAGATGAACAGTAACTTTAGTTTTCGCTTATAACTTTCGCATATGAACTCCAATTTTTACGTACCACATATCCACGCGCTCGGTCTAACGTCCTCTACAACTTTCATGAAGAACATTTTCTCAAATTTTGACCCGAAAAAAAAGTCAACTTTTATGGCCACTAAAAGTGCTGAAATGACAATAAAAGTGAAAATAAAGATCGTTTACCGTCCAAATGACTAGTAAACCGGTAACTTCAGGTTCGGAACGTTACACTGGTGGTTTTCTGCTTCTGCTTTTGCTTCTTCGAGAGAATGGAGGCCACGGTTGCATCATCTGTACCTGTAGAATTTAAAGCTATTGCTGCTTCCACACACCGCTCGGATGAGCCCGACACAAGAAACCCACTGGGTTCGATAAGAGACGAGACTAAATTGAGATACCCAAAGAGAATAATCCCTCAATCCAGGTCAACGCAGTGGCCACCAAGCTCTTCGAAACTCAATTTGGTGGGTGACATTGAGGTCGGTGAGAAAGGAAAAGAGGGGCTGTAGGAGAAAACGAGGGTTTGAGAGAAATAGGGCATTTCTAATCATCAACCAAAGCACACAGATCTGGCCAGAAGAAAAAGTGAGAGACAGATGAGAGAGAGTGACAAAATCTCAGCTCCAATTTGGTTTGGTTTGGTTTATTCGAAGAGGAAGAGACTTTGCGAGAGTGAGAGGGCGGTCAACTAAAATATGTGTGGGAAATTTTTAACTTTTGGCGAAAAAACGGGCGGGGCTGATCCTATTTTCTTTAGCGCGTCCTCTTAGGGTTATTAGGACACCTCGATAAAACTGTGTCCTCATAGGGTGTCCTAAAATGTGGTTTTTGTAGTAGTGGCCAAATCCTGTCAATCCCAGTATGATCTTTGTCTCATTTCAAAATTGCATGAATTACAGGTGACACCAAAAGTTCAAATACATCAAATACAACTCAACTGGCAATCACAAGACCAATTTCAGAAAGACATAATGAAAACGGTAAAAAAAATCAAGAAAAGCATAATTTCATATATAAAAGTCACTCACCGTCTTAAACTAGTTCTTCCTCCTCACCCATTCAAAAATGAATGGCCAAACTTCCACCCATTGCTATATTATACAACCGACAACCAAAATTATCTCAATCTTCAATCTCTTCTTCTTCTGAAATCTAAACCCACCATAAAAAGTCACTAATCACCTCTGTTTTTCTTTCCCTATTTTCTCTCTTTCCCGTGCTCCCTCTTTTCTCTTCTTCTTCTTCTTTCTCCCTGATTCCCTTGCTTTTCTCCTACTCCTCATGAAAATCCATCGACACTGTATAAACATGTCGAGAAATCAAAGCTCTCACCTCAACTGTGGTCTCTCTGTTTTCTTCATCAAAGACTTGTTGAATATCCTTGAGTGCATCTCCAAACTTTTCTTTAAGCACTCGTTCAATCCCCATTTTCATGGTGGTTGTTGAGCTAGGACAACTTCCACAAGCCCATGTTTCAATTTTAGGTCAATTCCTTTAAATTACAGATTCTCATTACCACAAACTGAAACTAAAACATTAACTTTGTTTCATGATCAAATTACATGTATGATTTGGAATTAACAGAACCCAAAACTCAGATTTGAAAAAAAAAAAAACGGAAATGAAATCCCACCTTGGAGCTTGAGAGAAACGACGCCGTCTTCGACGAACACAACGTCGACGTTTCCACCATCGTTGATGAGATAGGGGCCGACGTCCTCGAGAACCAAGTCAATGTTGGGAACTATGAGCTCAAATTGCTTGGCCGAGTAGAGTCCCGGAGAAGAAGAAGAAGACTCGGAGGCACCGCTTGCGTTCGAAGCTCTAATGGCAGAACAGAGAAAGATTCTTCTTTGAGGAGTTAAACGGCACCGTTTTACAAGCATAAGTTGTGGGGATTGATGGGATTTCGCTGGGATTTGAGAAGAAGGAATTGGGGTTTTGGGCAACCAGGAGAAATCAGAAGGAACCATGAATAACCCAAATTAAAACCAAACAGAGAGGGTTTTAGAGAGAGAGCGCTTGCCTGCGGAGGCGATGGCGTCGGAGAGACAGTAGCGGGAGTGAGCAGAGGAGAGGGAGGCGGTGGTGGCTGTGAAAAGAGAGCGAGAGAGGAAGGAGGAGAGGGCTAGGGTTTTGAGGAAGAGCCAGAGAGAGTGGGAAAACTGACCTAAGTGTGTGGGAAATGAAAATTTTGTTCCCTGTATTGAAATTTTTAACTTAGTCCTTTCCGCATTTTTTTTTAAAACTTTTTCACACAACGCATGTATGAAGTTAAGTTGTCTAATTATGTTCATGTTAAATTTGAGTTAAGGGAGCAAGGAGGGAAAGTTCCAGCCTATGTACAATCAAAGTAGCAGTTTTGACGTTAGGGACATACATTTCCCATTCAGACAACACAAATAAGCCATTCCGTTGTAGGAGCTTAAATCCTGTACCAGCATTTCACTCAAATATTGGCCTTTTTGGGGCTACTCACTCACATTTTGGGGTACATGTGATTTTCTTCCAAAGTTACACAACGGAAACAAAAAAATGCGTTGTATGTTATTTTGCAACTTACTCTCATACAACATATACAACAATACTGTTGTGCAAGGTGAGTCAAAATTTTGACCCAAAATTGAGCAAGGTGAGGGGGAAATTTTTTTTACATTCAGACAACAGACAAATCCTTAAAACTGTTGTACAATAATCTTGGACCCAAAAAAATTTGATGTACGACCTCCTTATACAACGCCAATCTCATTAAACCTGTTGTGTGAAGCAGTTTCAGTGATCACACAACGGAAATATTTTTTTCGTTGTCTAAAAAGTGTAGTGTGATGCAGTTTTTGGCATAGTGAATGTACTCAAACCCATTTGAATTAGGAAAGGGCCCCATAAAGTCTATTCCCCATGTGTCAAAGATTTCCACCTCAATGATGTTAGTCAAAGGCATTTGGTCTCTAGAGGTGATTCTCCCCACTCTTTGACATTGGTCACACTTCTTGGCATAATCATGAGAATCTTTGAATAATGTGGGCCAAAAGAAGCCGGCTTGTAGGATCTTGAAAGTGGTCTTCTTTCCGCCAAAATGTCCACCACAAGTGTGGGAATGACAATGCTCAAGAATATTAGGAACTTCCCATTGTGGCACACATCTTCTCAAAACTTCGTCTTGACCAACTTTCCATAGAATAAGGTCATCCCATACATACCGACATGCATCTCTTCTAAATCTCCTCTTGGTTTGATAGTCCCAATCCTCCGGAATAAATGTACCACCACTTGCCCAATAATTGACAATGTGAACAAACCATGGAAGCTCCTTTGATGTAACGGAAAAGAGTTGCTCATCTGGGAATGAATCAACAATAGGAATACTACAATCATCTCCCCCATCAATAAGTCTTGACAAATGGTCCGCTACCACATTTTCCGTACCGGCTTTGTCATGAATCTCTATGTCAAACTCTTGTAGAAGCAAAACCCATCTAATAAGTCTTGGCGTAGAGTCTTTCTTGGCTAAGAGATACTTCAATGCCGAGTGGTCCGTGTGCACAATCACTTTAGAACCCAAGAGATAACTCCGAAACTTTTCTAATGCAAATATGATAGCCAAGAGTTCTTTCTCCGTTGTTGTGTAATTCACTTGAGCTTCATTCAAGGTTCTACTTGCATAATAGATAGCATGCATCAATCTCCCATGCTTTTGTCCCAACACCGCCCCTAAGGAAAAATCGGAAGCATCACACATCAACTCAAATGGGAGTGACCAATCGAGAGCACACATAATAGGGGCACAAGTCAAGAGTCTTTTGATTTCATTGAAAGCAATGAGGCAAGCTTCGTTGAAGTCCCAAGGAGCATCTTTTGCGAACAAATCACATAGAGGCTTGGATATCTTGGAAAAATTTGGAATAAATCTTCGATAAAAGCCGGCATGTCCCAAAAAGCTTCTTATACCTTTGATGTTCACCGGTGGAGGTAGCTTTTCAATTACTTCAATTTTTGCTTTGTCCACTTCAATTCCCCTCTTAGAAACCACATGACCTAAGACAATGCCCTCTTCCACCATGAAATGACACTTCTCCCAATTCAAGACCAAATTGCTTTCTTCACAATGCTTCAAGACTAGGCTCAAATGGTGTAGGCAATCATCGAAAGTGTTACCATGAACTGAAAAATCATCCATAAAGATCTCCATGAATTTTTCGGTCATATCATGAAATAGAGCCATCATACATCTCTGGAAGGTTGCCAGAGCATTACATAAGCCAAAAGGCATACGCCTATAAGCAAAGGTACCAAAAGGACAAGTGAAAGTCGTTTTTTCTTGGTCTTCGAGAGCAATCACAATTTGATTATATTCACTATAGCCGTCTAAGAAGCAAAAATAGGAATGTCCCGCCAATCTCTCCAACATGTGATCAATGAAAGGTAGAGGGAAATGTTCCTTTCTAGTAGCACTATTCAACTTCTGGTAATCTATGCATACCCTCCAACCATTTTGCACCCTTTGAGGAACATCTTCTCCTTTGTCATTCTTCACTACCGTCATTCCACCTTTCTTAGGAACGACTTGTACAAGAGAAACCCATTTTGAATCCGAAATAGGATAAATCACACCGGCATCTAGAAGCTTTGTCACCTCATTCTTGACCACTTCCATCATAGGAGGGTTAAGTCTTCTTTGAGCATCTCTAGAGGGCTTGCTACCTTCCTCCATGTAGATGTGATGCATACACTTGCTAGCACATATTCCTTTTATGTCCGCTATAGTCCACCCTAAAGCTCCTTTGTGCTCTTTCAACACCTTCAATAACTTGGCTTCATCAACGTCACAAAGCTTGGAGGAGATAACCACAGGCAATGTGTCATTAGGTCCCAAAAATGCATACTTGAGAGTAGATGGGAGAGGCTTTAGCTCAAGTGTAGGAAGAGAAATAATAGAGGGCAACAACTTCGGTTGAAAATCAAGCATGCTAATAGGAGTGTGTGAGGAAGAGGTGGGCATAGCAACTTCAATAGTGGAATCATCTTCTTCAATACTTTTGTCATTGAACTCTTCTCCATGATGCATAATAGAAGCTACTAAATAATCCTTGGCACTTGTTTCAATGAAAGTCTTCTTCACCATGGAATCAACCGCATCTACCCGAAAACACTCACCTAAGTGAAGAGGACTTCTCATGGCATCAAAAATTCGGAAGCCAATAGTAGTATCAAAAACGATCATCGTCAAGATTCCCTTCTTTACACTAATGTTGGTATCAGCAGTGGCCATGAACGCTCTACCTAGCAATATAGGAGATTCATCCTCCTCAACATCAATACTCTTAGCCATGTCAAGAACAACAAAATCCGCCGGCACATAGAGAGAATCAATCTTCACAAGCACATCTTCTAGCATCCCTCTTGGGTAGACAACACTCCTATCCGCCATTTTCAATGAAATTTTTAAAGGCTTAAGATCATCAAGACCAAGTGTTCGATAAATATTATATGGCATCAAATTAATACTTGCTCCTAAGTCCAACATCTCCTTGTCAAAGAATCTTGACCCAATAGTGCATGGCACGGTGAAACTACCGGGATCTTTAAGTTTAGGAGGCAATTTTCCTTGAAGAATAGCCTATACACTCTCACTTAGACAAACTTGCTCATGCTCCTTAAATGCTCTTTTGTTTGTGCACACATCCTTTAGAAACTTAGCATAAGAAGGCACTTGCTTTATAGCTTCCAACAAAGGGATATTGATGTTGACTTTCTTGAACAACTCAATGAACTCTTTCGTTTGTGCTTCTTGCTTCTTCTTTAACTCTTGCTTCCGCTTCACTTGAGGATAAGGCAATGGAATCTCATAATCTGTCATATTTAGAGGAGGCACACAAATTGGACCCTTTCTTGGCTTTTGAGCTTGAGTAGATGCTTGCCCACTTGATGGATCCCTAGGGTTACTCACGGGTTCATTGGGGTCCCTAGCCTTCATATCCTCTCCCAAATTATCAAGAGCCATGGAATTCCCATTCTTAGGATCTACAATATCTCTAGAAACCATCGGTTGCACAATAGAAGGATTTGTAGTCTTGTCTTGAATAAAAGTGGGAGAAACCGAAGCTTGGCTTGTGTGAGGCTTGTCAACATTAGAAACTCCTCCGGAGGGTACATTTTCTTCCCCTTCGACTACCTTATCCACCCCCTTATTTCTTCCTTTTGCATTCAAAGCCACATCACCCACTCCAATTTCCGGGGGTACATTTTCTTCCCCCCGATTCCCATCCTCCTTTGAATTAAAAGCATGCAAATAATCATTATTCAAATTGCCACGAGGTACATTTTCTTCCCTCGTGGCACCATCATGCATATCACTATTATCACTAACATATTCCTCAACCAACACATAATCATCATTAGAATGTAGAGAGGTAGAGTTGGGAACATGTGTGGAAGGGGAAACACAATTACCAAGAAAAGGTTATATAGTAGGAGAGGGAGCATTAAATGGGGCATTCACATGCAAAGGGGATTGAGAAGATGAAGGTAAATATACCATATTGTCGTATGTCCTCCCGCTTCTAAGAGTAGTAATAGCCTTGGCTACATGCTTCGGGTTCTTCTCCGTTGTGGAAGGAAGAGCTCCCATTGGTCTCTCACTCAAATTGGTGGCTATTTGGCCCATTTGTATCTCTAATTTAGTCATGCTTTGTTGTAGATTTTGATACCCTTGAGCTAGTGAAGAGATGTTTTGCTTGGTCTCCACATTGGTAGAAGTTTGAACCTTGAGGAACTCACCCATCAATTCTTCAAAATTAGGCTTCTTTGGTTCACTTGGAGCTTGCATCGGCATGCCTTGAAGAATAGGTGGGGGATTGTAGCTCTCGCCTTGATTTGGACCTTGAAATGAGCTCGAATTTCCTTGAAACTTGCTACCGCTATAGCCAACACCTTGTGTAAACCAGAGAAAGACATTTGGAGCTTGAAATCCTTGTGAAAAAGTGGCTTGACCATGAGAATAAGGCATACATGCTTGCTGCCCTTGTGAAGAAATAGGCATAAAATGAGAGTTTCCTTGGTGCGCATTGCCATGGGGCATGAAATTGGATGATCCTTGGCCTTGGTTGCTCCCAAGGAGGAAAGCAAGACTTTGGAGGTTAGAAGGAGGAAAGCTTTGGTTGGTGGCTATTTGGCCCATTTGTATCTCTAAAATGAGTGTTAGAAACTCCACCTAGATCTTTCCAAGAAAAATTGGGGTGATTTCTCCAGCCGGGGTTATAAGTGTTGGAGTATGGATCATTTCTTGGGTTCCTTGGCACAAAACTACCCACTTGGTTAACATGCTCCTCCATAAATTCCGGATATTGAGAAGATAAATGGCACTCTTGAGTGGAATGTGCTAGGCTCTCACAAAGCAAACATGGTGTAGAAGTCGCCATCTTGACTTGTGCTTGAGGAGGGTTCCGGTTAACTTGATTTAGAAATTGGTCAATCTTGCCTTCTAACCTTTTGAATTCATGCATAGAAGGCCCGGTTGATGTCCCTTGAACCTCATAAATACCACCTTGGTTAGGTTTACTCTCCTTGTTATGCACTTGACGTCTCCTTGTATCAAGATCATCCCATTGAAGGGAGTTGAGAGAAAGCTCCTCGTATGTGTCCCAAGCGGCATCCGGGAGTTTACTTGCCACTACTACACAAAAGGCTTTACACGACGGTTTAAAACTGTCGTCTCACGTTTTGCGTTTCCGTGGTCTATCGAGGCGTCGTCTGATGAAACGCTGTCAGACGACGGTTTTCAACCGTCGTATACCGATCATTGGGTCTACGATTTTCAGCTAACTCCGTCGTCTGATGGACCGGCAGATCTGCCGACATGCTGTCGCCAGAAATATGCCATGGTGTGACTTCTATTCATACCACGGTTTTTAGGATTCCAGCGTTGTCTCTTTGTTATTCAGAAGTCAGTTTTTATTTTTAAGACGTTGTGTGAATTGTATACACACGACAGTTCTTCCAGTATAAAATGTGGTGTGATGACCTAAAAGTTCAGTGTATGTGTGCCTTCACACGACAGATATAACTCGAACCGTTGTATTGTGACATTTGAGACAATGGTTTTTGCTAATACTTGTTGTCTTTGTGTGCATCCAACAATGATATCGGTAAGAACCGTCGTGTGAATTGTTGAAAATTTGTTTGATTCAACCCTATAATCCCCATCAGACGACGTATTTTCCTTTTTTCGTACTGTTGTTTGATTTGGTAATGGCAAGATTCAGATTTAGCTGGAACCAAAAATTGACCAAATGAACAATAATTTTCTTATAATAAATAGCTGTTATAATCCCATAAATGGATCCGATAATGCTAATTGTATCCAAAAAATAGAAAAGATCACATCTACGGATCTCTCGTACAAAAAAAAAACATCTACAAATGTGGCTAAAATAGTCTCATCCGTACATGATCACATCTATAGAAGAAATGCAATTCAGGCCAACCCAAAAAGGACCAACATCTTGCCTAATGCACTTCAGACCTTGCATATACCCAAAAAAGACCAACAATGATTCATCCCAGCACACTTCCCAACTTTGGCAGGTTCTTCACCTCATAATTTGCGAGTTCATTACGCAGTTCATCAACTTCAGCGTTTGTTGCGAACTAAAGAGAGGTGGTGGATGAGTGCCCCATAGTGATCCTCATTGATGATTTAATGTGTGCCAGGCAAGTCTCCATAATGCAGAATCCCCCTAAAAATAAAAAGATGGAAATGTCATATGTTGCTAAGGCTGTATGAGATATTATAGTAAACATACTAACCTCAGGAACTATCCTATTGAGGAACGTCTCTGTATCAGTACGAACATAAGAGTCAGAGTTCTCATTGATAGTAAGAGGAGCACTTATGTGCGGTGCTCAAAGAATAATCCAAATAAGAAAACTCATGACCAATTTACCTGTCTAATTTTCTCAGTACCAGTTGCAGCAATGAAATCAGGTAGCTGAAACGGTTGTTTCTCGATACCATGTTTACCCTGCAAAATCAATCAAGTCTAGATGAGATACCAGTAATGGTATAGTTCTTTACTCAAATTAGCAATCTACTGTATTAAAATTATAGATGAAGTCCATAGCACTAAGAATTATGGGATGGCCTCTGAAAGTTCAAAGCAGATACATTGGTACCTTTAAAATGAATAAAATGTGTACAATATGCTAAGTATATCCCCAAACATGGCCTTAGTTATGCCTATATCCCCTAATCAACACTAGCAGATACATATAAAGATAAATCAATCAAGGGTGACTTTTGCCAAACACCTATTACTAGAAAGAAATTCCTGGCTTTTCAATTTGTTCACAGAATACCTAGAATTGCAGGTGAGTAGGTTTATGTTCTTTTGTTAAATAAAACTGGAAGAAAGTTAGTAGTAGAGGACGACCACGGCTTAGAGAAAGTGTTAATTTAGCATTCCTATATTCCCATATTATTCGGCATTTTTAATTCTATACACTACATTTCGAAGACTTCGTGAACATGTTATGCACTCAGAATTTCAAAAAGACCAGCAATTTAGGATCAGCTGCAGTTGCATCCCACACCTGGAAACATATTAACAGTTAAACAATCTTAATATCAAAGCTGTACAAATGAAAAAAAAAAAAAAAACAACAGAGAGAAACATTCATGAGCTATTTATCTTGCATATAGTCCAAGTATTTACCAAGTCCCAATTATGCCTATATCCCCCAATCAACATATAGTCCAAGATTGTATTGAAACCATTTGAATTAGTTACACTACTAGGTACTACCGTTTCATACCAAAACCCAAACCAAAAAAATCAAACAGAAGTAAAAAACTTAAAACTTCCTTTCTTGAGCAAATGAAACATAGGCAAATGACGGTAAAAACAAACTAATAAAATCAAAATTGAATTCAAGTATCTAAATTTAATCATGCCCAGATCAAGAATCTCAGGGAACTTGCATCAAACTGGAGCCAAACCCATCTTCTTGTGCACACTATAACATACACTTCACCTCTCTCCCAGAAGAATTAAAAAAAAAAAACAGCAAGAGACTCTGAAGCATACTAAGTTCCCAAAATCAAAAAAAAAAAAAGAAGCAAGATTATACAAGTCAAGTGGGAGTGTAAGTCATGAGAGTTACTTCTTTTATACTATTAATTGCCATTCCAAGTTGAATATCAACACCCTACATTAGAAATTAGAAAGAGTACGTAAGTCTAAAAAATCCAAAGTAAACAAGAAAGAGAGTAACCGTCATGAAATATCATAGATGAAAAAGTAAGGCGTGAAAAACAAAAGCCTTAAGAGTCCCATAACTTGTAGAGCTAGAGTTCAATTACAAAATCAATTAAGCCACTGAAACGTTGAGTACAAACTTTAATACTTCATTAACAAGAAATCTGACCTTGTATCAAGTTATTGACGAATCACAATCTTGTAACTAACATGTTATATCTACAATTCAATACAGATTTGAATACTAACCAAGCAATCACATACCAAACACCAAAACTTAATCAGACTTGTATCAGACAAATTTCAGAAACTAAAGCACAAAAAACTTATAAGTTATTCCTCTGTCCTCAATCCTAATCCAAATCTTTACCTGCCAATAAAATTTGAGCTTTGAATCCCATAATCACCTATCCATTTATGACTTATGACTAATTGATTAGACAGCTAGACATTTCTTTTCTTTTCTTTTATCCTAATCTCATAACCTCCAACTACCTATTTTCAATTACCTCCAGCTACCTATTTTCAATTAGCTAAGATCTCAGATGATGAAACCAGAGATAAGGGTGAGGAGGAGGAATGAATAATAAACAAGAAAGAGTTAATTTTCCCTAAGTCCTTTTCTACCACAAGTCCCTTTCTATCAGACCGACTCTGTATAATAGCACAGATCAATTGAAAACATCGCAGAAATCGAAGCTAACTCAAATTTATCGAATTCAAAAACAAAATTATTTACTGGATGAGACCTGTGTAATTGAGATCGTTTTTTGGTTCAAGACTGCAGTTATATGTTTTGACAATATAGCAATATATAGATAAAAATACATACCACTTTGTCAGACATTGCTTTGGGTACTGCTGGCATTTTGGTATTCCATCAGTTAAAGAAACAAGTCAATGGAAAACAAGGCCTAAAGGTGTGGCAGAAAAACAAACCGCAGAAAGCATCAGAAACTATAGTAAGGTCATATAAAATGAAATCAATGGAGAAAATGGTTTGTATCTAGATAAATGAGCAGAGAGATCATGATTAATAGCAGTAGTTGCTGTCAAAATGCAGGTCTAAAAGTACTTACTAGGATATCGCTACAGCTCTTGCTGGGTGAGGTCATAGGTGAAGGGGCAAAGCTGTTCCACTCTACATTTTGCAACATCCTTCGCTCTTCTGCAGAGAAAACTGAAATTGCAGCCAATCCTCTCGACGGAAAGCCATAGAAATTTCTATTAAAATTAGATTGGGACTTTTACCTTTCAGAAAACCGTAACCAGATTCATTTCGCCTAACAATCCCACAGAAATTCCAACAATTTTGAAAATTTATCTTAGTGATTGGAGAGAATAAGACAACCACCACATAAAATCCCCCAAACTAAAAACCCTAGAAATTTCAATTGAAATTAAATTGGGGATGCTTACCTTTCGGGAGGGATCAGCTTTGGAGCTAGAGCGATGCGATGAGGTTGTTCGTCATCTGTGCTAGGCACCGACTGGATCCTCTTCACCTGTTCATGGGGTCGAAGGAGCTCACCCTTCAAGTTCTTCTGCTCCTACGTAGAGAGACCAAAATGGACTGTGAGAGAAAGAGATTCGAAGAATTGGAGAAGAGATGGCTTCCAATCTAGGGCTCTCTCCAGGCTACCCATTAGGTTTTCAATCTAGAGGCAGAGATGGTTTTGGTTGGGATTCGTCGAAGAGAGAGAGAGCTTTGGTTGGTGTTTGTCGAAGAAGAGATAGGGTCGGGGTCTCTGGAGGAGATAAGGTTGGGGCTTGTCAAGAAGAGGGGGGAGACTTGTGTCGAAGAAGAGAGAGGGAGAGGGTCGAGGACTCGAGGTCTGTTGAAGAAGGGGTTTCTCAAGGAGATAAGGTTGGGGTTTGTCAATTCTTTCGTTCCCAAAATGAAGTATAGGCTGCTAGGTGGCGTGGTTTCGAATAAGAAGCCCTTGTTTAATTCATGGACATGCCCTCAGAGGCTCAGACAATGGTTTTTCATATCTGTTGTCTGAATGCCACTTGAAAATTTTCAATTTTGCCTCCTCATGCTGCCTGGTGAGAGGGAAATAAATTTGGGGGATGAATGGTGGGAAATGTTGGAGGGAATGTCGGTGAACATGTTTTGACTTGCAAATCTATAAATTCACACCACAGTTTTAAAGAAACCGTCATATAAACACTACATGCTGAGGAAATTTAAATGGTGCCAATTGGTGCGAAACTTGCCGCCTCTATAACAATTTAACCTCATACCACGCTTCCATTTATAAACGTCTTCTGAAGCAATACATAATTCCATCATGAAAAACACCCGTTGGTTGAATTCATATTAGAAGACGGAAATTTTACAACCGTCGTCTCAATAATGAGAAATTATTCACACCACGGAAAACAGTGTTACGTCGTAAGAGATGTGTCGTGTGATTCATTTTCTGTAGTAGTGTGCAATAGTTCCACCACTAAAAGTGTCAACCCTTTGTCTTTGATCCGGCATCAATCCTCTATAGAACTTGTCCACATGGAGCCACTTCTCTAACCCATGGTGAGGACATGACATCTCCAAGTCCTTGAATCGCTCCCAACACTCATTAAAACTTTCTTGTGGGAGTTGTCGGAATGCAACAAGCTCATCTCTAACATTGGAAGTTCTTGAAGGAGGAAAATATTTTCCCAATAAAGTTTTTTGCATCTCAACCCATGTGCGTATGGATTTAGGAGGCAACTTACTTAACCACTTCCTCCATAGTCCTTGAGTGTGAAAGGGAACAATCTAAGCTTCAAACCATCAGGATTGAGACCATGTAGTTGAACGGTAGTACACACTTCTTCAAACTCCGCAATATGATCATAGGGATTATTTGAGGGCATGCCATGGAATACGGGTAGAATGCTCAAAGTACTTGGCTTGATCTCAAAATGATGCTCACACGGAGGGAGCACAATACAAGAAGGATGATCAACAATTGTGGGACTAGTGTATTCCCTCATTGTCTTTCGCTCCCCCATGGTGTTTGTAGGTTGTGATCTTAATGGACTCGGTGAAAGGCTTCTTGGATGTACTCTTGGTCTAGGAGGTGCTCGCTTTCTTGGACGACCTCTTTGTCTCTTTGGAGCTTCACTCATGCGCCTCGCAAAAATATGACCACGTAAGAAATACTCAACAATTCACAAAATAAGCAACTTGAATCCAATTTCACGCTTCACAATGAATGGAGAATGTAATGAGATAAGGTAAGACAACAATTGAACAAGAAAATAAAATAAATTAAAGCAAAGAATAAGTGAAAAGCTACAACTCAAGAAACTAACGACTAATTAGAAAATGTAATAAAAAGCTAGCAAACAAGTCAAGCCAAGTGACGATCGCTATCGATGCTCATGTCTTATATGTACTACAAAGTAATACAAGACCCGTCACTTCGATAGAAATAGCCACAATGTCTCAACAAACAAATCACACAAGTCAAAAGTAACAAAAATAAGCAAAGTAAAACATACAATCACCAATTTTTTTTTTTTAGGCTAAACACACAAAGAAAATTTAACTACGACTAAGAAAATAATGCAAGTGACCTAACCACCTAAAACCAAGGGATTAGAGATATTACACTCTAATCCCCGGCAACGGCGCCATTTGATTTGATGCCTAAAATGCAACTTACGCGCAACAAGGACACGGTCATCAAAGAATTGGGAAATATTTAAACCCGGAAATATCGTACCTCGGGGATCTTGAGCTAACTCAAATCCAATGGTTTATGGGTCACAAAAGTCACTTGCTAAACTAAAAGAAAAATTGTAAAATGGCTAAGTGAGACACCAAGTCTCACACATGCACGGCTTAGGTCTCCCGAAGCCAAAAAGTAGCCAAGAACTAACCAAAATAAATTGGTAGGCTCAAGGCCTTATGGTACTTACAATGAAAAATGTGAGCAAATATTTGGGGGAATTAATTTTTGGTTTTGGAAATTAAAAACTAGGAAATTAAAATTTGCAAAAAAAGTAAAGTGCTAGAAATTTAAAGGTTTGGAAAACAATGGACAAAATTTGGGTACTAAGGCATCCACTCTAGCAATCATTTACCGTAACAACACAATTTTGGCACACAACAAAAGGGAAATGGCGCAATCCCTAACTCTAAGCCGGACTAGGGCCTTAGAGTGATAATGCAAATCCGGACTAGGGCATTCACATTCTCATAGTACAAAAAATAATGTAAATCCAGGCTAGGGCATTCACATTCTCATCGCACACACATTAAGACCGGACTAGGGCTCTTAACATGCATGAAATGGCATTACGTCAACTTTTAGAGACTTACAATTTGCTCATGACAACATGCTCATTCATAAAATTAAGCCACTAATTAAATGAATTTCATGATGAGGACAAGAACTAGTCATAAACTTAGCTACTTTCTATAACAAATTCCCATAGAAAATTACGCAAAGTCATGAACAAAAACCACAACACACTTTCATTAAGCACCAAAAATTAATGTCATTACATGGTAAAAATTGCTAGGGCATCAAGCCCTAGACCCAAATAAGAAACTACTCACAATCCATCAACATACCCACAAAGAAATTCATCAATTACAAGAAATTAAAGCAAGAAGAGAGTAAAGAAAAGAGAGAGACCAACACTAATTACAACAACACTAGAGAGTGAGCATGACTAGCTTGGAATTACACTCTCTCTTGTACCTATAAATCTGGAATTATGAAGAATTGATGAACTTTGGGTGAGTGATGATGAAGAGTAGTTGATAGGAGAGGAAGTGATGGTAGAGAGAATAATGGGTAATTGAAGAAATCTGTGGTGCGGTGCTGGAGGATGCCTGGTGGTCGAAGGGGAAGGGGAATCCGATAATTGATGGTTGGGTGAGAGAGTATATCTCCCTCGGTCGGCTACTGTTGGAGGATGTATATATATGGATAATTAGGTCTTGGTCAGTGTGAGGAAGAGAGAATATATGGTGGGATTAATTAAGGTTTGTGGCTGCAGATCGCTGAGAGTGAGGAGGGAGATAGGACAGCCACGTGGCATCATGGGAGTGGCCAAGAAGGAAGGAAGAAATGGGCACGTGATGGTAGCAGACATGCTTAATTGAAACCAAAGCTTAATTAAGTGTAAGGTTTAATTAAACTAAGGTCTAATTAAGTAAGGTGATGCATGCTAATGGTTGGAGGTCAACGTGCTTATTAATTAATCAAGCTAATGATTAATTAATACAACCTTTTCTTTCTTTTCTGCAATTTTCTTCTTCTCCTCTTCATCCACAATCTCGAATATTTCCATATATATTGTCAAGTGACTAGTCGGGTTTCACTCTCAAACTTGCATTGACCATGGTTGATCATGTCGACAACTTCATCTTTTCGTCGGTAATCCTAATTAGCTTCATTTTCGCACGATTTCATCCGAAATCCACAACTCTACTTATTTACTGCAAAATAAATAAAAATGGATTAATTACATTATAATTAACTTAAGGATTAACTTATTTCTAGTGTTTTAGATACAATTACATGCATAGAAATGTGTGTAATCACAAGACTTCCTCAAGCAATGTTTAATATCATTCTAACACACTATGACGAATTCCAAAATCACACTCATTCCCTCTCCACTAGAAGCCTTTGTCATCAACATGACATCAAAGGTGAAAATCAATGAATCACCTTTCCATCCTCACCACAGAGTACAATTCGTCACCACTATGGCCCTTAAGATAAATCAAACCATCAATCGATAAATCAAGAACAAAACAAGGCAATCACAATTCAAAATAAGCAAAACAATTCCTAGTAACCCCTGCATGTAGTTTAGCTCAGGAGGTCACATTAAGTCAAGCAATTCAAGTCATAGTAATCATCGTAACCCCACACTCTAACGTCCGTAGGTAGCCCCGACCATCACGGCAGTCTTCTCGATCATTGTTAACTTAATAATAATTCAACTCCGCTACCGAGCAGTCGTCACACTGATTATCGCACAGATTTCACCGGTCAACACACAAATAACCATCATCCTACTGATCATCTCACAGATTCCGAGGATCATCACACAGATAGCAATTGTCCAGCTGATCATCACACAGATTTCACCGGTCATCACACAGATAGCAATCATCACACTGATGTCAGCGATTCATTACACAAATATTCCTACACATGCTTTACATGGCAATTATCACAAAGATTCATCACACTGATTTCAACGATTCATTACACAAATATTCCTACACAAGCTACCATATCTCAAATCACCAATTAAGATGGTCGTACTAGACCCATGGTATCTCAACAAATGAAATTCTATTATCACGATTCAATACTCAATTTCACTATTTCCAACGATACTGAACTCAGTACGTCCTATGCTGCCTATATCACAACAATTACACCAATACATATATATTTCACGTAAATATATGTATATATATACGTAGTCATTCACTCAGGAATGCCACTAATACCAACTATAGTCATAGTTAACCTAATAACTCCAAGACAATATGGTAATCTTGCTCATAACGAATATCGATCAAGTTCATAACAAATAACGTGAGATATACTCACCTCTGAATCCTGCTGCATCTTTACACGCTAATCAAACAAGCACAAATCGTTGCAATCTGTCCAACACAAACCTGTAAAGTAACTAAACACATAGGGTCTTGATTTTGTGCATGAATCACAGAGTGATTAAAGTTCGAAACTCCTAATCGAACAACAACCCTGAAAATAACTCCAATTGAGGCCCTCATCCGAGACCACCCAAAGCCTCTAGAATGCTTTTATGATCGATGTGACAAAACCACAAGTCGATGGGATAGTCGAATCCTCATGGGTCGATAACCGAAACTATCGAAATCACAAAAACCCTAACATGCTCATACGATCTCCAAAAATTATGTATTGTATATCGAAATGCACATATGGATGAGTAGATCAAAATTAGGTATAGAAACTATCCCTAAGGTGGCCGGAATTCGCCAAGAAACACCACCACAATGGCGCCGCCGCCGCCTGCCCAAAGTCAGAATTTGGCAAAACTTCCAACACAACAGTTCTTCATCTCAACTCTAATTACAACTTTCATAACTAACAAAAATTCTGAATCAAAGCCATTTGGCTAAAATTTACCTCGAAAACTTTGAATTCTGATGAACCCTAGAATCCCTAAACTCTAAAATTTGATCTCCACAAGTTGAATCGATGCAAACCACCCTAGGAGAAAGCTTCTACGTCCTCTAGGCTCTAAAAGCCCTCAAGAATCACCTGCTATGGTGGCCAGAATCTCCAGTTCTGACGAAGGCGAAATGTGGCAGCGACTCCGCTACTTCTCGACGTTGCTGCACCGTGCATAGGCCAACCCACGCCATGAAACTTCCCAGACATGGAGATGGGATCGAGGCGAAGAGAATGAGTCAAACGGTTCATCAATTAGTGGCAGAACGATGGAGAACAAAGCCGGCGAAGGTGGCTGGGCGAAACGGGGTCTGGACCGAAGAGAGAGAAAAGTTTCCCTTTTTGGAGATTTTTTTTCATATTTAACCAAAATGGAAACTTTTTCCAATGGCTATAACTTCTTCATACAAACTCCGATTTCAGCATTCGGCATGTCCACAAACTCATATCGACGTGCTCTACGACTTTCGTGAAGGAAATTTTCGGAGAATCCCAACGTATAAAAAGTCAACCTTTGCGCCCCCCCTAAAACCATACTTTTCTAATAACAATTCATCTGAAACGCTTCCGCTCCATCCACGAGCCACGAAATCGTCTAATAACCACTAAGTAAATTCCATAAAAACCTCAGAAAATAATAACGAATTTCCGGGGCACTACATTTGGTTCAAGGGAATCAATTATCTCATCACTTTCAAACCTGTTACTGATTTTGAGCTTTTAAAAGTAGTTATTCACTTATATTTAAGTTTCTAATATCACGATTACCTCTTTTAGCTTTTTATCTTCTACTCTACTTAAATAGTGAAGATGAACAATAGTCTGCTAATTCTGAACATGTTAACCATTGTGAATCGAATTTTTCCATTCTTCCGCCTTAGCATCTGCCCATTGTTGTTCAAATTGAGTTTCAACCTTCTACAAAACCACCATGATTTAAATATTTCAAATTCATGCCTAGCATGTGAAGAGAGTGATTAGTTATATATAAACTCTTGCTGAAATAAAGATCAGCCTAAACCAATAGAAAAAAAAAATCATAGTAATTCATAAGAAACCAATGATCACATGGTAAATATAAGCAAATCTATTAAACATATAATACCAAACCAAAATTTGGGAATATGACCAAGTATGCATTCTGCATAGGAAGTTTCAGCAGCTACTTGTTTGTGGACTGTTTCTCTTTCATTTGAAAAAAGGACAATTGCAATACACCTAGAATCTCCTATGACCAATGCATTTTTTGTATCATATGAGTGAACTTTACATAATGATCTATTCAGACATCGTCTAGGAGTGCTTACAATTGCTAAAAAATTTAGGCCTCTTTTACAAATGTGAACAGTACATATTTTTTCCCCATGTATATTAGATTACAGCAATGTGAAGAGAACTGTACGTCTGATTTCAATTTCACAAAGGACATAAAGAAACTATGCATAATTGATCCACATATTAGAGAAAGAAAAAAAAAGGAGAAAACTTTGGTATCAACTAACCTTTTCAAAGTTAAAGCCTTGAATTTCACGTTGAGGGTTTTGTAACAAAACCAGCCCTGATGATGGTGTAAGGGATTTTTGAGGCCATCGGTATTGACTCATCTTCTTAGGCTAATTTTCTCTGATTGCTTTTCATGAGAGCTTGAATGCCACCAGCACCTTTGTAAACAGATAACTGCTAACCTTATTAATGAATCACAGTAAAAAAAAGGTTTCCTTTCTTACAATGGTGATGTTTCTAACACTGAGAGGGAGAAAGAGGTACTTGAGATAAGAGAAATGACATGGTTTACCCATTTCAAGGTCCCAACAGTAGATAAGAAACCTTCCTGACAAAAGAAATATTTTTAAGGTTTCAATTTCAAAAGAAGTATGATGACAAAAAGATCGCGACAACTAAGAAATTAAATGGCTTTGCAACAGTAGATATAGATAACAACATCACGCTGATAGCAAAATTATAATCTAAGAATATGAAAGGTAGAGTGATATAAAGTTGGTGAATTTCGATTTGTGTATAATGTTACTATCGAAATTCCTCTCAAAGCTCCCCTTAGAAATGGCTTGTTGATTTGAGCGTTTTTCATTCGCCTATCGCGTAACAATCAACACGGTCATCAAAGATGGGAAGTATTTACGTCCCGGTTTATCGTACCTCGGGGATTACGAGCTAGCTAAGAATCTTATGGTTCTAGGTCACTGAAAATCACTTGCACAAACAAATAAAACTAGAAAAAAAAAAATGCTAAACAAGGCACCGAGCCTCATTCAAGCATGACTTTGCATCACACAAAGTCACATAGACGGCCTTGCACCAAGCAAGGCCTAGATAGGGCCATGAAACACACAAAAGTGTTTGTAATGCTCACGTCCACATGGATTTACAAATGAATGGTAGTGGGAAAGTCACAATGTTTTTGGATTTTCATAAATGATAAATAAACTAATTAACTACGGCATAAAAATAAGATAGATAGAAGGATGGGATGCATCGCATCAAGGGTCACCATGGAATTCAAGGTTCTCCACACAAATCTAAAATCATATGGAATGATGACGATTAATTCAAATGACGCTTCAAATGTTTTGTCGGATTTCCATTTAGCATGAAGAGGTCGAAAAGAAAGCTAAATTGATTGTCATAAAATAGTAGTCAAACCCTAAGCAAAAACAAGAAGAAGAATGAATACTTAGTTTTTGGCTACCCTATACTAGCCTCAGACCTTATGCTTTGTTAGAATCATAATTGCTCAAAACTAAATGCTTTATGTTTCGACAATCGATTGTAACACACTCTAGCAACCATCACCACAAATAATAAGGTCGAAAAGAGTACTTGTGATAACAATTACCCTACCCAACAATTCCAAATACTATTCCGACAATCAAGGGTAATAATACTCAAAATTGGGTGACTTGAGAACCACAATCTAAGAAATCCAAATGGAAATAGAGATATGCAATGGGAAATTAATTCCACCATACTCATGCCATAATCTAAATTGAAATAAAAATTCCCCAATTTAATATTCCAATTCCAACACACCAAACATAGATTAAGGAGGGGAAAACCTAAATCATACATCTAGAGTGAAGAAATTAAAGCAAGAGTACACAAATCATATGAATAAACATCAATTTTATTAATTCCTCAACAAAACCATATAAAACTAAACTTGGGTTTCAAAACCCTAAAACCATGAGAGGTCACACACAAGTATATATCAATACACATCAAACAACACCATAAGCAAGAAATAAGAGAGAGAAAGAAGAGGGAAAGAGAGGAGAAATCCATGAAAGTCAAGGCAAAGCTTGTCACTAGCTATTGCCATAACTTCATGGCTTCTCTTGCTACCCTTATGAAGCCATGGTATAGAGATGGTGGCCTAGATACCGGAAATGTGTGTGCCTCCTCCTTGTGCAAGCCTACATGTGAAGAATGGGGGATGAAGAAGAGAAGAAGAGGTGAGAAAGGAGATAAGTCCCAAATTCGGCCAAAAGGCCTAGGGTGTAGAAAAATGGGTCTTAAGCTTGTGAAATGTGTGTGCAAAGGTGCTTAAATAACCCTTTGGGTTCAAGGGTCAAGATTAGACTTGTACCCTAGATCCAAGGGCTCAAAAACAAGTAGAAAAATGGTAAAATGAAAATACTAAAACTAGGCCTCATCAAAAAGCCCGCGGATCAAGTGGGCCGATGGAGGCCCGCCGGCCCGCAGGGCTTTTGGCCCGGCCCGACCCGTCAAAAAACCCGCAAAAGCCCGTCTTGGTGGGCCGATGGAGGCCCACAAAAAAGCCCGCAAAAACCCGGCCCGGCCCGCCAAAAGCCCGCTAGGCCCGGCCCGTAAAAGCCCGCAAAATATTATATATATATATATATCTGTGTGTGTGTTTATATATATATATATATATATATGTATGTGTGTGTGTGTGTGTGTGTTATATATGTAGATATATCTATGTGTGTGTGTGTGTGTTTATAAATATATATATATAGACACATATAGATATATATTTGTGTGTGTGTTTATATAGATATATATATATAGTCATATAGATATATATATATATATATATCAATATATCATATATGTGTGTGTGTGTGTTTATATAGATATATATATATAGAGAGATATATATATATATGTGTGTGTGTGTTTATATATATATATATAGAGATGTTTTGTTAACAAATTTTGAGGTCTTCTTAGCTCAATTTAGGGGTTTTGTGTCTTTGGAAACCTAGGCAGCCATCCCAAATTTATGTGCTAGGCTTCTTTTTAAGTTCTTTTGTAGAAGCTATACCAAGTACCATCTTCCATATAATCCAACTAATGTCTCGACCTAGCAGAGCTCTGCTAGGGTTGGGAGAGCGCCGCCTTCGGGTTTGGCCTCTCTGTACCTATCTCCGTCATGTATGGAGTACAACTACGGCGTCCCTTTTGGGATCACCCAAATCAAGGCAGAGTTTTGCCGTGTCTTCTCTTGCGCAGGTTTCTCCTGCACCATCGCGGCTCATAGGACTGGGGACCTGGTCTTTTCTGGAGCGATTGCCTTGTGCGGTGCAGGACAGTGCAATCTCAGGGGTGCCATCAAGTTTTGGTGGCTCGTCTAGGCCACGGCGTGCGCGGCTCAAAGGATCTGCGATGCAGGCAGATCTAGTTCAAGCATGGCAGCTGCGATTGATGGGTTGGGTTTTGCACGGGTCGGGTCCGATTTTGTTCAAGTCCCTTCATGGTTGTTTTCCGGCTGACCGGCGTCTACTGGTATGGGGGCAAAGTCAACTTGCGATTCCAATTCCGGTTTGCTCGTTTGTTTTCCAGGTTGACGACGTTGGGCTCAATCTTTTGGTCCCTCGTCATCGGTTGGATGGAGGCACGGTGGGGCGGAGCTTTGAAATTACAGTCAGCTTCTTTCGGGATTCTGGCAGCTTCCGACGTCGGCGCAGCTTGGGTGCAGGTGTCAGGGGCGGCAAAGTCAACGGTTATGTTGTTTTGGTTGCCAAGGCTAACCCTAAGTGTTGTTGGGCCTTACTTTGGTTTTCTGATTTGGGCTTGGGACTTAATGGAATGCCTAGGGCTGCAGCTTGTGGTCCATGTGGGCATCTTCAGTTTTGGATCTGGATTTGGGATCCCGGCGGCTTTTTTATAAAAATTTGGGATCCAGGACGGTTTTTGTCTAGATACCTAATTTTTTATTGGGATCAGTACCCGCGAGGAACTGACGGGATTAGTGATCTGAGGTTGTCAGCGAGTCTACTGATGGATTCTGTAGAAAAATTTTATTATCAGTTTCTTATTAGTTTACTCACCCCTGAGCTTCACTCAATAGGTTGTGTGATATTACGTTTAGCGGTGTCTCTTTCTGACGGCCCCACAGGGGCGGGTCACTGTGTAATATTGCTTCTTCCATATTGAATAAAAATGTCTGACCTCCTTCCACTCAAAAAAAATATATATATATAGAGAGAGAGAGATATATAGATATATATATATATCAATATATCATATATGTGTGTGTTTATATATATACACACACACATATATATATATATATATTAATATGTGTGTGTTTATATATATATATATATATATATATATATATATTAATATATATGTGCGTGTGTATAGAGAGAGAGAGAGATATATATATATATATATATGTGTGTGTGTGTGTGTGTGTGTTGAAATTCTTATACTATTATACTTCTATATAAAATATGTGCATATATATATTCTACATATCGGTTGACCAATCCGATCGGATTCGAAAATATGGTGAAATTGGCTAAATTTTTTACCACACTCATAATTTATTGTAATAAACTCATCCAACGGTCGGTTTTTCCATTTTATTTGAATTGATAGGGGTTGCTCTTTGGAGTGTATGATATATAAATATAGGTTTATAAGAGTAACTACGTTTGACCTAGTTGATCGAATTCGAAACGAGAACCAAATTGGCTGAATTTTCTACAACCACCATAAAACATTACAATCTCTCAATCGAGCGGTTGGTTTCTCCGAATTAATTTTCTACTTCATGGTTGCTTTAGAATGAACCTAAACAATTTAAATGCAATGCATAAGTCATACAACTATAGGAATAAAATTGGTATAGACCAATGTGTTTGTAATTAAAATTAATTTTTTTTATCTTATATCCACGCACATCCATTGATCGAATATATACAAACGTGATGTGAAAAAATAAGCACGTTTCGCAGTTGTCACGGCATCGGTCAACCAATAAAACATATAAGTGACTACGGTTGACCAATCGGATCGGATTCGAAAATATGGTGAAATTGGCTAAATTTTTTACCACACTCATAATTTATTGTAATAAACTAATCCAACGGTCGGTTTTTCCATTTTCTTTGAATTGATAGGGGTTGCTCTTTGGAGTGTATGATATATAAATATAGATTTATATGAGTAACTACGTTTGATCTAGTTGATCGAATTCGAAACGATAACCAAATTGGCTGGATTTTCTACAATCACCATAAAACATTACAATCTCTCCATCGAGCGGTTGGTTTCTCCAAATTCATTTTCTACTTCATGGTTGCTTTAGAATGAACCTAAACAATTTAAATGCAATGTATAAGTCATACAACTTTAGGAATAAAATTGGTATAGACCAATGTGTTTGTAATTAAAATTAATTTTTTTTATCTTATGTCCACGCACATCCATTGATGGAATATATACAAACGTGATGTGAAAAAATAAGCACGTTTCGCGGTTGTCACGGCATCGGTCAACCAATAAAACATATAAGTGACTACGGTTGACCAATCCGATCGGATTCGAAAATATGGTGAAATTGGCTAAATTTTTTACCACACTCATAATTTATTGTAATAAACTCATCCAACGGTCGGTTTTTCCATTTTCTTTGAATTGATAGAGGTTGCTCTTTGGAGTGTATGATATATAAATATAGGTTTATAAGAGTAACTACGTTTGACCTAGTTGATCGAATTCGAAACGTGAACCAAATTGGCTGGATTTTCTACAACCACCATAAAACATTACAATCTCTCCATCAAGCGGTTGGTTTCTCCGAATTCATTTTCCACTTCATGGTTGCTTTAGAATGAACTTAAAACAATTTAAATGCAATGTGTAAGTCATATAACTTTAGGAATAAAATTGGTATAGTCCAATGTGTTTGTAATTAAATTTTTTTTTTTTATCTTATGTCCACGCACATCCATCGATGGAATATATACAAACGTGATGTGAAAAAATAAGCACGTTTCGCGGTTGCCATGCCATCGGTCAACCAATAAAACATATAAGTGACTACGGTTGACCAATCCGATCGGATTCAAAAATATGGTTAAATTGGCTAAATTTTTTACCACACTCATAATTTATTGTAATAAATTCATCCAACGGTCGGTTTCTCATTTTCTTTGAATTGCTATATGTAGCTCTTTGGAGTGTATGATGTATAAATATAGATTTATAAAAAATTAGTGTCTTTAAAAATTTATTTATCAACAAATTAGTATCTATATATAAATATAGATTTTTTTTGGTACAATATAGTTATATAGATTGTTATCTTTGGTTGTATTTGATCATTATCCATTGAATTTCCAAAGCTTGATTAAAAAAAAAAATACTTGTGTCTTTAAATATTTATTTATAAATAAAGTCCGCAAGGCCCGACCCAAAAAAGCCCGCAAGGCTAAGCCCGGCCCGGCCCGAAAAAGCCCGCAAGGCCTGCTTTATATGGACGGGCTTGGATCCTTTGATTTTTAATAAAGCCCGGCCCGGCCCCGCCCGCAATTATTTAAAAATATAGCAAGACCAGGCCCGGCCCGGCCCGTTGACGACCCCCTAACTAAAACAACCTAATAAAAATGTAGAGAATTAGGAGACTAGAAAACATTTTGGAAAATAAAAAGAAAACCGGAGGGTAAAAGTGTAAGTGAGTGTGTGCCTAGTGTGAACACAAATAAATATCTCTATCCACATGTGTGATGTGTGTGAGGTGTGTGGTCCACTAATTGTTATTGTCATTACATCAATTTTGAATTTGAAATTTGAATATAAAGATGTAATACAAATGGGCTTGGGTCTTAACTTTTGTGCTTCTTTGGTCTTGGGCCATGGACTTCTTGCTATCGGGCCAAGTTGACTCGGTTGGCCCGATGGTCAACCATTTGACTTTTTGTCCTTTAGTCGGAAGTTGACTTTTTGCTCAAATTCGCTACTTCTTTCGTATTTTTCCTCTCTTGACCATAATTTCCTACAAATGAAGAAAACAAAGTAATACTACAAAATAATGCTTGAGTATTCGCTAATATCAAGGTAATTAGGGATAGAAACACACGTAAATCGAGTGGAAATCACTTGTCCTTTGAATTTCTAGTCAATGACTTTGTAAACAAAAACCACAACGATGGAATGAGTGTTTAAAATACAGAAAAATTGATTTGATTAAGGAACTTATAACAACTTTTGTTGGGGTTGAGCTATTACTCACCTCCTTTGATCCAAGCTTGCTGCCTTGTTATGCAACTACTCTTCACAACTCAAATCAGGTACGTTCTCTTGATTAGCTTCTTAGATCAGTTGATCTTTATCTCTTGCACTCAATCACACACATACACCAATATATATTTGATATAGAAGTGATGTATAAACACAGATGCAAGAAGATGATTTTTTTGTTGAAGGAAGGACTGCAGCACACTCTATTGCTTATTCCTCTATTCTCATATTCTTTGATCAAATTCTCTGTTTTTTCTTTGAGTGTTGCAGCTGCCATGTTAGACACTCCACACCTCTAAGTAAAAAAGTCAAGGAGCATTAAATGTCTCACAACAACTTATTTAACTAGAGTTAAAAACTAACTAGCATAAGGTTAAAAAGTAACTAAGCATTAAGTTTAACACTCCCCCTTAATGCTTTGTTTATTGACTCCCAGTAGCCCTCTGAATTACTAGAACTTGTCTTTTGGCAATGCCTTGGTGAAAATGTCAGCTACTTGATCTTCTATCCTGCAATATACCACATCAATTTCATTGTCTTCAACAACATCTCTGATGAAGTGATGTTTGCAAGCTATGTGCTTGGTTCAGTTGTGAAACACCGGATTCTTAGCCATCATAATTGCAGATTTGTTGTCACAAAGTATTGGAGTAGGTTCTCCTTGCTTTTCACCAACATCTTCCATGATACTTGTCAGCCATATTGCTTGAGAAGTTGCTAATGATGCTAGTACATACTCAGCTTCAGTAGTAGACAAAGTAACTATCTTTTGTTTCTTGGACTGCCATGAGAACACACCTGTTCCAAGAGTGAAAGCATAGCTAGAAGTACTCTTTGAATTATCAACACTGCCTCCCCAATCACTATCACAAAATCCATTTAGTTTTGGCACCACATTTCTTTCAAACATAATACCAAAATCTATTGAACCTTGAATGTACCTTATTACCCTCTTTGCTGTCCCAAAATGAATTTGAGTAGGCTTGTGCATGAATCTTGATAGTAAACTTGCAGTATACATGATGTCTGGCCTTGTTGCAGTCAAATATAACAAGCTCCAAACTAATCTTCTATAAATTGATGCATCCACTTCTTTACTTCCATCTTCTTTTTGAAGTTTTTCATTAACCACCAATGGTATAGGAACAGAATTGCATCCTTCCATCCCAAACTTTTTCAAGATAGTTTTTGCATACTTCTTTTGAGATATGAATATGCCATCTTCATTCTGACAAATCTCAATTCCAAGAAAATAATGCAGCAGACCCAAATCACTCATTTCATATTTTTTCATCATCTCTTCTTTGAACTTCTTAATCAAACTCTCATTACTTGCAGTAAAAACTAAATCATCAACATAGAATGAAACAATGAGAATGTCAATTTTACCTTCAATCTTGATGCAGAAAGTAGGTTCATTATGGCTTCTTTGAAAGCCTTTCCCAATGAAATAAGAGTCAATCTCTCCATACCATGCTCTAGGTGCTTGTTTCAAGCCATAAAGAGCTTTCTTCAACTTGTACACCTTTATCTCTTCTCCTTTAACAACAAAGCCCTCCGGTTGATCAACATAGACCTTTTCCTTTAGGACTCCATTTAGGAATGTAGATTTCACATCAAGTTGGTGTAGAGACCAACCCTTTTGAGCTGCTAAGGAGATCACACCCCTTATTGTATCAAGCCTTGCTACCGGTGCAAATGTTTCATTGTAATCAATTCCGTGTTGTTGTGCATACCCTTTTGCAACCATCCTTGCTTTGTTCCTTTGAATGGAACCATCTGGATTCAACTTTGATTTGTAAATCCACTTCACTCCACTGACTTCTTTGTCACTTGGTCTATCCACAAGCTCCCATGTCTTGTTCTTCTCAATCACATTTATCTCTTCCACCATTGCTTTCTTCCCAGCTTCATCTTGCATTGCTTCTTCAAAGTTTTCTGGTTCTATGACGTAGAAATTACAGCTTGCGTAGACATCATTCAAATCCCTCATTCTTATAGGAGTTGAACTTGGTGATGAAGATCCGGATGATTGTGATTGTGGACTGCCCATTGGAGTCACTTGTTGTGGAGTTCCTCCAACAACTTCAACTTCATTTTCTTGATTCTCTACCTCTTCTTCCATTTCAATGTTGGGACTTTGGACTGCATTTTGCTTCCAATCCCAAGAGGCTTTTTCATTGAAGATAACATCTCTATAGATTATCACCTTCTTTTTCTTCAAATTGTAGAGTCTATAGCCTTTGCTTTATGTGCTATAACCCACAAAAATGCACTTCTCACTTGTATCATCAAGTTTCTGCCTTGTTTCTTTTGGAACATAAGCAAAACAAACAGAACCAAACACCTTGAAGTGATTCATTGATGGTTTCTTGCCACTCCATGCTTCAAATGGTGTTTTATATTCATTAGGTAAACAGCAGTATACACTGCTTCACCCCAAAATTCATGTGTCATCCCCTTCTCATGCAGCATAGACTTAGCCATTTCGACTATGGTTCTATTCTTCCTTTCTGCTACTTTATTTTGTTGTGGAGTGTAGGCCATTGTGAGTTGCCTTTGGAGCCCAATGTCACCACAGAATTTATCAAACTCCTTTGAGTTATATTCACCACCTCTATCACTTCTCAAGACCTTGATAAGATGCCCACTTTGCCTTTCCACTATCACTTGGAACTTTTTAAACACAGTGAACACTTCTGATTTTTGTCTCAAGAAATACACCCAAATCATTCTAGGGAAATCATCAATAAAGGTTATGAAGTACATGTTGCCACCATGAGTTTTTGTCTTCATTGGACCACACACATCAATATGGACAAGCTCTAATGGTGTAGATGCTCTCCAAGCTTTCCCTTTAGGAAATGATTCTCGATGATGCTTCCTAATGGCACAACCTTCACACACTTCATTGGCTTCTTGAATTGTTGGTAAACCATGCACCATATTCCTCTGTTGTAGTTGCTTCAAACTCTGAAAATTTAGATGCCCAAACCTCCTATGCCAAAGCCAAGAGTCATCTAGAACATCAACCTTCAAAGCCATGTTACTTGGATATTTGAAAGAGATAGGAAAACTTCTGTTGTTCTCCATCTTGATGGTTTCCACAATTTGCAATTTGTTTTCTTTTCATAGATTGTGCACAAATTATCATCAAAAAGTACCGGATAACCATTATCTTGCAGCTACCCAACACTTAGAAGGTTTTTATCCAATTCTGGAACCAACAACACTTCTCTTATGAATCTTCTTCCTTTCTTTGTTTCAACAACAAGTGTTCCTCTTCCTCTTGCTTGTACTATATCACCATTGCCCATCTTTACTCTTGTGATCACAGATTTATCAATATCCACAAGAGTGGACTGATTTGCTGTCATATGGTTGCTGCAGCCACTATCAACAAACCAAACATTTTCATTTTTTGGTATAGTTGTTGCTTGACAAGCAAAGAACATGTTGCCATCATTGTCTTGCTCTTCGGTGAAGTATGCTTGATGCTTGTTCAGATTGCAATCCTTTTGCACATGTCCAAACCTGTTACAGTTTTGACATTTTGGTTTTCCTTAAAACCAACAAACACCAATGTGAAACTTTCCACAAGTTTTGCATTTCACCATAGCACTATAACTTGGACTACCCTTTTCTTCATTGCTGTTCTTCTTTTCCCACTTCTTGTTTTTTCCTTTCCAATTCTTCTTAGGCACATTGCTTTTGTCTTGAGAAGAACTAGGTTAATCAGAGTTCTTTGAACTAAGGCTAAGTGTTTGAAAGGCACTCTCCATTGCATTTTCAGAATGCTTATTCAACCTTTGATCATAGGCTTTTAGAGAACCAATGACTTTTTGAACCCCTAAAGTTTCAATACCTTTTGTCATATCAATAACAAAAACTATGGAACCAAACTTCTCCGATAAGCTAATAAGTATTTTCTGAACTACTCTCTTATCATCTAGAGTTTCTCCATAAGGTTTCATTTGGTTCACTATATCTGTTAGCCTAGTGAGATAATCTTCAAGAGATTCACCATCTTTCATTCTAGTATATTCAAAATCTCTACGTAAAAATTGAAGTTTCACAGCTCTAACCTCAGTAGTACCTCTATACTCTTCGTCTAGGACATCCCACGTAGATTTTGAAGTATCCTCATTTGAGATTCTGGGGAAGATTTAATCTGAGACTGCTCCATGGATTATTGCAAGAGCTTTAACATCCTTCTTCATGTTTGATTTCAGCTCCATCTTTTAAGCTTATGTCAAACCTTCTGTATTTGCTGGATTATCAAAACCATCTTCAACTAGATACCAAATATCATAGGATTTGAGGATTATCCTCATCTTGATTCTCCAGAAATTGAAATTTTCTCCAACAAATATTAGAGTTCGAAGATCACCACTTGAGCTTGAACTTGCCATGTTGATTCTTCAAGAAACTTGATTAATTTCACCTTCTTTTTTTTTTAGAAATCACAACACGTAGCTTAGCCTTGATCAGACTAAGCTCTGATACCAGATGTTGGGGTTGAGCTATTACTCACCTCCTTTGATCCAAGCTTGCTCCCTTGTTATGCAACTGCTCTTCACAACTCCAATCAGGTACGTTCCCTTGATTAGCTTCTTAGATTAGTTGATCTTTTATCTCCTGCACTCAATTACACACATACACCAATAGATATTTGATATAGAAGTGATGTATAAACACAGATGCAAGAAGATGATTTTTTTTGTTGAAGGAAGGACTGCAGCACACTTTATTGCTCAGTCCTCTATTCTCATATTCTTTGATCAGATTCTCTATTTTTTCTTAGAGTGTTGCAACTGCCATGTTAGACACTCCACACCTCTAAGTACAAAAGTCAAGGAGCATTAAATGTCTTACCACAACTTATTTAACTAGAGTTAAAAACTAACTAGCATAAGGTTAAAAAGTAACTAAGCATTAAGTTTAACAACTTTACCATCTGTCTCTCATTTTATAGAGGTTGTGCCTTAACATCTTATAGAGGATGTCCTTAATCGAATCAATTGTTGTTTGTGCTTTAAAGTACTGCACCATCTGTCTTTCATTTGATTCGATTAAGGAACTTATAACAGTACAAAGCTGTGGTTAAGTGTCCCTAGCATACATTCCAATAGCCCAACAATATTTTAACAAACAACCAGCAAAACACTCAAAACAAAGAAACAAACAACGTAGGTAAAACTAATACAGCCTCCATTCCAGAAAACAAAAAAAATTGTGCTAATTCCAAAACTCTGGAGAAACTAAGCCCAAAAAAGCCCTAAAGTAACATGCAAAATTTAACTCTGATGATGTTTAATTAACAAAAGAAAGAAAGAACAGTGGTTTTTGTTTTGATAGATTGCAGAATTTCGAAATGAATCAGTATTAACTTAAACATTAGCTTCCCATCTTTGACTACTACTTCATAGGCTTTTCTTTCTTTCTGAAGTATTCAAACACAAATATATCACAATTAGATATATGTATAAATTTGATTATGCAGTGAATATGAATGGAGTTAGGAGAATGTTTGGAACTAACCAGTCCAAGGTACTTGATGCATTGTCTCTGTAGAACTGTCCTCGAGCATTTCTTGAGATTTATTTATTTGCCATCTGCAATATGTAGCCTGCATTATACGAATTGGTTTGTTCGACCACACTTAAGAAACAAACAAAATCAGTAAAAATTTCTTGTTCATCAGGACAGATTAATACAGAAATATAAAATAACTAAAAATTGCATACTGATTACCAAAAGGAAAAATTTCAGTTTACTACCTTGTGGTTTGCACTCAACATCATTTTAGTCCCTCCCCTTTCAATTTGATCAACAACACCCCTATGCTTTCAATTTCGATCAGCCATGTCCAAATTTTACTGTGGCCGTCTAATTTGAACGTTTACTTTGATGGTGGGTCCCACTTAAAAGGGTAAATTTGTCATTTCACACAATTTTCCATTAAAATATATATATATATATAATCGAAATAAAGGGATGAAGGAGGGGTAGATTGATGAGGACGAGCTCGTAGTCGAGGTCCTGGGTGAGGATGGTCTGGCCGAGTCAGTTTCAATTAGATTTTTTTTTTAGGAAAATTGTTTGAAATGACAAATTTACCCCTTTAAGGGGGCCCCTCCGTCAAAGTAAATGTTCAAATTAGACGGCTATGGTAAAATTTGGACACAGCTGATCGAAATTGAAAGCACAAGGGTGTTGCTGATCAAATTGAATAGGGTAGTAAACTAATGTTGAGTGCAAACAACAGGGTAGTAAACTGAAATTTTTCCTTACCAAAACAATGCAATAAAGCCCAATTGTATTGATGTAAATCAAGCACAATATCTATCAGAAAGAAAAGATGCAGATTTATCAACGATATACAAACAAAGATGGTATTTCTATTACCTTGAAGTTGTTGCAGTTTATTACCCAGATTTGAAAGCATACAACAAAGAAAGTGATGCGGGTGCATATGGGGCAACATCAAATGCGTGAGCATCCTAATAGAATTCATGATGTTGGTCTTAAGAAGTCATTTATCTCCAACAAGCTGGCGGAGAATGTTGAATCTAAAAGCAAAGATGCATCCGTCAAATTTCATGATTCATTACAAGAAGATGCAACTCATCAATTTATTGATTCCAATGGGGTTAGTATTTTCTACTTACAGATTCCGAAGATATTAATTGATATTATCAATCGTATCAAGAAAGGTGCACTACTACAATTATATGCTATAAGGACACCTATCAAGGACACCACATGAATCATGTGTCCTTGAAGGGTTATAAGGACATTCACATATAAATGAGATTATTTAGAGGGTTGAGACTATTCGGAGGACACAGCCGCCCTCTTTAATGTGGTGTCCTAAATAATCCAATTTCAGTTTACTGCTCCAAAACAGCTCCAAAATTAGATTTCGCGCCCGAGCTCTCTCCCTCCCCAAATTTCGCTTCCTCCCTCCCAAATTTCACTTCCCTCCTCCCCCAAATTTTTGACTTCCCTCTTCAATCGAAACCCACTAGAAGAGGAAAGATGATGTTTCTTTTAATCTATTTCCAGTTTTTAGAACCAAAAAAAAACTCCATCTGAAAGGAACTTCGAGCTGATTCGAGTCGGTGGAGGAGGTGGCGACTACAATGCGACTCGCAACAAGGCCCAACTCGTAGTAATGGTGTGAGACATATCATGGGTTCAGTGGTTAGTAAGGTTAGTTGAATTTGGAGGTTACTCGATCCTTATTTTTTCTAATTTCTTGTTATGCTTGTGTCTTGGGTTGGGAGATTCTGGGAAAAATTTGATAGCACTGAATGTCTTATTGCAGCATGTTGAGGTTTCGAACCCATTTTTGATAGGAAGATGTTTTGCATGTATTGGGATTTGGGGCATGGGGTGGAATTGGAAAAGCAGCGATTGCATATATATCTCTGTGGGTTCTTGTAATTGAACATGATCTGCCAACTTCTAGTCTTAGTAGTAAACAAGTAGGAAGTACTAAACTAGATGGTGCCTAAATTGAATTAATCTTACACATGTAGTGATACTAATTTGGGCTTAAAAATATAAACTTTTATTGAAGTCATTAGTGAGATTGATATGCCATTGTCTATATTTTGCAGTATTAATGAATTGATGCCTCTTGATACGAGTTTACAACTGGAAGTCTATTCGATTTCCCTTTTGTCTAGAATCTATTCTTTTTTGCTGCTGGGGGCTTCCTATTTGCTGATTTCGGTGAGTAGTTTGTGTTCTATTTTGTATTGGAATGATATTTTTTTTGTTTTGATTTTGGAAGATTCAGGTCCAATCGATTTTTTTTTTTTAATTTTGTTTCAGCTTTTGCTGTTCACTCTCTTCCCATTGCTGTTGCTGCTCTTCGGTTTTGTTGTTCACTTTGCATGCATTGATTGGCTCTTCTTTGCCTATTTGGGTGAGTTGGTTCTTATGTTTTTTTATTTTCTTTTATTTTTTTACTCTTGAATTTGGTTGAATTTGGTTTTTTAGCTTTTTTAGTTCTTCATATTTTTTGTTCAAATCCTTTTGAGTTTGTTTATTTGCATAATTGGCTTGTCTTATATGCATATGGTGGATGTTTGAGCATAGAATAAATTAGACAGTTGATGCATATGATGCACAAACCACAAATTGCAGAATGTTTGAATCATTTGTTAAATGATATTTTAGTTCCCATGCTTTTTTAGTTCCATATTCTGGTTGTGGATGATAGCATCATACATAGGAAGGTCATTGAAAAGTTATATAAAATTTATTGCTCGAAAGGTAGCTAGATGTCTGTGAATGAGTCACTGAAAGAAACATTGGATTTTGCTTTGCAGTGACTGCTTTTGATCAGTAGTGGAACTGGGGCTTTAAGATAAGTACGGGTGAGTGTTTTTGATTTTAGTTGTGTTTCTGTTGCACCTATTTTTTATCTGCTGAGGATATTGCAGTGCAGCTGTTGTTTAGTCTCTTGAAATTGGGGTTCTTCTAATTCTCGGCCTGGTTGTAGTCTTTTTTGTTAGTAGTTTTCTAGGTTTAATTGTCTTGGAAACTCTTATTCTATAAGTAACCAAGTCCAACATCCATATTGACAACATATTTACCATCGATATGATTAACATCATGATTGAAAGGAAGGAAACCTTAGGTAAAGAGCTTGTTATCTTCTTCATGAATCCATTGGCTCCTTTTCACATTATTGATTTTTGTCACAACATTGAATCCTTACCAAACTAGACTGGTTTTCTTTTAGCTTCTATCTTTCTTATGAGCAGTGAATTGTAAATGTTCTATTGGCTTTGAAAACTAAAGTTTTTGTTTTTTCTCTCTCTTCTAGTTTCAACAAGACAATGAAGGTCAGTTTAAAAAAATAAAAGACAGAAAGATAGGAGGAGAAGAGAAAGTCAATTACAGAGAGAAAAGAAGAGAGAAAGAAAAGAAGAAGAAATAGGAAGAGGGAAGCAGAAAATGTTTTTTTCTGGAGGGGTTGCTTTCTAAGGAAAAGGAGATCAGAAACGAGAGAGAAGGAGAGAGAAGATTCTGTTTGAAGTTAAAAGGGCAAGAACTTGGTTTTCGGTTCAGTTTCTTTTCGGTGAGTGACTTTGTACTTGGATGTGCTTTTGTTACATCGTTTTCATGGTTGGTTTTACTTTGGAAATCTTTAGAGTTCTGCAAAACTATTGAGGTGTTCACTATTGTTTGTGGTGGATTTTGGTAGGATGGTTTTGGAATTATTTTGATTTGGTTATTCTTTTATAGTTCTGTTAAAAGTCTTTTAATTGATTATCTCTTCTAGTTATTATTGGATTCAAGTTTCTGGAATCGAATCTTTTGTTTCAATTGTATAGTTGTGTGAGTGACCTCTGGTTTCTGAAATTGTTTCTTTCCTTGATTTTTTGTTCTTGTTGTCATTCTTGATCAATAGCATGTTGTTCTTACTGTGAGGTTACCTTTCAAATAATTGGGTAATTCATTTATGATATTTGAATTGGATTAGTTCAATTGTGTTACTTTTCTATCTTATTTTTCAAATCTAGAAGAAGTTATTTGTTGACTGAACATTGCATTTTCTTCTACCTTCTCATACTTTGAAAGGTTACGGTGTAGTGGAATTTCTTGTCTGATTTTTAGGATGAATTTGATCCCCCAATAATAGAGGCCATAGTATTTTCACGAGGGGAATGTAGTATGCTTGGGAAGTCTAATAGTGGTTTATTTCTGGTCTAATACTTCTTAGACTTTTGGTCCCTTTGCAATATTAGGTGCTTTCGGTGTTTTTTTTTTTTACCATTCTTTGTTTGTTTGTTTTTTTAATTTTTTTTATTTTTTATGTAGCTAACTTGTTAAGTCACTTTGATAGCATTTTATTAGTGTCATAAGCTGCAATAGGTTCTTTTCTTCACTTTTTTTTTTGTCCGATTACAAACAATATCCTGCAATGTACTAATCGATAAAGTCAAATGACTTTGATTAATTTCAACACCATTGGGGACCTTGGAATGTCTATCACTATAATAAGCATGCAATATTTTTTTTTGCAATCTGGTCTGTCAGTTTAAGTTGGTCAGACACACAGGCCATTTACTACTGATATATATATATATATATGTATGTATGTATGTATATGTATGTATGTATGTATGTATTCATAGAAGCCAATGTTTGTGAAAAAGGATTTATCTAAGTTGCATTCTACCTCATTGTTCGGGTGATCAGTAGCATGGACATTATGGTGATAAGTGATACTATTTTGTTAGTTTTATAGTGCAGTTTTAGAAATGGAAATTTTTTTTCCCGAAGATTGTATTTCTCACTGTTTATTATTGTGCTACTTAGGAAGCTGATAAGAGGTTCAAGTTCAGTCTTGTAAGGGAAGGAGAGGGCTGGAAAGTTCCAAGTCATTGAGCAAGTGTGTTCAAAGCTAGTAGCAAATATTTATGACTGAAAAGGTTAGAAAACTGAAACCTATCTCTTACACACACACATAGAGATTTAGGTATACATATATACATGAATATTTGTTGAGCATGGAATATTGTGTGCTATTAGTTTATCTTGCTTGTGATCTTTCTTGTTTGCACCTGCCACTTTTTACATTTTTATATTTGGTTATCCATGTTTACTTGTTAGCCTCCAAGTTCTTATGTCTCATATTTGCTTAATTGTCCTCACATGCCTTAGTGGTATTTGCATCGTATATGTAAATATTCTGACATGACAGTATTAATATTAGATATAAATGGACAAAAGTTGGATGCCTATGGATAGAAGATCAGATGAATATGAGAATGGGGTTGACCGTTTTTGTGAATTTGCTCTACACCATGCTGCTGATCCCAGTTCCATTCATTGTCCTTGTTTAGAATGTGGACATGTTAAACCACGTACTATTAAGGAGGTTAGAAATCATTTGATTTGTTATGGTATTGATCAAAGCTATGTTACATGGTATTGGGATGGAGAGCCTATTCCTAGTTCTAATCTGGAAAGAAAAGATGGAATCTGGTAAAGCTACAATGAAAGCATTTTTATTGAAAACACTATAGATATGGTTGAAGTTGCGAGGGATGAATATGTTAGCAATCCAAAAGCATTTGAGAAGTTGTTGGAAGATGCCGAGAAACCTATATATCCTTGTTGTGTGAAGTTTACTAAGTTATCAACTTTAGTCAGATTGTATAACTTGAAAGCACAAGGCGGGTGGCCTGATAAAAGCTTTTCAGCATTATTGAAATTCTTAGGAGAACTACTTCTAGAAATGAATGAGATGCCTTCAACCTTATATGAAGCGAAGAAGACATTGGGGCCGTTGGGGATGGAGTATGAGAAAATACACGCATGCCCTAATGATTGCATCCTATATAGGAAAGATTATTCATAAGCATCTGTATGTCCTACTTGTGGTGTGTCTAGATGGAAGCTTAGTAAGAATTCGGGTGAAGTTCAGAAAAAACAAGTACCAGCAAAGGTTATGTGGTATTTTCCCCTAATCCCTAGATTTAGAAGAATGTTTCGTAATAGGGATACAGCAAAAAACTTATTATGGCATGCCACAGAAAGAGAAGAAGATGGTAAACTTCGCCATCCAGCGGACTCTCCTTCATGGAAGCTTGTAGATCACATGTGGTCAGATTTTGGGGACAACCCTAGAAACCTTCGCTTGGCAATTTCAGCAGATGGAATAAATCCTCATGGTTGTCTTAGTAGTAGGTATAGTTGTTGGCCGATTCTTATGGTCACCTATAACCTACCACCATGGTTGTGTTTGAAAAGAAAATTTATTATGCTAACAATGTTAATATCTGGTCCTAAACAGCCAGGTAATGATATTGATGTATATTTGGCACCATTGGTAGACAATTTAAAAACTCTGTGGGATGTTGGTGTCGAGGCACATGATGCATACAAACAAAAGACCTTTATGTTAAAAGCTATTTCGCTATGCACAATAAATGACTTCCCTGCATATGGGAATTTGTGTGGTTGTAGTGTCAAGGGATATAAAGTGTGTCCAATTTGCAGTGATAATACACATTCTGAATGGTTGAAGTTTGGTAATAAGGTTTCATTTGCTGGCCATAGAAAATATCTACCGAGTGATCATGTTTTGAGAAAAGAAAAAGGTCCGTTTAATGGTCAGCAAGAGTTTAGAACAGCTCCACATCCTTTAAGCGGGGAGGAAATTCTGGAAAGAGTTAACAGGATTAAACCATCATGGGGAAAGAAGTTGTTGACTTCTAAAAAACCAAAGGTCAAACTGCAACTTGGTAAAAGGAAGGCCAGAGATGAAGCTAATGTTAAAAAGAAAAAGGCGGTCAATGATCTGCTTACTACTTACTGGAAAAAAAATATCTATATTCTTTGATCTACCTTGTTGGAGTTCATTGCATGTTAGACATTGTTTAGATGTGATGCACATTGAGAAAAATGTGTGCGAGAGCCTAATTGGAACGTTGTTGAACATTCCTGGAAAAAGTAAAGATAGTGTTGCAGCAAGAAAGGATCTAGTGGAAAAAGGTTTGCGGAAAGGTTTGGCACCTAAGGAAGGCAAAAACAAGACATATCTCCCTGCCGCACCTTATACATTGTCAAAGAAGGAAAAACAATCAATTTGTGGTTCTTTGTATGGATTTAAGGGACCAAAAAATTTCTCGTCAAATTTTAAAAATCTAGTTTCTATGCAAGAGTTGAAACTTTTTGGTCTTAAGTCTCACGATTGTCATATACTTATGCAGCATCTCATTCCGGTTGCTATTCGTGCAGTGTTACCTAAGCATGTGAGATATGCAATTACAAGATTTTGTGTGTTCTTCAGTGCTTTATGTAGCAAGACAATTGATGTATTACAATTAGATGAAATTCAAAGTGGTCTTGTTGAGACTTTGTGTTTACTTGAGAAGATATTCCCACCTTCTTTTTTTGATATAATGGTGCATCTCACAGTCCACCTTATTCGAGAAGTGCGGTTATGCGGTCCAGTATATTTGCATTGGATGTACCCATTTGAACAGTTCATGAGTGTCCTAAAAGACTATGTGAGAAATCGCAATCGTCTTGAAGGTTGCATGGCTGAAGCTTATATTGTTGAGGAAGCAGTAGATTTCTGTGCGGATTACTTGTCCGGAGTACATGCTGTTGGACTCCCTCCCAAATCTCATTTAGATATGAAAGATTATACCGCTCCATTAGAAAGTGGACATGTGGTGACTGCTTGTCCCAAGCTAAGGCATCAAGCACATCTTTCTGTTTTGGACAACACAGCTGAAGTTCAGCCATATATAGAGTATGTTTCGAAGTCCCTTACTGTTTATTTTACTTACTATTGATTATATTTTGCAATTTCCTACATTATGGATGAGTTTTAATTTGTTGTATGTTATGAACTGCAATATATACAGTGAGCATTTGGAGAGATTGAAACTGGAGCACCCTCAAAAGTCTAAGGCAAAAAAGTGGCTTAGAGATGAACACAATCGAAGATTTAGCAATTAGCTGTAGGAACGAGTAAGTAGAATAGAGCTGATTCTTATCTCTTCTTTATTCCAGCAGCAGTTTATCTTGTAATAATGTTCAAGTTTTAAATCTGGTTTTTATATTTGTCATTGCTAATGCTTCAAATACCTTCTAATCAGTTGCTTCCATATTTGTCCAGGTAGAGATTGAGCTTAATAGTCCTGAAAATGAGATATCAGAAAGCTTGAGGTGGCTAGCACATGGTCCTCGATGCGAAGTAAATTTTTTTTCTGGATATACAGTGAAGGGATCTTATTATCACACAAAGGCTTGGGATAATGAGCATGTCCAACAAAACAGTGGGGTGACCTTAGACGTAGATGCATTGCAAGTTCCTAATCCCAAAGATAGGAATCCTATAGACAACGAGATGACTTTCTATGGGGTGATTCAAGAGATATGGGAGCTCAACTACAATAGCTTTACGTGAGTTATGTTTAAATGTGATTGGGTTGCAAATAGTAAGAAGGGGATAAAAGTAGAGGATTTTGGATTCACATTAGTTGACCTTAGTAGGATTGGGCACAGGTCTGATTCCTTTGTTTTAACTGATCTTGTGCAAAAGGTATTTTACGTTGAAGATCCAGCAGACTCAAGGTGGTCAGTTGTATTGCAAGCACCTCAATTGGACTGGTTAAATGAAGATGAGCTAGGGGATACTACACTTGATCATCAATCTTTTCCCCATGCACTGCCATCTGTTAGCACATTTGATATAATGACTGGGAATGATGCAGATTATGTGAGAACTGATTGTGAAGGCACATGGATTGAAGAGCATAATTGACTAGCTTCTGCTTTACATAATTAATCGATTCATGTTGCTGTTGGCATGATGTTAGTTCTGAACTTATTTGGTTTATGTTAGTTCATTTGCTTTATGTTTTGTATTCTTATGGTGGTGTTTTGGTACTTATATTCTGTATATTGACTTGCTGAATAGTTTTCTACTGATCTATATTTGTTGATCTGTTTTGTACTCATGTGGTACTGCATCTGTTATTCTGTTTTGCACCTGGTGTCAGTATTGATCTAGTTTTGTTTTTGATTCTTTCAGGTGTTAAGATATGGATCTAGAGGAATAAAATCATGCTTCTGAAAATGACTTGTCATCTAATGAGAAGAAGGGAAGAGGTCCAACTCTGATGTCCGACATTATTCATGGTAGGAGTAAGGGGGCTCGAATGGAAGTGACATATAACAAAAAAGGGCAACCAATTGGTCTTGGAGCGAAGAGGCTAGCTACTTTTATTGGGGTAATGGCTCGAACTACTATCCCAATCACATATGAGACTTGGCCAGCCGTGAAGAATTCACTTAAAGAAATGATATGGAGTATGGTTCAGGTATGTGTAGCATTAGTAAAACTTTTTCCTTATAATTTTTGTTTGTAATTTGAATAAATTTTGATAACGAGTTAACTTGTTTTCTTGCATATATCTAGAAATCATTCATTGTGGATCCAAGAAGCAAGAAAGACGTCTTGAGCAGTGCAGGAAGAATATGGAAATCATTCAAGAGCACTTTAACTACAAAATATATATATATTAAAGTATAAAGATCGACGGGGCCTCCTAAAGAAAAAACCTGAAGAATGTGAGTTCATCACTTAACCTCAGTGGGAAGCTTTCGTGAAATCTCGATTAACTCCTGAATTTTTGGTAGGCCACATCTTTTGTTTAACATTAGCTTTAGGTGTCCTCTTTCTATTACTTAATGTTTTGTACTGATGAGTCATTGTTAAGAATTTAAATGGTTAAAATCTCAAGCTTCTGGTTTATGTTGATAGGAAATTCATGAGGACCACTCAAGGAGACGAGCTTTTCATGAGTATGATCATCGAATGTCCAGGAAAGGCTATGCTAATTTGGAAGAGGAACTAGTAAGCACATTTCTTGTTATGAATTTGTTGATATACATTTATGTGCATATGATCTAATTACATGTTTCTGTAAATAGAAACTGGAGTTAGGAACTGAAGAAGATATTGTCAGAGCTATATTATGGAAGAAAGAGCGTGTTGATAAAGAGGGTAACTATTTGAGTGAGACAACCAAACAGCGTGTTGAGAAAATTGTGAGTTCAGATTTATCGGACCTTAATCACCTTGAATATTAGGTGTACATGGTTACTTCATTTTTCATATTTGAGTAATCATTAGTGTTTGTAATCTATCCTAGGATACTTAACGAAAGATGTGAGAGAGGGAATTGTGTCCGCTGTTGGTCGGAACAACATTTTGACCCAAGCTTTGGAGACACCTGAGCAACTAGGCCGTGTAAGAGGTGCTGGACAATTTGTTACACACAAGGTGTACTCTAATACATCTAGATAGCCTGCAACCAAGACACAAATGTTGGAACAGCAGTTGGAATTGATGCAAAACTAGATTAACTTGTTTGCTTCATTATTGGATCCTGAGAAGTTGGATCCAGCTAAACTAAGCATGATGCGAGACATTTTCAGATCTAGTAATGGATCTGAAAAAGCTAGTTGCTCAGTCGACAAGGAGAAAAATCAGTCTTCTAAGGAGGAGGTATCTAATGTGGCATCCAAGAAAGAAATTGAGAAAAAAGCTACTGCAAAAAAGGCTCGAAAAGTGGATGATATTCCATCTCGGATTGACAGCAGTAGAGAGAGCAAGAAGGTACATAAATTCTTATAATTTAATTATTTATCTTTTACTCATTTGCATCTTTTTGACATTTTATACATTTCCATGCAAGGCAAAACAACAGTACAAAGGGGGGCTAATGATGAGAGAGACAGCCGCATTGGAAGATGACAATGTGATAACATCAACAGAGAAATCATATATTCCTATTCGGACAACAAATACTGTAAAAAAGGTACGTACCTTTGTGTTGTGCATTCTTCTACTTGTATTATTAGTTATAAGTATCTTAGATATGCTGTTGCCTAGAAGCTTATGATTTGAATTCATTTATTTTAAGGGAAATAAATGCAAGCTAGCTGTAGACACTAAAGATAACATTGTTGCAATGAGAACTGTAATAATGTTGGATGGGTCGATACATAGAGTGCCCCTAGGAGCAGAAAATGTACGTATCTCAGTTGATGTGCCTATCAAGGAAGATGCTCATCTCCCAAACCCAAATGTGTCAGGTGACATATTTAGAGTAAAGCAAGTCATCGATACTCATGTTGCTTAGCCTCGACATCTTGGTTTAATGTCACATGAAGAGGTATAGAGTAAGCTGTTTATAATATCCATCACTGGAAGTTAAAAATGGTATTTACATGTTATTTTAATTCACTTTTAGAACTCAATGAGCACTCACAAGTCTTCGAGTAAAATATCATGCAAACAAGCAGCATACAAGATGCCGGTGTCTGTGCATCTTCTACTACGTTTGGCAAGAACAATGGATGAATCTATAGCAGTGTCGGTCCCAATGGAAGAGGGTTTATTTGGCAATGACCACAACACATTTATAAACAGTAATGACATCATCCAATTTTGTTTGATGCAACCAATATCCACAATCTGCATTTCTATCTACATGAGGTTAGAGAGATTTACATGTTTAATGAATACTTGGTATGCTAGGTTTTGATCTCAGAAAAACTTACTGGTCTTTTTTCTTTTATGTAGACACCTTTGGTCATTGTTGAAAATGAAGGATGAGGATCACTTGTATGCATTTGTAGATCCTGGCCGCATCTATAATGAAGCTGGAAAGGTTGAGGCTAGATCATGTGCGCTATCACTTAGAGTAGAGTCTGCACAAGTAGATCAATTAATTCTTGCACCTTATAATACAGGGTATGCTTATTGTTGTACGACATTTTATACTTATTTTTCTTAGGAGATTCATACACTATAAATTAGATATTTATTTGATTTTTAATGCAGGAATCATTGGTTGTTGGCTGCCATTAACCCATTTACTGCATTGGTATATTACTTCGACCCATTGAGTAACATTAACATCAATCCAGGAATGAAGAACATCGTAGAGCTGTAATGATTTTGTTCTCTGGTTTTCATTTCAAAAATTGAATAAAATGAAATGTTAGAATGTTTTCTGATTTATAACTTGTTAAGTTATTTATGGTCTGAAATTGGACTGATGTTGTTTCCGTAGTGGTCATCAGATCACTAGCCTACTGTTTTCTTACTGAGCTCTTCATGATGCAGTGCTATTAAGATGTTTAATGCTCAAAAGGGAAGAAAAAATCGTAAAGCAATTCATTGGGAGGTGGTTAAGGTACTTTTCTAGTTTTTTGTTTTCCTTTGGCCTACTGGTAAACTAGTACATGCACTGAAATTTTGATCTTCATCGAATTTTGTAGTGTCCCAGACAACCTGGATCAGTGGAATGTGGATTTTATGTCATGAAATACATGAAACAAATTACTGGAACTCCAAGCAGCTCAATTTTAAATATGGTTAGTAATACTATTTTAGTGGTTAGTAATGAGGCTAATTAGCTCAGTTTTGTTTACTGGTTGTTTCTACATAGTTGTACCTCAGTTTTGTGCACTACTTGTGTTTCGATTAGTTGTGATTATTTACTATCATGTTGCTTTTCAATCTGGTCATAAACTTTTTACTGTAACATTCACTATATAATAATGTTACAAAATATATCTATTGATCGATCATTTTAGTTTGAGGGAAAAGAGTGTACATACATGTACATTTGCAAGCATAATTAGCTATAATGGGCCATGCTCATTGTACCGCCAAAGGTACTAATTCCAACCGAAGGAATGACATGCAGACACACCGCCAGACGGGCTACAACCTCAGCATCGGACCACCTCCAGATCGCCACCGACGCGCCGCCACGCCCCGCGCCAAGATGGCATCAGAAGCTTCTGAAACTGAGAACTGAAGCATATCAGTCCCACATCGAAAACAAAGACAAGATCAGTCTCTTCCTCACCTATAAAAGGTTCTCTCCTCTCTCCTCATTAATTACGCATTCAATACTTACCTACTGTTACTTTGTCAACATAAATACATTGACTAACTTAGGCATCGGAGAGTTGAAGACCGCCCGGCGCGGTCTCCCTCTGACGCCCATTGTATTTTACTTGACAGGTAACGGGAGCTACAATAACAACACAAGTATCGATCCGCCCACCGGATCAGCGTTAGCTAAGATCCAGCTACCGCTGGACTTTTAGGCATTAACATTGGCGCCGTCTGTGGGAACTTTTGAACAAAAGGTCATCCCGCTACAATCACCATGACTAACGATAGCGGGGGAAACGCTGAAGAGCAGGCAGAACTTCCCGCCATCCCCTAACCCTCCGACCCCGCGTTCGGCGTTAACCGCGCACTATTCACAACCCCGGCCAACCCCGGCGGTGAGGCAAATCCAGGCAGCAGCCGCCCGACAGGCCAAGATCTCGTCACCATGTACGAGATAGCACTGGCGGATCTTCATAAGGCAAACAGAGAGCGTGAGGCGGAACGCAAGGAGAAGGCCGAAGCCCAAAGACAGATGACTGCGCTCATGACACGTTTTGAGGAACTAAAAAACACTTTGGCGGCCACCGACCGCCCGGCACAGAGCGAGCAGTCACGTAGCACCAGGCGTAGTCGACCCAGAGCCGGTACAATGGTGCCCGGGCCGGTCGTACAAATGCATGTACCGCTGAACCCACCTGGGTTGTCGGGAATGGGACCGCCGCCCATACCTCAACTAATGTTAGAACAGGTGGCGGAATCACTTCCGCACACCAACCGCTCGAATGCCAGGGCAAGGACTGAGGGTGATCCGCCCATACCTAGGCGCAAGCCAACTCGGCAGGTCAGTCAGGCCGATTCCGCCGACGATGCAACCGCCCAGCTATTGGAAAGGATGCACCAACTGGAGCAGAGGTTGATCCGAGCGGAGACGGGCGTCCCGGCGTCAACTCGGAACCCGCTATTCACTTCCAGACCCGGCCCCTTTTCCTCCGCGATCCTGCAGGCTGTCAGACCGACATATGCAAAAACCCCAAAGATGTCGCAGTATGGCGGAATGACCGATCCCTTTGTCCACATGGACACCTTCAAGAAGGTCACCAACAACAAGGGGTTCGACGACGCCACCTTATGCCATTTGTTCAGCGAAACGTTGGACGACGAGGCAATGAACTGGTTCTTTGAATGTCCGCCAGGATCTGTCGGCTCATTCCATGCTCTGTCGCACGCTTTCCTCTCCCGCTTCATCTTATTGTCCGCCGGACATCACAACACAAGTCAGCTGTTCGGCGTTAAGCAAGGGGAGGACGAATCACTGAAGGCCTTCGTCACAAGGTGGCGGGCGGCAGCATCTCAGTGCCGCGATCTAGACAAAACTATGGCATCGGCAGCCTTCAGGAAGGGACTCCTCAAGGGACCGTTCCTCTATCACCTCAATTACAATCATCCCAACGCGACGTACGACCACGTCATGAGTGAGGCGGTCACTCACGCCCAGGCGGAATTCATCACATATGGAGAAACCCCACCACCAGAAACGCCAACAAGGTCAACACAACCATCTTCCAGTCACCAGGAAACCGCTAACAAGCCCCCCTCAGCACCGCCAACTGACAAGAAAAGGGAGTGGCAGCAGGGCCACCACCAAACCAAGCGGCAGAAGGAGCAGCATTATTACAAGGGAAACTGCCCAACTCATGGGGATAACCACAACAAGCAGGTGGAGTCCTCGCAGCGGTATGCAGTTTTCACGGTCCTAACGGCCTCATATGAAGATATCTATAATCAGTGCAAGGATCAGATCCCACCGCCACCCCCTCCGAAGTACCCAAAAACAGACAAACCCAGGAACACTGGCAAGTGGTGCAAATACCACGTGGACAGCGGCCACAATACAAACAGCTGCAATGCTCTCAAAACGGCCATTGAGACTTTGTACCACGACGGCAAGTTGGAGCAGTTCAGGGTGCGCCAACCACCACCAGTAATTGCCAACAACGAGACCTTGGGCCGCATCAATACCATCGATGGCGGTGCTCCGGTCACCAACATGTCTCACAGGGCACGAAAGCGCTATGAACGCGCTAACCACCCGAAGGAAGTTTGCAACATCCGCTACGAAAGATCCGCCAAACTCCCGAAATCAGGTTGGGAACCTATTACCTTCTCAGAGGAGGAGGAGCGCGGAGTACATTTACCCCATGACGACCCATTCTTGGTTGATGCCATTCTTGGCAAATTCTCGATGGGGAGAATCTTGGTGGATAGCGGGTCCGCTGTCAACGTCATCTTCAGCGGCTGCTACGACCATCTCAAGCGGAACAGGAAACTACTCCAGGATCACGAGCCACTGCTCAGCTTCTCCGGTGACGTCACACAACCACTAGGGTCGGATTACATGCGACTAGTTATTGGCACTAGTCCCTGTATGGCGGAGGTGCACACGGAATTCATTATTGTCGACTGTTTCAGTTCGTACAACGCCATCATTAGTCGACCAGCGCTTAACAAGCTCAAGTGCATCATTGCCGGATACATGCTTCTCATGAAGTTCCCCACGCCCAACGGCACAGGCTGTGTGAGGGGAAGCCAACAGCTGGAACGAGAATGTTATTCAACGACTATAGCGCGGTCAACACGCCGCCATGAAATCCTGACAGTGGGTAATGACCCACCACCACCGAATATCTTTGAGGATCCTAGAGATGAGGAGGAGAAATATGTAAAGAAGGAGGCGGTCAACCCGGACACGTCGCTGAAAGTTGTCTGCATCTCAGACGAGCATCCTGAGAGGACAGTCCTCATAGGCGCCCAACTAGATCCAGAAGTGGAGGCAGAACTCACTCAATTCCTACGTGATAACGCCGCCATCTTTGCATGGTCCTATGCGGACATGCCAGGCATCTCCACTGAAATAATCACTCATAAGCTGACCATCAAACCTTCCTTTTATCCCATCAAGCAGAAGCGGAGGGCTTTTGATGAGGAAAAATACCGGGCAATCGGACAGGAGGTCGCCAAACTACGGGACATTGGATTCATCCGCCAAGTCATCTATCCTCAGTGGATCTCAAATCTGGTAATGGTAAAAAAGCCCAGCGGCAAGTGGCGGATGTGCGTCGACTTCAAAAATCTCAACAAGGCATGCCCGAAGGATAGTTTCCCGCTACCTCGTATCGATCAGTTGGTCGATGCAACTGCCGGACACGAACTCCTCAGCATGATGGATGCCTTCTCCGGATACAATCAGATCAAGATGCACCCCAGTGACCAGGAATGCACCACCTTCACCACCGACAAAGGCCTCTACTGTTACAATGTCATGCCTTTTGGTCTGAAGAACGCCGGTGCAACTTATCAGCGGTTAATGAACGCCATGTTCGCTGAGCATCTGGGAAAAATCATCGAGGTCTATGTGGACGACATGCTAGTTAAAAGAATAAAGGCCAGTGGACATGTGGCAAACCTCAGGATCATAGTAACCATCCTCCTGGCCTATGGAATGCGTCTAAACCCAGAAAAATGTTTCTTCGCAGTCACCGCTAGCAAATTTCTCGGTTACATCGTCAGCGAGCGTGGTATCGAGGCCAACCCGGATAAGGTGCATGCCATCCTTAACCTGGCGAACCCCAAGTACAAGGTGGACGTCCAATGCCTCCAGGGCAAGTTAACCGCCCTTTCTCGATTCATCTCTCGACTTACTGACAAGTGCGCCCCATTCTTCAAACTCCTCAAAACAACTCACAAGAAGGTCATTGACTGGAACCCAGAATGTCAGGCGGCGTTCCAGGGCCTAAAGGAATATCTGGCGGCAGTCCCTCTCCTTTCTGTCCCTGTTCAAGGAGAGACACTATTCATATATCTGGCGGTCTCAGCAACGGCAATAAGTTGCGCCATTATCCGGCGGGAAGGCCAGGATGAACTCCCAGTATTCTACGCCGGCAGAGGTATGAACGGAGCAGAAACAAGGTATTCACCGTTGGAACAGCTGGCCCTCGCACTTATCGTTGCCGCCAGACGCCTCCGCCAGTATTTCCAGGCTCACACGATCCATGTGTTGAGGCGGTTGATGCAGAACCCTGAACACTCGGGGCGCCTCAGTAAGTGGGCGATTGAGCTCAGCGAATTTGACATAGAGTACAAGCCAAGAACCGCCATGAAGGGCCAGGCAGTAGCGGACTTCATCGCTGAACTTACTGAGCGTCAGCCGGAACCCGGTACTCAAACAAAGTCCCGAACATAAATAGTAACCAGTGCAGAGGCAACTCCCCCACAGTCCGATTGGAACCTGTACGTGGACGGCTCCGCCTGTGCTAAGGCCAGCGGCGCCGGAGTCATCTTAACCGGACCCGGGGGACTGAACGCAGAGTACGCGTTGAAATTCAACTTCAAAGCTTCAAACAATATGGCGGAGTACGAGGCGCTCATCGCCGGTCTACTCCTCGCCATTGACTCCGGAGCTGACAACGTCAACATATTCAGCGACTCCCAAGTAGTCGTCAACCAGGTCAACGACAGCTTCCAAGCCAAGGACCAGCAGCTAGCGGCATATTTGGGGTACGTCAAAACGTTGCTAAAAAAGTTCAAATTTCACACAATCACACAAATCCCCAGGGAAAAGAACGCTAAGGCTGATTCACTGGCGAGACTGGCAACCGCCCAACCACATCAGAGTCCAGCGGACACAAGGGTGGAGTATCTTGACAAGCCAAGTATCACAAAGACCCTGGCGGAAATCTTCAATGTTCAGGTCAACCCCAGCTGGATGGACGAGATCATTACATATAAACGCAACGGAACGTTGCCAGAAGATAAGGTCCAGGCAAGACAGCTCAAGCGAAGAGCAACCCGCTACAACATCCAGCACGGCAAGCTTTACCGCCAGGGATTCACCCATCCTAACCTCCGCTGTCTAACCCCAGAGGAGGGAAAGGTTGTCCTAGCAGAAATCCATGGCGGGGAATGTGGAAACCACTCGGGCGCCAGATCCCTGGCCAACCGCACAATGCGACAAGGCTATTTCTGGCCCACACTTGGTGATGACGCCCGGCAGATTTCGAGGTCTTGCCACAAATGCCAACAATTTGCAGATCTCCCACACGCACCAGCGGAACCACTGTCAATCATCGTGGGCCCATGGATTCATTCCACGTGGGGCCTTGATCTGATGGGAAAGTTCCAAACTGCCAAGGGTCAGTTCAAATACATCATTGTTGCCATTGATTACAACAGCAAGTGGATAGAGGCGGAGCCACTAACGGCAATAACTACCGCCAAGGTAATTCGCTTCCTTTGGAAGAATATCTACTGCCGCTACGGTGTCCCACACACAATCATTACAGACAACGGCACACAGTTCAACAATGACGAGCTCATCTCCTTCACCACCAACTTGGGCACTAAGTTGAGTTTTGCATCTGTCGCCCACCCCCAGACCAACGGCCAGGTCGAAGCGGCGAACAAGATAATCAAAAAGTTGTTAAAAAAGAAGCTCGACAACGCCAAGGGTTTATGGGCGGAAAAGCTCCCAGAGGTCCTGTGGGCCATCCGAACAACTCCAACCTCCGCCACCGGAGAAACTCCTTTTTGTATGATGTTCGGCACAGAGGCTGTCTTACCCATTGAAGTTACTCAACCTACCGCTAGAGTCGAAGGCTACTGCCCAGAGACCAACAGCGCCGGCGTCAACTTGGACAGGGACCTCCTAGAAGAGAAAAGACGCAAGGCCCATTTACACAATTTACAAAACAAACAACGGGTATCACGTTTCTACAACGCCAGAGTCAAGGCCCGGAACCTCCAACTGGGGGACTCGGTCATGAAGGAAGTCATTCCGCCACCGACAAAACTCCGCCCAACTTGGGAAGGCCCGTACAAAATTGTGGAAGTCGTTAGCCCAGGCACCTTCTACTTAATGGACAAGGACGGCGTCACGACGGCCCGCCCTTGGAATACTGAGCACCTTCGGTATTACTACAAATAGTCAGACCGCTACCCAGGAGCATCTTGACTTAGCTAAATTTTTGTTCAAATATTTAGCTAAGGGAAGCTACCCAACGGGTACTACCCCACTTTTGTACACTGATCAGTCAGCCATCAATGAAACGAGGAATTATTCAAACCATTGTTACCAAGTCTAGCACTGAGGGCAACTGGCAACGCCAGCAATCGTCGGCGGACCCCGTCCGCTACGAGGTGCACTTGGACCAATCTTAATTCCTTTAATGTTTCATTGATCGACAAAAGAAAAATATAACTCAAAACACTTCAAGCACATCATGGCAAACCAATTCAGAAATTTATTTCACTTCCCAACATTCTTTACAAACTGTTATGCCTCAGCGGCTACATAAAAAAAACGGGGGGAAAGTAGAAAAAACTGTGGCGATCTCAGCTGGCTTCAACGGTTGGCTTCGACGTCTTCTGCTTCGGCAGCCGGCGGCACAATCGACCGACTCGCTTGGTCGGACCCTCGAGCTGTCGGACTGGGAGTCTCTATGGTACCATCCGCCCGGGTGTGCACCTCCAGAAATCCGGCACGTGACACCTCCGACGGGGTGGGGTGGGGAGTCTGCTGGGACCCTTCCGTCGGATGTGGGCCACTTTCCCCGCTGCCCGAGTGGGTACCTCCAGCTGGGGCAGGCACGACTGCTGTCTCCGGCGGGATACTCTCAGCCGGGGGTGCGTCAGGCTGTGACGCTTTCGCAAAGTCAATGGCGCCCTTCCGCTTCAACATGTCTATATTTGCCCGGGCCCCAGCCTTCGCCGCCTCGGTCAGTGTCTTCTTAAACTCTGCCGACTGCTTGAACGCTTCAACAGCGGCGGACGCGGCGGTACTCCCTTCAGCTCTCAGGCGGGTAACCTCACCCCCCAGCCGCTTCACTTCGGCCATCCTGTCGGCGGACTCCCGCTGCACTATAATGAGTTTTTTATCCTTAGCGGCTATCCGCTCCTGCAGCAGGGCGATCTCCTGCTCCAACTTGGAGACGCGTTCATTCCGCTCCAAGTCCCGCCTGATGGCAGCATTGAGCTTGCCGCGGGGGTCCGCATAGTCATATTCCGCCTTGGTCAGCCCCCGCTCGACCTCCGCCAGTCTCTCCTTTGCCTCCGCCAACTCCCTCTGGAGACCTCCGATTTCTTCCCTGAGCTCTCCCTCAATCAGGGGCTGCTTCGACGCCGCCACGAACATATCATGTAATCCCGCCGATATTTGACCAAACGCCGAGCTGAAGGGCGATTGGTTAATTGCCGTCGGGCGCGATATACCCGCCAGACCGCCGAACCCCAGCCGCTCGCATAGATGGAAGAGGAACTCCCGCTCCCCTTCTGTCATAAACGGTGCATACTCGGCGAACGAGTCCAGCTCACTGACGGCGGGCGCCTCTCCCTCCACCGTCGCAGTCTTCACAGGAGCCTGTCGGGCCTTCTACTGACGGCGGGCCCCGACCACCTCCACCTCATCTCCCTCTTCCTCGTCAGGAGAATCAGCCGTCCGGCGTTTTCTCTCCAGCGCCCTCTGGTTCCCGGCGGCGGTCCTCGTCACCCTCACTGGCGGCTCCTCCCTTGTCACAATGACATCGTCCGCCGGTTGCACCACCTTTTGAGGACCACGCCTGTGGGCAGGCATCCGCTCCTTCTGTTGCCCAGCCGCAACGCTTCCCCTCTGATCCCCGCCGGCCGTCTGGGTCCCCGCCTGCACTGTAGGCAGACCATCCTCACCAAGATGAGACTGGTGAGGCATCGGCATCACCACCGGAACCTCGGACTGGCTCAGCGCCAACGTCTTGGGGTTCACCACCGTTTGCTGGGCCGCCAGCCCCTCGGCATACATGGCCTCCAGAAAATTGTCTATCTCCGCCCGGTCCATCGCCTTCTCAAATGCGTCGCAACTCAATTTGTTACCCGGCGGAGTTTCTAAAAAAAAAAAAACAGCCACCAGTCAGTCTCGCAATTCAAAAAAAAAATACGAAACGACATGGTAGAGACTCCTCACCAATGGAGCGTGTTAATCGCTGGTCGACCAGCAACTCCTAACCGGTCAGCAGTCGGAAATCTAGCAAGTTTCGGTTCTGCCAGCAACCTCTGATCCTCGCCACGCGACACTCTTCTTCGCGCGTCAGCGTATACCGAAGTCCCGCTGCACAAAAACACGTCGTTAGTAAGAATACAAGTGCAAGCACGTGAGCACGCCAAATACTTTCAGCGGAAACCGGACACCAACCTCGAATAGGTTGGAACTCAGACTTAATCCTAAATGTCGGCCCTTCCTCATTCGATCTGGCGTGGTACTCCCAACCGTCTGTAGCGACGCATAAGGTCCCCCTCCAGTAGGACATTGAGTCCCTTAGATTCTCGATCAGCTTGGGCGCTCCCTGCCGGCGACTCAAGTTCACTTGCCCTTTGCAGCCTCGGCGCTTCACATACACTAACTCGTAGAAGTGAAGCACTTCCGCCACAGTAGGCCCCTCGTACCCGGATAACCGCCAAAGGGAGTTCATGGCCAACATCAACCGCCACATATTGGGGCAAATCTGACCAAACGCAAGGCCAAATTCGCACACCAGGATCTGGAGGTTGGGCACCAGCGGGAATGTCAGCCCTTGGCGGAATATCGCCTCGTGAAAGGCAGCAAATCCCGCTGGGAGAATCGAGGCCTTCTCATCCGCCGTCGGCGGGCGCAGCTTCACCGACCCCGGCAATCGGAACGTCTGTTTCAATCGGTTGACGGCAGCGGCGGTCATCCGCCCACCTGCCTCGTCGACGGCGGTGCCATCTGAGAGAAACCACGCCGATTCAGCATTCTGCCCCGCTACTTCCTCTTCCCTAGCGGAGCCGCTAGCAGCACTATTTCTCGCCAAGCGCTCGTCGCGCCTAGCTTTGGCAGCAGCGGCCTCACCCGTCCTAGAGCTCTCTGGACGCGAACCACGACCCATAGTTACTTCCCAGAGGATGGTCTGTAGCGGCTCAACTTCTAGCGGTTCTGGCCGTGAGGTTCCTGCATGGGCAGACGGACGCAACGAATCAATAAAAATCCTATCCGCCGCGCTGAACGACACGTCAGACCTGGAATCCTCACTGTTCGAAATCTCTATGACGTTAGCCATCCCAAACCCTAAAACCCACATCAGTTAGCACAAACACAGATCTAGCCTATTCTCACATCAGATATAGCCAAAGGCATCAAGAACAAAACCCAGAAAACTCCAAAGTACAAACAAACGCACTCAACCTAGACTCGGCCATCCAAATCCTTAACCACTAAACGCATTGGCCAACCATAATTCAACCCCCCACAAAAAAACCCCATTTCACACCTCAGAACACACCCAATAAAACCAGCAATTATCCCAGAAAGACAAACACAACAAAACCCAGAAATTAGCAGAAACAAAAGGCAGAGGAGGGAAATCCAGGTACCAACCTCAGTGGTAAAGTCTTCGGCAATCCTAGAAGGCTATTATCGTACTCTCTCCGGGAATCGTATACCCAAACTTCGGTAAGCTCTTTCTCCGGTCTCGGACAAACAAGGCTCGCAGACGATGACTAGGTTTTCAAATTTTCACAAGGTGTCAAATCCCCCAAAGTTCCCCCCCTTTTATGTCAGCACCAACGCGTCCTAAGCCGTCCGCTCCATAACGACATCACCTATCAACCGTACACGTGTCGTCAATCTCCACTCACTCTCCGGATTACCCGAGGCGTTACCTCGGTTACGAAACCCACAGTTACTGTCATTAAAGGCTAGAAGACGGACAGGCTTAGGAGACAAGCCTACGCACGCTAACCCACTATAGGTTCGACACGTGTTAACCACCGTAGGGGCAACTTCGGAAACCCCGCCAGCGGAACGTCTCCATTGTCATTTCCCAAGAGACGAAGTCTCCGCTGAGCGAAACCCCGCCAGCGGAACTTCTCCCTTGTCATTTCCCAAGAGACGAAGTCTCTGCTGAGCGAAACCCCGCCAGCGGAACTTCTCGTCATTTTCCAAGAGACGAAGTCTCCGCCCAGCGAAACCCCGCCAGCGAAACTTCTCCCTTGTCATTTTCCAAGAGACGAAGTCTCCGCTGAGCGAAACCCCGCCAGCGGAACGTCTCCCTTGTCATTTCCCAAGAGACGAAGTCTCCGCTGAGCGAAACCCCGCCAGCGGAACTTCTCCCTTGTCATTTCCCAAGAGACGAAGTCTCCGCTGAGCGAAACCCCGCCAGCGGAACTTCTCCCTTGTCATTTTCCAAGAGACGAAGTCTCCGCTGAGCGAAACCCCTCCAGCGGAACTTCTCGTCATTTTCCAAGAGACGAAGTCTCCGCTGAGCGAAACCCCGCCAGCGGAACTTCTCCCTTGTCATTTTCCAAGAGACGAAGTCTCCGCTGAGCAAAGCCCTGCCAGCGGAACTTCTCCTTTGCTATCCTGCAGGCGGGGTGTCTTTCGCTATACACCTCTGGCGGAACCCCCTTTTTTATCTTGCAAAATACCGCCAGGCACGCCTTCCGGACGCTGCTTCCTGCTGCATCCAGCGGGGGGATGTCCGCCAAACGGAAAATCCCGAGGCCACGCCTCACTCTGACAACGACCGCCACTCGGCGTTACCGTCAGATCGTCCCTAAGGGACACGGGGACTAGTCAAACAGTCTACGACGGCCCTGATCAGGCACGTTGACCCCCGTCATTTGGGTGCTAAACATTGGGCTCGCTACCCAACACCCTCTGCTCCGTGCAGCTCCCCCTCATCAAACAATTTGCCGACCATCCGGAGGTCTATCTTCGCCGGGGAGTGGGGGACTCCCTGGGGGGCCTAGCAGGGGCCCACCCGAAAGGGTATAAAGCGTTTGCTCAGTAAAAACAACGGTTGACAACGCACTGACGCTAATTATGCTCTTGCAAGTCTAGCGGAGGAAAACGCTTCAAACCGCCGAACAACTCCCCAACCAAGATTGCCCTCCTTGACTGGGGACTTGGGGGACTTGTACATACATGTACATTTGCAAGCATAATTAGCTATAATGGCCATGCTCATTGTACCGCCAAAGGTACTAATTCCAACCGAAGGAATGACATGCAGACACACCGCCAGACGGGCTACAACCTCAGCATCGGACCACCTCCAGATCGCCACCGACGCGCCGCCACGCCCCGCGCCAAGATGGCATCAGAAGCTTCTGAAACTGAGAACTGAAGCATATCAGTCCCACATCGAAAACAAAGACAAGATCAGTCTCTTCCTCACCTATAAAAGGTTCTCTCCTCTCTCCTCATTAATTACGCATTCAATACTTACCTACTGTTACTTTGTCAACATAAATACATTGGCTAACTTAGGCATCGGAGAGTTGAAGACCGCCCGTCGCGGTCTCCCTCTGACGCCCATTGTATTTTACTTGACAGGTAACGGGAGCTACAATAACAACACAAGTATCGATCCGCCCACCGGATCAGCGTTAGCTAAGATCCAACTACCGCTGGACTTTTAGGCATTAACAAAGAGACTTACACTCAAGAAGAGATTGATGTAGTCCGAGTAGAATGGGTAGAGCAGGTTGATGGATATATCCAAGATGAAGTACTAAAATAGTTAGCATGCAAGTATGTATATTTCTTATTTCTGGTACGACTTGAGTTATATATGTAGCAACAATTTGAATTATGTCTCCTACAAACAGTAATAGTAGTAATACCTTAATTCTGGATGTTGGACTTGTTGTCTTTGTAGGTATTAATACTTGTTTTGGATGGTGTATATATATGTAGCAGCAGCAGCAGCAACAGCTACCTAGCAGCTAGTGCTTTGAATTGGGTAGCTAGTTAGCTTCAAATCAGTTATAATACATTTGATCTGGTGCATGTTGGACTTGTGGTTAGTTCAATTGTGTTGTCTTTGCAGGTATTACTTGTTTTGGATGGTGTATATATATGTAGCGGCGGCAGCAGCAGCAGCTACCTAACAGCTAGTGCTTTGAATTAGGTAGCTAGTTAGCTTCAAATCAATTATAGTACATTTGATCTGGTGCATGTTGGACTTGTGGTTAGTTCAATTGTGTTGTCTTTGCAAGTATTACTTGTTTTGGATGGTTTGTATGTATATATATATATATATATATAGCAGCAGCAGTAACAGCAGTAACAGCAGGCAACAGCAGCAGCAGCAGCAGCACTAGTGCTTTGAATTAGCTAGGTAGCTAGTTACCTTCAAATCAGTTGTAGTACATTTGATCTAGTGTTGGACTTGTGCTTTTTACAGGCTGCATCTTTTGAATGTTAGGTTTATATGGACTTGTTTGATGTATACTAGATGTTATGCGCACAATTTTTATAATATGAGATCATATTCCCTTATGGATTTAATGACTCAATTTTCAGAACTTTGAAAATATAATTTATGTGTCTTAGTATAAAAAACATGACACATATGAGAATGTATTTTTGTGTCCTCTTATGAATTTAAGGACTACATTTATAGGTACTTGAGGACATAATTTGTGTGTTCTTATATAGAAAAGAGGACACACTTGATAGTGTATTTGTTGTGTCATCTTATAGATTTAAGGACTCTATTTTCAACATTTATTTGATAATATAAGGATGCAATTTAGGTGTCCTCTAATAAATTTAATGACTCTATTCCTAGAGATTTTAGGACACAATTTGTGTGTCCTCATATAGAAAAGACACTACTACAAAAAGTTAATCACACAACACTAATCACACAACGGAATAGAAATCTTCTGTTGTGTGTTTAAGTAAAATCCTTTGTACAACGGTATTAATAATGTTCCATTGTGTGAATGTCAACAAATTAATAACTTTTTTCTCAGAACTACATTGCACAACACAATTAAGTGTTGTCCGTTGTCTGAGTCTTAAAAATTTAGCGGCAGATTTCCCTCCACTCTCGAGTCTTGGTTGCCTCTTGAAATCTGAAATTTGGGGTACTTAGTACAACGGTGCTTGACATTGTCCGTTGTGTGATTGAAAACTAGACACCAAATTTTGAGGAAGCTTGCTTGCATATCTTCCACTAGGCAAACCTTGTGCAAGATGTAAAAATCAGACAACAGAAGTTATACTTTTCTGTTGTGTGAAGTGGGAACATAGATGGCAGCATTTTGGGCAGCATTTTGAGCCGAAATACAGCAGGCGGCATATTTCCCTCCATGTTTTGACATTTTGATTTTATGTCATACACTCTTACGACAGTGTGTTGTGCTTCTGTTGTGGGATCGACTTGTAATATTTGAAGTTCAAATCATTTCATTTCCTTTCATTCTCTCTCCCCCGCATTTGTGCTTCTTCGACATTACTTTTCTCTTCTTCCATCAAACCCTAAAAACCCAATTTTTCATCTTCAATCCTTCGCAAGAACCCCAGTTCCCAAATCACTCCATCTCAACCTCAAATTACGCCATTTCTTCCCTGAGCACGCCAAGCTCCGCGACGGCCACGACTATCGCGAAGCCATCAAACAATCAAGTCCCTCATTCTCTCATATCTCTTTCTCTTGCCATCTCTCTCTCTCGTAGTTCTGAAACCATCTCTCTCTCTTTCTCTTGCCATCGCTCTCCAGAAATTTCATGAATCACATTGAAATCTCAAACCACCCAAACAGCCAAAACACTTTCTACCCTTAAAACCTTCGCTGCTTCTTCCTCCTCCCCTGCACTTGTCTGCCTCTCTCTTCATCAAGAAACCCTAAAAAGGAAGACGATGCCTTTTCGGATCAGAATTTTCTCCAAACTGTGCCATGTGGATTTCGTCATCACCAATTCGATCTATCAACTTGGATGAGTAGCTGATGGGTTCGTCAAGGATGGCACCATTGACTCCATCTCTTTCTTGAAAGGTCAGTGGGGCACTCAGGTAATCATTTGTTATCCGCTAGTTAAATTGCGGCAGTTTTGAATAAGTTATTTTGCTACTATGGAGGAATTGTTGTTTGTTTTATTGTTTAGTTCATTTGAGGATTGAAATTGTTACATTTCATAGCAAGATTTGTGTGGAATAATTGGTTTCGAGGTCTGAGTTTTTGCTGAGGAAGTTGTTAAATGGAGAAAAAGAAATAAATTCCTGAAATGATTAGTAGAAATTTTATTCATGGGTCATGATATTGCTTGATTATCAAATTTAGGCAAAAATACACAAGCTACTGCAAGAGTCGAGTTTCCCTATGGAGCCTAATATATAAGAGCTCTGTCTCTCCGTTTGTTCTTGGCTTTAATGCCTTCATGAGATTTTTGTCCTTTTCCCTATTGGAGATAGAGTTGCAGAAACGCAGCAGACTGAGGTTTAAAGCCAAAGTAATGATTATCTGTTCATAATGATAGCTTCATACCTTTCATTAGTTTAAACACATGGTCATTGTTAATTGCCAGTAAGATTAGGCCAACGAAATCCAATAAGCCAACCTTATAATTAGAGGAGTTTATCAATTCGATACTTATACTTGCTTTTGATGGCTCTTGTCTTCAGATGAGAATGTCATATAGTCCAGCTCTCATCTCTTCCTTTTTCTAGTGCAATGGACTGACTGTAACTGCATTGGAGCTCTTGGTCAGCTTATGGTCTGTGGTTTAGGATTTCAATTCAATGAAACAGCATGCATTTCTGTTGCGCATTAAATTTATGATACCTCATACAGCTGAAAATGTTCACCTTGTTGTTTGTGATATAATCTAAGTTTATACAAGCTATAAAGAAGCTGGGTCATTATGTGCACTGTTTCAATAATGATTAAACTTTTACGTCTATTGAGGGTTTGGATCATTATGTGCAATATTCACTTTGAATGTTTATGAAATTCAACAACTCTTCCCCATATTTTGTCTGCAAGACTTATCTCACCAGCATTTGCTTGTAAATTTTTATCTCAGGGTGTACCGGGCTTGGAACTAAGGAGCTGTGATATAATTCTTAAGACATGGAGCAAGTACGCCTTCTGTCAAATTGCCACCAGAGTCTTTTCTTTCCAGGAAGTGCTTAACTGGAGATTTTCTTCTAGTTTTTTTTGTTAACTGAACTTAGTGGTCAGTTCCTCTTAAATGATCAGTACAAGAGACGTGATGCTATCTAGCTACTTCTAAGTTAGTTGTTGGATATTTAGTGCATAGTGCATTGCTGATACAACATCTACTTGAATTTTCTGGGAAAACTTCTTTAGGTATGGCATATCTGACATAAAATTTTTGCTTATAATTACTTTCCTGTGCAGCTTTAATATCCTTAAACATGCTTCTTCTTTAATTGAAGCTATTTGAATTCCAGTATCGATTGGCAATGGCAGTGAAGTGCGGAATCGAGCCATTGGAGGCGCGCCACCGATGCCCCTGACCGAGACGAAACGCCCTGTGCGTCGTCGTTTCAGGGTGAATTTGGAATCGGATCTTCCATAGGCATGGATCCTACTCTGGATTTCGAGGTCAGTATTTTCAGTATTTCCTTTTCTCTGATTGTTAGTATTTCATTCATAGAAAATTAAGCTATATATATAAGTAAATAGGACCCCTACGCATACATTGTTCATAGAAATTGATCGGGTTACCTAATTGGATCAAAAAGACTAGAGCTTGGTTACTAGGTTTGAAATTTCTGTGTATTTTGGAGTTTTGGCTAATTGGTTGAGAATTTTTTGGCTAATGGGATTTTGATTCTTTGATTTGATGTAAGAATTTTTTATATGAATGTTTCATTGTTGAGTTGGTTACTTGCAGATTGCACCTATTTGGTATAGGTTGCAGTATCCTTTTTTTCTAGCATTAAAATGATAGAACTTTTTTTCCCGGGACTTCACTTTTAAATTTTGAAACAGAATTTGTGATGATGTTTATTGTTTATAACACATAATTCGATCAGTAGCCAAAAGGAGCATTGGCTTTGAGGTATTGAATATAATTTCATTCATAGTTGAAGGGTTTTGGGTTGAATAGAATTTCATTCATGCCTGAAGGGACGTTCTGTTACAGTGAATCTCTGATATAGTTGAATTTGCAGAAATTGCTGGATGCTTACAGAGGTTAAAAAGCTCAGAGAAGCAGGTTGGGAACATTTATTTAATTTGAAAAGTATACAATGTTTGGGGACAAAGTCAATTGTTGTGGTATTTCAATAAACTACATAATATTTGCAGGCATTTCAACTCTGACCATCCCTGTGCAGTTCCAAGCAAACAAAATGGACTCAATTTGGATAAATACTGACAAACCAAGGGACATTGTTTAACGTTTATGAGCCAAAGAAGAACGATCTAAACTTTGCACTCAAAGGTCAGCCTCTTATACTTGATACAATTCTGCTGATTTATTATTCATATCATTACTCCACCATAGAACACAAACCACTAGATGTAATGTGAAAGCATAGAATACTTTTTGAGATTTTTCATTTCATCAGCTTTATGCCAATTTACTATAGCCTCAAACATTTTCATGTGTTCAATGATAAATTTTGAATTCAAATTATTTTCATTTCAACCAGGTGTGTGATTTTTCTATCCTTTTGTACACTGTTCTTCCATTTGACTAAACAGCCACAATCTGGATTGAACATGATTGAATCTGTCTGTGCTCTTTGTCTTAATGGACTGGTTAAATTGATTAATAAATCATTAAGTTGGCCAACCTTCATTCTAAATACCTACTAATCAGAATGTTGTTCTTCTCTACATCCCAATCAAACTAAACTAAGTAATTGTCGATCCTGCTGCTGGCTGGATTTTGATAGATGGCATCGATATCCCTTCTATTGGATTGCATGATCTGAGGTCTAGGCTAAGCATTATCCCTCAGGACCCAACCATGTTTGAAGGAACTGTAAGAAGCAATCTGGACCCACTTGAGGAGTATACAGATGAACAAATTTGGGAGGTTAGTTCATTTTACCCTGAGGATGATAGGAAGCTTTTTAAATATTGTTCATTGTCAGATTTGCAGCTCTAAATTGGTACCTCGTTGCACTAGTATGTAAAATATTTGTTAATTGTTTTAGGCCCTGGATAAATGCCAACTTGGAGATGAAGTTAGGAAGAAACAAGGGAAGCTTGATTCTGTAGGTTAGTTCTATGGCTCTAGTCCAGCATAGAGGCAATATATGATGCATTCAATTCAGAAACTTATATGATAGAAATGCTTTTATTCATGTTCATATGGTTGCTGCAGTTAGTGAAAATGGAGAGAACTGGAGTATGGGTCAGAGGTAGTTGGTTTGCCTGGGCCGTGTGCTCCTCAAGAAAAGTAAAGTCCTGGTGCTTGATGAAGCTACTGCATCTGTTGATACTGCTACAGATAATTTGATTCAGCAGACCCTTCGGCACCACTTTTCAGACTGTACTGTCATTACTATTGCGCATCGAATAACTTCTGTTCTTGACAGTGACATGGTTCTACTTCTAAGTCATGGTTTGTATTGCCACATAATCAATCCTTTCCCCTTCCTAGTAGTTACCATTTACCCTCACTTTTTCATTAAGTACCTGAAGATCATGCAAAAAAATGTGCATATCCCTTTATTGTTGTGCCTTTTCGGCGGTTACCATGTCATGCTACTTGATAATGGATTCTAATTTCCTTTGTCTATTCTTTCTAGGTTTCTCAAGCCTCTAAACTTGGTGGGCTTTAGTTTCTCTGCATAAAAAGGCAAGCGACAAAGCATACATCATCCTCTTGCCTTCTTGCTACTGCATGATCAATCTAGTCTCAGTTTTCGGTTGAATTATTTCCCAGTTTATTTCAGTTAAAATTCGTTACTAATTAAGGTTCTTTAAACCAGATTTCAGCTTTTGCATATTTCAAATTTGACATCCTAAACCTGAGTACAATTATGCACTTGCAGATGTGCTACAATTATGTACAATTTGTATGGATGAGTTTTGAACACATTTCTTGATTGAGGTGAAACTTTTTAGTTGATCTGAATGTTAATATCTTTTCTTTGGCAGAAAGAGTGATCCCAGGAATTGAGTTGGTGCGGTCAGCATCATGGTGTTTGCAGTATGAACCTCGTGAGAGGCCAAATGCCAAGTCTCTTGTGACTGCCCTTGTTCTTCTTCAAAAGGAAACTTCGTTGAAGCGAAAAGATATTTATCAGCTTTTGTTTCATGTATAGGTAGTTAGGAATGATTTCTTGTTTGGTACATTATCTATCTTGAATGTATGGATGTTTGAAAAATGGTGGTTGAATTATATGGATTAGAGTACTGTTTATGTGTTAATTACTATCTAATATTTAGTCATGCAACTCTTTAATGCAAAACCATGTGTTGTATGATGATAAAAGAGTTCAAAATTGAGGCTTCTCATACAACAGTCACTGGTTGGTACCCAATTGATTACAATATTCACACAACGGATAACCAAATATAGTTGTTGTGTGAACTAACAACCAACAACAAAAGAAAACAAAATTCTGTTGTGTGAGATTCATAACACACAACAGAAACAAAATGATCACTGTTGTCTAAGTAATTAACAGACAAGGGAGATAATTTTACTTCAATTGTGTGTTACTTACCTCAGACAACAAATATTAAGTTATATCCGTTGTCTGTTATTAGTCTCAGACAACAAATAATGAGTTATATCCGTTGTGTGTTATGAATCTCAGACAACAAAGAATGAGTTATATCCGTTGTGTGTTATGAATCTCAGACAACAAAAAATAAGTCATACCTGTTGTGTGTTATGAATCTCAGACAACGGCAAAATTTCATCTTCTGTTGTCTGAATGTGCCGAGGCATCGCCGCGCATGCCATGCCAGGCACATGCTGCGCAGAACTCACACAACGGAAATAGGCATTTCTGTTGAGAAAACTATTATCACACAACGGTGAAATCACCGTTGTCTGATTTTTCAATCACACAACACTCACTTAGACCACGGTCAGCTTGGTCATCAGACAACAGAAATCCACCGTCGTCTGATGACCTTTTTGTAGTAGTGAGAGGACACTTATTTGATAATATAAGGATGCAATTTAGGTGTCCTCTTATACATTTAAGGACACCACGTACACAGCTATTAGGACACATAAACTATGTCCTCGTATAGATAAGAGGACACATTTTCGGTGTCCTTGTTTGGGACTTACAATGACACCCGGATAGAGGACTCTTTTTTTACGTGTCCTTGTATGTATTCAAGGACACGGTTTAGGTGTCCTTAAATCATGTTATTGTACTGGTGGTGAGACAAATTTTGGATTGGCAAAATTTATTATTATGAGAAGATTTCTCAAGTCAAGACTAGGAAGGTATTCCAAGTATTTATTTATTTGGAATGGAAGGAATCAATTGCAAGCTAATCTGTCAAAAGAAGATTTGGAGCAATGGAAGATTTTGTTGAATTTTCTTCAATCAATGGCTCAAATTCGAGGACGAATTCTTTCCAACTAGGGAAACCTGATGCGGGTGCTGGGTGCATATGGGGCTACATCAAAAAATTATTTTGTTGGTTTATTATAGATTCGTAATCTTGGATATTTCATTATTTAGATATTTTTAGGGTATCGTTTTACATTTAATTTAGGATTTACATTTAATTAGCTTTCCATTTTAGCTTAAGTCTACTTATTCTCCAAGTATTGTAAACCCTATAAATTTGGGTAATGTAATTGTTGTCAGATAGCTTATCGTTTATGAATAATATCAGGGCCTGTTTGGATATAGGGATTTAGGAGTGTGGATTTGGATTTGAGAGTTTCAAATCCAAATCTGTCTGTTTGGGTTTTTTTTTTTTTTTTTTTTTTTGAAAGGGGCTGGTGCGGCTGCCCTCAAGCCTTGATTAATGAAATTGCAGAATACAAGGGGGGGACGTAGAGCCTGAACCACATATTACAATAAGCATAAAGAGTTTGTTTGGCTTTTTATTTTGAGGTGAATTTGGATTTGAAATCATCTCCTCAAAATCCACACAGTCATTTTAATTTCTTGAGAATTTGAAATAACTATGAAGAGGTAGTTATTTGAAATCACCACTCTCTCTCTTTAAAAAAACACCTGCTAAGGCAGCTAAGCCTCTCTAACTCTCCTCTCCTACTATCGACTTTCTCTCTCCTCTCCTCTCCTCTCCTCTCCTCTCACCATCTCACATCTACAAACGCCTCCATCTCTCATCGTACAACGAGCGGCCTATGCCGTTGAGGTCCGACCCGGATTTGGGGGAAGACCCAATCATGGGGGTGAGAAAGGAGGAGGAGAGTATGGATTTGAGGAGCCCGAATCAAAGTATGAATCGGGTTATGGGAGAAAACCCAAGTACGAAGCACCAGAATCGGAGTTAATCGGAGTTTGGATCCGGATTTGGTCCAGAAACCCGAGTGCGAAGCACCAATCAGGTTGGGTGATAGTGCTGGCGGTGTTGATCACCTTCATCTTCATAGTATTCCTCTTCTCCGAGGCGGCCAGATGATGGTTAAGGCCTTAGGAAGAAGTAGCGCATACTTTTGGTACTGGTTTCTCCATCCTAATTCACTTATCGAGATTAGAAAATTTGGGTTTTGATGAAAAATCGGAAGTGATTAATGCATTATCGTTCAAATTTGACAAGAAATCTCTAATTATAATTTGAGATTTTATGTAGTGACTAAGTTTCCCGATATTGTTTTTGCAAATCTTCACTTTCAAATCTTTTTTAATCCAAACACTAAAATTTTAAATACATAGATTTTAATTCTACAGATTTTAAATACATCAGATTTGAAATTCAAATCCAAATCCAAATCCTGTTTCCAAACAGGGCCTCAGTTTATTTGAGGCATGGATTTGCCATTCTTTACGAGTTTGTCACTCCTTATTTCTGGTGTCTGTTGAGTGACTGTAGGGGGCCTGTGTTCAATACCTTTTCCCCATCAGAAAGTCTATACAACATGAAAATTAATATTGTTTCAAAAGGAAGAAGAGTAAATAATTCAACTTACAAAATAATAGCAGTAAACTTGGAGGTTGAATTCGCTGTTTGGCATCAATTCCGTCAGTTTTCAGACAATGCTCGATCTCTCTTCAATTGTGATTGTACTTTTAAGGAATGGGTTAAAAGTCTTCGTATTCATATTTTATTTATAAATATTGAATAATGAGAAAAAAGATAATAGCAAAGTCAACCATTGTTTATTCTAGCAAACATATTTATAGGTTCACAAAGATATAATGTAACATATTTATTAACCCTAAAATTTTCCCCAGACTGTATCCAATTGAAAGAGAGAACTGAAATTGATACTTACGCTTTAAGGAGAATCGAAGATGGGCAAACTTGTGCGGACCTTGGCCTGAAAATGGGAGGAAGAAGAAGAAGAGTCGCTAGCCTGTTCTTGATTTGGGTCACCGATTTCAAGGAGAGAGAAACATATCGGCGTACCCTATAAGCTGAAGAAGACGATCAGAGTTGTTTAGAATTGGATTTTCTTTCTTTCTATTGGATTGTGAAAACAAAGTTGGAGTCATTTCTGATTCTTTTGAATTTGAGAGAGTGGCGGAGGGCGAAAGAAGAAAAAAAAAACTGAGACATGCCCAGGCAGCCCAGCTGATAAGAACAATTAGCCGACCTTCTTTGGCAGCCTGAAATTGTAAAAAAAAGCCAAAGGCAAAACCGACATTTTACTATTAAGTAAACAGGTGTGAACAGTCAACTCATCTTTATATGCCTCAACTTATCAGTGACCATGATCCATGTACTACTTTTGACATGTGAATAGTCTCTGGGATAAAAAAAAAAAAAAAAAAAAAAACAACAACAACCAATAGATCTAGGAGCTAGCTCCGATAAAATTTCCAACACATATCAAAGTATTTACATTCTCATAGCTAGCCTAATTTAATGGAAATGATTCTCTTAATAGGATTGATGCAAGTGAAATGGTTGAAGTCTCCTGCTTGAGAATTTTCTTTTAAATTATATTGACTGACACATGCACACAAAACCATTTTCTGATAACATGCAATAGTCAAGAATGAGATATCTAATTAGAAATTAATTAGATTATATCTATGATACTCTTATCTCCTGGCTGTAATTTCTGAGCTTTATTCTTGACTCTTGCTTGCTTCTCATCATCCCATGCCATCATGATCTGGCTTTTCAGCAAACAGCTACAGTCCAAACTCCAAAGATGCGCCTACTATGCTATTAGACATTTAAATTAACAACCAGAAAAGTTAAAATTCAATTCTTTGGTTGCCTCGCCTCATCCTTGAACTCATTGATCCCACCATGTCAAACCCAGTTGGAACCTTGCAACATCCCAGCTGTGATGCAGCTACATTTCTTTCCGAAACCGGCGACCTCATCGGCAATAAGCTCGAACCCTTTGCGAGAGCTACACTGGCCTTGATGGCAAGTGAACACAAGTCTTGGAGAGACAGTGGTGCTCTTAACTGAGAAACTGGCATAAGGAAGTAGATTTGACCCAGCTGCAGCTCTTCATCGGTAGGAACTTGAGGGGCGTCCGAGTCGACGAACATGAACTCCGAGGGGCAGAGGAAGTAGTTGGGATTCTGTGAGAGAATGTGGGAGGCTTTTACTGGGCTCCTGAGCTCTTGTAGCTTCCCATCCAAATGAACAATCTTGACTGTGCTTGAACCATTTACAATTCTTCCACCTTCCTTCAAGCACCGAGTAGATGCACAAATACCCATTAGAGAGATTTGTAGAGAGAGATTGTTCAAGTTTTGTTGGGTTGATGATGTACAGGAAACTGAGGATGGTGTTGGGTGGAGGAAGAGAGGGTTGTTATATATAGAGGTAGGGGAAGGAGAGAAGCACATACAAGAAACCAAGGGTACTAGGGAATCATGATTGACCACAAAAAATAACCATAGTTGACCCCAACAACAATTTTATAATTCGGAAGTTTGAAGCGCGTATGGGGTCATCGTTTTAAGCCTCAAGGGGAGTGGGGAGTGTTTGAAAATGGTTCATGTGTGGCATGACTTTATGGCTTCTAGTCCCAGTGTTATGGCTTCTATTCCCACATTACAACTAGCAAACTGGATTGGAGATGCGTATAATCTCCCAACTCACACACATTAATTAGTATAACATTCTTCCCGATGCTCTTGTTTCCGACAAATCCGTCCATTGGCATTCTCCCTAATGAAGCCCTAGGGTTGTCTATGATTAATACAAGGTAGAGCTGGCCTATTTAGTATCGCCAAATTTGGCTGATTGCATCACTTGTAGGAATAGTACGTGATTGCTGAAGTTACCGAATGTTTGGCAACGGGATCAACCTGAAAGTCAGATGTTTAAACAGATCAAAGCCTAGAGGTATAACATGTATAGGGTGGGTGAGCACCTAATTCCTTTCATATCAAAAACCCATAAATCATTTATTAAAGGGAAAAATTCACCAACGGTGTCTGGACACTTGGGTGACTTTCAGAATGATACCTAAACTCTGAATGTTATCAATGTGATACCTAGACTTCACTTTTCGTATTATCGTTGTATCTCTGGCGAACTTCTGTCACGTCTCCGCCAACTGTGAGCACGTGAGCCCAAAAATGAGGGCAAAAAAGACATTCTACCCTCAGTTTGTTTTAGGAAAAAATTCACCAACGGTGTCTGGACACTTAGGGGACTATCAGAATGATACCTGAACTTACAAAGTTATCAATGTGATACCTGGACTCATTTTTTCGTATCAACGTCGTACCTACGACCAATTTCAGTCACGGAGCCGTTAAATTTTGCATGTGAGTAACTTGATGAAGATAAAAAGACCGATTTACCCTCAAAAGTTTTTTCTTTCTTTTCTTTCTTTCTTTTTTCTTCTTTTTTGTTTTCTTCTTCCCCTTATTTGAATCTTTTTGAATCATGAAGGTTCAAATCATCTTGCTCGGCTGATTCCCACCGCCGATCGCTGATCAAACACTGCCGTTGCATCTCAATCCACCTTCATGCACCGCAGATGCTTCTGGTTCCTCCCACTTCAAATCTTACAGCAAATTGAAATTGTGCATTGAGGCTTCGCCACTCACTCCGAGTTCATCCCCGCCGCCGACGACTTAGCCACCACCACTCTTGTTCTCTCCTCCGACCCCTTTTTATAAACCATTGATCAGATACACAGACCCCGCTAGCCTTCCACTCTAAAATCACAGCTCCAATCCCACCTCGCCATCCTCTCCGTCGTTCCCGACATGCAACACCACCTCCACACCATCCTCACCTGCAACTTCACCAGTCTAGCAGACAACTTCGACCTCTAGCCCAACTTCGATCAGAGGCAATTGTAGGCAGACAAAGATTAACATTAACTTTGGCCTCCACACCATCCTCACCTGCAGAAAATTCGAGATATTCTGATTCACCAGCTCCGTCACTCTGCTGTTGCCCACCATTGCGCCTCGCCTATTAGCAAACAAAGAACTTGGAGCCTCCACTATCGAGAAATGGAGGCTCACGTTCTGTGTGTCCTGTGCGGCAGATATCGACACAGTCGGAGAAGATGTTATCTAAACAGAAATTGAGTTCGGGTTCCACGGCGGCAGCTCATCTATTACGACCTTAGCTTTCTTGATGAGCCAATCGACGGCCATGCTAGGCCAGTCGTATCCGATCGCCGGTCTTGCACGTCGTAGAATTGAATGGAGGTATGGGCGGCAAGCCGGAAAGGGTGGTCCCTAGGGCCTTTGGCGGTGCAGACCTTGCTATGGAGGTCCTTCCAGCCGATGGCCCTTAGAATCCGGCCGGTGGCCCTTAGAATGTGGCCTCGAGCCTCCACGATTTCGCTAGCGGTGGGGGAAGAAGCAATCCTTATCCCCAAACCCAATCAAGAAGCAGCGGAGGACGACGTCATTGCGCGGTGGTGGAGGTTATTGTGGTCTCCCCCATTTTTCTTCCTGCATATTCGATGGTGGGTTCTCTGAAAGCGGTAGTGCTGGCAAGGAGAGAAGGAGAGCATAAAGAATCCGAAAAAGAAGAAGAAGAAGAAGAATAAAGAAAGAAACAAAAGAAAAGGAAAAAAAAAAAAACTTTTGAGGGTAAATCAGTCTTTTTGTCTTAATTAAGTGACTCACGTGCATCGCAAGTGCAAAATTTAATGGCTCCGTGACAGAAATTGGTCGTAGGTACGACGTTGATATGAAAAAATGAGTCCAGGTATCACATTGATAACTTTGTAAGTTCAGGTACGTATCATTCTGAAAGTCTCATAAGTGTCTAGACACCGTTGGTGAATTTTTTCAAAATTTTTTGAGGGTAAATCGGTCTTTTTATCTTCTTTAAGTGACTCACGTGCATCGCACGTGCAAAATTTAACGGCTCCGTGACTGAAACTGTTCGTAGGTACGACGTTGATATGAAAAAATGAGTCTAGGTATCACATTGATAACTTTGTAAGTTCAGGTATCATTCTGAAAGTCCCCTAACTGTCCAGACACCGTTGGTGAATCCCTTATTAAATGCTCAACCGTGGATAGAAACGTACTACATGCTTTTATTTCAAAAAGTATTGGCAATTTTTTCATTTTTCACAGGGACAGTGAAAGCAAAAAGCTTTCAAATAAATTTAACTGCCCTTGTTTCTTGTGGTTATTCATAGATTAGTCCACTTTACCTGCTACAATTTTGTTGATGATGGAATATTGGTTTGATGAGACTCTTGCTATTATTGCTAATGCTCGGTATTAGGCTGATTATTGTAATGTCTGTATTGGTACTCGACGTTCAGGTATATATTATGACCCCAGCTATACTTGTAATGTCCCGAACCTGAATCCACCGGTTTACTAGTCATTTGGACGGTAAACGACCTTTACTTTCACTTTTACTTTCGGTTTAGTAGTTTTAGTGGCCCTAAAAGTTGACTTTTTATTCGGGTCAAAATTTGAGAAAATGTTCTCCATGAAAGTTGTAGGGGACGTTAAACTGAGCGCGTGCATATGTGGTATGTAAAAATCGGAGCTCGTATGCAAAAGTTATAAGTGAAATACTAAAGTTACTGTTCATGTGGTAAGTTTCCAAAAATGGAAACTTACCCAGCTTTTCTCTCTCTTCTCCCCCGATTCTTTCTCCTCTTCGGCCCGATTTCTTCTCATTCCGATGTCTTCCTCCTCCGGCCACCCCACGATGGAATCCGGGCACCGGCAAGCTCGTCTCCTCCTTCTTGTCACGCCTGTGGTGGTATTTTGCGGTGGCTCGACCAGTAGAGCTCGGATTTGAGCCGTGAAGTTCACTGTAGTAGTTTGGGAGTTTTGTCGATTTCAAGCGATTCCGGCAGTCTCCGGCCACCAAACCGGCGTCGAAGGTTCGGTTTTTGACATAGATCATTTCCCCTAAGGTCTTTCATTTCAATTTGCAATGTAGAGGTCGAATTAACAATTTCTATTTCTATTTTTGGAAATTTTTGCACCGGCCGGTTTCGACTATTTAAAGGTAAAATTGGGATGTGTTGTAGTTGAGAAAAATGATCAGTGTGTTGAGTAGGTGTTGCTGTCAAATTTGGTGTCCATTGGAGTTGGTGGCAGTGGCGGCGGCGGCTAGGGTAGCTTTTTAATTTCAATTTCTGGCTAGTTAAATTCTATAATTATCATAGAGCATATATGTGAAGTTTGGTGAATTTTGGAGGAGTTTGGAATTGTTTGTGAATTTCCGAAGTTTGAAGTTTTGTGATTGAATTGTGGGAAATCCGGCCGACGGATTTCCCTCGTTTTCATTGTGGAATATGTAAATTGAGGAATTGGTGTTGTGGAAGAGATTTGGGTGGAATTTGAGAACTAATGGAGATAGGGATTTTCGGGTTTCGGTTTGGTTCGTATTTATTTTATCGGATTGCCGTTTACGGAAATATAATTGTGTACAGGGCAATGTAGCGAGCTACGGCTAGATGAAAGAACTCGTTTGCGTGGTCGCCCAATAGTACTGTGAGTGGACTTTTGATTTTAAGTGATGCATGCAATATCGTTTCGTAATTAATTATTACGTTTATCTATTTAAGAATATCAATTGGTTTTTTGATTTGAATTTCAGATTTTGAATTTGATCATGATTTACCATTGTTATAAGTTTAGAATGATTTTGGCTCTAAGTTTTAAAAGGATATTGCGAATTCCGAAACAAAGCATGATTTATGAAATATTATAAAGTGATTCAGGAATGAATTGTTTTCGGATTTTAAATGGAATTTTTGTCGAGGAAACGATTGATTTAATTACTCTTTTAGCGTGTGAGACACGTTGTTGATTTTTGTGACTTTCTACGAGAATTTCCGGGTAAGGTTGGGAATCGTACCTGTGTTTTCTTTATTCGCTGGACTTATGGGGAAGCCTTATAGATTTACTGGATTTGAATGGTTTTTACCCGTCATACCTGGGTCGTCATATTTATTGCTAGCCAGCCTATTAGTACTCCTCCCTGCTTACTATGTGTTCGTGGGTGAGTAAGAGCAGAGCATGGGATGCTCCAGAGTGTGGGACACTCCGACCCGAGCCTGGGAGGCTCCCTTCTTTCGTATGGTGAAACTTTTTCCCCATATCTTATCGTTGCTTGACTAGCGGGGCTAGTCCGATTTTCACTGTAGCCAGCGGGGCTGGTCTTATCTTCTTGAGAAACGAGATTTCGGTTTTACGATATATTTTTCAAATGTTGTGACTAGCGAGGCTAGTCGGTTTATCATTTTGAAATCCTTGGATTTAAAGCTAAATGTGTTTTACCATTTATGCATGCATCGAGTTTTTAAAGGAATAAATGTGGGAAAGTATGAAATCCTTCTTATTTTAAATTCTTTTTTTTTTGTCCACTCACGCTAACGTTTTTCGTCTACTTTCCTCTGGGCCTTTCGGTTTCTAATGCCCAGTTTGCAGGCATTATTAGTTGAGGTCGGGTGTACGTGGTTCGAGGCATAGTTGATGAATAGCTTCCGCACTTCTTCGTTTGGCTCTGATATATTGTGAGTTAATGTTTTGGGTAGTCCACTTTAGGGGTGACTCGGCTAATTCTCAGTTAAGTTATCTCTAAGGTGGGCCCCGCAGGGCCACCTCGGATTTCAGGGTGAAATCCGGGGCAGGTCTTGTCAATACTGTCCTTAAATAAGAACAAATATGATCGTGCGGACGAGGCCTCTCAGCTTAACTGGGTTTCAAACCCGTTTTCGAAAGAAAAAAAAAAAAAAAAAACAAGAAGATCCTCTCTTATATTATATCTCACAATAAATGATAATTACCACTTATAGTATAGACGAGATTCCAAACAAACAAATTTACAATGAGATGTATATGATTCGGTTAAGATGACATACTTGCATGTATGTCAAGAAAATTTGATTTATACCTGTATATAAACAAGAGACTTCTGATACATGTATTTGTTAGAGATTTCGGATATCATTTATGGACATACTCTAGATGTTTATTATAGTCAGGGATTTAGGCTCGATGTCCCCCCCCTGTATTCAATAGTTTCAGTAATCAATACTTGAGGGCCGCTCCACTTTTGAATAAACAAGAGACTGTGCACAGTTACTTTATATGTTGCCATCAAGTTGGAGTTTAGTGAAGATGAACAAAAGTTAGGGTACTCGAAGACGTAAACATAGCAATCCATGTTAGCATCTATAAAGGCTTTGGGTCCTTTTGGATTAGATTAAAGCATATATAATAACATATGCATTTTCTAGACTCAGAAGTACGCGCGTATATAGCTGCTTAATTAATCATATGTATATTATACAGTAATATTTAAATAAATGTATCCAATATATATTTTGAATTGAAAATCATATGTTGTACGTGCATTGTTCATCTTTGACAGTTTTGACACGTTAACTGGACCGCCCGGAGACGTACGTACTTGTTTACTTTTCCTTTGGATAGATCACGAGTTCATGACGCGTCCAGGTCAAAATGGAGACTTGAATTTCAGTAAAGATATATAGAGCCAGGTTTCTGAAAATTGTTTCTTCTTTGATTGTGTGCTGTTACTACTTTAACACACACTAAATTTGAAAATTGAAATGATTCCTTCACATTTGTTTTTCTTTTGGCATACCCTAATAGATTTAGAATTCTACATACGTAGATGGAAAGCTTTGACATAGTTCTATCAGGATGTCCTTTTCTCCTTTGGATCGATGCTTCTAAATAATTTCATTCTTTGAAAGGGATCGATGGATTGGCCTTTTATGCGGTTATTAGGTTATTCATTTCCAATAAAATCAAATGTGTTAACAATGTGCATCTGCTTTTCGAGGACAACTGTATGCAAGTCTAGATTACTGTGTACAGAAGAAAGTGTAATTCTAGAGGATATCATACGAAGTTAAGGGCCATTTGATCTTCAGTGGTTGCCTCCGCACTTCAATTTTCAAGATTGAAATTTCATGAATTTTAGATACGATCAAATAAAGTACGTGGACTTGTAATACTTAAACTCATGATGCCAGTGAACGGTCTTAAGGAACCTATGCTGTTGGTTGCAACTGATTGTCATGACTTGTCACGATGTCACCTTTTGATTTCACAAGCTTTGGCGACTGATTGCTACTCAAGTTGTAATTGGTCGCAATTATTCTCTATAGTTACCACGATCTGTCGCGGCTTTACTAGCAATTGTTTAGGAGTACTAAGAAGTTCAAATTTTCTTATTTTTCTTAGGTCTCGTTTGATTCGCGGGTTTAATGGCTTGAGAAAGAAAAGTGATTGACTTCATGTTTGGTAAGCACAAGGAGAGGAACAAGTTTTCCAAAGCAAAGGAAAGGAAAAAGTGGGAAAGAATTAATCCTTCCATACCCATAAGGGATTCATCATTTTCCATTACTCATTCATTGTATTAGTTATTTACATTTTATTATTTTATTATATTAATAATTATTGTCATTACGACTCTTTAGTGTTACTAAACATAGGAATTGAAAGTTTATAGAAAAATCTTAATTTCTTAATTCCAATCTTATGGGAAAGACAAATTTATTATTTTACTTTCTGTGAACTAAACGAGTCATTTCTACCCTTTTTCCAAACTCTCTTCCTCGGCTTAATATATTGTTTAGTTATGTGAGCTGCATCGATAGTTTCCAACTCTCCCATATCGGGAGTCCAAGATGGGACTCACATAATGTAAGATCAACGAGTTTAAACAAAAGTTGAGAAGAAGGCCAGGTCCTACATTTTTTTTTTCACTAAACTATGCCTCATACTGCTAGAATATGTACTGGCAAATGAGAATCAATTTAGTAGATTTAATTGAAAAGTACCAATATATCTTTGAATTCGGCATCCTACTTGAATTTTGAGGTTGCTTCAATCTAGAATATCATACGTTGCTTTGTCGTAAAACAATATTGCTGGAAAAGAGCAACATCTTCTTGTACATACGCAACATGAGTTGCATGATTAAAATAGCATGTTGCCCTTAATTGAGGGAGCAAACAGCTTGGATACGCAAATGTCTTAATTGGTGAAGCTTAGGTATAAGATGGTTATAAAAGAAAAAGAAAAGAAAATAAGAAAAGAATATGTACTGGCAAAGCCGCAAAGACATCACTTTAAATGACGATTAGAAAATAAAGATTTCAATCATTATGCAAGACTGTGTGATAGAAATTATGATCAGAGACAATTTCATATGTATACTCTGTGATTGTGATCCACTTCTAAGATGTTCATATATTCATTTGAAATCAGTTGTCCATCCTCTATGCCCATAAAAACAAGCATACCCAACTCCAGAAACAGATCATTTCCAATGTATAACCACTAACCATGGAGATCATTGCAGAACCCAAATCTCACCACCCTCTTCCCTATCCTCGTCTTCCAAAATCACACTCAACTTTGCCATAGAGGTATAACTTCGACCACCACCATGGCGCCCGCTTCTCCCTCTTCTTTTCCTCACTGTGTCTCGATGAACGCCAAAACTGCCGCTGCCGGCTGCCATCTTAGGCTTGACATCCTTCTTAATAGTACTAAATACAATTTGATCATCCCCTCCTTTACAACAACACCTATTACTCCGTCTCATATTGCCAAGCGCCAAACTTGCCCTAACAGCCAAACCCGCCATCTCCTCTGCCCGAAGCGGCTTATTCAACCAACTCACCGGCAACACAAAGTAAAGCTGACCCAGCTGAAGCTCTTCTTCCCCATTAACAGCTGTAACAAAGCCTCCGAAATCCATGTCGTCGGCGTCACATACAAAGCCCGGGGAGCTGATCTTCTGCAGTACGTAGGATGCCCTAACTGGGTCTGAGAATTCTTGGAGCTGCCCATCTTGGAGAATCAATTTGGCTGTGGCCACGGAGGTTGACGAGCTGCAAATGCCCATTTAGACAATGAGTCATTCTGGTTAGGACTTCGAAGTTTAAAGGAAGATCTACGCGTTTGTTTTGTTAATTCGATTGTATAATTATTTAGTTTTGGTTACTCTTTAATTAAGGGATCCCAACAGATATTGTACTTATTTGTGTTAACTTTTCTTGCAACTTGGGATTGATCGCCATTATCTTGGACCAATCTCTTCCAACAGTTGTTTGGATATATACGTTGATCCATATATTTATGAGAAATACTTAATTGCTTTCAAAAATATTTACTTTATTTATCATGATTGAATTTGAGCATACCTAAAACATGATTCAACCTATATAAGATTTTGATACTATTTGTTGCAGCGTCTTTACAACTTGTACACGTATATATTCTCATTTTCCTTTCATATAAAACTAACTAAATCATGAAATCGAAAGAATTAATTATATTTCCATAAAAGTTGATTAAGTAGGTCCAAGCACTACAAGAAAAAAGGCTTTTTGCAAGGAATTTTTTCCTTGTAAAAAGCTGGAAATTCGTTGCATTAACCCAAATGCAAGGAATTTTCCTTGCATTTGAGTCCTTGCAAAGAGGCCCTTGCAAAAGAGCAAATACAACAACTTGAAAATTCCTTGCATTTGAGTTTGCAAATGCAAGGAATTATTAATCTCAAATGCAAGGAATTTAGCACCTAAGGTTAACTATGGTTAACCAATATACAAGGACAATTCCTTGCATATCATTCCTTGCATTTAATAGATGCAAGGCCCTTTTTAGCAATTAACATGCTATTTAAATTTTAATTACATTTAATTTATCATTAATTACTTACCAAATCTAGTAAAAGAAACTTTGAGGCTTTGAGTAAATGAATTACTTTTTATTATAAATTAGAGTAATAATTACATATGAAAAATTCCCGAAGCAGTAATAACTCAAACGTTCACAAAGATATATGTCAAAGACTTTGAGATAATCTCAAAGCTTCTTATTTACAAGTTTACAACCACATAACACTTCTAGCTGAAGCAGTGCTAATTTAATGGTGAACATAAGGATGTCCGACATAGAGCCTACAAAGACAAGCAATGACAAGCATTAGAAAGAAGTATACATGATAACAACCTCACAGAAAACAAGTTCCTATTTGTATCATAGAAAAATCAGAAACCCAAACCTATTTTGGGTTTGGCATAGACTTGGTTAATATTAGAAACAGTACACATGATGACAGGCTAACAGAAAACCAAAGTTGATATATTCTAACCAACAAAGTGATATGCAGCAGTTTAGAATTAAAGCTATAGTTCTAACTTCATGACAATCAGCCATAAAAATAAGTGTAAGAAAACTTCTCCAGAATACTCATTTTCGACATATCAGGATATAGTTAGGCATGAGCTTAACTGTACATGACTCGGTACTCAAAAAGGAAAGTGAGGAGCTATTCTTGACAAGGAATCGTTAGGACAAATACAAAACTCATAAAAACAAGTTTCTTAAACTAGAAAAGAAAGATTAGTTGTTCAAGAGGTCAACTTCCAAAAAAAGTTGAAAGAGAAAAACAGGAATGGAAGAATATATTCTTCGAGTACAGGGGAATGGTTGATTGTCATTTGCGCTAGAACATGTTTGGCACTATAGAATCATTACTTTGCCAAATCGAGGTCAAGGGATTAATAGAGAATCATTCTATACTTACATTCTGATGGCACACTGGAACATCATTAAAACATAACTTACTGCTTAACTACAATTAACTCAATCAAAAGTAGGATCGGCCACAAAACATACATTTTTCACAAGTCACAGAATGCACTTATGTTAAACTTGGACTAAGCTATGATAACATTTTTGAATGAGAGCACTCTGGTTATACAACAAAATATTGAAGATTTAGAAACTTGGTAAAGGAAAAGAGAATACCTGAAAATAACATCAAGAAATAAGGGGAATCTGGGTCCAAGTTGCCTAATGCATATACTTCACTCACAGAGCTATAGCTTACTGCAGTGAACACAAATTTGCCTCAAAACTTATCCTGCATGCATCATAATCTAGTTAAAATTTGCACCATACTAAGTGAAAATCTGATACAAACAAAAAAGGCTATACTCTTTAAAATATATGAATTCAAGCATGTTGAAATCTATGACAAGGCACTCACACACCATATGTACATATATCCTTTCAGTGAGTAGAAACTAGAAAGATAAAAATAGTAAGAAATAGACATGTATATAAAGAACAAAAGCTATATAAGATTAGATTTAATGGAGAGAGAAGGCAGAGGAGATAACGAATCAGTAACAGTTAAAGAAAAAAAATGAGGTATCTAGCTAGGGTACATATCTATGTAGAGAGCTTCATCAGCTTGACAACTCCATTGACTTTCTTAGTGCTAGCCCACTCTTACTGGTTCCGTGTAAGGATGAGAATTTTGGTATTATGTACTGGATTACTAGTATTGCCTTACCATATAATCCAACAAGCACATAATAGAATCACCTGGGGTCAGTTCACTTGTCCATCATGCAAAGGCGCTGAAAATGACAAGTAGGAAGAGAAGATATTCAAAGCTCATAATGAAGGTAACAAGCTCAAAGCCAGTTTGGACTAAGAGTCAGTGCATGTACTAATATACGGTGTGTCTGTTTATCTAATGTGTCCTTGAGCAAAGTTAATGTGTGCGATCATTAAAGTGAAAGAAGATACAACAAATTATAGTTTTAAGTGAAAGGATGAGCATTCTTAATACCATTGAAAATTTGATAGATAACTTTGTTTTGTTCTTTCAGAGGATCTAATGCAATAAAACGGTCCACAAACTTTGTACTCTTGAAAGCAATCCCTCCTCTGCTCATCAATTACCAGTATGCTAGGCCCTGCACCGAACCAAATATGAAAGCATTACCATTTGTGAGCTTCATCAACTTAGAGTGTACTAACAAATATCTGTTGCTACACCATAGTGATATCATAACATCAATTCCATATTATATTTTTCCAGCTAATAGGCAACAAGCTCAAATCTTAGTGTTTACTACAACTCATATGAAAGTATTCTTAATGTGTAATGAACAGTATGGAAAATGACAAAACCAGCAAAGAAAAAATAGAAGAAACAAACGTACCTCTAAGACCCAAACACAAATGCAACAAACGGGCGAACCTGCAAATATAGCCAAAGCAAAGACCTCTGCAACCTACAGATTTGCTCTGAGCCTACTACGCATAGAATCTCTTGACAGAATCACAATTAAAAACTAAAAAATTAACTTCAATTTACCAAAAATAGACTATAAAGGTAAACCAAAAGGTAGAAAATACCAAACTAGCGACAAGAAATCAATGAGAAGCAGAAAAGGTCCGATAATACGTATCCAAAACGGCCAGTGGCAGATCCAGGATTACAACCTTAGTGGGGCTTGAATTTATTAACAAAGGCTTTAATTAATAGTACAAATGCAAGGATTTAATTAATGATATAGATGCGAGAGTCCACTGCAAACTAGTGTCTGCTCTAGTTCAACAACAAAGCAAAACATAACAATAGCAAATCAGTAATCGCATCAAAACTCAATAAATAAAAATTAATCAGAATATTAGCAGAGAAATGAAGCACCTTTTCCACATTAGATATAAGAGAATTCAAATCAAATAGTCTACAGTCTACACTGACAGATTCTCATTAAATGTGTATGCTTTTAGTGGCTACCTTGTGGTAGAAAAACGATTGCCCTTCACCTAATATGTTCATCTTATTCATAATATTACACGACGAGCTAACTACAATCATATATAACGACGCTGAAGCCATTTATGAGCTACCAAATATTTACCTATCTATATAAATCTCTCTGTACTCCATGATTGTTTTCCCCAAACAAGCACCAATTCAGCTTTGCTCCAAAACTAATACAAAACCATTCACTCAATACGATTAATTTTGAACCTCAATTCATGATTACACTAGAAGAAATCTTCAAGAAGTTCAAATGATTACAGAAACCTCTCACTGATCCAAACAACAAAGACCAATTCAAACCCACCTCCCCAAAAACCTCAAAAGAACCAAAAGCTCCAATTTTTTACTCAACTGCTTGATACCCAATTCACCCAGCAATTTCATCAAACTCAGTAACTCACACACTACCGGCAACCCAGCAATTTCATCAAACTCAGTAACTCACACACTACCGGCAACCCAGCAATTTATTCTCACCTGATTTGAAATCATTAAATCAATAACAAACAATTTGGTAATCTGAAATAGCAACCCAGCATGATACTTACACAGTTAAGAGAGGAAGAACTGAAGAAGCAGAAGACTAGGTCTAGAACTCAATCTGAAGAATCGGTAGTCTAAAGTCTGAACTCTAAAGAAGAAGAGTCTGGCTATCAGGCTAAAAGGAGAGAACAGAGTCTAAAAAACAAGAAGAGCTATATACCTAATTTTTCTTTTAGGCCCAAAAAGCCCGGTGGGACTTGAGCCCTACCCAGCCCGGGCTGGATCCACCCCTGAAAATGGCAAGGCAGAGTAACCAGAATGAGATGGCTAGTCATGCACAGCTCAGTGATCTGGAAACCCATATTTTTTCCGATGTCTTTGGTAATCTGTCATGAGTCGATGATTAACTCAGCCTCATAGAACTAACCCAATCCTTATCGAAAAATAGAGAAGACAAAGGATTAAAGAATCAAGGGAGAGCATGTGAGATTGAAGGGGGTGTTTGGGGCTGAGGTGTTAAGGTTTGTGATTTGGGTATTAGGAATTTGGGTACAGATTGGATTTCAAAGGAAGCGAAACAGGATTTGAGAAGCTGAGAGAGATGGATGACGAGACGGATGGCGAAGGTCTGATTCAGATTTTGGTTATTTGGTGTTTACTGTTTCGTATGTTCTTCAGTCTGGGTTTTTGAGAGTGAGCGGATCTAAGGAGAGATTGGGAAATGAGAGAGAGAGAGAGAGAGTGAAAAGGAAAACAAATTAAAAAGAAGCAAATAATGTGAGCGCCAAAGATCCCGCTCGGTGAATGCAAGGAAATGAAAAGTTTATACAAAGATTTTATATTTTTTCTCAATTTGGCTAACCTAATACAAGGACTTTTTGTATTCCTTACGTATCCTTTGAACCAAAAGCAAAGACTTGTACAATTCGTTACATAATCCAACCAAATGCAACGAATTGCCAAGTCCTTGCAGATCACTTCGTTGTATTAGCCCATATTTCTTGTAGTGAAGGCTTGACAATGGCAATTAACTTCTTTTCGTATATTGGAGAAGAAGCATTCCATATATTGGCGAAGAAGCATTCCATAGAAGTTTAAATTTACTTATTATTGTTGAGAGATATGTCATTCACTAACAACTATATCGTCACTTCAGCGAGATCTGAAGCAGAATACTTGAATCGCTGTTCTGGTTTTCTGGTATGGGAAAGGTTTGTGGTTTAGGGTGTTTCTTGCCTCTTCATTTTTGGAAAACCATTGTTCTTCGATTTGGTTAAATAACCTTGATTTTGCTATGATTTCAACGTTTGTTGAGTTGTGTTTTTACTTTAAATTTCTTTCTGTTTTAGAGAATCAGAAATTGAGAGAAATTCGCTGTGTATTCTCATTGATAATATGAGCATCTTTATATAGAGGATTACAATGCGTAGAATCTCAATCATACAAGGAAAGTAATCGTACATTGAATAGGAATCTAGATCCTTCTAATTGTAATAGGGTAAGTAATCTAGAGTTTGGGCCAAATACAAATTAGGGTTTACTTGAACACTCCCCCTTGTGTTGCCCAAATGCGGTGCTTCTCTCGTTGCCTCGTTAAAAACCTTGCCGAGTAACCAAAACCCAGTGGGACAAAATTAACCTCGGTCGAAGGGGAAAAAGAGCACAACACACCCTTCACGATTCGAGACGAACATGTAGACATCTCCCCCTGATGTCTGCGCCTCCCCCTGATGACTACGATCATGGGAGTTTAGATGATTTCCGCAAACCAATTCTTGCCACATGTTTCTCGAACGTGGATTTAGGCATTGACTTGGTAAATAAGTCTGCCACATTATCTTCATATCGAACCTGGTTCATTTTGATCTTGATGAGCTTCTGTTGTTGCTGATTGTAGAAGAATTTAGGCAATATGTGCTTGGTTTTGTCGCATTTGATGTAGCCTTGCTTCATTTGTTCAATGCAAGCAGCATTATCCTCATAAATGCTTGTTGGCTCATCTGTGGTAGACTTCAGACCACAATTACTTCGAACATGCGTAACTATGGACCTAAGCCATATACATTCACGAACTGATTCATGAAGAGCAATAATCTCTGCATGATTCGAAGAGGTAGTGATTAAGGTCTGCTTTGTAGACCTCCAAGATATCGTGGTCTTTCCCATGGTGAAAACATAACCAGTTTGAGAGCGACCTTTGTGTGGGTCAGAGAGGTACCCAACATCAGCAAAACCTTCCAAAACACTTATATCGTTTTGGGATGGGGAGAGGGAACTCAGTCCACCATATCTGGCATCCCTGACACTAGATGGGTCCAAATCCATCTTCTCTCTATAGGGATAGAACAAGCCTATATCAATCGTACCACTTAGGTATCGAAAGATATCTTTAACACCAGTACAATGACGTCGTGTTGGCGCAGAGCTATATCTATCTAACAAGTTCACAGCGAATAAGATATCCGGTCTTGTGCATTGTGCTAAGTACAATAATGAGCCTATTACACTTAGGTAGGGCACTTCTGCCTCTAGCACTTCTTCGTCGTCATCTTTTGGACAGAATGGATCCTTCTTTGGATCAAGACTACGGACGACCATTGGGGTGCTTGAAGGCTTAATCTTATCAGTGTTGAAACGCCTAAGCATCTTTTGGGTATAAGCTGATTGATGAATCAGGATACCATCTCTACGGTGCTCAAGTTCTAAACCGAGACAAAACTGTGTTTTCCCAAGATCTTTCATCTCAAACTCGGATTTCAAGTATTCAACAGTTTCCCTTAACTCTTTAAGGGTGCCAATTATGTTCATGTCATCGACATAAACCGCTACTATTGCAAATCCGGAACTTGTCATTTTTATGAACACACATGGGCATAGTTCATTGTTGACATATCCCTTTCCAATCAAGTAGTCACTTAGACGGTTATACCACATCCATCCGGATTGTTTCAATCCATATAGTGAGCATTTCAATCTAATCGCAAACGCGCTCCGTGGTTTGGAGCCACTTGATTTGGGTAACTGAAGTCCATCTGGGACCTTCATGTATATTTCCGTATCTAGATCCTCATATAGATATGTTGTAACCACATCCATTAACTGCATGTTCAGTTTTTCAGAAACTACCAAACTGACAAGGTAGCGGAACGTAATGACGTCCATTACGGGAGAATAGGTCTCCTCAAAGTTGATTCCAGGGCATTGTGAGAAGCCTTATGCCACAAGGTGAGCTTTGTATCTTACAATCTCGTTTCTCTCATTACGCTTTCATACGAATATCCATTTGTGACCAACTGGTTTGGTGTACGTTGAGCGGTATTGGTACAACATTGCCAAATACATTTCTTTTCGCTAGAGAATCAAGTTCTTCCTGGATCACATCTTTCCATTTTGGCTAGTCAACTCTACGTTGGTATTCATCAACAGAGCGTGGTTCGATGTCATCGGTCTCAATAATCTCACGCGCCACTGAATAGGCGAATACATCATCAATGATGATGGAGTTTCTTTCCCACGTCCCATGTACACTAGTGTAATTAACAGAGATCTCTACGTTCTCATGGATAGGTTTTGACATTGAGGTGTCCCCCAATGATGTCTCTTAGACATAACCATAATGCAAAACATTCTCATGGGACGGATTTTGAGTGTCGATGATCAAAGGATTTGTTTGTGCCTCATTCGCTTTCTTTCTAGGGCGAGTATCCTTCAAACCAATCGATCTACCGTTCTTCCTTGCGAGACCTGCGGCCATAGACGCCACATCATTGCCATTTTGGGCAATGGCGCCATCTCCTGGTGTCACAGGAGTGGCGTTATGTCCATTATTTGGGACATCAATCCTTGCAAGCACGTTTGCAGCAGGTATGTGTGATCTCGTCACTTTGGCAACATCAGAAAACGCATCAGGCAAAGTGTCTGCTACGTTCTGGAGCTCGATTATTCTTCGCACTTCAAGTTCGGACTGTACGGTACGGGGATCGAGATGAGACATAGTGGGGACAGACCACGACAATTCCTGTCGTTCCTGTTAAACATATGTGTTCTTATCTCCCCCTAAGGACGGGAAGACAGTCTCATCAAAGTGACAATCCGCAAATCTAGCAGTAAAAAGATCGCCTGTCAAGGGTTCAAGATAGTGGACAATGGTTGGAGATTCATATCCAATGTATATGCCCATTCGTCGTTGTGGACTCATCTTAGTACGCTGTGGCAGTGTAATAGGCACATAAATGGCACACCCAAAAATGCGTAAGTGCGAGATATCAAGCTCGTACCCAATCACTAGCTGTAACGCAGAGTAAGATTGGGTTGCAGTGGGTCGTAGACGAATTAGTCTTGCTGCATGCAATGTTGCATATCCACAAGCAGAAACAGGGAGATTGGTGCGCATAACCAATGTCGGTGCTATCATCTGTAGTCGTTTGATAGCAGCTTCTGCGAGACCATTTTGGGTATGAACATGGGGAACTAGATGCTCTACATCAATCCCCAGTGACATACAATAGTCATCGAACGTTTTCGATGTAAACTCCTCAGCATTATCAAGTCATATCGACTTAATAGGATGATCAGGGTAGTGAGCCCGTAGACAGATAATCTGGGCGAGGGGTTTAGCATAAGCAGCATTTCGAGTGGACAATAGCGCGACATGTGACCAGCGTGTCGATGCATTAACCAATACCATAAAGTATTTAAAAGGTTCGCATGATGGTTGAATTGATCCGCAGATATCCCCTTGGATTCTCTGTAAGAACGGAATGAGTATTTTAGGATCCTTTGCGTAGGACTGTCTCGGTCCTAATTTTCCTAAGGAACAGGCTTTGCAAAATGAGCGAGGGGCGTTAGAAGCAACCAATGAGGATTTTGGTTGGGCCTGAGCGTCCGTAGCGCTATTAGAAGCAAAGTGTGTGACTACATCTCCCATCATGGCATCAGGGTCATGGAAATTGGTGTGTGTGGTGTCATGTCCACGAGGAGAGGCAACCATGGTGTCATGCTCATGGTTAGCGCCATTGATGGCGTCATCACATGGGACTTGGGCAGCCCTATGGCGCCCCAAGATGGCTGCAGTACCAAAAGTTGCAATTGTTGCGGTCTTGCTAAGTCTAGGAATCAATTTTCGATTCTTGCTTCTTCTCACTCTGAAGAATAGATGTCCGTGTGACTCCAGGGTGTCCTAGTCGGTCATGCCAAAGCCAATATGTGTCTGACTCCAAGAAATCTTCTCTTATGACATTATTGGATTCAATTGGTCGAATTGTAGTGACATAAAGTCCACTAGATTGACACATAAGCTTCTCTAATATGCGTTTTCGTCCGCAATCATTAGAGGTAATGCAAAGGAACTCTTTTCTGTTCTCATTATGCGTTTCCGCATGGAATCCGTTGGCTCTTATATCTTTAAAACTCAATAAGGTTCGATTTTCCTTAGGAGGGTAGAGAGCTTCAGTGACTTTAATCAAGGTGCCATTTGGCAGTAGGAATTGGGCCATTCCATGTCCTTGAACTAAACATGATGGCCCAGCCATCATAGGCACAGAGGAATATGTAGGCAACATCTCTAAGAATAATTGCCTATGTCGTAGAATGGTGTGTGTAGTCGCACTATCCGCAAGACATTGTAGTTCATTCATTCCTTAAAAAGAAAAGCTCATAATTAAAAAGGAGTCATAAAGAAAAGCACTCAACTTTTATTAATACGCCAAACGGAATTACATCATCGTTTCTTTAACCAAAAAGTATCTAATCCAGTAAACTAGCTAATGCAAAGCAATGGTAGTCGTCTAACTCCTTTTGGTAATTTCAATGCAAACGTGACCAGGTGAGTAGAGAGATGTCGGTGGAGCAAAAATCACTTAAGTACCACTTATCTCAAAACCTTCCTAAACAACACACTTACATTGAGTAAGCCTCTTTGAAGAAAGACTAATACCATTGGCATCTACTATAATAATATGGCAATTGCCTACATCGCTTGGAAAATAAAAAGACTTAATCAAAATCGCCAGTCTCTGGGACTTGATCCTTGTAGTCTTCCACCCTTAGATCGAGATCACCATCTTGATCTTCTTGTTCCATGTAGTTTGCCTCCCTTGCTTCACGATACGTCTTGTATGCTTTTGCAACTTGCTGGGATGCTTTACATGCTTGTGCCCAATGTCCAGTTGATCCACATCTGAGACAAGCATCATTATGGTCAGGTTCCCTTGATCGAGGAGCTCTGGGAGCGTTTTGAGAACGGTTATTGCCTTTGGTGGCGTTACCACCATAACCGGAGGCTTCGACTCTCTCTCTCTTCACACGTTTACCTCCACGGTTCCGTGCACGCCTATCTTGGTGGTTTCCTTCCTCTTTAGGGGGGGAATATGGACCAGAACTTACAAAATTATCCTTATTCTTAGGGTTTCGCTCCTTGCGTCCTCCCTTGGGGGCGTGACTATAATCAGACTCCGGAATTGACTTGGTTCCCACGGGTCTAGAGTTATATTTCTTCACAAGTATGTTGTCGTGCTTTTCTGCTACGTTCATGGCACCAATTAGCTCATGAAATATTGTGATGAGTCTAGCATTGACATCAATCCGATAGTTTTTGGCTATCATCAATGCGGAGATAGGGATGGTGGAGAGAGTCTTCTCGATCAACATCGTATCAGTGATTTTCTGTCCACAGAATTCCATCATAGACTTGATACGAAGTGTTTCTGAATTGTAGTCAAGTACAGACTTGAAATCACATAAGCGGAGGCTATTCCATCTCACTTCTAAGTCTAGAACCAGGGAATCACGGACGTTGCCAAAACGCTGCTCGAGTTCTACCCATAGTTTTCTTGGGTCTTCCTCATTGAGGTACTCATTTTGGAGCTTGTCATTCATGTGCCTTGTCATGAGAATGATGGCTTTTGCTTCATTAGCCTTTCTCATAGCTCTATTTGCTTCAAAAGCAGCAGCTTGTTGAGGAGTAAGCACGTCCTGACTTGGCTCTTAGATCATCCTCAGGATCCCATCAACCTTAAGATGCTAGCACACATCACGGACCCACTTGTGATATCCTGCGCCTGTTGTCTCTAGTGGAGCGTAGCTCAACTTGTTCAGGTTACTCATCCTGAAAAACAACAAGAAAATAGGGTTAGTTTCGGAGCGAAAAAGGCTACCACGAAAAACTATAAAATTTCTGAGCGTAGTCGCTTCCAAGAATTAGGGATTTTCTTAGCGTAGTCGCTTCCAAGAAAATCCGATTCCAAGAGGGGTTTTAGATTTAGATTGAAACAATGATGTATGTGGTCGATCGTTTTTCTTCTCAACAAACTCTAAGTTTGGAGGACTCTACAAGCTCCAAGCTTTGAGTGAGCACAAACCCCCACAGTTCGGCTTTTTGGTCTCCCCTATGAAGAAGAAAATGGGGTAGAAGAAGGGATATTGGAAGTCCCCGAGAAAAAGAAGAGTAAAGTAATAAAAAATTAAAAAAAAAAAAAAAACTTTTAGAAAAGTTTACCTTGAAAACTGCAAGAAATCTTGACCGGAAAAGTCGCTGGAAAAAGGTTGACCGGTGTTGACTGATGTTGACCGAGGTGCTGACGTGGCAGTAGGTTGCTGACGTGGCCTTCTGATGTTGACGTGGCAAGCTTAATGGACGCTGATTGGATGCTGACTTGGCTGATGACGCAGGGCTGACGTCAGTGGGCTTCAGGCTGCTGGGCTTCTGGGCTTTGGACTTTAGGCCGAGATCCAGCTGTGCTTATGGGCCTAAGGTTTTTCTTTCCTTTTGGGTCGAAGCTTTGGGCTGCTAGGCTGGGTTAACTGAAGTAGGCAGTGGTTTGGTGGTACAGTATCTTCAGGCGGCCGGTTCGGCTGTTTCGAGGCCGGTTTCGGTGATGGTTTTTCCGGTTCCCTGAATCTGGGGACAAGGTGCAGCTACTGACAAAATATGGCAGTGGAAGGTGGACTGGAAGATGGCAAACCAGGCAAGATATCTCGGATTCTTCTTGGGAGACCGGTTTGGTCTCTTCCGGTGGCCAGTTCAGGTCGATTCCGGCTGGTTTTGGGGGCAGCGCCGCCGGTTCTGGGCTCCTGGAGGTGAAAGCTTCAAGGTGGGCAGCGGTTGTTCCTGGGATTTGAAGGATACGAATTTAGGGTTTCAAGGTTAGGGCTTCGTGCTGATAACGTGTTTTAGAGAATCAGAAATTGAGAGAAATTCACTGTGTATTCTCATTGATAATAGGGACCTCTTTATATGGAGGATTACAATGCGTAGAATCTCAATCATACAAGGAAAGTAATCGTACATTGAATAGGAATCTAGATCCTTCTAATTTAACCCTATTACCACTAGGGCAAGTAATTTAGGGTTTGGGCCAAACACAAATTAGGGTTTACTTGAACACTTTCATATTTTTAAATAAATAATGTGGTATGTGTTTGACACAAAAGTTAAAACACATTAAAAAACAAAAGTGGTGTTATTGATACACTTATATTCTCTATTCAAACACCCTCTCATTTTTTATTACTTTAATTCAATCGATTATCTTTTTTTTTCTTTCTTTCTATTTTCAATTTAGCAAATCAATCATTCCTAGTTTTATTTGTCTGCTTCCTTCTATGACTTTGAGCTCTGTCTTCAAAACTCTTTTTTTCCTTTTTTCCCCCTAACAAAAACTAGTATAATCACCATCCAACTAAAAGGCAATTCTTCAAAATACAGAGACCCATTAGAAGCAAAAAATACCCAATTTCTTACTAATGAAACACATACAGAAAAAAAATATGATGAAATTATTCAAGCAGTGATATCAATTCTAAGTTAAAACCCAAAAAATCAAACAGACCCACCTAACTACCAAGTCGAAGGAAACCAAAACCTTAATATTAAAATTGTATTTAACAAGTACACCAAATAATTTCAGTTAGCATTACATTAGAGAGATAGAATGAATATGTTGTTAGAACTTGTTGGTGTTTAAGTCCCACATTGGAAACAAGTCCTACACTTGTCCTTTATATGTGTATAAACAAAACACATGTTAAATGGATAAGTGGAGAGACAAGGTCCATCGGGGTGAATGCCCATTGAGTTGGAGCTTTGTAAATATAAATAAATATAAATTTATTCATATAAAAGATTACGCCTTGGGCCTTGGGGCTTTGGGGACTTAATTAAATTCCAACAAAAAATTTTCTTTTTTGTAAATTCAGATAAATGTGAATATAACTGTTTGGATAAACAATTGCAATTGTTCAATTCAAACTCAAATGAACAGTTGCGTCTTCTTCTTCGAACTCTATAAAAGGACGTCAAAATTTCTTGGAAAAGTACATCAGTTTCTGACATCTCTTCTTCTACAAATACTCTACAGAAACACAAGTGAAGTTCGCCTTGGAATGAGAGTTGTATCCTGCAGGGCAGACGCCTACGATCAACCACAGCACACGTGTAGGGATGAAATTATGTCTTAAAACATTACGCTGCATACGCAAGCCTCTCTCACAAGATCAAATCAGTGAATACATATCTACTTATTGTATTTATTTGTATATTACTTTATATTTATCCATATATTTTGTCGTCAAATTCTGTTGATTTATAAAGATTCCAACGACTAGGATTGACCAGGGGTTATCAATCCCCTTGTGAAATAACATATGCTAGAGAAGTTTTTTATGGCAATAATAATAATAATAATAAAGAGGAAAAAAGATTTTTGAAGACAGAGCTCAAAGAAGGAGGAGGGCAAATAAGGCTAGGGATGATTGACTTGCCAAATAGAAAATAGAAAAAAGAAAAAAGAAACATAATTGCAAAAGGAGGGGTAATTAGGATAATTTGTAAAAAAAAATTGAATTAAAGTAATATAAAAGGAGAGGGGGTGTGTGAATAGAGAATATGGGTGTGTCAATAACACCACCATAAAAAATAAATAAAAAACTCGTCCAAATAAGTTAGAATTAAACTCCCAATCCACTATTACTCTCTTTCATCGATCAATAGAAAAAAAAAGGGTCATTGACCAAAAGCACCAAAATTGATCAAAATTAACCCACTTACCCCACTAACAGATTTTTATTCCCATTAACACAATTTAAACTAAATTGACATTTTTGCCCTCAGCCTAATTAAAAATCTACAGCCATGCCATTTAATTCCTCTCTTTCCTCTCTACCACTAGTCACGACTCAGTCACACTCTGTCTCTCTCTCCCCGCTCCTCCCTCACGCTCAAGGCCCAGATCGACCTCCTCCTCCTCCTCGCCATCTAAACGTCGTTGTCGCCATTGCCGGTCACCAAAACCAACCCTCCTTCACTTCTCTCTCTCTCTCTCACTCTCTCTCTCTCTCTCTCTCTCTCTCTCTCTCTCTCTCTCTCAGATCCGATTGGGGAACAGTACAGCCGTCACCATCTTCGTCCTCGGCAGCGGAACCACTGTCCACCGGCTGGTGACCTCCGCCGACACAGCCACTACTACAACGACGTTGACAATCCCTAATCCGATTGGGGATAGAGCGCAAGTCAGAAGGTTATCTCCGGCGAAAGAGTTTGCCTCGATTCGACTGCAGCCCGCCGCAAATCAGTCATCTCCGGTGAGATTCAGGGCTCGACCCAAGCTCTCCGGCACTCGACACAGGCCGATGGCAGAGGACAACCTTGATTTGGTGCGCCGGTGGTGGAGAACAACGACGATTTGGTGCCCAGAGCTTTTCTCTGGGTGTCGAAATCAATTTCTTTCTTTTTTTTTTTTTTTTTGGTGGTAAAATTGGGCAGAAGGGAAAGAAAAATGGAAAAATAAAAAGTTCTATTGGGGCAATAGTATTGCCGACTATTGCCCCCCAATAGATGTATATTGAAATGATGTAATCTCTTCGTTTTTGTTTTTATTAAAGTTTTATTTGTCTAAATTTTGAGAGATTAGTTCATATAGTGACAACCGAAAGTTCTATTGGGGAACAATAGGCGTCTATTGAGGGGCAATACATGGCTGATAGTCTTCTATTGAGGGGCAATACATGGCTGATAAACGTCTATTGGGGGGCAATATATGAATGATAAACTTCTATTGGGGGGCAATACAACTTTCCGGTGGGCGGCGGCCGGTGACGGGATTCCGGCGACTGGTACCGGGCTCCGGCGAAGTCTCCTATGGTTTCTCTCTTTTCCATTCTCTCTCTCTCTCTAAGTAACAAATGGGTGAGGGGTAAAATGGTATTAAAAAAAATTAAAAACAAAAAAAAAATATTAATGGGGTATTAGGGAAGACTCTCTTATAGTGTATTGGGTAAGAGAGAATTAAAAAAACTTAATGGGGTTAGTGGGAAAAAAATCCCTAGAAATGAGGGAAATGGACAAAAACAAAAATAAAAAGATCACAACAGGGCCCCAAATAAGAGCAAGTACAAAGAAAGCAAAATGGCCAAGCAGCAAACAAATCCTAGATTCCTAGCCCAACCAAAATCTCAAACCAAGAAACCGTCGAAACAGAAGCAGACGTTGCCAGAGAAACAAGGCGGCATCCAAGAAACAAAAATATCCAGATGACCAAGCCACTAAAACACGCCATAGAGATCAAAGCACACTGCCAGAAGCTATCAACGCTTTGACTGTCACTAGCCAGTCAGAATCTCTTTCATCGATTAACTTCATGATTCTAGCAAATCTAAATCATATCCGGTTCAGAAAAGAAAGAAAGAAGCTAGGCACCCTCGCTAGAAGCTATCAACGCTTCGACTGTCATTGGTCGTAGTCAAAATCGATCTATTTCATTAACTAACTTTATGATTCTAGCAAATCTAAATCATATTCGGTTCAAAAAGAAAGAAAGAAGACACCCTGAAACTTGTTGAATATAAAATTGGACCTGCATGTGCGTATATGAGAATTGCACCAACTGCATGCATGCGTTATGAAGCCTGATCGAGTTGAGGTGTTTTATTTGTACTTGGACCTTTAGACCTACTAGAAAGTGGCTACAAAGGACTTTTATGCTTGGCATATATAATAATATAAACCAAATTTGTAGTCTACACATTTATGATTGTAGGCAACAACAATCAAATACAATTGTATGCCTGGAGGATCCAAATCCCCTTATGAATTTATAACCTAATCATAGTCAGACAAGGTTGTAAATTAATTTCACGCAGTTTGAGCTCACCTTGTATTTGACTATTGTTTATGAGAAACTGAGTTAAATATGAATTTAATATTACATATTTTGCATAAGTAAACCAGCAACGCTCAAACACATGTATATAATCAATTCCTAAAACTCGTGAGCAATTATACCTGTTTGGAGCCTACTCCATGTTAAAACACGGCTAATACTAACAGAGTATTTGGGAGTATAATTAAAGAATGTTCACACCCGTTTTCAGTTTTCTCTATTCACACACCCTTTTTATTTTTCTATTATTTTAATTCAATTTTTTTTATATAAATTACCCTCACTACCCTTCTTTGTAATTTTTTTTTTCTATTTAGCAAGCCAATCATGAATCAAACATCATTATACAATAAATCAAATTTTTTCACCTATATAAATAAAGGAAAAATAATACGTTCATTAAGTGGAATGACATGTATTATTATACAAGGAATATGTTTCCCAGGTAATTACGTTCCTCCAACTGATTCTAAATTGAAAGTGAACCATGACCTGTTGATAGCCTAACTAACACCGTGGAGGTCATGAGTTCAAATCTCACTGGCATCATGGGTGGGGTGGGGAAAAAATTATCGTCCAAAATATAAAAAATAAAAAATAAAAAATAATAAAAAACTGAATCTAAATTGCAAAGTTTGTCTCTTCTGCATTTAGATTATTCATTTTCAAAAGCATGCTTCATACCCCTCCTACTTGTATGAGGACAAACTTTGCAATTTTGATTCAGTTGATGAACGATGAACGTAATTAGCTAGGAAACATATTTCTTGTCTAATAATATAGGCCATTCCACTTAATGAACATTATTTTTCCTTCAATTATATATGTGAAAAAAAATTGGTTTATTGTAATGATGTTTGATTCATGATTGACTTGCCAAAAAAAAAAAATTTACAAAGGAGGGTAGTTAGGGTAATTTAAAAAAATGAATTAAAATAATAAAAAAATAGAGGGAGTGTGTGAATAGAGAAAATAGATATGTGAGTAGCACCACCCTAATTAAAATACAATTATAGCATTACTCTTGTAATTTGTTTTAAATTAGCTATAAATGCTTTGTCGTATTTACCTCGGCTTGACTAAGTTACATAGATCTCTTACTTTGTGCTTGGTGAAGGAAAAAAAAGATAGAATTTAAATAAAAATTAGGAATTCATAATTCCTAAACATAAATTACCTCGTTTGACATTCTAAACTTGCAAATATGAATTTTCTTGTGGAAAGAAATGAAGGAATTGATTGTCCGAATTCCTCACTTCAATTGTTCAAAATAGGTGTGTCTTGAATTTCCTTAATTCCTTGCAAAGTTTTCTTTTTATTACTTTATATATTACTTTCCAAAACGTTTTTAATATTGTAATTTGTTTTTAGTTTTCTTAATATATTACACATTCTCTGGTTTTTTTTAATCAAGCAACACAGTTCTCATTCAACTCAAGCCAGAATGGCACGGATACATACGTTTCCTTGCCACCTATGGGCAAGTCTAGGACGTGGCATGCTAGCACCACTCATTAGACAATCAGTGCTCACAAATGAGAGCAAGCCTATAAGTCTATAACTATGAAAAAATTAGAACATAGCACATAGGTATAGTGCAATAAAAAACTAAAATCTCTCCTTCCCATCCAAGTTAAGGCTAGGAGGTTTGGTTGGGTCTAGCCTCCTAGATCCCAAATTCGAAACCCCGACCCATTGAACCAGATCTCAAAACTTTGAACTTCAAATCAGGATTTAACTTGTCCCTGCAATAAAATTTGGGCCTCCAAAGTGATTTGGGCACCCAAAAGGATCTGGATTATACCCAAATTAAAGCTTGCTCCATTCAACATAATTGGGCCCCCAAATCGAGTTGGGCCTCAACAATGATCTCAACACCCAACTCAGATTGGGTACACCCATGCTTGCTCCAATCACCATCGCGGCCACCATCGCTGCAGCACATACGAGATGCAGGCGCTTCTGCCTCCACCCTAGATCCTGAGCGTTTTCTCTCAACGTTAGCAGAGGCCTTATCCAACTTCTCGAGTCACTAAAAACTCTGAGTTTAAGATGCCCCCAATGCGGTCGAGTCCGACCAAGCTCGTCTTCCACTACAGGCTTGCTTCGGTGATGAATCACTTATTTCACCAACTTCCTTAGATCCCAAAATTTGATCAATGCAGGGTGAGGACGAGAAAAGCTTCCTACCGACTATCCACATGAAGTAGATCAGAGACCCGACTCAAGATAAGCAATGGATGAAGGACCTCCACATAGTTGATTGCCAGAGACTCTAATCGCTCCTAAGAGCAAGCCACCACCGCCTCTTGAAGGAAAGAGCATGAAGCTAGCCCTTAGAGGTTTGCCACGGTTTGGATCGAAATCAATTCGGCAAGGATCAGAAACCCTGAAAGTTTCAAAACCTTGGTTTTGTTGGCTGGTCGCCGGGGAAAGCCAGCGTTGGAGGGATGAGATTGGATTGTGGGGGGTGGAGCAGTACTAGTCTTTTAGTACTTTGAGTTTGAGTGTTGATACACATTATCTGGTTGCTGGTTGCTATATATTACACGTTCTAAATTCTAAATAGATACAACCAAATAATGAAAATTGCAATTAATGAAATTTATTTGATGGAGTTGTAGATTCCATCATTTCAAAATTTCTCAAGAATTTATAATTGTCTCATCCAAAGATAACTAATAATTTTAAATATGCTATTAATTCTTAGGGTTATATTAGCTAATTTTTTTTTTTAGGGATATGAATAAAATTCATTATGACTTCACTGAGTCACTGCCAGTAAATTATAATCACTAGAACCTAAGCTCCCAAAACACCATCAGTGCGCCGTGCTATGCTTATTCAGCCTACTGGGGCACAAACCCTAATTAGTAAGATACATTGAAGATTTACCTGCACATTGAACCGATGACTATACACCTAACCAACTAAAGAACTCGGCCTAATTGGTGATACAAGACTCAATCCATTAAACTAATATATTCACGTAAGACCGCAATTGGTGTACATCAATACCTACCACCATAGTGAGCCTGTCACACATATATCCTCAAGAGACCAGAATATAACTAAAAAACACACAAAATAAAATAAAAAACCACGCCGAAGCCCACTAACCCCACCAGAAAAGGTGAATCCTTATTGTAAAAAAAAAAAAATCTACCTATCCAAAAAAAAAAACCCTTAACACAAAAACCTAGCCCAAATAGACCCATTGACTAGGCCGAAGATGGCCCAAACACCAGAAGCCTAGCTGCAAATCCATGGTCAGAAACCCCGACATCAACGCCCGCCCCCCGTCGCCACACCTCTCCGAAGCAGAGAAAGCCACGAAGCCTTCATCGTCGTCGTACCAATCTGGTAGCCACCTCCCAGTGTACTCCCACCATAATACCAACCAAAGCAATCAGCCCAGGCAGATCTAGAAGAGACCCCGATTGACAAATTGACCAATCCAAGCCCTCCCCCTTCAGATCTCATTGATCTGTCCAGAAGATCCCTTCGGCTGCAAAAACCAGTAGCACCGAACTTCCTCGACTTGGAGACACCTTTGTCCCTACCTAGAATCCTCTTCAAGAGCCACCAAAACTCCCCTGAATAACTCCCCACCCGACTGCACTTATCACACTCCGACGAGGTCTGAGGCCAGGCACGATGCGGGAGTCGCGAGACAAGAAACGATATAAAGGCTAAGAAACCCTAGCTGAGAAAGCGTTCTATCACTCTTTTTCATAGGGTTAACTTTAGTAGGGAATGAAGGAAAGAAAAAGGTATTTCTAAATATCTATCAATTTATTGGAATACCCTCTTGGGCCTCAATCCAAATACTGACTTGGTAGGTGTGTTACTAACTCACTAACATAACAGAGGTGATCTAATATACCTCACCCCTGAAGAAAAAAATAATAATAATAATCCAAGAATCTTGTTAATACAAAATGTATTGATGTTAAAATTTGGCAAGTGTATGTAGGGAAACTCTTATTGGGCTATGTCCATGTCCATAGGTTTTGCTTGGTGTTTTCATTAATAAGAAAGGAGATTAACAATGGTTTCAAGTAGGGCTGGGCGTCTGGACCCGAAAGACAGAGGACCCGACTCGAACCAAAGAAAAAAGCCCGATTCGGTTCGGTTTTCATATAGGAATTTTCGGTTCGGTCTCGGGCTTCATATTTTCAGGGCCCGAAATCTCGAACCGACTCGAACTGTAGCAGTTGCCACATGTCAGTCCTTGATTGGGTGATATAATAATATGTTAAATAAAAAATAAATAAAAAATAACAAGTTAACAACCCTAAAACGCTAAAAGTCCTAAAACTGACCTCACTCACCTCAGCCTCCCTCTCTCTCGATAGTATCGAGTCGATACCATCTCAGTCTCAGATTCTCAGCCCCAGAGTCGAATCAGACCATCAGTCGATTACCATTTACCAAATTCTGAACACAGTGTAAGGCCCAATCTTGCCGATCTTTGGAGGGGGAGTGGAGTCTCGGTTGATAGCCATCTGGCTGATCCGGGTGTGTTTGATTTGGAGCAGAAACCAGAGGAAAGTGGTTGGTGGGATCTCTGTGGATTTTGAGTTTATGGGTTTCTAAGAGAAGAAGAAGAAGAAGAAAGTGGAGTAGATGGGGAGGTGAGAGAGTGGAGTACAGATAGAAGAAGTGAAGTACCTCGATCTCAGTCGATCCCTCCCTCTCAGTCGATCACCCTTCTCTCTCTCTCCGTTCCTCGGTCCCTCCCTCTCAGTCGATCACAGAACTGCAGAACTGCAGTTTGGAAAACAGGGAAAATAGGCAAATCTTGTCGAACTGGAAATTGGGCCGAAAAGCCCGAAAGACCGAACCGGCCCGAATGGGTTCGGTTTCTGTCAGTCTTCATTTCTAAAAGAGCCCGAACCGGCCCGAACTGAAAGTTTCGGTCTCGGTCTCGGTCTCGGTCTCGGTCTAGGTCTTACTGATTTTCGGGCCCGACCCTACCTGAGCCCAGCCCTAGTTTCAAGAGCTTAGTGTAGGTATACTTGTTGAGTCACAATTTACTTATATAATTGTGCCTCAAACTATGAAAATTAATTTGACTTCCAATTGTCATTCTTAATCCATTTTTCTTTTCTTTTTTTGGTAGGAAATAATGTAAAGAGAAAAAAATTGTCCAATTTATGGCTTGAAAGTGGAAGAATTAAAGCTATGAGGAGAAGACATGGGATTTAAGTGAGAAAAACGCTAAGTGGCTTCTGGCAAACTTTTCTGACAAGATTTTCTAGCTAGTGGCCACTCATGGAGGACCTCTAATCCAGCCAATGAGGACCATGGTGGTGGGAATTTTCCACCATTTGAAATTTAAATCTATTCCCAGACCTTGTCTTTTTGAAGCTTTGCATCCATTCATTTGAACCATTTTGGGACCATGCAACATAGCTGATTTTAGAGGAGCAAAGATACCTTATCTTCATTATTCATTCAACTATTCATCTTATTCATCTCACCAAGACACCAATTTCCTCTCTACACTACATACAACCATTTTCACCACCATAACTCACATTCCCATCAACTCCATAACCACAACCACCCCCAACACCACAAATCATCATTTAGCTACTCTAGATTTTACTATTCCCACTACATCAAGAGCTTAAGGAGTAAGGAGAAGGAAATAACCACCACCATATCATGATCATGGAGACTCATCTTCACCACCACTTACAGCATCACCAATAGTCACTCTTTACTCCCTATTGCTATATTCTAGATGTATTCTATAACGTTGAAGTTTATTTATCTAGCAGTTATGAATGAGTAGTGCACTAGTTGAGATTAGAGTTGAAAGCCCTAGCCAATCTTGTATGATATTGATGTGAATACCATGTTTAATGCAGGTTTCCTATATCACCTTCACATGCTAAGTCAAAAGTTGAATGCATTTATTTGAACCTAATCAACTTGAGTTTATTGTTTTCCATTACATGAAGCTTTATTTAGAGAATGATTACCTTTAAGCAAAGAGAGCATGAAAGCACATCATGTGTGCATGTGAGGGTAGGGAGTTAAAATCATTAAAAATTAGGATTTGTTTGCTTACTTGGTTATATATCTAAACTCTAATCTCTTATGCATCTAGAAACAATGAATTGAGACTTAACTGATAATAAGATTTGTTCTTAGGTAGTTAATTCTAGACTTAACCTTGTTCAAATTGATAAAATTAAAAGAATTTACGCCTTAATAGTCTTAACCGGATGCTAAGAGGGTAATTGGATACTTGGGATTGCATAACTCATAGTTTGAACATCAATGCATGCATGGGAGACTATGGTGAAAAATCTGAGCATAATTCATGTCTATTTCATAACAACTTGTTTAACTTGGCTATTAGTTACTGTACTTGCTCGAGTTGTTTCAATTTGAATCAAAAACATTTTCAACATCAAAATCAAATCACTACACACCATCTTGCACATTCTCACAGTAAATTTGGTTCACTTGTGACCCTTTATTTGTGATTGTATAATTGCATAGTCATCAAGCATCCTTTAGGTTTTCCCTAACTACGAAATAATTTTCCAATCTTAGTGGGTTCGACATGCTTCCCAAATCTCCTATTCTATAACTTGGACGAGACCTCTTGCACTTAGGGGAACTACTAGCTATTTGGCCTATGGCCACACACTTTCACTTTTCTTTATATACTCAATAGGGACGGTCAGAGTTTTTTTGTGGCAAATTAAGACATTGCCACGGCATCTGTCCCGTCCCCAACTGAACCCAAATCAATATATCATGGGCTATATATTAATTTAGCCACATATTAAATTCAACTTCAATCCTAAAGTGATATTGATATTTCATAGAGACGGATGGGTGTATTTTGTGGGTGTATATTGTGATGGTCATTGGATATATGGTTTCTCTGCTTGCTTAGGGAGTGGTTCTGTTCTTGAGGCAGAAGCTTGGGGTCTTGGCATAGTCGGAAAATTAACTCTAGGTTTACAAGCAATAAACCAAAAACAAGAATTCTGGAGTCCACCAGAGATAGTGTTTGAACCAATATTTGGCCTTGCCAAATGACAGATAAGTAGGCCCTACCAAAAAGCGTAATGAATATCCACGGCTAATTAGCCGCGGCACACTAAAGATTTACAAAGTTGACTCTCAATTAGCCACGGCACATTAAATGTTTATTGTCAAATTTATGACCGAAAATGACGTGTGCAGAGAGCCGTTATTAGATCGGGAGAGACCAAATGAATCACAAGGCGTAATGAATGACCGCAGACCCACAAGTCCTAATGAATGACTGTGGCTACATCAAAGAGATTGATTGTCAGGAGAAATGTTACCAAAGTTTGGGGTAATTAACTTGAATGAGCATCAGCAGGTGTATTGCCAATCATCAGTTACAAGACCTGATTGATTGCTCATAAAAGAATTAATCATTGATAACGTCAAAAATATCACAAAAATGAATACTGCTAAGATTGCTTCTTTTCCTTCATTCAGTAGTTTAGCTTCACTATAAAAAGGACCATAGGATTCATTGTTAGAGGTCCACAACCAAAAACACAACAGCTCAATACAAATTCAACATTCTTAAATTCTCTATCGCATCTCTACACTTTATCAATTTACAATATCTCTCGTGAATTATTTTACTTACTGGTATTGTTCTTGTCTTTCCTGCACTTTACATTCTTGCAAATTTATTTTGTCATTCTTTATATCTCTTGCTCATTATTTTTCCTGCACTTAATATCTTTGCATCTACTCTCCTGCATTTACTTTTTCACAAGTGTTTAGGGTTCATGCATTTCTCGTCCGTACTCGTATTCAATCAAGGCATCAGGGTAACACCTTATACTTTGATTTTGTTTTTACTGTGACTTGTGAGTATCTGCATCCTATAAATTTATCAATTGTCACTTGCACTTTCACATTCACTCACCGAGTTGCACAACACGAACACTACGGCTAGCAAAGCTGAATAGTGTAAAGTCCTTGCATCCAAGGCAGATAGAACCCTGCGGCCGAGATCGATCCTTCCTTGGCCCACAAACAACTGATTAGAAGTCAGATCAGCGCAAACTCAGTAACCTAGATCAAAACCTCCCTCGGCCCTTCGGCCGCAAGTTGGCACGCCCGCACACAAGTCACCAAGCCAGAAGGACACGTGTAAGCCAGAAGGACCTCGGCCCAGTGACATGCGACCGAGACGATTTTTGAGCGAACATCTTTTGGCACGCCCAGTGGGACCACACTTGGTGAATGTTAAACCATTTAGTGAGACATTACATATTATGTATTTTCACTAATGAGTTATCATGAGCCAAATTTACCTAGCTCTCTTTCAATAAATGATTACAGTGGCCAACCTGGCCAAAATCAATTGTATGATTTTGATGGCAGATATAGCTACGATGCATACCAAAGTTTTGTTAATTTAAACTGCCATGCATCTTGGGATCAACAAAATCCCATAATACTACCTCAATATGGCTTTGATCATCAAAATGGCTATGGTAACCGACATGGTTATGGGCAAGCCAAAGAGCCGTATGATAATTGTGGGCAAACAGTTAATGCACCATGCAATAATTATGATTCAAATTATCATCATAACAACCAAGACGGCTACAACTAAATAGCACTACTAGAATAACTTAATCACATGACAGCCATCAGACGACACATGAGTTTTTGAACCTGTCGTCTCACCTCTACTCATCCAACACATGATCTTTTGGTAAATTTGAGAGATTTCAGACAACACTAATAAGGATATCTGTTGTCTGACAAACAGAATAAAACAAACAAAAATTAATTTACATTTATTTTTTTTCTCATTCAAAACCTAGCAGCCTTTGTGAAAAACCCGTGTTCTCTCCCTTAGCTAAAAATTTAGGTCACTCTCCCTTCCAAATAGCTCTCAGCCTCTCTCTCACTCACTGTAGCTCTCACCCTCAATCCCCCTCACCCTCTTACCCTTATCAAGCTTCTCAGCCTCGCTCTCAGTCTCAGTCGATGCACTCTCAGTGGGCTGTATCCTTCGATCGAGACCCACTTTAGTCTTCAACCTCCATCTCTCTCTCTCTCTCTCTCTCTCTCTCTCTTGTAAGTTCTTCTTGGTTTTTCTTACTTCAATATAAGATTCAGGTTCTTCAATTTTTTAGATCGAATTGGGTTTTGATTGAGTTTTGTGATATTGGTGTGCAGCTATTGCAGTAATTTCAATTCTATAATTGACATTCTCAATTCTATCGCCCGCGCCTTTCTCTCCACCGCGGGTTCTCTCTCTTTCAATCTCTCTCGGTCGCGACTCTATTCACTTTTCAAGCTCCATCTCTCCCCCCCCACTCTCCCTCTCTCTCTCCTTGTAAGTTCTTCTTCTCTATCTCTTACTTCTCAATCAAATTCAGTTTTTCATTTTTTTTCATTGGGTTTTGATTGGGTTTTCAGATATTGCTGTTTCTTATTTATTGGGTTTCTCAAATTGATTGATACTTTGAATTTTGAAATCGGATGGTTGCTACTTTGAATTTTGAAATTGGATGGTTGCTGCAATTGTTCATATTTCTAAGTCTGGAATTCCTCTTGTTTCTTAATAGTTAATAGTACTGACATCTGTTTCCTTTTTCCTTTTTTTTTTTTTTTGTGCAGGAGTAAGATTTTGGGTTGGTAACTGTGATAATGTCTAGTCCTAATCCCACATAAGATGATTGGGTGGCAGTTTTTTCTCCTGCACATTTCAAGTAATGTGAAACTTGCATATTCCTGGTTTTTGCTACAATATATTTTTAAGCATGTAGACTTATTATGGCAGTGCATCAACCGATCCATATGTGTGTGTGTGTGTGTTTCTTTGAAAAATGTTGATTTCCTAGTCTTCCCCCTTAAAGTTGTTTACAAGTTGGACTTTGCAAAATCTTTTGAATATGTCGAAAAAGTTGCTCTTGTTTTCTCTCCAGCATGTTCAAAGGTAATCAATCTATTTCTTTTCTCCATATAGCTCATCATTATTTATTTATTTTCTCTAGCTTGAATTTGTTGGCGGTATTTTCTTTTTAAAAGGGTAGGTATGATTCTTCTGAAAATGTTTTTTGAGTTTGTTCACAAAACTTGGAAGTTGTATTTTCAAGTCCCAGTAATATTTAAGCATTATTTTCTTTTTCAATAATTGCAACTGTGAAAGTTTGAGTATTTGAGGAATTGTGGCAAAAGTAACTGTGGAAGTTTGAGTCTTTGAGGGTTTCCTATAATTGGGTTGCTTAATGTGGGTTTAGTGTGACAGTTCTTATTGCAATTTACTTGCTTTGTTTGGATTTTGTCAGATAGTGAATTTTGTCAATACTATAGCTTCTTGAGCATTCTGCACTTCTGTTGTTGAAATCTAACCCAGCTTGGTTACTTGCCATCAAGCCAGCTCTCGCTCTAAGATCATCTGACCCAACTTCCTTCAATTGGTATGTTTTCCTCATGCATTGTCTTCTTTGTAGATATAGCATGCTTGATATACCAGTTTTTCCTCAAGAAGTATAATATATTGGATTCTGGTAATTTGAATTTGACAGACAGGTAGAACATGGTCCATGACTACCCATGTATTTGTTGATTTGCAATATTTTGATATCTGCTCAATTGTGAACTCTTGAAGGTTGAAAGATGGTGGGGAGACCTACTTCCAAAGATAGCTCCTCTTCTTTATGGAAATAGTGGTCCAATAATAATGGTTCAGGTATGTGGACATTTAAGATTTCACTTTACCTATTTCTGTGATGCTCCAAAGATAAAAAAAAAATTTGACAAACATGTAAGATGCAAGGAATCAAGTATCTAAATTGCAAAAACTGGATGAGAGCTCTTGAAGTATTGATATTCAACTTCAATACAATGTCTGCAAATTGTTTCTATTCATCAAATTTGATTCAAATCGTGTCAGCATATTAACTGTTTTCTTCTCATTACTTATCAGGGTGAAGTTGAGCAGATTTCACTTATGAAGTCTAAAGCTCAAGTCTCTCAGGATGACGGTTACCTCGAGTACCTTGAGGACATTATTTGGACCAGCAAATATGTCAAAAATATTGAGAAAATGGCCATGAAATTTGCTTACTGCAAGCACCCTTTTGGGAGCTCAAACCACAATAAAGCAAAAAAGATCGATCAGAGTTATCAAGTTGATGAAGCCCTATTCAGCAAGGTATTTTAGCTAGCTACAAATCTCTTTATCTGAATTACATTAAGTCATTGGTTAATGAATACATATAATGTTGTCTAATTAATTAATAGACTTTATATGCATCACAATGACTATATGCGTGTGTTCATGTCTCTCTCTCGTCTTTCAACTAACTGGTTGCTGCACACATTTTGTATCATTGTTCTAAAGTTTCATATATTGATAACTTGATATCAATGCCACATGCACTTCAATTGTTGGCTATCTTTTTGGAAGTAATAAGCTTAGTCTGACTCCCCAAGGGATGGAAAGAAATCTCACATAAAGTAGATCTTAAGGAGTATAGGGTATCTTTCCGTGCATACATTGTTGGTGGTAAGAGTTGCAATATGCTGATTTTGTACCCTTCTCGTTATAATTGCTACACTAATGTTTTTATCACCTATATTTGATGAAGTTGGGTTTTCCTTAAGAATTATTTGGCAATTCTAGTCTACCTCACATCTTAGGTTTATCTTCCAATACAATCAAGCTGTCTGAGTGGAGTTAATGTATTTTCTACTGATTATGGTTTACAGGTTTAGATCTGTTACTGAGCGCTTTTTCATGGAACTAAGTATTCGTCATATTGACACCACCTTTGCTCGGAGTGAAACACTTAGTATCATCAATAGAATGCGATACTTAAAAGTTAAGAGTATGTGGTTTGAAGCTGTTGGGCGCATAAGAGGACAACTACTCATGCATTGGATGGATAAACAGAGCACACATTTCTGTAAGTTACCAAAAATCTTTTACCTTCATATTATATGTGATTGGGGTTTTTTGATATCTAAAATGTGGAAAATAATATTCACACTACTTTCACTTATTATGAAGAAAATGTTTCCCTTTATACTTTTTCTGTTGCCTCCAATTTATTTTGGTAGAGAATTTTATAGGAAGAAATGTGGTTCCTCTATTACTAGTTTGGTTTACTTGTACACTATATCATAGTCATCCTGAATCTGTCATGTTATATTTTGAATTTTCAAATTTTCAACTTTCATATACTTGACTCTAAAATGCAGCCTTAGAATTGGTGATTCCACTACTTTTTGTTTATTTCTAAATGGGGCAGTTTGTCAAGATAAATTTATAAACCACAGTTACAGTGGCACCATCGTTATTTTGATTTCCACTCTGATTATATGCTAGATGAGAAGTATTTTGTTATATTTTATAAACAAAGGTTCTTATCTATTATAACTTATATTTTCTCCTGAAGATGGCTTTTAAATGTTTTCTCTTAGATGGTTTGTTGGGGATTTGGTGTTTGATAAATTTATTTCATTTAACAAGGTCCGATAAACTGTTATCCTCCCTCTCTCACTGTTGTTAAATATGAAGATTTTAATAAACTAGAGAATGTCTACTCCTCCCTGCTATGACACCGAGGACCATCATACCTACTTCTGATACAATATGCATTCTGACATTGATTTGCTGCAACTAGTTGTCATCTGATATTGAATGTGAATGTTGTTGTTTTCTGCTTTACCAACTTAAACTGGTTCGCTGGAATATTGTCATCTGATATTGCTCTCTGAATGTATGCTTATTGAAATTGTGGTTGTTGGGTTGCATTGTTCTGAACTACTTTGCATGTTTTCAATCAGTTTATATATAGTCATGGATTATTGGATAGTTTTCTGAATACTAAGTGCAAACCAATATGTTTCAGTGGGAGAAAAGAGAGAAGGCAGCATATACGCAGCACCATATTGATGCAGTCAGAATAGAGTGGGCAAAAATTGTTGTGAAAACATATATGTAAGCAGTATCACGTCTAGTTGGTTAGTACTTGGGTTTAGGGACTTATTTTGGTAACCTTGAGATATGATAGACTTGCTCTATTGAGGTTACTTTTGGTTAGGTTTAGGGACTTATTTTGGTAACCTTGTAAATGTGTTGGATATGGCAATGTATGAAACAGATAGCAGTAATGTCACGCCCCTGATTTTTAACACAAATAAAAATCGATATATAATCCCATAATTATACATGCGCGATCGTTCAGCCATCAACACAAAGTACATGGAGACATCTTCCCTTTACAGCAAGTACATATTGATGCTCTGAACCCACAATTTCAAATATTGACCCGTTCCACAGAGTCATATATTACAAAACTTACGAATTAAATTGTCATCACAAAATAAAACATAAATGCTTCTCAGAGCTTACTATATTGCGGAAGTCATAACAATGGCAAAGCCAACAAAATTTGCTTCCTACCCGTTCAGCTGCCAACAAGTTACCTCAGCTTCAGCCACGATTACCCTTACCTACAAGATTAACCCTTACACCATAGAATGGTGCACCGGGTTTCCACACAACAAAACCCGGTAAGCTTATGAAAGCTCGTATGAGTAACTCATGAACATCAATCAACAACTCACACACATCAGCTAAAGGAAACCATGCAACCATGATTCCTTCTAACACTCCATAACCTTTCCATCGAAAGGACAACATAAATCACCGCTGTGACAATGTTCTATTTGCTAACTTAACCATCAAGAAGCAATTCAAGTCTCATCTAGACAATAAAAGAAGAATACTCTAGGAATTCTCCTTTAACTACAAACTTATGAGTCTCCAGCAACCTCGACCGTTACCCCCATAATCTATAATGGCAGACAAACTATAGCTCTATTGAAATCGTAACCACTCGTCCAGCCATGAACGTGATTACCTATTTCCTGCCTTAGTCACCATCTGTGACATGTGGTTTTAAGACCCCGTCTGGACTTAGAATCAACATTAAGGACACCATCTGCGACTTGTCACCATCTGTACCCTATCACCATCTGTGACACATGATCTTCAGACCCCGTCTGATCATGAAATCAAACATCAAGGTCACCGTCTGCAACCTGTCACCATATGTGACATATAATCTTTTTAGACCCTGTATGATCTAAAAGTCAAACGTTAACTAAGTCGCACCCGACCTAAAAACATCACAAACATCTAGTTTCGACTTTCCTAATCCCTGCTCACCATCTATGATCCTTGGTACGAAGACCAATACATCTAAAATGAGTCACGCTTAACTCAAAAATGTAACATCAAGCTCAATACTTTTCAAACAATAGAAAACATCTTTTTCCACAATATTGTTTCCTGAAAAGTCACATTCAACAATGATATGAACACCATCATGCATATTATTCATCACAATCATCTATAATGATATATATATATATATATATATATATATACGTAGTCATTCGCTCAGGAATGTCTACTAATACCAACTGTAGTTTGCAGTTAAATAAATAACGCCAAAACAATAATGGTAACTCCATTCGTAAATGAACCTTGTGAGATTACTCATCTCAAAACTCCCGATGCGTCTTCAATATAGCACAAAGCCGCTAATCCACAAAATAACCGATCGATGTACTTCGTCAAGTACCTAATCACATACGGTTCCAACTTAGTAATGATTCACATTTGATTTAAGTTCAAAACCCCTGTTTTGAACTAAAATCCCCAAAGTGGCGCCAATCTAAGCAAAACCACATCCGAGACCTCCCAAAGTCTCCGGAATACTTCCACGATTGATATGTCCCAACCACAAGTCGATCGGAAGCTCGAATCCTCACGGATCGAATAAATCGATCAGCATGAAACTATAAAAATCATAACAATTTCATACGAACTCCAAAATTTGCATATTATATATTGAAACGCTCATATCAACGAGTAGAACATATATAATACCAAAAACAGTTCCCTACATAGCCGAAAAGCCACCAGAACGCCGCCACAGGCGGTGGTTCACCGCCGCCTGCCAAAACTCACTATTTCACAAAACTCCCAACATCAAAGCTGTTCATCTAAGTATGCTTGTGAATTTTTATAACTAGTTCGAAGTCATAAAACAAGCATAAAGGGTCGAAAACTACCTCACAAGCTTTGGATTATTGCTCAAACTGAGTTGAACTAATTTCCACGTAAATCGATCAAAACAAATACCATGGATCGATCAGGGAGCCTTCTCTGAACTCAACCAAGGAAGCATGAAGCCACGAAGTCGCCGGAACTGTGTTTTCCGGCTGGGTCCGAAAACACCAACTACGCCGCCTTGCTGTGCCGTACACGGTGGATATCGTTGTTAGAGGATGCCACAGAGACGACCAGACGGAGGAGATGAACCAGCTGACCAAGTTTCAAGGCTAGAGACCACTGGAGCTGCGAGTTCCGGCCGGGTCGGATCGCCGGGTTCGGGTCGGGTCAGGCTGAAAACTTTGATTCTGAAAGAGTCGACCGAGAGAGAAGAGAGAGGAAAGATGGTTTCCGGAAAAGGAAATGAAAATTATGAAGATATTTATTGATTTTCTCTATTTATATTAAAATGGAAAATTCTTCCGATAGCCATAACTTTCTCATACAAACTCCGATTGACGCGAACCATATGTCCACGAACTCGTATCGACACGCTCTACAACTTTCATGAAGGAAGTTTTCTGATAATCCCAACGTATAAAAAGTCATACTTCACACGATTCCCTAAACTGTGAAATTCGAATAATTACACGTACGAAAATCATTCCACTTCACATACAACCTATGAATAAAGCACAATAACAATTATTCGTACAACTGGTCCATTATTAATTACCAAAATTAAATAACAGAAATCCAGGTCATCACAAGTAATCTATGACAATGTGGTATTTTGGATATGTTTTGGACGTGAAATTTCATATCTGCAACTAATTGTGCAAAGCCAATTCAGACAACAATATAGGTCAAGCGTCTATTGTCTGACAATCACTCAGACAACACATACTTAAAGCAGCAAATAATACATGTTGTCTGAACATGCTATTCACACAACAGATATAATCAAATTCATGTTGTCTGAACTTCTATTCACACAACATATATAACAAAACTCATGTTGTCTACCATCATCTCAGCCAACATATATAACAAAATCAATGTTGTCTGAGATTCATTTCACTCATCATATATAACAATAAACTGTTGAATGAGGTTCATAAAGTATAACTGAAAACAATAAAAGTGTCGTCTGAGTGTTCTATCAGATGACATATTCCATTTTGGAACTGTTATTGTTAATGCATCTCACACAACTGAGAAAAATGACGCAATGTTGTTAGAGGTTCATTTCAGACAACAGAGGTTTTTCAACAGTGCGGTCTGAAATTTATTTCAGACATCACGTAGTACATGTTCCGCTTGTCTGAGATTCATTATGCACAACACAGTTCTCTTCAAAGTGTTGGGGTAATATAATGTGTCTGAACAATCATTAAATGAACTGTTGTCTGAATATCTAATAGACAATAGTTTATCCAAATCAAAATAGTTTGGTAATTTTCATACGACAGTTATGAACTTATTTATGTCGTCTGAGTGTAACACAGACAATAGTTTTGAACTATCGTCTGAGTGAAGTCAATCAGACAACAGGCTACTAGACAACAACAGATTTTTCACTCAGACGACAGTTCAGGAACTGTCGTCTGATTAACTTTGTGGTGTAGTGTAGGGCCCTACAATAATTTGGATGGCTTGAGTTGCCAGCTTATACGGGAGACTCCACTAGCCGCACTGTAGCCCTTGTACAATCAACAAGTTGGTCACAATCAAATGGTCGAAGGAAATGTAATCTCTTGGGCAGGTGATGTAAACTCTTTTGAAAAAGTCATAAATGCGAACATGATCATTCAAAAAAGGGTGGCAGAAATAGCCACACAATTTTCTATTTTCAGAGAAGAGATGAAGTCACACCTGAATAAGATGAAGATGCTGAGACATCAAAAAATACTAAAGGAGGCAAGCCATCGTAACCAAGACCATGACCTCCAAAAAGTAGTTTTTATTGATGATCATATGGAAACTCGGCCCCCTGTTGTTCTTCCCTCAAAAATGGAGGCAACCGTGGTAGGTCAAAATTGGCAAAATGTCAAGGAGAATGACCATCACATGGTTGAGTGTACAATTAACGAGACTATTCATATGGATATGGTTCTCAACAAGAAAGTCGACCTTAACAATCCGTGGCTTGATGAAGATCTTAATCTTGTAGCAAAGGAATGTACATCAGCTCACTGAGCATAATGTGGTCAATGGTGATGATCATCTAATTCAAGATGTCATGCATGTTGACATGATTATTGGATATTAAGCTGACTTAGAGAAGCCATATATGGTCAGATAAAGTGGAACCGATTACATTTGAAGAGCATATAATTTTGGCTCACATGAAAGTGGAAAAGAAAATAAATCGCAATCATTCCCTTTAGTCAATAAAGATCGGCCTTGAAAAATTCAAAATCCATGCCGAGAATACAAAATGTTCAAAACTTGGGGTGAAACATTGTTGGCCACCTCCAGAACGGTACACAAGATTTTTACATTTTATTTTCTTGCTTTAGTTTCTGCAAAAAAATAAAATAAAATAAAACAAGTAAAAAGTTGTGTTTCTGGGAGCCGTTTAATTACTCGACATATTTATATGATTACGGCTGGAAAATATTTGGATGTCATTCGACAATGAGGTTGACTTTGTTTTCCAGTTCTTTCACCACTCGGCTCGAGCCAAGGCTCAAGGAATTAGGGGAGGGCTACATATATATCACGAACTTAATGACTAGCTGCATAGCAAAGGACAACAGTTGAACGGCCGCCGCAATTAAATGGTTGTGGCTGGCAACTAAAGGTAGATGAATGGCCATGGCCAAACAAAGGACCGTTGTTGAATAATTGTTTAGTGGGTACGTGAATGGCTAGTTGGTATCACGAGTACCGCGGCTGTTGAAGAGCCGCACTAACATCTCATGAATTCAATGACTAACCGTAGCGGGCAAAGAACCGCGGTTGAATAATTGTTTAGTGGGTACATGAACGGCTAGTTGGTATCACGAGTATCGCGGCTGTTGAAGAGCCGCACTTGAACGGACACAGTTAATAAAGGTTCATGGTTAAATAATTGTCTACTAGACATATAGAACGTATAAACTATAATCCTCAACTCTTTGGGTGGTACCGGCGAGTTTTTCTAGCTTTTGACAGTAACAAACAGTTGAATAGCCGCGGCTATCAAATGATCGCGGCTAGAAAAGGACCGCAGCTAAATGTCCATAATTTAATGGCACAAAGAATTTGGCATAAAACAGCGGTTGAACTATTGAATAGCCGCGACATAACAAAGAACAGCAACCAGTGACTGCGGCATGACGAATGTCAACAACGCCTATAATAGAGCGTGTGCCTTGCCAAGAGAATTTTCTAAAAATAATATTTTAGTCCCTTAACCACTCGGCATCTATTCCGAAGCTCAAAGGACTATGTGCGGCTTTGTTTGAACCAATATTTGGCAAGCCACATGTGGCAGATAGGTGGGCCCTACCCACAAAGCTTAATGAATATCCACGGCTAATTAGCTGCGGCACATTAAAGATTTACAAAGTTGATTCTCAATTAGCTGCGGTACATTAAATGTTTATTGTCAAATTTATGACCGAAGATGACGTGTGCAGAGCGCCGTTATTAGATCGGGAGAGACCAAATGAATCACAAGGCGTAATAAATGACCGCGGACCCACAATTTCTATTGAATAACGGCGGCTACATCAAAGAGATTGATTGTCAGGAGAAACGTTACCAAAGTTTGGGGTAATTAACTTGAATGAGCATCAGCAGGTGTTATTGCCAATCATCAGTTACAAGACCTGATTGATTGCTCATAAAAGAATCAATCATTGATAACGTTAAAAATATCACAAACATGAATACTGCTGAGATTGCTTCTTTTCCTTCATTCATTAGTTTTGCTTCACTATAAAAAAGACCATAGGATTCATTGTTAGAGGTCCACGACCAAAAACACAACAGCTCAATACAAATTCAACATTCTTAAATTCTCTATCGCAGCTCTACACTCTATCAATTTACAATATCTCTCGTGAATTATTTTACTTACTGGTATTGTTCTTGTCTTTCCTGCACTTTACATTCTTGCAAATTTATTTTGTCATTCTTTATATCTCTTGCTCATTATTTTTCCTGCACTTAATTTCTTTGCATCTACTCTCCTGCATTTACTTTTTCACAAATCATATTAAGAAAATCATATAAAAAAGTGTTTAGAGTTCATGCGTTTCTTCGTCCGTACTCGTATTGAATCAAGGCATCAGGGTAACACCTTATACTTTGATTTTGTTTTTACTGTGACTTGTGAGTATCTGCATCCTATAGATTTATCAATTGTCACTTGCACTTTCACATTCAGTCACCGAGTTGCACAGCACGAACATTCCGACTAGCAAAGCCGAATCGTGTAAAGTCCTTGCATCCAAGGCAGATAGAACCCCGCGGCCGAGATCGATCCTTCCTTGGCCCACAATCAACTGATTAGAAGTCAGATCAGCGCAAACTCAGTAACCTATATCAAAACCTCGCTCGGCCTCTCGGCAGTGAGTTGGCATGCCCGCACACAAGTCATCAAGCCAGAAGGAAGCGTGTAAGCCAAGAGGATCTCGGTCGACTGCCACGTGGCCGAGACGATTTTTGAGCGAACAGATAGGTGAGAAAACTCTCAATTCGATTAATAATATGACAAAAGATAAGTTTTGCAGAAGTTTAAGGTTGCTTATATATGAGAAAAAAAACCCTAAGGCAACTAACAATGAATCCCTAAAGCCCATGAGTTAAAACAAAACAAATTCAAAACAAACTAGAAAACCGAAAATTCTGAAAAATAATAAATCACAGTTTTGAGGCCCGAAACTATCCTGAAAGCCTGAAAAAGCCCACACTTCGTGGCAAAGCAACAAGGTTTATTCCTGGCGTTGTTCTCTTTCCGAAAACGTATAGCAATCATAATTCGGACACCGAATGCTAAATTTACAGCAAACCGGGTTTTCGCTTTTCACAATCGAGCTGTTCTTCGATCCTTATTGCCATTCGTTCTCCTTGTTCTTTGGGCCTTTTGGCCCCCATATATCCAAAAAAAAAAGAAGGAAAAAACAGAAGCAAGTCTCAGATCGACTTCCCTAGACGTGTGGTCTTACCTTGTTCTTGTACTCCCTCTCTCAACCATCGTCTCCTCCTTTTCCTTTTTATTTCCTGCACTTTCCCTCGCACTTTCTGTTTCTCTTTATCTTAACTTCTTCTTTTTTTTGTCAAATTGTCTTACTGATCCATATCTTAATATCTTTTAATTCTTCTATTTTGTAATCTCTCTCTCTCTCCAATCTCACACAGACCAACTGCGAGATCTAAAAGTGTTCTTATGGCTCTATGTTGAAGTTGATCAATCAGGAGCTATCAAGCTGATAGCTGGAAATTGGAATCAGTTGTAGATTTTCGAAAGAAATGTAAGAAGTGGAGGATCCTTCTACTCATCATCTTGGTCTACTTATACACCAATATCTTATCAACTTAAGATTTCAAATAAGGATTTGTATATTGATATGTATTACTATGGTTATTTTACAGGGGACTTTTGGTAGGAAAATTATGAAGACCCAGCTTACATCTTCAACAAGCACAAGGATGAGCAGATAAAGTCTCATGAGTTGTTAAGTTTTTTTGAAGTATAATTGTTGTAATTTGCCAGTATTTTGGCATGGTATAAATTCATTTTTGAATGAAATATTGTTTAAATCTGGCCCCACAAACAATTTCTTTACAATTTTTTTTTTTTTTGGTAATGAACCAAAATTGCCACAAATAGAAGATGCATCAAATAATTGAAAAATAAAGAATGCATACTGTTCAATGTCAGAAGAGATAATGAAGAGGGCGAGATATTGGTGTGAAGAGTAGGGGTGGATTCGGTTCCGATCAGTTCGGTTTTAGGCCAAAACTGAAAACCGAACCAAATTAGACTTTCGGTTCGGTTTTGCATTTTTCAGAAGTTGGAACCGAAAACGGAACCGATCGGATCGGTTCGGTTCGGTTCATATCAAACAATGAGGTGGGATTCGTTCATTCAGTCTTTGACTCAAAATGAGCATGTGGTGGTGATTATGGAAGAGATGGGGTCTTCTTTGTGATGAATGTCTCAAATTGTCCCCAATTTTGAGTGAGGTCATTTTATACAGGTCACATTTTATGCTAGGGCTATTTGATACGTGTGTCGACATTGGCGAATTCTGTGTTTTAACTTTTTTGGATTGTCTCTTGGTTAGAGGATGTGGGAATATTGGGCACGGATTTGTTTAAATAGTCTTATTTTGGATCATGGTAAAGTTATGGTACGTTAACATTTCTTATATATGTCATATTTCGTGTAAATTTACCAGTTTAAGGACTTATGTTACCACTTTGATTACTCATGTGGTAACTAGAAAAAAGTCCTCACTAAGGTAAATAAGGTCCCCGTTAGAGTAAAGTAGGTAACTGGAAAAAAGTGTTCATTAAGGTAAATAAGGTCATCTTTAGAGTAAAATAGGTTCTCATTTGAGTAACTAAGTCCTATAATGTAAGTCCTAAAAGTGGTAATTGTATGTATGTCATATGTTAACATATCGTACAATTTTCCCTTTGTATCAAACAGTGAGGTGGGATTCGGTCATTCAATCCTTGACTCAAAATGAGCATGTGGCGGTGATTATGGAAGAGATGGGGGTGTTATTTGTGATGAACGTCTCAAATTGTCCCCCAAATTGTCTCCAATTTTGAGTGTGGTCATTTTGTACGGTTCACATTTTATGCTAGGACTATTTGGTACGTGTCATTGGCGAATTATGTGTATGTTTTAACTTTTTTGGATTGTTTTACTATGTATTTACTATATATGTGTCTTGTTTCAAAATTGTAATTGTATAAAACTAATACTTCTTTCTTTACCAAAAAAAGAAAGTGTGTCTTGTTTCAAAATTGTAATTGTATAAAACTAATACTTCTTTCTTTACCAAAAAAAGAAAGAAAAAAGAATGAAAATTATTCGAAGATAATTAAATAATTTATTAACAAGTTTTACAGGATCATGGAGTGCCTTTAACTCCTATCCATCTTCAAACATCTACAATTTCATCCACTAAAGTACCACTACTACCCCCAAATCCCTCATACGGTCATACCCACAACGTCACATCACCCTCGTGACATCAGTGACCCAATAACCCCAGCAATCAATGTCGTTGGATCACCCAACACCGCCGATATCACAAACTGCACGGCCAACCCAGCCATCTCACAACACTTCTTCACTTTACCTCTGCTCTTATGGTGGTGGCTCTGAAGCATATTCCTGAGGGTAGGAATTCTAGTCATCTCCAATCTCCTACTAGTACTACTCTTCCCATGTGACCCCAAAAACTCATGCCAATTCTCCACAAGCATTTCCTTCACACATGCCACATGCAAATTGTACTTCTTGCATTTCGACCTATAACTCCAGCTCCGCCCTTTGCGCCCGCACCTATGGCAGGAGCTGCTCACTTTCCGATACAGGTAGAGCTTGACCTCCCCATCGTCAAGCACCATGGGGAGCTTCGCACAGCATGGGTGGAGGTCGAACCCGCAGGACCTGCAATGGTACACGAACCCGGTTATGTCCTTCTCGCAGGCATTGCAATAGCGCGGGAAGTCCCCAGGTGCTCGGGAGAGGAACTGGAAGGAGCACTTGGTGTAGAACGGGTGGAAGATAGAAGGAGTGGGTATGGCGCAGTGCATGTGGAGATCGAAGTCGCATGTGGCGCACTTGTAGCACGAGCCTATGCCTACTTCCTTGCAGCCATCGCACTTGAATGGAATTTCTGTGTACTCAAACTTGAGCTTGTGTTGGGGATGGCTGAAGTGGGATATCTCGTTGTATTTCATGGCTTTTTGAGTTGGTAGATAGCTCAACTTTTGTGACTTGTAGTAAGGAAATCAAGTCCTTTAGCACAATATATAAAGGGTGAGTTGTGAAGTGCATGATTATGTAAAACTATATTTTATTTTAGCTTGTGGTTGAAGCAATTGAAGGGAATTATGCTTTGGGACGGTGGGTGATGGTAGTGTGTGCTTGAGAATCACCAAGTCATGAAGGGAAAGGGTAGACATAAGGCACATATTTAGGTCTTCTATCTCAAGTGAGAATATATACGATTTTTTTACTTTATAAATGTAAAATTTTCCTGTTCTCATATTGTTTACACAAAAAACAATCTAAATATTAGGATGGACCTTTCTTTGTATTATTGATAGGAGCATGTTAACAATTAGTTTTATATTTTCATGTATGAGCTAATTTTGTTGAAATATGACTACTTTAAATACATACTAATCAACAAGCCAGCTCCTTAAATAACTTCTTTCTTTACCAGAAAGAGTGGAATTATCAGCTATATGGAATATGCATGTAAGATTGTGAGGTATAAAATATAGGATTACGGATGATATAGTTTTTAATTACAAGAGCTATGAATCATACACTTATCATAAACTTTAGAACTTCGTAATAGGATCAATAAGAATTTGGCATCTAAAAAGTTGGTCTTGATTAGATACGATGTGATATTATAGCTAGAATTATATATTTTAAACACGTACATTAAGCCTAAACCTAGTAAACCCTTTTTGCTGAAAGTGCATGCATAAACAAAAAACACCAAATCTAGAACAAATTTTGGATAACTTATTAATGTATATACAGATCCTATATCCATATAAAAAATAGGGTTAAATACTGCTTACTCCCTATACTTATAGAGTTTCATCGTTTCAGTCCCTAACCTTCGAATTTCACCTAAAAAGTCCCTGAACTCCCAATTTCCTCCCAATTGGTCCCTGCCGTCAAGTATCCGACAATTATCTTCCCCTAAAAAGTCTAGTATACCCTCAATTACTTAAAAAAATAAATAAATAAATAAATAAAAAAAAAAAAAAACTCTTGCTCTCTTTTTTTATTTTCTTTTGTTTTTACCTCTTCTTCTTCCGGCTCTCTCGCCTCCTTCTATTCATCTCCTCATCAAGATGATTCCAATCCACTGACCTTCAAGAGGTGAAATGAAAAAGAGAAATAAAAGAGAGAAAATAAATAAATTTAAAAAAAAAAAAAGTGAGGGCATAATAGACATTTCAGCAACTTTAACAGAAAATTTTGACGGCATGGACCAATTGGAAGGAAATTGAGAGTTCAGAGACTTTTTAGGTGAAATTCGAATGTCAGGGACTGAAATGATGAAACCCTATAAGTATAGGGAGTAAACAGTATTTAACCCTAAAAAAAATTATATATATATATATATTTCAAATTCTTGTATTATATATATATATATATATATATATATTCAAATTCTTGTTGTAATGGAAAAAAGAAAATTTCAGATTCTTGTACATATTTTTCCTTTTCATCCAAGAAAGAATGCTTTGTATGTGACGTGGGGGAACCAATTCCCATTCTTAGGAAACTTTATTTAACCTCACAAGTCTCAATTGCTTCTAATTGAGAATTGCTTAGCATACATGTCATCCATTCGTACCTTCAACTAGGTGGCCATGACCCAATAATCACAAAGAAGAACTGATTCTCACTCAATCAGTAATCACTGTATAATTTTGGCTAGGATCCTATGTTAGAAACAAAGCCAAGCATCATCACTCTCATCTATTATTGGTGAAATTGCATCTGAAAACCATGGAAAGAGTAAATGGGGGCTTTTCTTATGGTGTCAAAATGTGATTGCATGGTGGCTGTGGACTCTACTCATCCTGCCGTACAGTACTGAATATTGACTAACAAGATCAAGAATCAAACGATTCTGGTAACAGATAATTTGAAGCTAGGTAGTTTACTTTCTTTTCTTTCTTACAGTTTTGTTTTGGTTCTTGTGGTTAGAAACTGGAATATTCCGTGTCTGTATCAGTACGTGACTCAAGTATGTGGTAATTATCTAAGAACCTTTTCTTTTGTTTTTTTTTTTTATGACTAAATCCAAGAAATATATATTACGTAACATATATATCCAGTGGTTTAAGTGCAACATGTTGTACTTGCATCGAGAACTATGAATATGAATGTGATTCTGTGTTCTCATTTCATTTTCATGGCATTATCCACTCCATCATGCAGTGGCGGAGTCAGAAATTGATCTCAATTGGGGCACTCAAAATTTTTTTTTTTTAATTGAAACTTAAACTTAAAATATATCAAAATTGTAATAGAAATAAAAATTAGAATAAGGTTATGCTTCATGACCTAGCCGCTCTGCTAGGGTTTCTCGTGAACGTTCTGTTCTCGACAAAACTTTCAAAATCTATGGATCTCGCCATTGTTGGCCTGGTCCTAATCTATGTGATTACCATGCTTGATGATGATGGTGGTGTGTTGTTTGTTCGGTCGGGGACCCTTAGTTTGCTGCTGGGGAAGAGCGGGCTTCTTCTGCCTTTTGTCATGGTGGAAGGCGGACAATGAATCAGATTTGGCCTCCGCCGGATCGACATTTAACTGAGTTGGTCTGGCCGTGGCTTCAAGAGGAAGTCATGGAACTTTGGCCGAAGATGATCAAGTCGCGAGAGTGCCGTTCTACTGGTGATGATCATAGTCTTGATCGGTCTACAGGGAGGCTGTTGACTGCGGCGTTCTGTTCGGGTTGTGCGGTCATGAAAGAAAGAATTTCGAGTGCAATTGAAGGTAGTCGGCTCGCTGAGCTTTTGCTGGATAAGCCGTTTGGCCCATGTAATCCTGAGGACACTGATGGTCGCGGTGGCTTCCCCGTCGGAGGTCTGAGAAGCCGAATGTCAGCGGCGTGGTCTGGTGGCGATGGTGGCTATGGGGTGCCCATAGCAGATCTCAGCTTTTGGGTCATCTAGACTTACCTTTGGATTGTGGGCTGGGCGTTATTTTCTAAGGCCTGGGCTGTTCTAGAATGAAGGTGGAGGGTGAGGATCCTTTACTTCCATTATTGTTTAATTTTTTCATAGGTCGCAAAAATCAGTTGCTCTAAGGATCATTTAATTTACTTGCTTCGAGTTCTTGGTTTTTGTTTGAAATAAAGGTGCGTGGATTTTCTAAAATGTGGGTGTACTAAGGGCATCTTGGGTCTTATTCTACTTTTTAGAATAGGTTTTAGGGTTCTCTAAGGAACGATTCTTTCTGTTGACCCCTTAAGGATGTTTTGTTTTTGTACTGCTTGCTGAATCTATATAATGGGCTAACATTTTTTAATCGAAAAAAAAAATTAGAATAAGATTAGGGAAAGATCAATATTATTTTATGTACTAAAAAGGATCAATATTTTTTTTTAATTATATATTTTATTAATCAAACTTATAGTTTTTAGATTTTAGACAATTTTTCATAATGGAAATATAATTTATCTTTGAACTTTGAAACTATATGAAATAATACTATTAATGTTTTTATTTTTTGCTGAGAAGAAATATTAATGTTAAAAAAAAGAATTTAGAAAAAAAAATAGCACGTTGCTGCTAATAAGGACCAGCCTCACACAAACATATACCTCAACCACTGCATCAAGACAGTATTCAATGCTAAAGATGAAACCAGTTATATATATTACAAAATCTCACTGGGGCACGAGACCTACCGTGCCCCAACGTGGCTCCGCCCCTGCCATCACGGCTTCATTTTCCAAAGTTAGTTCTCAATGTATTTCACCTTACATTTTAAAAACTGATTTTTCTTTGTCAAATTTTTGCAAGTTTTGAGCATCAAAATGATCGGAGTTAACTACACAAGCAAATATGTACATAGGACACATTGAAGTTGTATATAGTTCTTTTTTGTTCTGAAACGAGAACTAGCTAGAACCTTGCTAATCTGACCTAGAAGCAGGGGCGGATCTAGTATGTAAGTGGGGCGGGCTATAGCCCGTCCGAAGATTTTGGACAAAAAAAAAACTAGATGTATATATATATTTTTTAGTTGGGTATAAGTGTATTGTCTATAATTCCAGCCCGTTCGAGTATTCGACTAACTCGCCCTTCATCACTTCGTGTCTTCGTCAGTCCCTCTCCTCCTCAGTCCTCATCAGTCATCACTTCGATTACGCTCCCAGGCTCCCAGGCTCCCAGGCTCCCAGGCTCCTCCTCCTCGGCTCCTCATCACTTCGATTGCAGCTCTGGCCTCTGGGAGTTCGATTCTTCGACTGCGCTCCAACCCCAGTTTGTCACTTCGTCTAATCCGACCCTCGGGCCTTGGCTGTCGACTCCTCCAGTCCTCCTCCTCTTCTAAACTTCTGCAAATCTGCAGCTCTGGCCTCTGGGCTCTGGAATTCTCGGCTTCTCCAAGACATCAACATCAATTTGAGGCAATGATTCAATGTAAGATTTTGTTTAATTAATTGAATCAATCCAATTTGGGGCAATTTATAGGGTTTAAGGATTGATGTGAAATTCATGTTCCTGGGTTGTATTCAGGTGAAGATTTCATGGATTGATTTTGTGTTCTGCTTGCTTCTAATGCACAAATTGATGAAAATTACTGAAGTTCTTTGTCAGACATTGCAGCGAAAATCTCTTGACTTCGTACATGCTATGAAGTTTGTTGGACATACAAAATCATTTCTTCAAGAGATGAGAGAAGAAGGCTGGGATGACTTGGTAAGAAATGTTGAAACTTTTTGTGAAAAGCATGATATTGATATGCCTGATATGAATGCTCATTATAAGGATGGTATAGGTCGTCGTTGCCAACAAAGAGATTTCATTACAATTGAGCATCATTACCATATAGATGTCTTCAATGCTTTAATGGATTTTCAGTTGAGTGAGTTGAATAGAAGATTCTAGACCAAACATCTGAACTTCTTATACTTAGCTCAACCTTGGATCCTCATGATAACTTCAGAAATTTTAAAACTGAAGATGCATGCAATCTTGCAAAGAAGTGTTATCCTGAAGATTTTGTTGATAGTGAAATGTTTGCTCTAGAATTAGTGTGTGCATTTTATGAGAAAGATATGCGTAGTGATCCAAAGTTCCAGAATTTGGAATCCATTTCTGATTTGTGCAGAATGTTGGTTCAAACAAGGCAGTCAGAATTTTTCCCTATGCTTTATAGATTGATTTGTCTAGTTCTGACTATTCCTGTTTCTACGGCGACCACTGAAAGAGTATTTTCAGCTATGAACATCATTAAGAATAGACTTAGAAACAAGATGGAAGATGAGTTTCTTGGTGATTGTATGGTCCTTCATATTGAGAAGGAATATGCTGAATCTATTGACAATGAATCGGTGATCAAAGAGTTTGAAGCTTGTGGAACTCGTAGAGTTAGATTTAGTTAGTTTAGGTTCTTGTATTGCATTGCATGTTTATTTTGTTATTGATTTTGTTTTTTAGTTTTGTATAGATATGCATTTGAAGGGTAAGGCTCACTACGTCCCCCCTTGACTAGGTGTATATTTTTCTTAAATTAATAAAATTCTCTCGCACCGTCGAGATTCTCTATAATATATATATATATATTTTTTTTTTTTTTTGTTGAAGAAATCCCAGCCCGTCCAAAGTTTCAATCCTAGATCCGCCCCTGCCTAGAAGGCTCGACCCTCACATAGTGTTTTTTTTTTCCACATCTAAAATAATTAGTGTAGAATTGTAGGAGTATTGAGATCGATCATTTGTACTCAACCGTTAAAATAAAAAATTTAATTTTGTTGAGTTACAAAAAATGGCTCTCTCTCTCTCTCTCTCTCTCTCTCTCTCTCTCTCTCTCTCTCTCTCTCTCTCTCTCTCTCTCTCTCTCTCTCTCTCTCTCTCTCTCTCTACTTCTAAGGTTTCTTCCTAGCTGCTCCACCTCAATCATATGCGCTAGTGGCTAATATTCTTGATTGGATAATACTTGGCTGACCACGTATGATCGGTCATTCCTAACCAACCTCTTTCATTGTGCAACACGTGTACCTTTTCTTTTTACTTAAACATCTGATAAAAGTACTCTTCTTCTCCCCATCAGTTCCACCATGTCACTTTCACGATGCAGTTCCACATTCCAATTAACCAACTTTAGAGGGAGAATTAGAAATAGAAATTGCCAACTTTAGAGAGAGAATTAGAAATAGAAATTGAAGAACCTAACAATTGAAGCAAACCAAACCAAAAAAAGCTATGGGCTCTCAGAAGCAACATTGAAACCATAACCAAACTCAGACCAAAACTGATCCATTAATTCCTTCGCTTCGAGTTCTATTTCCCGCTTCCAATTCCTCGTTATTTCTTCAATATGAACTCTCTGATCCACTGTTTTACCAAGGCGATGAGAGCTCTCTGTAGTCAGCAAAGATCAATCCGATAAAGGATTAGGAGATGAGCCTACAAAAAGATGGGTATCAGTAATCACCGGCGACAAGGAAGAGCTCTCCGCCTTCACTAGCAGTTTGTCATCGGGGAGGTCCACTAATATTGAAGGATTGAAGGAAAAAAAGCCATGGCTTCTGAGACATTGAAGAATTGGATTTGGAACTAGTCGAGGGGGAAGAACATGGGAAATTCAGGGTGATTCTAGTTGGATCTCTAAATTTGATATTTGGACCTCCAACTTTTTTTAATTATTAATAAACTTTGTCAAGTTATATGAAAAGACAAATAAGGACAAAGAGAGAAAAATGAAAAAAATAAATACTCTTCTTAATTACCTCCTCCAATCAAATATAACATTCAATTAAATTGTTTTTTTTTTCTTTCAAAATTTCCTTATATTGCCTATGTAGTTTTACAATTTACCTAAAATAGTTAAGTAAAAAGAATAATTTCTATACCATGCCGATCATTTAATACAAAAATAAATTCAAAACAATCTGATTTGCTCAATACCATTTGGTCTAGTGGCATAAGTCTCCCTTTTGTAAGTGGGAGATTGTGAGACTAGTTATTGATATGATCAAAAAAAAAAAAAAACAATCTGATTTGAAATTTTTTTAAACTAAATTAATTGAATATTATGATATAGTTATTACTCGATCTTCTAACCCAAAAACCCTTAAAATCCTTCTTTTGGCAAATTCAAAGAGATTCCAACAACATATCAAGATTGAGAACCAACCCTCTGATTAATTTTTGTGGAGGAGAGACTTACTTATAAGAGAGCAATATAATGTGATTTTGATTCATTTTTCTTCTCGTGGTTGAAGAGAGATAAAAAAATAGAGTAACAAATTGTTATATCTCATGTTCAAGGGTGTTTTGATAAAAATAAGGAGGTCTACTTAGCTTTCCAAGTATTCTAAAAAGTAAATTAGAGGTGTACTAAGTATGTGAGGTCCAAATAGCAAATTTGGCGGTCTAACTAGAACCACCCGGAAATTAATCAGATGTTTTAGGAAAAAAAAAGACACGTGTTGAACGGCCGGAAGGACACTATAGGCTTGGTTAGGGATGGTTGACCATATATGGTCAACCAAGTATTAATGTTAAGGATAAATTTCAGTTTAGTACCCTGTGGTTTGGGAGTAACATCATGTCAGTCCCTGCTCTTTCAATTTGATCAGCAACACCCTTGTGCTTTCAATTTCAATCAGCCGTGCCCAAATTTTACTGTTCCGTCCAATTTGAATGTTAACTTTGACTGGATTTACAAAGTAAAATTTGGACAGAACAGTAAAATTTGGGCACGGCTAATTGAAATTGAAAGCACAGGGGTATTGCTGATCAAATTAAAAGAGCAGGGACTGACATGATGTTACCCCCAAACCACAGGGTACTAAACTGAAATTAATCCTAATATTAATCCTTCTTGATTTGTGTCTTGCCTATTGTGCGAGCGGTTGGTGAGTTCTTTCTCAATCGTTCAATTTAGGCAAGGATCTCTCCTTGCGACCTGTTTGTGGGCATGTTCGGGTGGGATCAACGGCCGAGGCTAGCGTTAAAGCTTGGCTAAGGAGGGTTGAGTGTCACAGTGTGGAATGGGGTTTTCCATGCCTAGGTATTGGATTTGTAGGAAATAGAGGTGGCAAACGGGCCACTAAGCACGAGCACGGCACGGGCCCAGCACACTTAAAAGCGGCACGGCACTGCCCAAGCCAGTTAGTGGCCCGGCACCACCCGAGCACGTTAGAATAACTGGTCGGGCTGGGCCTAAGAATATTGGCCCATTGGCCCGGCCCGAGCAAGACATATTGTGGGCCGGCCCGTTACAAACACAAAATTTCATTTTGTTTATAAAAATATTTTAAAAATACAGTGATGAGATTTGAATATGAGACATTTTTATTTAAAATCTCATGGCAATTCCACCAATGTTTTCTTTTATATTGTCAAAATAATGAAACAAAACATTATATCCTTGTTTTGACATAAGTATTTTTTTTCTAAATATTAAATATATGTTTATTAATAAAGACTAATCTCATAATAATACAACTATAGAATGAAGGAAAGAATAATAGATACCAAATCTTCATTATATTAATAAAGATTAATCTCACAATAATATACTAAAAACAATATATTTTGAGTTTTTTTTCTTCTTTCTTTCTTATAGTGGAATATAAAAAATTATTAGAAATCTAATCTTAAACAGCTAAGATTAAGAAAAACGTTGTAGAACTTAATTTATTTTAATTTTCTAAATAGTTAAATAAAATTAATTTTTATTTGTTCAAATTAAGATTTTAAAATCGTGCTTTATAGTGGGTAGGCACGAGCACGGCCCGGCACGATATGAGATTATGAGCTCGGGCCATGGGCCGGACCGGGCTTAATGTTTAAGTAAATGGGCCGGCCCAAGCACGACTAGGCCGGCTTAAAATCGGCCGGGCCGGCCCGTTTGCCACCTCTAGTAGGAAGGTCAGTATTTGGCAGCTCAAGTTCCCGGGGGTTGTCTATTGTACCTTGATGTATGTCATATCTTTATTTTTTTTATTTTAATAATATTTTTTCTGTTTAATTTCGGACAACAGTATAACTCCCCAATCCACCTCACCCTGATGACAGTGAGATTTGAACCTATAACCTCCGCGGTGTTAGTTAGGCTAGCTAACCAACAGACCACGGCTCACCGACTTATTTTAATAAGTTAATATAGTGGAAACCTGTTGAACTAGTTAACAAGTTACCCACTTAAATAATGACATTTGTCATTTTCAAATATAAAATTTATCATATTAACAACACATTCTTTCTTGATATGTAACATTTTTCAGAAACATGTAACAAATATTATTATTTTGACAAATTACACCTAGTAGAACTAAAACTACAACTTATAACCACACTTATTGTGGTTGTGGTAATTAAATGGTCAAAGATGTAAATATCATAGTTGGACAACTTTTATCTAATAAAGAACCTTGATTATCAAATGGAGAACATCCTTACAATATTGAGTATTTATATATCTTTTGGTCTAATTTTAATTTTACCATGTTCACAACACAAATGTTGTCGGAATTATAAAATGGTTGAGAATCTTATAAATGATGTCATATATGAAGTAATTACTACAACTAGAACAAAAATTATCACTTTTACATCAATTGTTGTGGGTTGTAGTAAAATGCGTAGTCATTGTAGTAATCATTTTATTAATAATAAAACCATAAAGATTTACCATGTTGACAACAAATTTGACGTCTCACTTACTAAATTTTTCATAAACTAGTACATCAGTTTAGGTGGAGTAATTACTATAAGGATTAATTTCAGTTTACCCCCCTGAGGTTGGGGGGTGTCATCATTTCACCCCCTCTACTTTCAATTTTGAATTTTTACCCCATAAAATTTTCAATTTCAATCAGTCTTATCCAATTTTTACTGTTCCGTCCAAATTGGACGTTAAGTTCGACTTTTGAGGGCTAAAATGGTCATTTCAACATAAAAAATTCAAAAAAATTCAAAAATTTTTTTTTTCTGTTTTTTATTTTTTTATTTTTTATTATTATTATTTTTTTTTTCTTCAACCTATACACCACAAATTATAATAGGTTTATAAAAACAAAAAAATATTCTAAGTGGTTGAAAGCCGCTAACTGGTCTACGATATTTGTAATATATCTCCGATAAAGTGAAGAATTTTAGAATATATCCCCAATAAAGTGAAAAAATATCTGTAAAAAATATTTTTACACTTTATCTGTAAATAAATATCTGTATATCCCCAATAAAGTGAAGTAATATCTGTGTAAAATCATTTTTGGTCTGCGATATATGTGATATATATCCAATATTTATCTGTAAATAAATATCTGAAAAAATGATTTTACACAGATATTTCTTTACTTTATTGGGGATATACAGATATTTACTGGATAAAGTGTAAAATCATTTTTTACAGATATTTCTTCACTTTATTGGGGATATATCCTAAAATTCTTCAATTTATTGGATATATATCACAAATATCGTAGACCAAAAATGATTTTACACAGATATTTCTTCACTTTATTGGGGATATACAGATATTTATTTACAGATAAAGTGTAAAATTATTTTTTACAAATATTTCTTCACTTTATTTGGGATATATCCTAAATTCTTCATTTTATCGGAGATATGTCACAAATATAGTAGACCAGCGAGCGGCTTTCAACTACCTAGAGTATTTTTTTATTTTTATAAACCTATTATAACTTGTGGTGTATAGGTTGGAGACAAAATTAAAAAAAAAAAGAAAAAAAAAAAGAAGAAACAGAAAAAAAAAAATAAAAAAAAAAAGAGAAAAAAAAAATAAAAAACAGAATTTTTTTTTATTTTTTTTTTTATTTTTTATGTTGAAATGACCATTTTAACACTCAAAAGTCAAACTTAACGTCCAATTTGGACGGAACAGTAAAAATTGGACACGGCTGATTGAAATTGAAAAGTTTAGGGGGTAAAAATTCAAAATTGAAAGTAGAGGGGGTGAAATGATGACACCCCCAAACCTCAGGGGGGTAAACTGGTTAATCCTTACTATAAATAGAACAAAAATTACCGTTTTTACATCAATTGTTGTAGATTGTGGTAAAATGCATATGGTTATTGAAGTAATCAGTTCATTAATGATAAAAAAAACATAAAGATATACTACTCTGACAACAAATTTGTTCTTGTTTTAGGGAAACGGAATTTAGAGAAATTTGATGTGTCGTCTCATTGATAATAGGGACCTCTTTATATAAAGGATTACAATGCATAGAATCCAAATCATACAAGGAAAGTAATCATACATTGAATAGGAATCTAGGTCCTTCTAATGCAACCCTATTACCACTAGGTCAAGTAACCTAGAGTTTTGGGCCAAACACAGAATAGAGATTTCCTTGAACACTCCCCCTTGTGTTACCCAAATGCGGTGCTTCTCTCGTTGCCTCGTTAAAAACCTTGCCGAGTAACAAAAACCCAGTGGGATAAAAATAACCTCGGTCGAAAGGGAAAAGGAGCACAACACACCCTTCACATTTCGAGACCATACATGTAGACATCTCCCCCTAGTGTCTGCATCTCCCCCTGATGACTACGGTCATGGGAATTCAGATAACTTCCGCAAACGATGCTACCAACATGTTTCTCGAAAGTGGAATTTAGGCAATGACTTAGTGAATAAGTCTTCCACATTGTCCTCAGATTGAACCTAGTTCACTTTGATCTTGAGGAGAGTCTGTTGTTGCTGATTATGATTGGTGTTGTCGCTTTTGATGTAGTATTGCTTCATTTGTTCAAAACAAGCAGCATTATCCTCATAAATCCTTGTAAGCTCATCTATGGTAGACTTCAAACCACAATTGTTCGAACATGCGTAATCATGGATCCAATCCATAAACATTCAAGAACCATTTCGTGAAGAGCAATAATCTCTGCATGGTTCGAAGATATAGCGACTAAGGTCTGTTCTGTAGACCTCCAGGATATCACGGTCTTTTTCCATGGTGAACACTTAACTAGTTTGGCAATGACCTTTGTATGGGTCAAAGAGATACCCAATATCAGTAAAACCTTCCAAAACACATGTCATTTTGGGATGGGGATAGTGGACGCATGCCAGTGTTGGCTGCGTTCCTGGTGTGTGATGGGTCCGAATCTATCATCTCTCTGTAGGGATAGAACAAGCCCATATCAATCGTACATCTCAAGTATCGAAAGATATCTTTTACACCCATCCAATGGCGTCGTGTTGGCACAGATCTATATCTAGCTAACAAGTTCACAACGTATGAGATGCCCAGTCTTGTGCATGGAGCTAAGTACAATAATGCGCCTATTGTACTTATGTAGGGCACTTCTGCCTCTAGCGCATCTTCGTCATCATCCTTCGGACGAAGAGGTTCCTTTTCAAGATTAAAACTACGGACGATCATGGGGGTGCTTGAAGGCTTGACCTTGTCAAAATGCCTAAGCATCTATCAACACGATGCTCAAGTTCCAAACCGAGACATAATCATGTTCTCCCAAAATCTTTCATCTCGAAATCGGATTTCAAGTATTCAGCAGTTTTCCTTAACTCTTGAAGGGCTTCCAATGAAGATCATGTCCAACATGAACCGCGATATAATCCAAAACTTGTTATGAAAACGCGCGGGCATATCCCTTCCCGATCAAGTAGTCACTTTAGTGAGCGTTTCAACCTCTTTGTAAAACGCGCTCCGTGGTCTAGAGCCACTTGACTTGGGTAAATGAAGCTCACCGTGAACCTTCATGTATATTCCGTATCTAGATCGCCATAGAGATACGTAGTGACCACATTTGTAAGCTGTATGTTTAGTTATTTGGAAACTACCAAACTGACAAGGTAGTGGAGTGCAATGACATCCATTACGAGAGAATATGTCTCATTGAAGTCGATTCCAGGGAGTTTTGTGAGAAGCCTTGCGCCATAAGGCGAGATTACTATCTCTTTTTCTCATCACGCTTTCTAACGAATACCCATTAGTCAACAGATTTTATGATAGGAGGTGTTGGCACCACCGGCTCGAAAACCTTCCTCTTCGTTAGAGAATCCATCTTAACTTGGATCGCATCTTTCCATTTAGGACAAATTTCTCTACGTTGGCATTCATTCATCAACGGAGCGTGGTTCGATATCATCTTATTCAACAAACTCATGCCCAACTACATCATCAATTATGATGGAGTTTCTATCCCACGTCTCATGTACACTAGTGTAAGTTTCATAAAGCTCTATATTCTCAAGAATAGGTTCTGACGTTAAGGAGTCCCCCAACGATAACCATAACCCGGAAGATTCTCATGAGACGGATTTTGAGTCTTGATGATCAAAGGATTAGGTTGTGCCAAAGTATCCTTCGAACCCACGGGCCTCCCACGCATCCTAGCTGGGGCCATTGGCCTATAACGCCAGAGTGCCACTCTCTTTGGCGTTGGCGCCATGCCTACCTCCGTGTAGGGTGGTGCTTGTCCTCTCGTAGGGACGTCCTTCCTTGCAGGCATATTTGCAGCTTATTTGTGTGATCTCGTCACTTTAACAGGGATCGAGATGAGACATAGTGGGGACAGACCACGACAATTCCTGTCATTCATGTTGAACATATGTGTTCTTATCTCCTCCTAACGATGGGAAGACTGTCTCATCAAAGTGACATTCGTAAATCTAGCGGTAAGGAGATCGCCTAGCGGTCATTGTTGGAATCTCAAATCCAACGTAGTTGCCCATTCGTCTGTAAGGACCCATCATAGGGCGCTGTGGTTGCGCAATTGGCACATAAATGGCTCACCCAAATATGCGTAAGTATGATACTTGTACCCAGTCACTAGCTGTAACGCAGAGGTAAATTGAATAGCGGTGGGTCGTAAACGAACTAGCATAGCTGCATGCGATATTCCATCACCCCAAGCAGATATAAGGAGATTGGTGCGCATTACCAATGACCGGACTACCATCGTAGTCGTTTTCATGAGACCATTTGGGTGTGTTCATGGGAATATGATGTCCAACATCAGTCCCAATGCAATAACCATCGAAAGTCTTCGATGTAAACTCTCTAGCATCGTCAAGTCCAATTGACGGAATTAGATGATCCGGGGAGTGAGCCTATTGTTGTATGATATGTGCTAGGGGTGTAGCATAAGTAGCATTACAAGTGGACAATGGCACAACACGTGACCAGCGAGTTTGCGTGTCAACCAACATCATGAGATATTTAAATGTCCGCAAGTAGGTTGGATTAGTCCACAGAATTCCCACAGATTCTATGTAAGAACATAATGAGTATTTTTATATCATTTTTATAGGACGGTCTCATTCCTAATTTCCATAAGGAACGGGCTTTGCAAAATGAGCGAGGTGCCTTAGAAGCAACAATGAGGAGTTTGGTTAAGCATGAGCGTCTGTAGCGCTATTAGAAGCAAAATATATGACTACATCACCCATCATGGCGGTGGAACCATGGAAAGTGGCATCCATGGCAACATGGCTATGGGATGGAACATTCATGGCGGAATGGCCATGGTTGGCACCGTTTATGGCGTTGTCACAAAAGACTTTCGCTGCCCTACGGCAGCTAAGGACAGCGGCAGCGCCGGATGCGGCGGTAGCGGCAGTCACACTAAGTCCGGGAATCAATTTTCGATTCTTGCTTCTTCTCACTCTGAAGAATGGATGTCCGTGTGAAGTCTTTAGTAGACGGATCATCATATCATGATTAGGATGATCTATCATGTCGTTACAAAGCCAATATGTGTCTAAATCCAAGAGATCTTCTCTCATAACTTCATTGGATTTAATAGCTCGAATAGTGACATAGAGTCCACTATAGAGACACATAAACTTCTCTAAGATGCGCCTTTGTTCGCAATCATTAGAGGTATTACAAAGGAACTCATTTCAGTTCTTTACATGCGGTTTCGCACGGAATCCGTTGGCTATTCATAGGTGCGATTTGCCCTAGGAGAGTAGAGAGTTTCTGTGACAGTAATCAAGGTGCCATTTGGCAAGGGGAACGTGGGCTATTCCATGTCCTTGAATTAATACTAATGGCCAAGCCATCGTAGTCACAAAGAATTATGCTCAGAATCAAAATGGAGTCATAATGAAAGGAACTCAAAATTGTATTCATAAGCCAACGGAGTACACCATTGTCTCTTAACCATTAGGGGAATCTAATCCAAATGCTAGCTAATGCAAAATGGCAATTGCCCATTACATCTCTTGGAAAAATAAAGACTTAAACAGAATTGGCGATCTATCGATCCCAGCCAGATTTATAGTTTTCAACCCTACACTCTAGAATATGCTTTGTAGGCGGTGACAATTTCTTCACGAGCTCTACAAATGTGTGCCCAATGATCGGATACTCCACATCGAGAACATACATCTCTGTGCTCAGACTCCATTGATTGAGGCGCTTCGAAAGCATCATTTAGATGGCTCTTAGTGTTGGTGGCGCCACCAACATGGCCAGAGGCGTTGCCTCCCTCTCTCTTTCCACGTTGACCTCTTCGGTTCCGTGTTCACTTATTTTGGTGGTTACCTTCCCAAGTAGAGCGATTATATGGACCAGAACGTCCATAAGTATCCCTAAGATTAGGGTTTCGCTCTTGGCGCCCTCTCTTAGGGGTGCGACTATAATTGGATTTCGGAATATGCTCTATTTCCACGGATTTTGAATTATAGTTCTTCACAAGGATGTTGTCATGCTTTTTAGCGATATTCATAGCTCCAATAAGCTCATGAAACCTTGTGATCCGTCCTATAGTAACATCGATTCGATAGTTCTTAGCAACCATCAGTACAGAGACGGGGAAGGTAGAGAGAGTTTTCTCAATCAACATCGCATCTGTGATCTCTTTACCACAGAATTCCATTAAGGATTTAATGCGAAGTGCTTCTGAGTTGTAATTAAGAACTAACTTGAAATCACAGAAGCGGAGGCTATGTCATCTCACTTCTAGGTCAGGAAGCAGGGAGTCACGGATGTTGCCAAATCTTTCTTCAAGTGAGACCTACAGCCTTCTGGGGTCTTCTTCTTTCATACACTCGTACTGGAGCAAATCATCCATATGACGAGTCATTAGGATGATGGTTTTCGCCTTATTTGCCTCTAAGGCTGCTCTATTTGCTTCCAAAGCTTGAGCTTGCTCAACAGTTAGCACGTCCTGGCTAGGCTCGAGAATCATATCCAAGATTCCATCGGCCTTGAGATGCTGGCGGACATCACGAACCCACTTGTGATATCCAGAGCCAGTTGTTCCCAATGGAGCAAAGTCCAATTTGTTCAAGTTCCTCATCCTGAAAGAGAACAAGAAATTAGGGTTATTTTCGGAGCGAAAAGGCTACCACGAAAACAATAGAAATTTCTTAGCGTAGTCGCTTCCAAGAAATTTAGGGATTTCTGAGCGTAGTCGCTTCAAAGAAATCCGATTCCAAGAGGAATTGGATTAAATCGAAACAATGATGTGTTTGTGGTCGATCATAACATCTCAACAAACTCTAAGTTTGGAAGATTCTACAGGCTCCAATCTTGGAGTGAGCACGAACCCCCATAGTTCTGCTATTGGTCTCCCCTATGAAGAAGAAAGGGGAGGGGGAGAAGGGAAATTGCAAGTCCCCGAGAAAAGAAGAGAAAAAGGAGAAAAACTCAAAAATGGGAACTTTAATCTCAAGACTTACTTGTTGATTCAGGGCTTGAGAACACACGCATATTGGAAAACAGGCTGCGGGGATAGGTTGCTGGTGCTGCATGGCCGCGGGGGTTGCAGATGCAGTGCGCAGGCAAGAACAGCAAGCGCAGGGGCTTGTAGGAGCTGCTGGGGCAGCGGGTGATGTAGGGCTGCGGGGGCAGCAGATGCAGGGAGCGCTCACGAGGACAGCAAGTACAGGGGAGCGTAGGAGCTGCTGTGGTCGCGCGGTCGCAGGGGAGTCACGGGAATGCGGAGTCGCCAGGGTCGCTGCAGGTATGCTGCGGAAATGCAAAGAGACCGCTGCGGAGATGTCACGGGCCGTGAGGAAGCTGCGGGGATGTCGCTGGGCTACGAGGACTGTGCGAAGATGTCGCGGGGTCACGAGGGCAGGCGAGGGCGCTTGAAGGTAGAAGGCAAGCAGGGCTTGCGGGCGCTACAAGGGAAGCTAGGCTAACCTGGTAGGGTTAGCGTTGAGTTGTGACGCGGGGGCTGCGAGGGTAGTAGTAGCGCAGGGAAGGCTAATCCGGTGGAGCTTGATCAATTTCTGGGGTTTTGGTTTCTAAAGCTAGGGTTAGGGCTCGTGCTGATAACATGTTTTAGGGAAACGAAATTGAGAGAAATTTGATGTGTCTTCTCATTGATAATAGGGGCCTCTTTATATAGAGGATTACAATACATAAAATCCAAATCATACAAGGACAGTAATCATACATTGAATAGGAATCTAGATCCTTCTAATGTAACCCTATTACCACTAGGTCAAGTAACCTACAGTTTGGGCCAAACACAGAATAGAGATTTCCTTGAACAGTTCTCACATTTGTTAAATTGTCCATAAATTAGTACATTGGTTGTAATTGGAGTAATTACTATAAATAGAACAAAAATTATCGTTTTTATATCAATTGTTGTAGGTTGTGGTAAATCATGTCAACTGAAAGTAATTACAACTTCAATGATGAATTTTTTTTTTTTTTAATAAAGGGCTGGTGCGGCTACCCTCAAGCCTTGAGTAATGAAACTGTCGAATACAAAGGGGGGACATTAAGCCTAAACCCCTTATTACAATAAGCATCTAGAGAATGTCCTAAAATAATATCAAGAATCTCTACATAAGACCTGTATTCTAACAAGCACCAACTAGCAAAGAGTGCACTAATGGCTACTCAATTTGCTTTGACATAGCTGTGACATAACGGAAAGATAACTCGATATGTAACTAAATTACCACGTAGCATAATTACCAATAGCACAGCTTTCCTACTATGTTGCCGCCGGAGAGTAGATCCGACGACACTTAGCTTCACCTTGCCACTAGGCAGTAGCGACCATTTGACAAAGCAAGGGACTCACTGCCTACCTATAGTAGACAAGGCACTCTGAGTGCACACACAGGCACAAGGCTCGACTAGTCCTACACAACTAATGTAGAGACTTATTGCTCGCATAAAGTGACATATAAATAACCAACATAAATAAACTAAAACATAAAATAAACTTGGACCTAGGGCAGGGCCCAAAAACAGAGCCCAAGCCCAAGCCCAAGCCCATATAGCTAGAGGATTAGAGCCAACATGACAAGCCCGGCCCAATACTGTTTTAGCCACCGCTGATATCCTGGCACCTCCGTCACACCTCCACCTATTTCGGGTCGCCACCATCATCATCGCTCCACCAGCCTCGTAACCTAAGCTTTTGGCCATCATTATACCCAAATCATATCTGGGATCACCCATTGATCCAAACTAGAGCAGGTCATCCATCGTCCCTCCGCTACTGACTTCGCATGATCCCGACATTGCTCCCAAACCAGCGACTTCCGGCCAGCCCCGCGATAGCAGCTTCATCAGCCGACCCAGCCAAAGAGTACCAGACCACTACTCGCCATCAGCCGCGATCTCCTCAGCCACTTCTCTCAAATCCCAGCGATCCAGATCGGATCCAGTTTGATTGATGAAAATTATATAAAAGTGTGTTTGGATGAGGAAAAAAATGATGGAATTTAATTGAAACTGAGAATTTCATAATTTCTAAAAGTCAATTCCTTTGTTTGGCATTATCAGATTGGAAATTTTAAATTTCTTTGTGGAAAAAAAAATGAAGAAATTCATTATTTAAATTTTCCACTTCAATTTCCACCAAAATATGTGTTATTTACGAATTCCTCTACAGTATGTAATTTTGATTTCCAAAACAAGACTTCTTTCTACTTTATTTTTTTATTTGTTTTAAACTTCCGTAATGTATTACACATTTTAAATCCTAAATAGATACAACCAAACAATAGAAATTGTAATTAATGAAATTTTAAATAGATGGAGTTAAAGATTCCATCATTTATAACTGCTTCTTACGGATTTTATAATTTTCTCATACAAACACACCCTAATATAATACTTTAATTGCTCAAGGTAGAACTTCATTACACCAATGAGAACATATGTGTTTTTACTTTTTAGTCAAAATATACCAGTTTACCTATATGATAATATATTGTGGTAATATTTGTAAATTGGTTTAAAAAGCAGTAATAACTAGTTGTACGTGAAATAGTTACTAAATCTAAAACAAAGATTATCTATTTTTACATTTATTTTTGTAATTGTCATAAAATGATGTAAAAAGAATTATATTTGGTTAAGGAACCTACTAATGATATAATTAATTAGTAAAGCACGAATGGAAATCATTGGGAAGTTTTCTAACTTTGATTAGACACTAAATCACTATATACATATATATATATATATATATATAATATATAAAGAATGTGACGCAGCCTGTTTCGAATTCTAGCAAACCTTAACCACCATGGTTGGGGATCTCAGCAATGCCAGTCGACGCCACCACCAAGCGGAATCTTCTCCGCCTCTCGCTGACTCCTCGCTGTGACCCAACGTCAATCTCATTCGACACGCTCCCAACAAGACCTCTCCACAATTTATGGGGAGAAGGATGGTTTTGCAATCGCCAGACTCTCACGCTGGACAAAATTAACCAAGAGGGTTTTCAGTTGGGATTCTGGTCAAATCCGTCCGAATAGAGCGTGGCTCAAGGCCTCCCAAGGTTGGCGAGGATTGGGTTTCCCTGGATGGGAGTGACGCTGTTGCAAAAATTTCAATCATGCAAAGGCGAAGACTCATATCCAAATGGTCGACACGACAATGATGGCAATGGCGCAATGCTACGTACAACAAGAAGTGGTGGTTGGGGCGACTAAGGTGCTCCAACCTCAAGAGGAGACTCTTCGCCTGAAGCTTCGAAGACGTGGTGGCTAGCATCCCATATGTGAAGCAGCAGTTTCGGCCATGAAACTGACCGGAGCAGCAGAGGGAAGACCGATTGTGGGTTAGGTGGCCAAATCACTTTTGGGGCCTAACTCATCTTATTGGCCCAAGTCAATTTGCGTCCTGAAGTCAACTGGGTTTTGTTTACCCAAAACAGATGCTTTTTGGACTTGAGACTTTTATGGACCAAACTGATGAACTCGGTTTCTACTGAGTTTTGTATTTGGGATCCATGAGGAATGACTCAGCCAACCGGCATTATGATGTTTAACCAAAATACGGTTTTTTTCCTGCAGATTATGATGTTTCTTTTACATCTTAATAATGGAAACTTCTGGCGCACCTGTTTGCTCAAAAATCATCTCGGCCGCGTGTCACCGAGCCGAGGGCTTCTTTGGCTTACACGTGTCCTTCTAGAGTGGAGACATGTGCGCGGGCGTGCCAACTTGCCGCCGGGAGGCCAAGCGAGGTTTTGTTTTGTTTGTAGATTTTGTGCCGATCTGACTCCTGATCACTTGATTGTGGGCCGAGGAAGGATCGATCTCGGCCGTGGGGTTCTCTCTGCCTTAAATGCAAGGACTTTAGCACAGATCGGCCTTACCTAGCCGCAGTGCTGTGTAACTCGGTGATTGAGGTGAAAGTGAAGTGATGATGATTCTTTTTGTGATTTTGTATAAAGTAAATGAAGTAAAGTAAACAACACGAAATAAATAACATAAACGAAAGTGCAGGTAAAGAAAGTGTAGCAATGTAAAAGTGCAACAAATAAAGTGTAGGAAGATAAAGAACAAGAATGTAAATTGCGGGAAATAAAGTGCAGCAAAGTGAACAGCGAAAAGATAAATTGCATGAATGTAAAGAGCAACAAAGTAAAGTGCAGGAAAGTCAAATTCCAGTAAAGCAAGCGATAAGATAAACACGTAAAGATTGATAAGTGCATGTTGTTGAATTGTAGAAATGTATTGAGATAAAATTTGAGTAATCAAGTAGAGCATTTGGTCGAGGACCTCTAACAATGAATCCTATGGTCCTTTTTATAGTGAAGCTAAATTACTGAATGAAGGAAAAGAATCAATCTCAGCCTTTACAACTAACATACTAGAATAAGGTTAATAGACATCATGTCTTTTAAATCAGTTAAGATTTCAACCGATGTCTATTGTTTTTCTAACATCAGTTCTTAAAAATCTGATGTCTATTCATACGATTAACATCGTTTCTTATATTCGACCGATGTCTATACTTTTCATCCAAAATTTAAAAAAAAGGCGGAAAGTACTAGGTCTAAAATTTTGTAAGCGGGGAGCCAAATTTTCACTCCCTCCCAACACTTGGTCAGATTTCACCCTAGACCCATATTCACTAACAACCGCAAGTTTCATTCCCAAACCTAACCACCACTACAAAAACCAGCCACCGACCTCCTCTTTCTCCTTCTCCGCCTCCGACCGCTCTCCTCCTCCTTCTCTGCCTCCTTCTCTCCCTTCCAGCCGAAGCCGGAGCTGCGGTCGCCGTTCTCCTTTCTCTCTCCTTAGGCCTCCCCCTCTCAACCCCTCTCTTCGATCGTCGACTCGCAAGGCGTCTACGGCCTCTCTCTCCTCGACTGTAAGTTGGTAAGAAGTTGTTTGGGTTTTGACTTTGAGCATCTCCATAATTTGAACATCGTCAATCGATCTATCTCTGATGAACAACTCCTTGAATTTCTGGGTTTTCAAACGAACAGCCTTAAACTTGATCTTGGTGCTCTCTTCCTCGCAGCAAAGCTGAAAACTTTCTGGGTTTTCATACGAACAGCCTCAAACTCGATGTCTTGGGTCTGTTCTCAATCTCTTTTTACTTGATTTCTGTTTTAGGCTCCTTCTTTTTATAATAGAATGATAGATTTTGCTTCCTATAGGTTGGGTACTGTTCTTTTGTGGATTTGTGTTTCGTTGTGTTTGTGTATTTTATTTCAGGAGGGAGAGAAGCCTGATTGTATCATTACTCCGAAACTGAATGTTGGGGGTAAGCTTCGGGCTGATGCCAGCAATGGGAACACTAATGTATTCATGAATGGCAGAGAGATCACAAAGATTGAGCTTAGGGTGCTCAAGGTATGCAAAATCATTAACCAAAAGCTCATAGTTGAATGAACTTATTTGTTAATCGTCTGAGCTTATTAATTCTTGCATTGCAGCTAACCAAAGTACAGTGCCCTCCAGATACTCATTTCTGGGTGTATGAAGATATATGTTATACTTTTTCATTGCATCTGCTCTATAGCAACACTTGGAGCATAAATGTGTTTAATTAAATATATTAACTTTCTTTCTGCAGGTTGAAGATGAATTGTCAAAGTTGGAGCAGCTTAAGTCAATTAAGCTCAAAGAGATCCTTCTGAAAAGAAGTTGGAACTGAGGAGGTATGCAGACAGTCTCACATGGTTACAAATACTGAGTGCTGCAAATTCAAAGTAGATTGTCTCATGAATCAAACATTGTGATATGTTTTATGTTGTGTGTGTGATTTTTTTTTGTTTTGGTCAAAGCTCTAAACTTGTTTTGCAGGAGTATAAGTCTGACCTTTTCTTTATCAAATTGGGATGAGAAACTTGTAATTGTTTGAAATTTGGTTTGTTGGAGAGAAAAATGTGTGATGGAATCTTGCATGTTTTGGAGTTGAATAATGTTTTGATTCAATGAATCATAGAGTAGCTATTTTGCTGGTAAATTTTTGTGTTCATCTTTTGTATGTGTATATTCGTGTTGTAAACTTCTTTTTCAGTCTTTTTCCCATTGACCCTTTTTGTTTTGACTCTTTTGTTAAGAGAGTAAATTAAACTGTGTAGTTGATAATGTGACTAAGTTTTTTCTTCACAGGGTTGAGTTTTAACTTCTTGGTTACTACCACTGGCTTTACTTGCACCGGATGTGCTATACAAAACTAACTAAGAGAGTAAGTTTGTGGTTTTCTGTTGCGAGATTGTTTCTGTTTCATTGGTCTTTTTATTAATTAGTTGCAGTCTGGTTCCATCATGCTACTAAAATTTGATGCAAAAGCATATAATGTTTCATGTTAACCCGTCTTTTTATTGTTTCAGTGACTTGTTTCCATACTTAAAATACTAGCTGCTGAAACTTGTTAGATATTCTACGTACTAATATTAGGCTTCAGACTCAGGTTTGTTTTACTGTAATCTTGAGTATCCTTATAATTTAAAGTTTTAGTGCTCATTTTTTCATTTATAACCAAAACTTCATTCTTTACAGGATATGTTGTTTAGCTCAAAAATTATTTTGGATAGTATCTGTAAATCCTATACGCTGGAAGTAAGAAACCATCTTGATATGCTAATGTTTCTGAACAAGATAGTCTATAATATTCGAGACCAAGTAAAGGTAGCTTTCATTAATATACATCTTTATATTATTCTTTTAAGTTTACTTTGCATATTTGATATGCTTTTCTGTACTTTTCTGTACTTTGCATAAGTTAAAGACTTTGTTCTATTAAGAGTCCCATAATCTTAGTAAAACTTAAGATCAACTCTCTAAATGACTATAATTCTTCAAACTACCACACACTTCTCTTTGAACCCAGAAGGCCTTAGGTTGACAATTTACCCACTAGCCAGTGGATTATTAGTCTTTGGCTTCAAGGCGGGTAATTCTTTTCTAACCAAGCAGTAGCTACTGAACCATCCCCAAAAGACTACAGAATTCCAGATGAATAATCGAAGACTTAAATCAAGTGAATTTTTTTTTTTGTTTGGGATTTCGA